>JAWNGG020000066.1:823342-1423342 GCA_036937485.2 Tetragonisca angustula | reverse complement strand
CTTCGCTCTTTACATAAACTTAAAGTTACGTCTCCAATTGTACTTGTATCGAATCACCTGCTAATTTTATTATCAATGAAACGTCGATGAATCTTTTCAATAGAAAGAGAAAGAATTTTAAGTATTTTACAACGAATCGAGGAAAGTTCAGTTATTCCGTCAAGAGAAATAGTTTTCTTAAAAAATAGAAAGAAAGAAAATATCTTTCCGCACACGCCTACAATTAAACGCTCTTTACAACTCGATCGTCTCTAGAACGTCAAGTCAAGTTTCTCAGTTCGATCGGTGAAATTCTCGTCACAATCGAGAGAGTAATGAATATTTATGGAATTTTTTTTACCCCCTTTTTTCTGCAACGTACAATCGGCCGAAGTTCACAGACGAAAGGAAACAGTTGAGTAATTAACGGAAGACGCGACAAAAGCCGGACGTTGAATGGAATAAAGTGTACGGGAAAGTAAGTTCCTTGGCACGAGTGCCGCTGTTTCGTTGGCCAGTGGACTTTGTGCTATTAAGGAAACCAGGAACGTGTCGGTTAATAGTCGAGCCTTTTGGGACTAAGAACGAACGGGAGGTTGTTCTTTTTATTACTCAAAGACTTTGGTAGGACTCGGGGCGCTTTCTTATTCGTTTCCCAGTGCCATAAATTCCAGCGAACGCAGCTTACCGGTTATCGACTATTCGTTCCTTTTCATTTCCCACAATGCTATACTTACCAATTTTTATGAATTTTTCATTTCTTTCTTCTTTTCATTTTTTTGTTCTTTTCTATCGTATCAGGATAATAATACAAACGGATACGTATCCATCTCAATCTTTATTAGTATAAAATACGAAAATGAAAGTGAAGAAGCAATTGTCGAAATCATCGAGACGCTTCACTGTTTTGAAACAGTCGAATTTCGAATCCGTACGTTCGAAATTGCATTTCGCAAGGAGTAATATTGACGAACGTTTCGAGTAATTGCGAAATTTTTGGGGAGGGTATCGAGAGGAAAATTTATTACCAAAAAGTCAACTTGTTGATTTTAGACTTTACCTCCCTAGTAATTTTATCTCCCTATGAATTTTCTAATATCAGTTTTCATTTTTGGCGAGAGGCCAGAGAATTGCCGAATACCTGAAGCATGCAATTACGCAGTGTTCCATTTAATTACACGCCAATATTACTCCGTTGAAGTGTGTATGCATCATGTTGCGGTTTTCTGTTTCGTGCATGGATCTTCATTAAGTCATACCGCGGTTTACTACGAATCATATCCGTAATTTATTGGTTAACTGACGAAATACGTGATTATTAATCCACGATGTATCAAGCGTCACGATAACAATGCACGTCGTTCATTACGTCGCCGCTACGTTCATAATCATTCATCTCGCAACCGTTGCCATTGCCGATTTATCGTCATGCATTCAAACGACTTATCTTTTCGGATCGATCGATCGATTTACCGACTATTCCCTATTAAAATCCGACGAATGTCCGAGAAACATAAAAGTCTGGAGAAATCAAACAACAGACTTATCATATTGTTTTTCTACGAATAACACGTCGAGTCTGTGGAACTTTTTCGCTTCTGTTTGTCTAGTTGATACAGTGAAATCGTTCGTGGTTCGTCTAGTCGTTTAAAAGAACGCAATATCAAATTGTGTTCTTCGATAACGTAACGTTTGGCAAGTAAAATTCATTAATTCTACAGTAAATTCTAAAAAGAGAATTTACATGAAAAAGATTTCATTTTTTTTTACTGAAGATTACAATTCATCGTAGAAATAATAATTTTAAATCGTAGAGTCTAGTCACAATTTCACGAAGTCGAAAGAAATGAAAGCACGTGCGACGTTGTGGCAAAGTGTCCGCGAGAATTCGGGACATCGTTCGCAGCCCGTTTCACCAGCAGGAAACTTTCTCCGGTTAATTTCCAAAACGGCGAGCGTTATTCGTGCATGCGATTTTCATTGGCAGTTCGTTCGAATCTCCCCGCGCGGAAATAAATACGCGTTAGCGCAAAAACAAATTCGGCCCGTCTACCCGCGATTTATTTCGCGGGCTTATCAAGGCCAGTGGTGCATCGCTCAAACGAAAGCCCCCCGGTGTTATATACCCACAGACACACACACACACATTTTTCCTCCCCTCTCGGGCCCAGTATCGATTTATTTCTGCATCGGTGTCGCGTTGCCACGCTTGGAAAACGAAACAAATTTGCCGCACGGATTCCAATTTTACCCCGGCGGTGGGGACGTGGTAACGACGCGGGTCTCGAGACGCAGGGTCCGATACGACCCCAGGGGGCGGCGCGAGATCCAGAGAGCAGAGAGTGAATAACGAAGTGGAAACTCCTCGGCATCGCTCATCTGCAGGAAAATTTGTATTCCGTTCGACCGTTCTGGATCACCCTTCCCTGTAACCTTATCGCCGCTCGGTCCATCAACTTGACTCTCGTGGAGCGAGCATCGGCCATCAATTTCAAAAGCAAACCCTTTCCGCCGTTCTCTTCGTCCAGGCGAGTTCGCGTTAAATTCCACCCCTCCGGTTTGCTCGGCAACTTGCTCCCACTGCTGGAACTTTGCAGCATCGTTGCTTTCAGTTTTCGCTTGCGCGCAGCCAGCAGTTATTCCTAATCGGACTGTTCGCCTTGCATCCCTTTGATTTGCTTCTTTTCCTACCGGATGCAACAAAGGACGCAACGACGGGTTCAAGGATACGCGCCACGCATCCACGCAGACGCGTAGTAGCAGGATATAACTTGGTACAGAAAAAAAACGTATGGATGCTTGTGTGTAAAGGAATCCGCTAATTGGATCGACGCTGCTTTATTTAAATTAGAATGCTGGATGCGCGCGAGGCTCGGTGTAATGATGCATTCGGCCCCGATAAAGTAGCCAGGGAAAATTGCTCGCTCGTCTATTGTCGCCGGAAGAGAAACTACCTTTTTTTTTTTTTTTTGTTTGTTTGTTTTCTTCTTAAGAGAAAATGCTGATGGGAATTCGCTGATTTATCAGGAAACACGTTCGATGGTTATTACTTTAATTGAAATTGAGCGGGCTGCGAGTTCTATGAATTGCGAATGGAACTTGTGGAAATTGAATATTCTGATTCTTTGTGATTTTACTCTTAAATACAGGCATCTGAACCAGACACCTGTCGTGCAAGTACTCTGTGCCCACTCGGGAGATGCAACGTCAGTGACTTTGAGGAAAAGTTGGAGAAACTTTATCTTTCGAGCAGTTCAACTCTTTACTTAGTACTAGAATTATCGACGACTGAAAAGAAAAGTATAAAACTTGTGGCAGGAAAAAGTAGGAGGAACGAGGAACGAAAAGATGTCTAAATCTCTAGAAATGTGTACATCGTCGCAAGGTAAATCTGTAAAATTATGAACTCGTGTCACTGGAGATGGGATCGATTATATTGCAAGTATACTCGAATCTCTACGAGATAGGTTCGAACCATCTATAACTACTTTGGCAGAGAAAAGCAATACTTTCAATTATACTCGAATCTTCATTGAATAGGATCGAAACTTTCATAAATATTATATTGCTTTCGAGATAGCATTCGAAACCCGTTGTTGAAATTGTCTTTGACTCGTGAGTATATATTGAACTTGATCCCAACTCTACGTGTCGCAAAATTTGAAAGTTGAAGTCGCATCGAATATTCCACAATTTTCCCATCATAATTTCACAAAACAAAGAACGACAGAATCGTATCTTCCAGCGTTGAACGCTGAAAAAATTCGAAAATCGAAGCTACGTCAAACATTCCACAATATCGCCTAAATTCGTCTAATTTGATGAGACGAGAGAGCGATAAAGTCGAAACGAAATCGGTAGCGCGATTGTAATGAAATGTGAAGATTGGTTGACGCGAGTCCGCTTGCCCGGTCCGTAAACGAGGCGGCGTTAATTCGCGCTGTAAAGTGCGAGTTCGGTCCGAGCAGATTGATCGTGCTCGCCGATAAAGCATCTTATTACGGTGGACTGTGTTTGGGCGGCAAAGAGGGAACGCGCGACGCTCGTGCAAGGTGCGAACAAGCGGTGGCGATGTATTACACGACGTGCCGGGGCAACAAATCTTACGATAACGAGCGAACATCGATCGCCATCAGCGGCAGTCGCCGAGCTATCAATTCTTCCCAGCTGCCCTCTCGAAAAAGAGACGGGGCCGTTTAGTGCTCTTAACGCGCACTCCAAGTCGTTTTACGGCCGAGAGGTGTCCGAAAGAGCAGCCCCAACCCTTTGAACGCGTCACACGGTTTGACGGCAGCGCGCGCTTTCTGTCCGCGGCCTGTTTACGACGATGCGCGTCCACCAATTCGAACCAACCGTACTCTTGCTCGCGACTAAGCAAAGAACGAGAGAGCAAAACAAGAAAAAAAGGAAAAAACAAAGAGAGAGAGAGAGAGAGAGAAGAATGAGAAACACGAATGTGTTTCCTCTGGGCAGCGTGGAGTCCCCTTTGTCTGAAGAGGATCGTCGAGACGCGCGGCGATGTGGCGCTGACATAAATGATCTAATTGCACTGTCTCTACTCGCGGCTAACAAGATGCAGCCTCGTTAAAGCGTGGAATCACGCATCGCTGGAAGAAACTGAAGTTCAGCCGTCCCTTGTCGAGTATAGAAAATTGCACGGACACTTGACAGAAGAGAATGGAAAAAAAACGAGGAATGGGAAAATTCTGGCGGAAGACGCGTGGAAAAAGTGCTGGCCTCTAACAGCGTTAGACCTGTTGGCAAACTCGCTGATAACACGCATCATCGCTCGTAAATATCTGGATCGTTCGATTCGTTTCTGCAAGAGATAGTTGACAGTTTCATTAATGACGTATCAATTACCGGAGCCGGTTTCTTTTCTTTTTTTTAGATTCTCGTAGAATCCGGAGAACATTTACCACACGCGTAGGGTAGTATATTATAATTAAATACGCTGGTCGTCGGTGTTCTTGGTTATCTGCAATAGTGTTGTAATTTAATGTTTATTCTTGCAGTTTCTCGTATAATTTAGAAATTGAGATTTTTTTCGCACAAGAAGTAAATCTACAATTTCTATTAACTTTGTGTGAAATTGTTGGCTTGAAATTCCCTTTAGCTTAAGATCGTCTGTACTTCCTGTTTGTTCTTCTTGCTAATATCATCAAAAGTGAAGAACACATCGATACCAGCGATCTATTTTAGCAGCTATTTACGTTTAGTTATTCAAAGCATGTCTCCTTGGGAATTTGTAGTGAAATTTTCTTCAGTGAATACATCACACGGTGTAAATATCATACTGGTTTGGAATGGTGTAAGAAGCTGCAACACTGTTGAATAAATTGATAAATTTTAATAGGGTCCTACGTAGTGTTTCGAGCCACTTAAATTTGAATATCTTTCGCATTTTCGCGTATATTAATTCATTATTTCTCGTGCTAAAAGACCAGTGTATTTCTTAGCGCAGAAAAATTCTAGTTCTTTGCAGATTCATAATATGCTTCATTTTTTGGATGAATTTTTAGAAAATTCAATCTGCACTTAAAGTTGTTCAAATTATCTCCGTGGACGTTTCTCAAAATTCGTGTCAATTTCCTTCATAAAGCAGCGATAGTTGTCAAATTCTTTCACATCGAGTCTCAATTTTAGAACCTTCTCACGTTCCACTTATACGAACAGCATCTCTCAAGTAAACATTTTCTTTTTTTACCGGCGTCGCAGTCAATGTATTATGCGGCACAGAGGCCAACTCGCTAGGCGCTAAAGACGCTGTCCTAGATGCTGAGAGCCGAAAGAGAGAAAACGACGACCACCGTAGGAAGATTCTGAAGGAAAGGGAGGTTACTCCAGAGCCAAGTGCACGCAAGGCACGCGAGAGACAACACAGGACACTTGATGTTGCACATACGTCTGTGCACGTTTGTAGCAGCCATCCCACTGTGTGACAGTATTATCATAACTTTCAGCTGTAGTGTTCGCTGTTAGCTGCCACTATAATTACGCGTAATGTCGCGTAGCCTCGCGATTTCCGGCCTTCGCTCTTTTCTTTTTCTCTTTCCCCTTTCCTCATGCTCGTTTCCTACGTCTTCCTTTCGCCAAGGACTATTTTCTTTCTTTGAAACGAACTCCCTCCCCCTTTTTTCGCCAACTTCTTTTACTTACTCATCCTTTTATAACGCCTGCGTCCGTGACTTCTCTCTCTCTCTCTCTCTCTCTCTCTCTCTCTCTCTCTCTCTTTTCTGCCTTCACTCTGGAAAAATGCACATGCACAAGCTTGATGCGCATTTGCCGACTTTAATGCGTACCCTCGTTGATTTAAGAGAAAGATACGCCATGATACGAGATATTAGTCATGCTCCAATTCGTGTAATCTTCTTCATCTTTCATTGGCTCGATGCTTTTTAAACGCGGTTTGCATAGCCGAGCCCGTGGAAAGTGTTTCTTCTTTTCTTTTCTTTTTTTTTTTTGTTTTCTGGTAATTTTGTAATTTTCTTCTCTTGTTTATATATTCGTTTCATCGACGAAAGGTGATTTTAGGATTTCATGTGCGTTTGAATGTTTCATTCGAAATACGAACCATTTCGTAGCCTCCTCTTTTTTATCTTCCCTTAGTAAACATCAATTTATTTCTCATTCACGATGCTTTTTTTTTTTTTTTTTTTTTTTTGAATGACTTTTTACATACCCGCTTTTAATACGAATATCTAATTCTCTTTTTGGTTCGCGTTTTTTGACGTTGGAATTTTTCAACAGCCTTCCAATTCGTTTATTGAGCCGCGGGAATATTTTTGACCGAAAAAAAGGCCTCTTTATATAATGTTTTTATAGGCGATGACTCGGTGAAATTAAACTGAAATAAAGTCGTGCTTCGAGTGAAAAGTTTGGTGGTTTGGAAAATTGAAGTAGAGTTTAGTCATTTAAAATCGGAAGGCTAGCGTGTGAAATATCCTGCAAACAACAATGATACGAAATATTTGTACTTTGCTCTGTTAATTTAGAAACAACAGATGTTGTTTTACAGATGTATCATATTACATAAAAATGATCGAAAAGTTCTCGCGATTATATGAATCTAACTTCAAGTCGCAATTCATATGAACTGTTACGCGTGGAGCAAGAGACACGGTGCAGAATGAAAGGTTCAAAAAGGAAAAAAGGCAGCGATAATTGCAAAACGTCGGGGCAACAGTCACAGAAGCAATTAATTCATCGTGGCACAGATTCCGATTTTTCATCTGGCTTTGTTGCTCGCGTTTGCTGACCTTTCTTACGATTCTTTTTGTTGAGGCGCGAGTACATATTTGGTCATAGCTGCTGTACGGTCGTTTTGCAAAATGTCAGTACGCTCGTACCCCTGGGAAATCACGTGACACAGCTACAGTCCTCGCCTCTCGCGCCACAGCCAGCAGAAATTTACGCCGCTCGACAAAAGCGATGTGATTGCTTTACAGGTGGGCACAAGGATCGAAAGAATCTTTGGAATCTCGTGCAAAGTCAAATTTATGTTGGCGCGCGGACGTAGTCTTTTATCTTCCGCGTAATCACACGATTGCGTTCCATTATTCACACGCTGAAAAGTTTTCTTCTATGAGCACGTTTCCTTTACTGTTACAGTTACGTTGCCCGATTGGAAATAATAATTATATACCGAAGTTATCAGACATTGCTATGAGAGGACAAAGACAGTGAGATTAGAACTTAAGTTAAGAGAAGCTAGATGTGACCGTAAATGCATATGCATTGATATATGCAACTATGATATATTTAATTGAATCAGTAGCAGTATCACTGTATTCGTTATTTTCTTGCTTCTCGAGCGATACATTTTTCAAAATTAAACTGAAAATATATTTTCATTCGTGCAAGCAGCTTAATAATTTTTTACGTATAATTGTAAAGTATATCGACAAAAATACACACGTTGTAAAAAGTTTTGAAGCCAATTTTAAAATTGAAAGTTAAAACTAAAATGAGTTTGAGAAGGAATACCGCAGTGTTTGTCGTTTTGTACCAATAAATTTTATGTAGATGCAATTTCTCGTACCAATGAAAGTAATTAATAATGTTAAATCGTTTGAGACGAACGAAATAACCGTGTATAAATTCCCGTGAAAAAACTCGCTGTGAAAGTTGATTTATCTCCTTCCTATGTGTTGTAAACAATAAAACTTGATCTATGGGAAGTTGTATGTGCGCCATTGTGCGTCCGCTGTACTATGAATCTTTTCCAGACATCAAAATCTCGTGTTGCAATTTGGGGAATTATTCGCCGGCTTGTACATGTTCAACTGCTCGAGAGAAGATGCATGAATAAATTAAGAAAGAACAGGTTCTGAATATAGCAAACGTATACGTGCATAATTTTATTTGCAATGTTCATGCAAATTTTATCGACGAAATCTGTGTTAATAATCATGTTTATAAAGCATTACTTCTAAACTAATCCCCGCTCTGAACATAACTGTTACTCAAGTACAAGCGCGTACTCGTACGTTCCATTAGATTACTATGTTAACAAGTTCTTATGGTAATTGCCCAAACCGGTGGCAAGGATATTTCATAGAAAGTAATACGGAAAATATTATGGACGATAGGAGGCAAAGATTATGGCATTTGCCGCATGCTGCGAGAGATCTATGAAAGTTTTACAACGCTTTCAAAAGCGTTCCATTTGCATTCAAGCGTCGCGTTTCTTCATTTTCGCTCTAGTTTATTTTAGATTTCGTTTCGTTTTGTTTCGCGCTATCAAATGTTCCTTAAGTAAAGAAACATCTGCCATGGAGATAGATAGAGTTTTCCCAGTGGCAGGGAGGGGAAAAAAAATTTTCCATTTTTTTCTTTTTTTCTGCACGCGGGGAAAAAATATCAGCCCGCTGTTATATCCCTCTCGTTTCTGCTAGTAATTCTCGAGAACCAGAGGGGAAAAACATACGTCAGCTTTATGAAATCTAGTGGACAGCTGTTGGCAACGAATGGCAGGTTGCTGCTGCTTATCGTATTTACAGATGTATCGTGGACCGTGTGCGTGGAGTTATACGCAGGGATTATGCTCGTACAGTTACGACAGAATATCGCCGAAAACTCTCGTATGCTAAGATTCGAATTTCCGACGTAAAAATAGATTCTTAACGAAATAAAATGTTTCTCCACGCAGTGAAATTAAACGGTTTCTTTCGCATTGCTAGCTTCGACAATTTATTTTAAGCCGATCGTCTATGTTTTCTTTTAATTTCGATCCACCGATATCTACCGGTTTTGTAAAAACTGCTTTCCATTACATGGAGCCTTGACTCACGCAAGATGTACAAATTGCAGCTGGATAATCCTCGAGTCAATTGTACCGATTGAGAATTAAAAGAATTTTATACTATCATATTATTCTAAACATTTCGAGTCATAGAAATAATATAGTTGAAAATAAAGTGTCTGAAACGCGCGATCAAATTAAAGTTTCGTCGTCGAAAATTTATGTTCTTTGGCGCTTTGGCAACGCCATTAACGTTAAAGGATTATCCTTGTAAACGAGAGAATCCATCGTGACTAATCAGCAAATAAATGTTTCATATCCTGGTTGCTTAAACCATTATATCAAATTATATAGTTGACGTATCACCTACGTGACATACGTACCATCGGATGTTACCGTCCGTATAGTGTATCGAGGTTATCCAATATCAGCGAAATTCGCGGATACAGAAGCTCAAATATGTTTTTGTACGCGACCGCAATGTTGAAGTTCCCTATTGCGCCATTACTTACAAGGGAATCACAGTTACCCGTAAAATCCTCGATTTTTTCCCCGAAGTTTTCAGTTTCACGTGGAACGTTGATAAAACTGGCATTCAATTTTTATTTTTTTTTTATTTTTTTACTTTTTTTTTGCCCCTCTTCTCTGGACGAAAATATTTTCTAAAGATTCGCATGTCGCACTCCCCTCCTCCCATATTCCTCTAGAAAATATATTTCCAAAAATACAACGATACATTGAAATTTAATTTAATAAATTTTCGCGCGAGAGTCTCGTAAAATGAAATTATTCAAGAATTTATTGTTCAAGCAGAACAATGCTCGCCGGTTTTATTTGGAAAAATTGGTCGTATTTGGCAATTTTGATTTTTAAATATTTTCATCTTCTAGCCGATGAGCTTTATTTCTGAAATGTATTTAGTTTTATCTTATCCACGGTGGTGAGAACTGTTTTTTTTTTCCTTTTCATTTTTATTATTTCGACTATCAGCTGTACGCTAATGTCTCTTCTCGTTATATATTATTAAACGAGAAGAATATCTTTTTATTTATCCGCTGAACTATCAAACATCCCTTCACACTCGAGATTGATCGATAATAATTTTCTTTCGCCGCTGTTGTAAAGGAACGAAATTCAAGGTCACGTAGCGCGTTTCCATCAAAGACCTCGGGGTGAGGGGGAGGAGGAGGAGGGGGGGGGTGTTATTCAAACGTCATCGCTCTCCGGGATTCGCGCGTATCGCGCGAGGATGAAGGGAGAGTAAACGGGACGCTCATTTGCATTTAAACGCGCTTAAACGTACTGGGATTTCACTCACGATTTTACCACCTACGATAAGCAAAGTCCCGATAATGGCAGTAAAGATGGCAATTTGTCGACCGGAGGGGGCACGAAAGAATAATTTTCACGTGGCAAAGATCTCGCGGATAATGGCCGATGACGTTCGGAATCGGCGCCGATATCGAGAGTACAGCTTCCCTAATGTACACGGTTCGCATAATAATCTCGTATGTTCCGCTCTTTAACACGCACGCACCGATTGCAACGTATCAGCCTGGCTCTAGAGGGAACGTTTCGAAAATTGCACGTTCCAATAGCCCGAACGTACGCGGTATCTACTAACCTTCGTGTAATAGTTTATTATCTACCAGGAAGAGAGGCCCCAGTTTATCGGAATCAGAATTCTTCGCTATTGGAGAACTCGTTATGCAACTATTCTTCCGTTAGGTGGTGGGATTTTTGTCGAGCACGGGAAAATGTGCACGCGTTTGATTTCGTCCGTATTGGAAGTTGATACTACAGGTTTCACGGAATCGCGCGGAATTCTCACGTGTCTTTATATCTGTATTGATCTCCTCTGAAATTCGTGAAACTATTTCGTTTGATAAAAATAACGGGTCAGTGAAGTATTTCAGCAAGTAATTGCCAGTGCATAATTACGTAAATTAATTCCACCTGCGAACGAAGCTGCGACTGCAGGACGTCTAAAGTTTCGATTTAAAAAAAAAAACTAATTTACATGTAAATACGTACTCTAATTGAACCAGTCAATTTTGATATTCATGTTCCTGTTGAAACTGGAGCGAGGGCCCACCTGCGAAATTTTCTGACAGCTCTTTGAGTTCATAGCTCTATGATAAATTATACACTTGGCTGCTAGGGAACGAGCTGCCCTTACGCAGGTTCCTTTTCTTTGACACTGTCTCCGACGTTGCTGTTGTTTACGACAAATATGCGACCTACGTTTATGATATAACGCAGTTTATTATAATTCCAGTGGAAGCGTAATTCTACGTAAATTAAGCGAATGAAATGTACAGCGGATCCTCTGTTTCGTGTCTTTTAGTATCGCTCGATATTTCTCGATGCTTTCCAAAGAAAGAAATCAAACGGTATTGTGTCGGTTGAATGAGCTCGCCGCGAAATTGGCCTACCACGTTCCACCCATCGATTCGAGATCTTATTGGGTGAGAAAAACCGACAAGCTGAGAAATGTGAAGCAAAGAATCATTCCAGCACGTGCTGCAATCAATCTAGACGTGATAAAATGGGCTTCAGAAATCCTGCAATCGCCATGTTCTGAAACAGACGCTACTTAGAGCACGTCTTATGACACGAGAATCGTGATTTATTGGTTCGTTTGACGCCGATTAGCTTTATATATAAACTGGAGAATCTTTTGCTTTGAGATAGAAATAAACCGAGGAGTTTACTGAAGAGTTTTGTTCAAGCTAACAACAGACCGAAAAATAAAATGGTTTTCTTAAAGATAAAAGATACGACACGAGATAACAATTCTTTTCGCCAATTAGTGAGTTTTTAATTAACGAAGCATCTAACGAGGAAATTTATTATAATATTTTCTTATATATAATATAATTTCTTATAGTTTAAAAGATTCGAAAGGAACATTGTTGCAGTTGTTGTTTTGTTTTCAATCAGGTACACTGGCTTTTTTGAGAAAATGTAATCTTTTTTGTTTTGGTAGTTTAATTAGGATTTGATTCTTTCTGATTTTTTTTTTTGAGATTCAAGTATGTTTATCTGCACTTTCGATATTCCAAAAGATGCGCTCTCAACTCGACTGACTTTTGCCTTTGATCGACGAGACGAGCGTAGAAAAGAAATGAAAAAAACAGAATCACGTTCGAGAGATTCCGCGGTTTCCAATGTTTCCGCTATATCTGACTTCTATCGTCAAATCTGTCAAGTCTTTCGAAGCTCTCGGGTAACTTCTGATTTCCAATGGTACTCTAAAGTGATTCAGAACTTTCGCCATAGAGACGAGAAATGGACCAAAGTCCATCACTGAGCACCGTTCCATCTGCGTACGCCACAATCGTTGGTTCTTACCACTGAATTCCTGTGTGACAGATTTGCACGCTCCTCGACCATCTTGGACGATTCACGAAATCTTCGATCGTCTACTCTTCAAGTATAAAATATTACGAGCGACAGTTCGATCAATCGAATAATAAAATTATCGTTGTTAACAAGCTTCTACGCAAAGACTTGTTTGATAATTCTAAACAAGTTTCTTGAAACCGTACACGGTCTTACGAGCGTTACAGATTGAACAAACAACAGCGCAAACGTAGTTTCGAAACTCAAACTTATTGCCACATTAATTATCATCTCGGAGTCGAAAACTGGACAAGGTTCGAGAAAGCCGTGGGTTTTAGTCTTGAAATTCCACGCATTCATCTTCCGCCCTATAAAAGGCCTCGCTGCGCACGAAGATGGACCCGGTAGCTATTATACAAAAGCTTACAACAATGTATCATTCTTACCGGCCCGGCAATTAATCATTCTGCTCAGGGTTGCTCATTGCTTGTTCATTCATCGTGTAAGAAACTGTTGCGAGATAAACGGACATCACTTTGTACACGCACTCTCGCCACGAGAGAGTAACGTACTACGTTAATCCGCCGCGGCCTCCAGTGCACGTTTCAAGGCCGTGTCGTTGTAAATTACCAAAGTCCTCTCTCCCCTTGTCACTTGCTAGTATACTATCCTCCTCGTCTTCTGATCCTCGAAAAATTTCGCCGATCCTTGAAACTATTCCCGGCGAGTACAAAAAAAAAAAAAAAAACAACAAAACTAAGTCGAGTTGCGTCGGTGACGCTAATTTGTAGCGCGGTCGCTGACACTGTTGTATACATACTTGTTCCTCCGTAGAGAGAAGGTCTTCCTCTTGGTCCGGCACTATCATCTCCCGCAACGGCGGCCAACCACCGACCATCCCTCACGCCCAATTCGGATTCATATGCAAATACGAGCGAGAGAGAGAGAGAGAGAGAGGACGGAGTGTTCCGGGTGTGCTTGCGAGATTTCGGCAACGCGAAGGGTTTTTAGTGGGAACTGGTAATGCAGAAGGGCAGTTGCCGAGCAAAGAGCTTTCGGTCGATGGAGACGGATGCACTAGTGAGAACCAGTCGATAATCGATACGCAGACCCACAATTCCGTTCTTGATCACGTAACCTTCGACTCTCTCTCTCTCTCTCTCCTTCTCTTTCTCTTCCTGACCTAACGTATTCTTTCCTCGTTGCCCTGTCTCCTCGGCATATCCACAGTAAAACGAACGAGCTCGTTCTCTCCTTTCTCTCTTTCTCTCTCTCTCTCTCTCTCTCTCTCCACTTTCTTTCTCCCTTCTTTCTTTTTTCCCTTTTTCTTTTTTCTTTCTTTTCAAGACATCGTGCAACTGCAACGGGATTTGCATAATTGCGAGCGATTGTTTGTCCCCGTATCATGGCCGCTACGTACACGCTCTGGGACCTCGGTGCGCTTCTCTGATCCTGATTCATATGCAAATGGCGGGCTACACCGGCGCGCCACAGCGCGGAATTGAAGACTGCCGCTTACCGGACCACACATTCACCCCCTAATTCCCTTTAGCCTTCCTCCCTCGCCGTTTCTCTGTCTCTCTGTCATCCCGTGCTCTTCCACTCTCGTTTTTCCTTCACTCTCCACCGCGCGTCCTCTATACGTATATACGCGTCCGACGTTCGACGTTTTTCCCTATCTCTCCCCCTCGAAGGTGAATTTCTTCGCGAATCAAGATTCGATCATCGTCGCGAAATCGATGCGGTTCGAGAAGAGTTTCTTATTTACTTGGTTCCATTGTATCGTCGTTTTCGTTCGAATAGCATCGGGAGCTTTTTCTCTCTGATTGGTGAGACGTAACACCGACCAAGCCAAGTCTTGTTTGTTTCGTCGAATCTGAGACGCGGCGATTTCTTTCGAGCGCTCCTCGTGCTTAAAATGTTCGATAGCTCTGGTCTCGAGGTTAAATAGATCGAAGAATATTTGCGAGGAGAGACACTCGTCTTTCGAAATGTCCGAACGAAGGGCCAGTCGGATCGGGCTTACGGAGTGATCGATTTCCGCTGTCAGGCCTTCTCCTCGAGATAAACTGGTAAATTTCGTTGGAATAGTCGATCGAAGAGTAAGAGGACTCGCGGCTGAATGAAACGGATGGAACCAAAGTTGAAGGAGAAAGTGTAATTGGTCGATCTGGCCGGGGTTCCGTGAAATAATAACCGGAACGTCCGATTCTTATATTTTATATTCTTACTTTATATTCTTCTTTATTCTCGTTATATTTATTCTATTTTATATATATACATGTTTCATTATATTCTTGAGATTTCTGACGAAATCGTTCAAATCGTTGATTTACCTTTGACAACTTTTACTCTAATATTTCTAAATTCCAAGATTATATATATATATATATATAATTTTAAATTAATATAATTTGATAAAGTTTTATAATAAAGATTAATTTTAGTAATAATTAAATTAGTAATATATTAATATTAGTAAATGTTATATTAATATTAATTTTAGTAATAATTAAAAATTAATAATATTATCAAGTTAGTTTAAAGTAATGAAAATGAATTTTTGTTTAAATTGAATGAGTAAAATTTATTTTGTACCTTTCGTATCAGAGTTAATTAATTAAGTTTAACAATTTAATTATCTCGGAAGTAAATGATCTAAATATATATTGTTCAAGCTTCAATACACCGTATGCAAGTTTTTGCAAATTACGCACACCTTTTTATATATTCTTGTATATATTCTATATGTATTCTTATTATACTTATTCCATATTTTGTTCTTATCTTTTTTATTACATATATTCGTATTCTTCGTATTCTTGAAATTTCTAACGAACTGGTCAAGTCGTTCGAGTCGTTGATTTACCTTTGACAACTTTTACTCCGAATTTGCCAAATTCCGTCGCGAAACTATTGTTCAAGCTTGAATATACCATAAGCCGCGTGCGCGCAAGTTTTCGCAAACTACGGACACCTTTACCCCGTACGTGTGTATTGCGGTTGTAATTTCCGTACTACTTGGTCAATTTTACGTGTGTACCGCGGCGGACACGCACTTCCGAACGTATTTGTCCGGCGAAGTTGGAAACCAGGGCGAAACCCTCGATAATTAATGATTATATTGGAAACAGGAAGTTTCCAAGCCGGAATATCGGAAAATTATTGCCCTCGATTGGGCTAGCGTATCGACAGGTGAACGTGTGTCGACTGCAATTTGAAAAAGCCTCCGCGAACGTTTAAAATCAGACGTACGCGAAATATCGGACAGATTGTTTTCACCTTTTAGCCGTCGTTAATGGAATATAAATTTTCCGATGTGTTTTCATTTGACATTCCGCGCACGTTAAAGTCGCGCTCGCGAGTTGACCTCGTGGAAGAGAGAAGAATCTTACAGGCTTTTCCTCGCGTTCAATTTTTCCTAATTGCGCGTACGTTCCACGTGTTTATTATTCATTACACAGCGCATTAATGCATCACCGTTATACGCGACTAACTGTTTCGCCGATTAAGACCCAATTAGTGTTCCTCCGCGGATTACTATAATTATCCTAATGACATCTATTACTTTCCCCTTCGATATTTCACATTTAATATTTACATATCCCGTTGCAAATTATGTTGTATTAAAAGTTATCTTGCCTAACCTCCGCGCATGCATGAAGTTACCGTGAAACATCCTTGGAGGTTTAATTAAAATTTATGTAATCTATACGTACGGACGAATCGATGAAAAAGAAGATCTCGATCTGCATTACACGTCTATTTAATAGCTCGTTACTTTATCAGGAAAATAAAATTACACGCGGCATTGCATCACGACACGAGAGTGTCGCGTGTTTGTTGCGAATACGTACACACACACACACACACACACACACACGTATCTCGCGCGTTTGGATAATAATTTACGTCGCGCGTTCATTTCGATATTTATTAAGCGAGAGGTTAACGACCGATAACGACGTGATATACCGATCGAACAATCCTTGCATAGGTGAAAAAGAAAAAAAAAAGGTTGAGAGGAAAAAAGAACGCAAACGGATAGCGATCACGATTATAGATATTTGTCGACTGAATGAACTCGTAACACGTTGCGTGATTCGCATTTCTCTGCGCTTCGTGTTCAGCATCGCGCGGCATGCATGCGCCGCAATTAATAAAAGCGACGGGAACGTAAAGCTGCTCGCCACACGATCCACCGACGATACCAATCTTCAGGCTTCTTTCAGCGAGCGCCGTGGACAAGAAATGACCACGAAATTTCTAGAGAAAAACTCATTATAACAGCCAACTGTTGATAGTGTCTTACGAGCCTTTCACTCAAGTTATTTGACGAAGCAACTCGTCAAGCACCGTGCTACGCGATACGCGAGGATGCTAGGAATAGGTCTCTGCCTGGCCTCTGTCAACGTCGTTCCCTCGTCGACGTCGGCGATTAGTCGTTTATTCCTTTCGACGAACACCAATTTCACGCAATTTATTCGCTTTTTTTCCCTCCTTATTCTTTCTGTTTCGCGTTTCGATCGAGGCTGCTTCGCGCGAATCCTCTAACTCTCACGCCTGTGATTTACGTTTCGTTTGAACGCGACCTCTTGAACAAATGTTTGCGCAATCGTGTATCTTCGCGAAGGCAAGTAAAGAAATGGAAGTTCAATTGAAATTTATTTTAACAATTAAATGTCGATAGAAGTAATTAATTCGAAATGTTCGGTACTACAATTTTCACGTATCACTGAATTCTTTCTTCGAATACTTACTAATAGTATCTCACGTGTGAAAAAGAAAAAAAAACGTGTTATCCTGGCCCGATGAAAAATCGCTGGAAATCACTGGCGGAGTTGGATTGGACGACGCTACGAGCATCGAATTTCTAGTCGCACTGGGTGTCGCACGTTGCACGGAAAAATCAGAGAAATATATTCGTCGTCCTCTCTTCCGGATGCCATGATTCGATTGAAAACGCACTCGAATAACTCGTGATTCGAGCCGAAGGTTCTTCTCACGCCGTCCAGAATGGTCAGACCACGGTTAAACCTACTCTCTCTCTCTCTCTCTCTCTCTCTCTCTCTCTCTCTCTCTCTCTCTCTCTCTCTCTCTCTCTCTTTCTATTTCTGTCTTCCGTTTTCTTGGAATTTGTGAATACCGTGTGGTTTATCGATGCATACGCCAGCTACCGACGATTCATGCATATTTGTCGTCGTCCAGAAATACACGTGCACGTGGAGATATATCGCGGAGGTTTACTGATTGCTCGGTGACCACATAAGTCAACCTTGTGACCGCTGCCGGTAATCGCTGGCCACGACTTGCGTGCCCCGAGACTTTAACGACGGGGCCAAACGATGCGACGCCTCATTACGCGTTTCCGACAATGTACATTCTACGACAAACCCGCCTCTGCCTGGCTCGTTCTCACGATTGTTGCTTTCCAATGGCCACGCGATTGCTAGCCGTTCGTTTAACCATTTGTTGTTGACACGGTACCGCGTCTGGGTAAATGAGCGCTATGAAGATTCTCTGCTTTTATTCTGATGTACCGGACTCGGCCTTAATTTTTAACGAGAAACTTTTGACATGGAAATATGTGACGAAATTAGAAAACTGCAGAAATGGAACATTGTAGAAAATTTTTAAATGCACGATTAAACATTCGTATAGTCGCGAGAACATTTAGTTTAGATTCTGTTGCCCAAATTATTTCTCTTTTACAAAAAACGTGAATTTGAAATTTATTAATTTCTTACGAAGAAATTCCCTAAGAGAGAAATATAAAACGAACCCAGGGATGCAACAGGAATTATATGTTTTTATTTTCTATTTATTCTATTTATTTTCTGATTATTCTTATTATTCTCTTATTCTATTTATTCTATTTATTTTCGATCTAAAAAAAAATAATACGTGTTTAAAAAATTTTAAAAGCATTGGAAAATTTAAAATAGAACTGCACCGAACTACAGAGACAGAGTGGAAGTTTCCTAAACACGAGTGCCTATAGGAGTTCTTTCCAATTTCTCATCTCGTATTTCTCACTCTAGTCTATAGTTTCACGGGTATGATAAAATTTCGTCCACGTTAAGAACGACTTTTCTAGATTTCCTTCGTATTTCCTGTTCCTGATATCTAACGTCCCTAATGTCCTGAGATCTCCTCTGGATCTGGAGTTACCCCTCGCTCGAGCAGCCTCTAAAAACTTTTGTTTCTTCATTCGCCATTGTTCTGGCTGCTTTCTCCAAGTTTTCCCCTCGTGCTCGTGTTTTCCTTTTCTACTTCAACTATCTCCTTTCTTTCTTCTTTCTCCTCTTTTTACTCTATTTCCTTCCCATTTCATTCCCTCCTCTCTAAAGACTGACATGCCCGCCTTAAAAGACATTCCTTAATTCTTAGTCGACTAATCACGCTTTCACCGCACTTTCAATCAGGCACTATCTTTTGTTGCTGTCGTTGGAAAATAAACGAAGTCAAGGAGAAACTGTGTCCGCCATTCTTGTAGTTTCTCCTTTTCTGGGGGAGGGGAATCTGCCTCAGAGTGAGAGGATCGATTCCTGAGGATTTTAACGGTTTAAAAAGGGTCACGATTACTCGAACTTTCCATCGCAAATTCCAGACACGTGAAGTTACTTCGCCACTTTTGGCACTCTCGTTACTCGCCGTTCGCGCGAAAGATTTCCAAAACTTTTCGTCGAAGGGTCGCGTTCGTAATTTTCATCTCCCCGTTGCTGGACTGTTTCTGTTTAAATTCCGGATATCGTACTTTCAAAGTCAATTCCCTCGTTCTTTTGAAATTTCACGAACTCTGACATTTCATGAGACTTGGTGACAATAATGTTCAACTTTGAAGATGAGAGCAAATTATTAACAACATTTCGAGCCACAAATTTACGATCTGTTGCGTCCTTCTCATCCAATATATTCTGAAAGGACATTTAAGTGAAAATGGACAAATAAATTTGTGTTACAAGCTGAAAGAAAGTTATTCAAAACGGAAAGTTTTCAATCTTCACGATCATACCGATCTTTCTTTCCAAAAAAAAAGAAAAAAGGGAAGAAAACAATCTCTCGCAATTACTCAGATCTCGGTGCAGCGAGGAAATTCAGCGTCCAATCGTTTCCAATTGGACGTGCTCGAAGGAACTCTGGAGGATCGTTTTTTGACTCCGCGACGGCGAAAGGATTCCGCCCCGTTTTTCCGCCTCACTTCCCATCCAGCGTTCCATCCCCGGGATACTTTCCGACTCGCTACAAACGACTCGCGGAATTCGGTAAATTCCACGACGGCCCGGAAATAAAGTAAACAGAAGCATGTGCAGAAGCTCGCCGCGCGGAAGGGGTGGAAAGTCCAGCGTGGCTGCTGCTGGGCACGGGAAAATCTGTTCCCGTGCGGCAAGTTTCCGCAGCGAGCGGTGGAATTTTGAAACTTCGCCTTGCGAGATTCGTTTTGTTCTTCGTGCGTTTCGTTTCGCCCTCGGAGGCCAGTTGGGGAGCTTGGCAACGCCTGGAACGAGCAGCGGATACACCCCAACTGGAAACTGAAGGCCAGAACGGTCGGAACGCTCTTCTTATCACCCGTTTCGCGGCGCAGCTTGTTACGGGGGCTGCGGTAACGAGATCAATTTTTATTTCGAAAAGTTTCGCCCTTGCCGACGGTATCGACGGTCAGCCGGAAAGTTTGGCGCGCGCTCCCCCTCAATAGAATGATTACGAAGAATCGAATTCCGTGAAGTTGGCTTACGAGCCAACCGATTTCACGATTTCTATCGTGTCTTCGACGGAGGAAAGGAGAGGTTTGATAGGATCTGAAGCTCGATCTCTCTGCTCGAAAAATCTTCGATACGCGATTGCGTTCCCATTGCGTATTTTTTCTTTTTTTTTTTTGCAATTCTTAAATCAGAGCGTTGATTTGATGTTTGATCGTTAGTCAGCTCTTTAATCGGGGATGATGACAATACGATTGTTGAAGGATCGATGTCGGAAAGAACTGTTGAATCAATCGAACGCCCGACTAATAAATAAAAATTGTACTTGGACAGTTTTAAAACTTTAAGAATCGAAACTTTAACAAACTTTGAAGTCTATTTAAAATCGATGTTAAAACTGTAAAGTTTAAATTTGAAATTTTAATTATTAGTTTGGAAATTCAAGTTACGGCGTACAGTATCTCTCCCGTATTTTCCCAATGTATAAATATTCCAATGGACTTCTGTGCATTTGCTTCTGTGAACATGTAAAAATACAATGCACGTGAAAACATATAAAGTATCGAAAATATAATACCTGTTGAAAATATTCAATTGGTAGAACGAAGCTCCGTCTGGATTCTACTTTATTATTTTCACGAAAATACGAATTTGCAGTTAATGTTAAAAACGAGGAGAGCCTGGTCGTTTTCAACGACGAATTCACAGACTTGTTTGGACAGTTTGCGCCGTCCTTCCTTCATTTTCGTCGTTTACAACTAGAAGTGTCGTAAACCCGCGATTTCTAATTCATGGGTCCAATTTTTCAACGATGTTTCAGCATAGCAAGCGCCGCGTACCGAGCCAAACGAGCATACCAGTGCAGAGAAAGAAACGTTCATGGACAAAAATCGCGCCTATTGATTTACTGGACCGCGCGATTTCATCGCGTAAAAACTAATAAGCTAACAAGACGCGACATGCAATTAATATTTTATTAACACAGTACGCAATCAGTGTACGGCTAATCAATACAATTAATTCTTCGTACGGTGATGAACTCGTCGAAATTTCGTGTTTGATGCGTTGTAAAATAATATACAGTGTTGATACTGTTTGACGTGTTATAAAATAACATACAGTGGCGATGCTTGAATACTACGAAAATTATAATTGCACGTGATACACGTAGCGGATAATTTGCAATTATTTTGTTGGCAATATCGAATCGGTTATTTTAGAACGGAAGAAGTTGGAAAAATTTGGATACTCAATCGCTTATCGCTTCTTTGTTGTTTCGGTAATGTAAACGTTATTAAAAATGTAGACGATACTGCAACTTAACTGTTGATAATGTTGGGAAATTATTATTCTAATGACATCAGTTAGAAGTCGGAAACACGTGTATGAAGTCTTCAAACGATCGTCTAACCATCGATCATAATTATACCGATCGTACTCGAAGCAGTCTCATCGATGGGACGCTATTGTTATTTCTGCCTATAGTTCAATTAATTGCTCGTTCATCTCTTTCCCGGAGATTTCTGAAATTCTTTTACTTTTAGCCAGAATTCGAAAAAAATGTTATCGACGTTCTTTTCTTCGCAACGTGGCGTGAATTTAACCGTATAAAAATCACTTGTGTGATAATGCACGTTATATTCTACATTCTGTGCAACTTTGCATTCTAAAATTTTCCACATGCGCGATTCTTTCTAAATACGACCGGTCTTCCTTTGAGTCTGTCTCATACTTTCGCAAACAACGCGATCATTAAAATTCCACGCTAATAGAGTTACATATTCCCCGCATACATATTCGAGCATCGAGCGTTCCGCTGATTATCACTCGTTAATAACCGCGTACGTCAAAGGAACAGTGCAATCGCTGGAGATGTATAATCGGTAGATAGCTCGCCGTGTATCTTTCAATTAATTCCGATGGCATAAAGCCTTCAATCGATCATGTGGCAGGGTGTGCGAACGCAAGAACCGGAAGGCGTTCGTTCGTTAGTTTTCTGGTTGCAAGGCTCGCGTAGAAGGAGGGGCGTGTGTAGCAAGTGATACAGCATCGATAATATAGCGCGCGTCGAGATGAAAACGACAAATCGCGGCCACAATATCAACAAGGTGTTTCGGCCGCGGGGCAGCAACTCGATAGGGATGTAAAACGTTTCAACTTCCGCGCTGCTGCTCGCTATTTTATTATCCGATTCAGCGTGTTCGATATCTGGCTTGGTTCGATATCTTGCCTGGGCAAAACTATACGCTTGCTGGGCAGCTTTGGGCTGGCTGTAGTAAGTAGTAACGCGATTCATTCGTCTATTTGTGTAGGCCCGTAGAGGCTTGGACTAAAGTGGCCATGGCTATCAAAGACGATCTCGAACGTCTGTTTATACGGTAACCCGGCTATCAGATACAGACTGGATTACGAGGTCGGTATCGTGCACTTAATCTTACATCGGTATCCGCAGGCCCATTTGTACCGTTTATGTACGTGTACCCTGCGTACGGCAACCCCGGAGTGCATTTCAGATTTTCGCCTCCCTCCGCAAATTCTCTGACAGTTTACGGCTTTTCTTTGCCCTTTCCACTTTTTTCTTTGCCTTTCTTTTTTGACTCTTTGCTTTACCGGCGAACGAGTCACGCAGTTGTCGCTCAAGTTTCTTTCATACAGTATGAAAAAGTGACAGGGAAGAACGTTCAATGATTCGACAGTGTCTATCATATTGTAACTTGTTTTCGCTTATTTTTCGTTTATGCAGCAACGGAAATTTTTTACTTTCAACTCAATCTCACGCGATCAGAATTTTACGATATTCAAACGAATTAAAAAATACTTTTGTCAAAATGCATTTGCATGCATTTGACAGAATTTTTCATATGAAAGAAGAGTTACAAAAACATTCGTACTGTTATCTATTATTTTCGACCGTTTTATTTTCGAAAATTCTCCCCGACGGAGAACCCATCTGACATGGTAACGTACGTTGAAATTGAGTTTAATCAATTGGCATTTTCATTGATATAAACTGTGAATATAAACTTCACATCACTATCACTCGCGTATTATACGTATGTACATGTATACCTCATAACGTAACGTGATCTATGTGTAACCGTAAAAGATTATTTTTTCTACTCACTGTACTGCAAAACACACTGCATCCATCGCAATTTTGATACCTAACTGCCGGCGCAGGTTTTCATTCCACGAGATTGTAACCATGGTAATTTCGGGGCAAAGTCCGGTCTTACCATTCACAGGAACAATTCACATGGACGAACGCTTTTTAACCGTTATTAATTGCCCGGTATTAATATAAACACCGGGCTTAAAGTGAATTAATGTACCCGTCCGCGACTTAGCAAGCCCGGGAGAAAATCTAACCCGCGCGGATTTACGTGGTTATTCGGATCCTGCCGGTTGAGGAAATTAGCGTTAGGTCATACACGACCGCTGTGTTATTCCTCGACCTCGTCTTGTACGCTTTTAGCACAATGCGCTGGTATTTTCATGGTCTTTGCCCCGATTAAACTCAACGCTTCGCCATCACGAACTCTCCGCCAGTAGCTCGAAGCCTGTTCCGCTCTTTAGCTTTGTTTATTAATTTTAATTCGTTTCTTTGTACTTCGAATCGTTGTGCTCGTTCTCGCCGGGCAAATATCTGCGACCTGGGCAACTGTTTTGTTCAGAAACCGTGTGTGAAAGATTTTAGCACCGTTGCTCTTGAAAAATTACAAGCACTTCCAGCGAGAAGTTTTCACATGTTCCGTTACGAATCTTCTGTGACTTTATTCTCCGTGAGTTGTTTCTCTCTATAGTTTCTGCGCCGCTTGAACTTTTTGTAAAAAAACGCGAACGAAGTATTTGACTGTTTATGTTAATTGTTTGTTGACGCGATATTTACCGTCAGTTAATAAATAAAAATTTCAATTGATGTATTTACAAAAGGAGGACTATGCTTCTATCATTTTAATATTTCGATTTTTCTTCGTATTTTAAAATAAATTATCGTAAATTTCTCTGACATTGATAGAAATACGCACGTTTCCTGTTGTTCGTTCCATTTTATAATTTCGCTTGCGTAAATCATTTCCAAACGTATTTCAATATTGTTGTTTAGAAGCACTTGTCAGTACCGCGCTGGTTGTCATGCCGTTCATGATATGCAAATAACCTCTTTCTGTATGTAAAGTGCCATACATTAAAAAGCACGATGAGCCTACCAAATGCATGTCACATGTATACACCATTTTTGCTCCTGCGATTCCTTCGATATGCAAAATACAGCAAAAAATTATGCAGACTCGCGGGGGGAAAAAAATTCGTGCCGTCCCGTGTACCCCGTATATATTTGTTTGTAATTAGAGTAATTTGAATTTAAATCGAATTGCAAAAATTACGACGTAACGCGTGCGCGTTGTCCCTTCGGACCTTTATTTATCTTTAATTGTTTCTCCAGCTGTAAAGTGTAATTACTGAAATGAACATATTTTTAATTACTGGTGCTTTTAGGGGGAGGGAGGGGGGGGGAGAGACTACGATAATGCATACACGCACGCACATGCACGGCGGTGTATCTCAATTGAAATTACTAGTGCGAACGTATGACCGGGGGAAATTAATTTATGCAAATTATGCCACATGCATTTACATTTAAAATCACGTTTCGCCATAGAGTGAAATTTTCTTTTCTTCGTACGATGCGTAAACATTTGAATTAAAATGCGCATCTCTTTTCGCAATTGCGCTTTATGCTTTTAGAAAAGTCTGACACGTGATTTTCCACGTGGTTTTTATATTTTTTGCGTAATTGCTCGATTGACGATACGGAACGTTAACAATATTTGATTTCTCGCTGACATGACGCACCCGCATGTCTCACAACATTGGCGCAAGAGATATTAAAAGGTCTCGTTTTTAATAATCAGTCCGCCAGAGTACTGTTTATATTTTAATATCGCCGGTATTACTTCATGTTATCTTTTCACTTTTCAAATATATGCGTACGTTTTTGAGTGTTTTGAACGTCAAAGAAGCGAAACTCCTTTTACATATTTTAACGTAACTATTTTTCCGTCGTATCGACACGCATTTGAACTCTCTGTATATTCCCACTTCCACGGAAATTTTTCCTACACTCCTGCGTGTTTTCTAACATTCGTAAAAAGGACAAACGTCGGCTCTGAATCAATTGCAACATCTGTCTCAAAATCGAACAGTCTGTCCCGATTGTGCATATCAACAAATTACACGTCTAAAAATGTTGCATATTCTGTCGAGACGAGCTCGTCGCCAGATGCTCGTAAACGCCGCGTGCTCGCGTGCTGCTTTCCCCATTCATCTTTTCACTTTCGCCGCGCGCTGTCCTATTAACGCACGCAATAATTACGGTCATTATCACGGGCTGTGTCGCGATAAATTCACAAAGACGCCCCGTAAGGCAAGGGGACTGAGTCGAACGCTTGCTTCCCGAGTTTTTACGCTATATTAACGCATTCGTGTGCCAAAAGCTCTTCCTTCCTTTCACCTCTGTTTCTTATTCTGTTACCCCGCGTATTCTGCACAGGATTCTACAGAAGTCTACGACTCGATCCCCGACTTCACTTCGAGCTAGCTCGCTGGCAGCTGGAACTTTTGACATGCGTGTATTTACCAACCGCACGGGCCCGGTGGTTGGTAAATTGCATATCCCAATGTACGCGCGCGAGGGGCCGTACGTATGTGCCCGCCGGTGTGTATCGAGTTATCCCAGTTCCGAGCCATGGACCAGCCGTGGTTTGCCTGCTACCGCATAGTTCGCAATGCTTCTAATTCTGCATGGCTCTCCTCGCTTCCCCCCCTCTCTCTCTCTCTCTCTCTCTCTCTATTTCCGACTATACGCGCTTGCCACTCGTTTTCCTCCGTTTCCACCTATCGTCTTTCGTTCTAATCTATCCCCGCTTTCGCCGGGAAATCAGGCCTGATGAAAAAGAGGAGCCGCTGCAGGAATTAGATGGAATCAGGGTGGATCGAATTTTGGCACAGACGAGAGCAGCGGCGGAGAAAAATTTGAAAAATAGAGGAAATTGGAAATGGGGCGAAAGAATGTCGAAAAATACACAACGTCAATCTCTGTGACCCGATTTCCTGATAAATTGATATATTTTATTAGAAAGCAGAAGCATCACGGAAAGGAATTCATACGTTTGCACATGTAGGGTGAACGAAAAGTTTCTTTCCATCTATCCTTCTAATGAAACATCAAAATATATGTATAAAAGAAAAAATTAATTTCGTTAAATTAAAACCTGATGTTTTCATTGTCGTTGTTTTAAAAATTATTTCTTTCGAGTGTTGAGAAAATTGTATAATAAAAAGAAAAAAAATTATAAAGGGCCTGTCATGTGTTATTTATAATTTCTGCAATTGTCTAACGTTATCTAATGTCATCATCTTAAACGATCGTACAGCGACAGGAAAACTACTCGACGCTAGTTCAGCAAATCCACCAAGCGTTATTTCGACGACGTCAGAGCGATTGGAAGAAAATATCAGCTGGATATTTCTTCAGCGAGAGATACGCAACGCGATGTGTTCTCTTGTCACTGGACAAAATTGATGGCGTGTGATTCAATGCCGAATGTAGGAGAAAATCGCTGTTTCGATGCATGTATCGTCGTTCGTTTTCATTCCCGCGAAGGCGTAAATTCTGTTTACGTCGAACGAATATACGATCATGTTTTACGTGACGAATTATCGTCGTAAGAACGTGAACGTTGAATTGATAGGAAATAAATGGCCGATTGACGTTCGAACTTGTTGCAATTCGAATCGTCTCTTGTGTCTCGTTTACTCTCGGCAATTAAAAGAGATTCTTACCGATAAAGTATTACCTTGACTCGCGAGAAATTCTCAAGAGAGTTGATATATCGTCTGGATACGTAATTTCGAATGATTAAAAGACAAAGCGTCTGGCCAAATTCCAAGAATTTCAAGAACAAACGAAATTTAAAAACGTCGGAACAAAATTGTTCAGTTTCGAAGAAATAAACTATGCGATTTTATCGTAGCCACGAATTGCAAGAGTGCTCGCAAGCAACGATGATATTTCAAGCGAAGCAACCAGAATTATTCCATCCGCGTGTTTCACACAGTCTCCCCCGAGCCCCGAGCAGTGATCGTATAAATGCAAAGCCGTATAGAAAATCTCAGAAAATTTATTTCTGATTACGCGCATCCCCCTCCAGTTTGAAACCAACCTGGAATTTCTAGAATCGCACGATTGTCTCACTCGACTTCGCGAACACGCCGGCTAATTCTGCAGCGCGGAACATGTTGAGATAAATTAATATTTCTAGCAGTTACTTTTGAAAAAAAAAAAAACGTAATCACGACGCGTTACGATACCGAAATTGTTTTTCCGTTTCGTTTTCGTTCGTTCGCGGTGAAAAAGAGCCAGATTTATCGGACGTATAAATTCGATTCGAGGTAGCATCCAACGGAAGAGATGCTCGTGAATTCGGAAACCTTATTTTTCCGTTTTCCACGAAGGGATTCAATGGACCGGTGTATTGCGGAATGTATCGGAGAGTAGGAGCTGGTCATTTTGACATCCTACGCCGTTGCATATCATTTGCCGTAAATATTATGTTCCACGTTGAATAAACAGCCGACCTGAAAGCACTTTAAAATTGATTCTATCGTGAAAGCTTGAAATGTTCATTTTTTCCTTTTTTTTTTTCTTTTTTTTTTTTGGAAAACTAATACGAATTCGACCGTACCATGGTACAGTATTTTTCGCGCTGATGTAACTACAGACTCTGCCGTACTGCGATATTAATACGTTTTTCTTTATTAAAATGTTATTTCTGAAATTTCATTACCTCGTATTTTCAGATTCGATATTCCGTATTATTCGATTCCAGTTAGTTAATATAATGTAGAATATATTATATCCAAATTACAGTTGCAGTTTTTGGAATTAATCAGTTGTTAGTGAAATGTCGAAATGTTGCTTAATCCGCAAAGAGTTAAAAAATTTCGTAAATCCACATTTTCTTTGTCCGCAAATACAGTTTAAGAACTAATTAAGAATTTTTTCTGTAAGTACGTTAAAATTGTCCTGCATAGCGAGCAATAATACTAACATAATCAATAATACACGATACACAAACGTGTAATTCAGTTTTTAATTTTTAATATTTTCATCAAAGGTACAATGGTACGTAGCAACACCTTCTAATCCAAAAAAACTGAACATTCTGTGCGCGTAAAAAATAAAAAAGAAATAAATTAAAACCTCTCGAAAGAAAGTTCCGCGTAATCTACATATTTTCGCCTTAAAATTCGACATTATTTGCAATCAACAGCCGGAGTAGTTTAAGGAAACAGTGCTGCTTAAGACGCGAAGCATTTTTCCAGTAATAGACGCAAAAGTCGCGATTTTTTCTTTCTTTTTTTTTCTACTTCGTTGCGTTTTTGCAGCAAGATCGGACCAGAAGTTGGTCCGAGAAGGATGGTAAAGCGCAGCGTGCTATATCATCATGCGTACAGTATCTTTCCACGTTGTACATGATAATGATACAGCATGGAGTACGTAGTAGTAAGTATACGTTCGCTCGACCACTCGCATAGAATAATTTTGCTCGTTAATTTTTGTTAATTGATCAAATTACTCGGCCAGTTTCCACGGCGGAAATTCGCAGTCCCTAATAAATAGCGTCTCTCCCTCCGTCAGAGTCGTGCGTTTCGGACGATGAAAAGACCTTCTAATAACCGATACGGGTCGTTCGTGATTTAGTGCTACCTTCAATATCACCTAATCGTATTACCTATATTTACTTGTACATATCTTCCGTTTTCTACCGTGTACACCGTGGTTCAATTAGCTAAAATATCGTTAAAATTGTCCGTTAGCGAGCAGCCTTTTCCAAAAATGATCAGAAATGTGAAACTTCGACGTGATAGAATTTGTTTTTAAATGTTGAAAGTAAAATGGTAAAATTAGCCTTTGCGCGATATTTCGTTTCTCGGGGAGTTCTTCACCTTTTCAATTGTTTAATTTTGAAATTAAATTACGAGCGATGTAACGAAGCTCCCTCTAAAGCGAGGACTACACTAACAACGTTTGTTTATTTGTGAAAAGTACATAGAAATTGTTTAGAGTCGTACACTTCCAAATAAGTCATTCGTGTCAAGTTCCACTCATCGACGTACCACTGACTTTTAGATTTCAATAAAATTCGTACATCGTCTGAAATGACAGACAAATATTTTATTATTAGTCGATGCGTATATTTTCATTTATTAATTTCACAGTCTTTGTTAACATTGAAATATTCTCGTCTCCACACTCTTCACCAAGGAACCATCACCGAAATGTGATTAATTTACAAGAGAATGTGTTCGAACTAATCAAAGGAAGACGATCTAAAAATTTTTTTTTCTTTAAACCGAAAGTATCCGTTTCCGAAGCGGAGAGAAATCTGAAACGAGTTTAAGTCCGCTTAATGAAATTTTTATCCGGCCGTTCAACTTTTAAAACTATAGGTTGACCCAGTTTACGAGAGTCAACTTGTACATCCCGCAGTTGTAAGGCACTGATTAGCTGGAGGGACTCTGGGTTTATTATCTTGAGCTGTTGGAATTCCGCCTTCTTTCACATCCGATTAAATCTGAGGTGGAGCCTGTTTGAAAGACAACAAGAACAGGATCAGGATCACTTTAAAACTCCGTTTCCAATTTGCTTCGATTAATCCTCATGCTCATTGGTCATTGTTCTTGCATGGGACGTGATTAACAGAACAATTACTAATTAACGAGGATCAGTTTTCGGATCGAATCGGTTTAAACAATCCTCTCAATTAACTCGCTCCTTCGGTTTATCTGTTTTTCAATTAGTTCGGCTGCGGCTGGCCTCCGGATGACTCTCCAGTTGAAAGTTGAAACGACACTTCCTTTCCTTTCGCGCGGCACTCTTGACTATTTCAGACCATTTTTAAACTGAGAACTGGAGGAGTCGCGACACTCTCGGACGTCTGTTATAACTTGTCGATTTTGTGTACCATCGACATTCTAAAAAACGTGGGATAGCGATGAGGAAACTAACGTGGATCAGACGGTGTGGTTAATTATACGAATGGCCTGAGCTTAGACTTGTACAATGTTCATAAGATTCAGATATTCTTTAGACTTCTAGATATTCTTTAAATTGTGATATTGATGTTGGGGAGATTCCAGGGGATTGGAATTTTTTAGTGGCACCTCGTTTGATGGTATTTCAAAATTCGTATCTTGGAACTATCGAAATTCTACGTGAAAAACGGACACCATAAATTTCTGATTCATCGTTGCAAATTTTTAACAATAAATGTTAAGGACAGTCACGACTGGTGTATCTTTGCGTATATCCCTTGTGGAGTTCGATAAACTGTCTATTGATGTGTGATATGATGGATCCTGCTCCTATGATTTATCGTTAACTCAACTATTTAACTTGTACTATAATTTCTTGTAACTTCTTTGACTAACTGTTCAACCGACTCACTGACTGATTTGTACTGCTGTATACACCGGAACATAAAATCCCTTCATTCTAGATGAAAATGAATCTAGAATTGAAAAGAACATGAGAAAGAGCAAAAAGTAGAGTACAAGAATTTCGTAAATCGTATCGTAAACTTGAAATAAATGGCCACATCGTAGGCTCTCGATTTTCTATTAGCGAACCGTTCAGGCCAGGCTATCAACGAAGAAAAAAAATTATTTGACATGTTTCATGGATCGTATAATCCGTCAGCGACTAGATCGGGATAAAAACGATAATTTTACGATGATACGGTGATAGGGAAACGAGAATGTTTCACTGTGTGCACCTGTCTATGACGTTATGCTTAATTACACCTGCCTCGCAAAGCATGTCACGGTTATCACGGCGCGTAACGGCGTAAAGCAGTAAAATGGTTTTGCCACGGAGCGGGCTCGTAATGCGTTGATAGTGGTCTATCTTTCCTTCTTCGTTTCGTTCTTTTCCACGGGCTGATTCGATGTGACCTGCAGGTTCCTACGGAACCAGATACGAGACATACGAGACCAACTTTTTGTTCGAGAGGTTACACCGATCGATATTGAAGCACTTAATGTGCTACGTTTGGTTAATAGTGGCTAATATTTAGAAAATGTGAACGAGCGATATAGGGGCGGTCAACGCGATCAAGCGTTTGTTGTATCGTTAACTATGCTTGAATCGTACTTTGTTAACGACGTAATTGAACGAAATGAATTTTCTATTCTGCAGTTGAATATGCCGTTTTTGTCGAGGAGTTTGTTAAGAGCTGTTGCAAAGTGAGATTTACGACACATTTCGCGTTGTTTTTATTCGGTCAGTTTTGCTTCTATCGTCTTTTGCTGTAATTTGAAATGAATAAAAATTCGGAATGAATAAATAATCTGAAGAATTAAATTTTATTGCAAACCTTTGGTTCTGTCGAAAGAAAGAATGCTCTCGATGTATTGTTCTAACGTGGATTTTAGGAGAAAATTATTTTAATTGTATCATCAATGCATCAATTTTTTTTTTTTTTTTGCATACTTGTTGAGTTCTTCTATCATAAAAAATGGCAGATAAAGACCAGAATAAATGAGACTGGGAAGATGGAAAGGATGAAAATATTCTAGCCATTGTCTAACGTTCCTTGATTTCACCTGATTTAATCCATAATATGAAGCCTAACACTTGCTGCAAAACCACGTCATTTCTACCAATTATTTCCACATTTCATCGTCAGTTTCCAATTAGTGATTTTACAGTATCTGTAAAGACCTTGTAACTTCATTTAGTCAAACGCGTACGTCACAAAATTCAGTGAAACAGAGTTGAAAAGCTGAAACGTAACCAGATAAATTTGGAATCTAGCGCATTCTTTGATTCGTGGTATTCTAGATACATTTTCTGCCTCTGCATAATCAAAGCCTGTTCCCAGTTTACCGAAAATTTCCACGTTGAACCTCTTTGCAAATTATACGCATCCGTGGATAGCTCGGATGCGCTCGTTTGTTTATTTTCGTTCTAGATTCACCAACGAAGGAAACGTTGTTTAAATCCACGATTCCCCCGCCGCGGTTTCTTTTTTCGAGTTAAGCCCTTTTTTTTCTCTCCTTTTCCAAAGCAGGTCGAGTCACTTCCTTCGTTTCGTTTCTGCTCAAAGAAAGAGAGAGAGAGAGAGAGAGAGAGAGAAAGAGTGAGAGAGTTCTTAGAGTTTCTTGGAGACAGAGAAAAGACAATTCGATTAACTATGGTCAACTGTATCGACTGACGAGATGAAAGCAGGTGAAAATGTGAGTTAATCTAATTTGGGGAAATCCAAGAAAGTAAAGAACAAATATATTTTTTAAGGTTCTCTGGTTTATTTGCCTGCAGTCTGCTGCTTTCCACTAAAATTTCTTTTTCTTTCTTAAATGAAACCTCTGGCGTGGTTCCAAGTTAACCTAGGATGTACGTTTACTTCGAGCTGAATACTTCTCTGAGATTGAACATTTAAAATTCTATTAGCAAAGCACGTGTTCTGATTCGAATAAACCGAAATGTTCGACGCGCCGAAATCCAGAGAAGTAACGTGGAAACGTAATGAGAATTAAGATCGTACCGCAACAAATACTTGGTGTTTTGGTTTCTTCTATTTTCACGTATGACAGCACGATGTTAATCACTTCCCTTCGAATTTCTTTTATTTCCTTGACGTTGGTTAGTTGTTGGTCTTTTTATTTCTTCTTTCACTTTGATCACTAGGCTGTTTGAATATTTCATCTCCACGTTAAATTAATATAAAATCCCTAATTTATTTAATTAACTGTCTCGAGCTTCAGATCTGCGCGCCGATATGAATATGTATGACTATAACCTAACTTGCAAACATTCCTGCTAACAATAACACAACAGAAATTCAATGTAGCTTACGTATTTCGCCAAACACGGCACAGATTTAATACATTTAATTCCAACTTACTTTACCGAATATACAGAGCCACCATTAATTACCATAATTTAATGGTTTCCATGTCTGCGATTTAAACTTAGTTTCGGACGTAATTTAAATATGATTTAATAATCCGACTTGTACTTGCGTGTGCGGACGAGATGAAAATTTTAATACGTTTTCTGAAAATTTCAGCTGAGCTATTATCCTTTTTTCATAAATTCAAGTGACTCGAAATGTCCGTAACAGGATTAAAAAAAAAAAAAGAAAAAAGAGATTCCCACGGCGTTCATATTTCGTTTCAAGTAACAATTTTTCAAATTGCACAGAATTTATACAATTCCAGGCTTCTCTTGCCAATTTAATATTCAATTTGAAATAAATTTGACAAAACTGTAGGATGATTAAATTTCTTTTAATCAACTGCCATGTAGTAGAATATATTGTTTGCCAGTGATGCTCGGAAACCTTGAAAAGAAATATTTGAAGAAATAATCTTTAGTGATCGTTGTCGTTGAGTAAAAAGTATTTAATCGCTCGACATGTTCAGATTCATTCGATTATCATTGGTATTGGTACGTCAATTTAATCGAACAAATCACGCGTATTCAGCAACATTTCTTTACCACAAATTTTCTAACAAAAGACAGGGTTCGTTTACATCCGAATATCATTCAAAATCCAGTTATGTATGCAACATCACGCGTTTAACATCGTACAATAACAGACTCTGGAATCTACCTGTTGGATAAATTTCCCTAATAGTTTCGCTTGGAACAAAGCGTTGGCCTTTGTCTCGGTAAACATCGAGGCGAACCTATGTCAACCAACGATGTTTGTCCTCTCTTCCCATAGTCTGTTCCCTAAATTCGAGAATTCCCTAGTTTAAAAGACTGTACCAATGGTACGAGCATTAGATATCGAAGCCGGGTTTCGCGCGGCCAACATCGGTGATCGCCAAGCGTGTATTGTAGCGTGTACATGTTCCGTAGGAAATTGATTCGATTAAAAATCACCGAGCGTAAACAGATAACAGCAATAATTCCCAAACGCCGTTTCGATATTCTATTTTTATTGGAAGCATTGTTCGATCAGTGATACCGGCCTGTCCGCCCCTCCGCTATCTCGTTTTTATTTCAGTTTCACGCGTTTTTCCATTCATCAGCCCGATGAATCGTCGTCGATCGTTCTGGGCCACCGTTGATCCTCACTCGGCGTGGAGACGAATTTGACCCTTTGCGAGCGAATGCTCTTTCGAGTCTGCATCCTGACAAAGATGATATAAATTTCAGTGTGTTTGCCACCGCAGAAGTTCGCGAAGGATCGTAAAATCACTAATTTGTCGAACGTAATTGAACGAGCAACGTTTAAATGAAGGATGGCAGTCTAAGTCTACGTATACTTGTCAGATTTCGAATATTCCGAAACGTTTGGAACAGGGATTTTACACATTGTACAGATTTACAATTAATTTGTTAATTCAGATTGGACTACAGTTCAAGTTTACGTATATTTGTCAAATTTCGAATATTCCAATACAAGTTTACGTATGTCTGTCAAATTTCGAATGTTCCAAAAAGTTAAACAGGAATTTCAAACATTGTACAGATTCTAATTAACTTATTAAATCAAGTTAGACTTTTAAAATACTGGCAATGTCTCTTTCATCATAGAACACGATCTTACAGAAATGTACGTGCTATTCCCATGCACACTAGAGGGAATGAAATTCATTTCGAATATCATTAATATAATCGAAATAATACGTTTACGTATAATACGTTTGAAACATTCTGTTTAACATCGATCGACAAATTAATTAGCACCTCTGAAGTCTCCGATGACTGACTTTAGTATATGAAAAAGAAACTGGCGACGTCGCAGCGGCGATGGCGGCGTCCCTCCGCAAAGGAGAGGTTTGACGTCGATTAGACAAATTAATACGTTGGGAGAAGACGGTCGTCGTAACGTCGACAACCGGGAGAGGACGTAGTAGATCGTTCTCAGCTTCGGCTTCTGCACGCTTCACGCTCGTGTATCCGGCGTGTTTGTGTGAGACAGATAACATCTCTTCACGGTGAGAGAGGCGGAGGACTAAGTGCACCCGCATCCCTGCGTCGCGGCACCGTGAGATGTCCCATGGCCCCAATGACCCTATCTTCTCCACGTTTCTGCCCTCTCGCGTCTTTCGTCTTCCTCTTCTCCCTCGTGTGTGTGCGTGTGTGTCTTCTTTCCACCTCCCCTCGCTCTGTCCCCTCAAGCTGATCGCTTGTTTCCTCTTCTTTCACCTTTCGGAGCTTCAAGAGCTACCGCGTTGTGTTTCTCCTCGAGGCGTACGCCTGCAGTTCGATGCTTCGCGTATCGTTGCTTCTCCCCCCTTTCATCTGGGTGTGCTTGCCATTTCGATACGCAGCCACCTTCGAACACGTGGTTCAACGTGCATAAGTCTATCAGGTTAGATCTCGCGAGATCGGGAGAGAGAGAGAGTGAAGAATTGTTAAGGAGAGAATCGAGTGTGAAGACATCGGATGGGAAATAACTTAGGCGTTTTGACTTATTGCCGGACGAGGGTTAACTGGTTTTCTCTGCGTGCTGCAGAGTTTTCTTGAGATGAATTTTTGTTTGGAGAGAAGATCATTGAAAGTCCGCTGATTCTCTTCGTTATCTGTGAGTTTTCGGGAGGAATTTAGATAAAAGCTGGGTCAAATTCGTAAAAATTTTGTCGTGGCATTCGTAATTGCATGATTAGGTATGAATTAGGTATGTGTCTTCTGTGTAATTATTAGATGTCAATCTTCGGTATAATTGCGAATGCCTTTTTACTATTTTTATCGAAACTCAGACACAATAGTTCGTTTATTAGACCATCGTAATTACATATTGATATGATTATACGATTAAATTGCTCTGTCAACTGAAGATCTTTATGAGAAATGTGTTACCTCGATTGATTTTCCGAGCTCTTCGATTACAGAATACTCTTACAAAAATTACGCAGCATACGCAACATATTAAAAAATTGAATGTACATTCGAAATATTTTTCTCTCGGAACTCTCTTCGATCTGTGTGTTACAGTTCTGATGAATTGTCTGACAAATAACTATAAACTCGAGCCTTTCCCGTGCGCTCTTAAACATTCATGCGGTGAACACGTGTGCGTATAGCGAAACGGACAGTCGAGCATAAATCTTTCAAGTTAAATCTCGTAGGCTTGATCGTTAAATCGAAAGACAGAGATGGAGTGAAATAGAGAGAGGGAGAGAGGGAGAGTATAGGATGGTGCGTGGAAGAGAGAATAGAGCACAGCAAGCAGGAAGTTGTGGATGGCCGCAAGTTGAAGCGGTTGCTCACCACGGTGAACGTTTCAATCGAAGGCGGCAGGAGTCTCAGAGGTTCATCGAGTGTGATCTAAATCGATATTCAAGTTCGCCAAGTTCGGTGAAATTTCTTGGTTCTGGCTGTCTGTTGGTGAGACGCGAACTCTTGGGAGTAGTTACGAACACGGTAATCGAAAGTTCCCAGTGTAATTATAGTTGTCTGGGATTCTTTGAATTATTGCGTTACTCTCCGTACGACCGAATTATCAAACAAGTGAACGCTAATTGGACGGGCGATACAGCAGACAAATTATCGATGGAGACTTTTAAATGTCAATTGGTGTCGTTGGGATTAATGCGATTTCGGAGTCTCAACGTTTATTCATCATATAAAGCGTGGAAATTAAAATTGAAGTACTTCTAACATTATTATGTTCCGTTTTGGTTACAGTATCTTGGAGTGGATAGCATTTATAGTATTATATTATTTACAATATAATTTATAATGTTAATATATTATATTATTTCCAGTACTTACAGCAGGTTTAAAAGCGTAGTAAATCAGGTGTAAGTTTATTTATTTTTATTTTCATCTCTCTCAAGTATCCTATATAAGTTATTATAAAAATTTACTTGGAAAATGCGGTAAAATTAAACACGAGTAAGAAACGAAAGAACATTCAGCAAGTAGCATCAAATCTTTCGCTCGAAGAACCAAACTTCTCGCACATGGAAAACTGCCGTTGCGCTTCTTCGCTCATCGGCCAGCTGTCTTTATCCCTTCGGTTCGTAGCTAAATTACACGTGGCTGAAAATTTAACGCGGCGGAGTGCAAAATTCAAGGTAGCCGAGCGGATGCGTCCTTCATAATGCATAATGTATCGCCATCTGACCCGCCGAACGGCTCTCTTAAGCCGCGTCCGTCCGTGAGAGTTATCTGAAAGCGCGATGAACACGCGCGCGTGTATCGATTTCGCGTGTAGCGACAAGACCGCCTTATGTTAGGAATTCGAACAGATTTCGAGAAACAGATGTCCCCCGCGGGTCGTGTACGAGGATCCTTCCGAGAGTTAGGGACTGATGGCAGAAATTACAGCGGGAATTTCCTCTTGGTCTCGCCACTCACCAAGCCACCCCCTTAGCACCCTCCCACCGCTCCCACCCGTTTGGCCCTTTCGTTGTTCCTTTTACCACTTGCCTGTCCAATTCGGGATTCGTGATTCGTACCGGACGGACACGAGAGTTCGAGGACATCCTGTACACACGTTCGCCTCCTGCACACACTGTGTCCGCGTGCGTGTATATGTATGTGCGACCATGTGCCCGTGTTCTCTAGGATCGTGAGCGATATTCGTGAGCGTGATGGTATGTGTGAGTACGTGAAAGGATGGGTAGTCGAAGGAGCGAGAGAGTGGTAGAGACAGGGAGGCGAAGGTTGGATATTCTCGTCGGTTGGGAAAAGAAATTGGGAATTTCACGCTTCCGTTGGCCATTCGAGCGCTCGATAGGGGGATAAATATGTGCGGTGGTGTGTGTGTGTGTGCGCGCGTGTGCTTGTGTTCCAGCGGCCTCTAATGGTCGGTGGAGGACCATCCCGATCTTATTCCAAATCACACACTTCTCTTCGTTCGCTCTTTTCGTTCCTCTTTCCGCCCCCACTGTCGATAATATTGACCCCGGTCATTCCTCCGTTTCATCGTGGTTTATTCGCTTCCATTGTTTGTCGTAACGTTTATTCCTTTACCTCGCGTGTAACGCGAGGTCGTTGCTCCAGACTCGATTTTAAATAATGGAACGAAAGAACGGTGGAATTTACATAATTCACTGGTTGGTAAACTTCTCTTGATAGGCGAATGAAAAAAGTTTAATTAAAGCTGGTTTCTAAGAGTGGCGGGATATAGGTTTGCGATAGTTCGGACTGTGATGAATTTTTCCGATTAATTAAAAAATAATTTCTGAGTTACTGGGAACAGTTAAACAACCTGTGATTGAAATAGAGAAAGAAATGAATAGCAATTGAAATAGTTTAGTGGAGATTCTAAGAATATGTTCGTTTGCGCTGTACGAAAATCAGTTTTTAAGCCGATAGATAACTGTAGAAAACAGAACGACTGTGTATACTTTGTTTCGTCAGTTTGATCCGTGTCGGTGTTGGTGCAGGTAGGTATAATCCCCGTTATACAACAGGACCATGGCTTAAACGGAAGAAGATGGTAAGTTACCAAAGTCCATGCAACTTCGCAGTTCGTTCAACTAATAATTGATCCATAAAGTGCTTCTCCTCTCGGAAGTTTCTTAAGTCAACTTTTCACTTCCTCGACTCTAAAAAGATGTACTCCCGGTTAATCAAATTTCAATGATTTGTGGAGATACTTTTAGATTCTTCCGACGATGCTCCTGTTTCTTTTTTTTTTCTTCTTCCTTTTTATACTTTCAATTTTTAATAAACTCGGCGTAAACACGCTGTGGTCGGTAAGAATTTTCGTTCGACGGATAATAACTTTCTAAATATCACAAAATGATGGATCTTGTTTTGTAAATAGCTTTGTCGCAGAATGAGAATTTGAAAGTGTATTTTTGTTATCAATTTACGGTCAAATGATCAGGATCAAGTGAGATTACGCTGAATTTCATTGAAATTACAATTCGAAGAACCATATCGATTACAAAATATAAATGATACTGAAATCGAATTTTGAAGAAGTCTTAAATCGTTTTAAAAAATTATTACTTGTATTTTTACTTATGTTACTTACATATTTTATATCATTATACTCGTAAGATTTCTATTCTCTTCTTTTTTTTTTTTTATCATTTTATTCCGTATTTTGTCGAAGCACATAATACTCTTCACAGAGAAATACTAAAACGAGCCTCACGAAAACGACAAACGGGTCGATAAGCAAAGAGACCCTTTCTCCATTCATCCCGAACTTCGTCAGATCTTTCACCCTTTCCTCGAATCGCGAATAATTCAGTGTCACGTCAAACACTCGAGTGTACTACGTATATATACGATGAAAACTATGTTATCGCGTGCGAACGTCGATTGGTGACGTATCCATTGTAGGAGAAACGCGATTCATGAATAGCTCGGTCGAGATTTCCGTGAACGCGAGTTTCTCGTGGGACTGCGGCTCCTGTGACTGAGATTGTGCCAAATGGGAAAAAGCGGGCGCGCGAAGTGAGCGACATTGAAATTAGGTATGACTCTGGATAAGGTCGACACTCGCCGAGAGAGTGTGAAAAGGAGGCGCTTACTCGGAACGGGTAGTGATAAAAAGGATTGAAAAATATGTTTGGATATCTTTGCGCATGTTCGCAGAGGGAGGAGAGGGGTCGAACAGTCGGAGGAAGAACGAACGTAATGTCAAAATGAGCACGAACGTCTTCGGTCGAATGTTTCTTAGGGAAATCCTGAAAAGTAATATCTGCCAATTCTACAGGGCAGAATTCAGCATAGTTTCGTAACGAGGAGATCACGTTGTGCGATGAAACGATCGAGGATTGATATTAACGTCGTATATCTTGCATGAAATCAACGCACACGTCTCAAGTGTAGAATTATTCAATAGATTTGATGTTGCAGTTATCGAAATTTTCATGTCTTTTACAATCTTGTTAAAATTTATTATGGATTTTACACTGTGACAAATTAATGCCGCACATTGGGTCTTCTAGGTCTTCGTCATTTGAAATTCAGGAGGTCTTGTAATTAATAATTAATAATTTACTGCCGAAACGTGATTAATCTCAATGCTCGAGCAATCATATCTGAGCGGATGAATGTATATGTAAAAATATGGATTAAACGGATATAGGCAGTATATACGTATATTTCAGTAAGATCAAAGTCTCAAAAGTTCCGAGAAATTCAAGAAAAAGACTGACGGCACTCTCGACTCCTCTAGATTCATTGAAACTGTTAAGTTGCTCGAGATTCCCAGCGTTTTCAAGCTCGTCTCGAGGCTCGAGTAATATTTAAAGCAATTCGATTCCTTTACGCGACTAAAATCGCTTGAAAACTCACGAAAGGAAGAATTGAATGTTCATCACTACTTACGCGAAAGCTGGAAAATCGTCTCCGCCCCGAGGGAACGAGACAACTTCAAAAGTTTCTGAGATATCGCGGTTCACTGTGGGAAGCGTGCCAACGATCTTGTAACGCCCATTTACCCTTCGAGTCGTCTTTCACTTCTTTTTCTTCCCTCTTTTTTCAAGCCGTTCTGAGATCGCGGGCGCGATTCCCCGCCGTTTCACGGAGATTTTCTATTTATCTCCGTATGAAGTATGCCCTCGATCGTGAATCGACGCTTTCGTACGCCGCGTCCTCTGTTTTTTGGAAAGCTCGTGGCAAAAACTAGCCTTGTCAAACGTTTCAATCTCTCAGATAATGATGCATTAGCTAGCTAGAAGTTTAGACTCTAGATTTGACGAAGTCGATGTCGCAAAGTCGATTTATATCTTGGCTTGTTGGCAATGGAGAATTCACTGGTTCAGCTTGACTTCGGGTCGAATGACGCGTAAAGCAGACTATCAAAATTGGTTCTGTCGAAGACCAGTTTCTACGTTTCTGTCAATGCTGGTTTTCTCTAATTCTCTAATATGATAGAAGTGTATCAAATTAACAGGAGTCAATGAAATATATTAAATTAATTGTAACATACATATTAAATAAACGAAGGAATCAACAACACTAAATATTAACACAAAAAATAATCGGCTAACGTACTACTTTGCTAAAAAAAAAAAATCATAGAGAAACAATACGTTGTCATAACGAAACGGAAGCTTTTGTCAATTGCAGATTAATAAATTTTTAAGACAGCGTGCAAATTTCAGCAAATCTCAAGGTGAAAGTTAAAAGCCACGGGAGGCTTGTTTTCTTCTGGAAAGAGCTAAAAGCCTAATGTCTCCTCGCTGGCGCGTAATTTCGCGTGGAATTGCGCGCAGCATAATGCGGCGTATTTCCCGCGCGAGCGGCAAGCTCATTCTTTTATGCACGATCGACTTTGCGGAATTCGAGATGCGCGGCGGAAACCTCTTCGCTAACCGCGCTCGAAACGCATCCGGCGTCTCGTTTATTGGATCGAGCCGTCGATACAAGAGGGCGGGAGGGGGTGGGAGGGGGGAGCGAGGCGCGCGATACGTTTCTGCATACTGAGTTTAATGCTGTGTGTTGCCGGAAGGTGAAAAAGAAACTCCGGAGCTTTTCCTTCGGCTCTTCCTTCCTTCCTTTCTTTGTGTGTCGCGTGCACGAGCGACGAACCTCTCTCTGTTCGTCCGTTCTCCACCGCCGGCGAACAACCCCTCCACGGAAGCATAATAAAATTTCCGCAGAGAAAACGGAGAACGTTGCGACAGACGCCGAGTGGAATTTCCTTGTCTTCTCGAGATCTTTCACTATTACCAGCACTCTCTCTCCCTCTCGCTACGCTTCTCCACGCCTCTGTGATCTCGCCACAGAGAGAAAGAGAGAGAGAGTGGGGGGGGAGAGAAAAAAGTTTACTCGATTTCCATGAATTCATCTTGGTTAATAGGATTTTAATAAAACAGCAACGGGAGTAACTTGGTTGAAACGTGGAGAATCGGTTGTAATTAATTATGCCACCGCGCTTTGGAGTTTACGAGTTTCCCTTCTTTTCTGCCCGTTCCCCTCCTCTCGCCCGTTTTCCTTCCCCGTTGAAAGGATCTGCATTCTGTTTCGCGATTGTGAACACTCCGCGGCCACTCGCTTTTGTAATGGCATCGTCCTCGTTATGAGCACAATAGGAAATGATTCGTGCTTTCTTCATGGCTGGAAAACGAATCGGTTTATTCGATCGTTACAGGGCGAGAAATTGTGGACGGAAAGAACAGCGACGATTTCTACAGAAGGTGCCATGAATTGAGAAATAAATTTTGATTGCTGGCTGGATGTTCAATATATATTTTGACGTAGAACATTTTTTACCTGGTCGAAAACAAATGGCATCGTTTGAGCGTCACTATTAGACCAGAGCATTTAATTTTATTTTGTAATCAGCGACAAAATTTTATTGAATCAAAAATTTATAAACTGTGATTTAGTTACTGACTGAAATATCAATTAGGGGCTAAATCTTGAGAATGAAAAAAGAAAGAGCATGTAACATCTTTCTCCGCTAACGTTAACAAAATTCGTTTCCCTCCACATTTGCAATAAACCACTAGACAGTTAAATATATTCTATCATTCGCACATGCAATACGCGAAATTGCACACATTGTTACACATGTATTATTACGACTGTTGTTATTTATTCTGCGTAGATCTACGCCGGTTTATTTAATCGTTGGCGGATCGAGCGTGCATATATTGTTATTTGAAAGTTTACCGCAAATCCCAAGTTCCAAATACTCCGTCATTAAATTGCTATTTACCTCGAGTTACCATTCTCCTGTATCCAGAGTTTCCTGAAATTAGTGGATCACTTGGAACGAACCACCTGACGAACATTCAGCACACGTAGTTTTTTTTTTTTTTATAACTTGGGCACTTGGGATCGATTCTTCCCAGTGTAACATCACGGAACGCTCCGACTCTTAGTTTGTAATCCAACTTGGAAGATCAAGGAAATTTCAAATCGGCGTAATTAACTTTTTTCTACGACAACGCGATCGGGGATCTCCGAAGGTTTCCGCACTGTAAAACCTGCAAAAAACGTAGGCTCGTCCATGTCGACAGAAATTAATTAGTAACGTATGAACTACCCATTTGATTCTATAGGATGGACCAAAAATCACTTCCTACTAAAATAAAGAGCACAAATTTACGAACGCTCTGACGGTCAACATTTAAGGGAAATAATGGAAAAATTTATGTTTGACCTTAAATTTAATTTAAAATTAATGAAATTAGTTTTTTTCTTACATTTTGATGTTTTATTAAGAAGAAAAAAAAAAAGAAATAGGTGGGAAGAACTTTTGGTCCATCCTGTTTTATAAAGAAGGATATCCCTTGTCCACGATGCAATTTAAGAACATGAAAATGACTCTAAATAATAAGAAATACGGTACGGTGCGTAATAAAAATCATTTGCTTTGAAGATTTAAATGTAATCTGTAGTCAAATTCGCGGATGATAATAATAGTGTATGATTAATCTTTCCTCTAGCAATAATAACTTCGAATCGTCAATTATCGATGATTAAATATTAAAATTAAATACAAGACGGAATCTTTTCGATATCAACTTGAAAATACACATCTTTTTCTATTGCGCACTATCTTTTGAAAATAAATTTTGTCAAATTGCACACGTATTTCAGTAGTGTCAAAATTCTTAACAATTGTTAGCAAGAATTATGCTATACCGTACAAGGTTACAAGAGTATCAAAATCGTAAAGTAGCAGAATTTCAAAGCCTGGGAATTACAAAATTTCTCCATAGACATTTGTCTATTATTTCTTAGAATCTATTCGTTTTGACGATATTATTATTTTTTTTTTTTGCATGCTTTCAAATAGTTTTCTTAAAAACGATTTAACTACATAATTTCTCAGTCTTCCTGGACGTCTCTAATAAAAGATAAAATCACCCCGTCTCTTCCCGTTTCTACTTATCTAACTAAAGTACACCCTCCCTCCCTCCCTCCCTCTCTCTCTCTCTCTCTCCCTCTCTCTCTCTCTGTTTCTAAAAAAAAGAGAAAGGCGCTTTCGAGCCGATAGGGTGCTCGCATACCGATTCGAAGTCGAGATATTTCACCGTGGCAACGGAAATCTCACCTTCCGTGCTTTCACGTTCCTCTTATAACTGGATAATGACGCGCGGCATCGTAAAATGTTAGGGAAATAAATGAACTCGTAAGGGGGGTAATGTGTTTACGTGTTAATTAATATTATCGGGTGCTGGTACGTGGAACGAGCGCTCCTATCAACGTTTTGTACGCAGATTGCGGCTAAAATATGGTATTACGGGATGGAAGGGGAATGTGCTCGCGATCACGCGACCGCACGCTCGCCCGGTTTAACGATACCTATTATTTAAACGTAAATCGTCTCGCATTCCTGTCGACGTTGGACTCACACAGCGGCGGCTGCGATCGCGCCCCCTAGAAATCAGATCCTTGCCAGGCTGAATGACGCGCCGCGGCCCGATTGTGCAGCACCGATCAGCAGGAAGCATTTACCCGCCGCTTTTACGCAAGAGAATCGCCACGCCTTGGCGAGAGTTTCGCGGCCTTAAGCCACATCCAAGGGGGGGAGCTCGTTCCACCGGCGATACCACCAGCCATTCATCTACCATAAATCCATAGACGTGCAATTCGAGTTTAATGATCCGTTAAATATTCCTTGTAATACGATCCTCACAGCGTCGATAATCGTCAATACGGTATATTACACCATGTCGCCCGGCTTGTTATCATTCTATCGTCTCTCCCTGATCGAGACGCCCTGGCATCGTCGCCCTGGTAAAAGTTTCATTGAAAACTCAACCTTCGGCAGAGATCGCTGCTCCGAGATACACGCAAACACAGCCATTTGCGTGCCTTTAGTCGAATGGAAGTTTCTTTCCGCTGTTGGACCTTTGGAGATTTCATCCGTTGTCAGTTTAATTACCTACCGACTTTCTCCGCTTTTACGCTTCTGTAAACGACATTGTGACTCTTTTACTTTTGAAACTGAAATAATTTATTAAAATTCTGAAATTTCGTGAGGAACGAGCAGACAGAGTAACAAAATTTACGAACACACGATCGTATATTATATATATATATACAGGGTGTTTCGTAACTTGCGGCACCCACTTCGGGAGCTGATTGTACGCCTAAAAATAATGAAAAAAAATCGTACAAATATATGTCCCATCTGTCTTCGTTTATGAAATATAATAAATTTTCTGTTTTAACTACTTTTATTGCAACCTTGCATCTGAAGACGAGCCTGCGCGCGTCTTGTCATTGATCTGGTTACTCTCTCTATCATTCCTGGTGTTTGTCGAATTTGTCGGAAGCCTTGCTCCATTTCTATTTCATAGTATTTCAGCATTTCAATGGATGTTGCGTATACAATAGATTTTAAATGTCCCCACAAATGAAAATCTAATGGATTCAAATCCGGAGGACGAGCAGGCCATGCAATAGAACCTCCACGACCAATCCATTTATTTGCAAAGTGTTGATTTAAAAATTGCCTAGCCACTCGGTTAAAATGCGGCGGAGCTCCATCATGCATAAACCGCATACGAGAAGTCTAATATCGACTGGAACTTCTTCTAATATTTCGTGTAAACGCGTGCTCAAAAAATCAACGTACTTTGTGCCTGTTAGTTTCCCATCAAGAAAAAAAGGTCCAATTAAAAATTTATCATTTATTCCTGCCTATACGTTTAAACTAAACTGGTGTCGATGTCTCGAATGCACAATAACACGTGGGTTTTCTTCATCCCAATTATGATTATTATGAAAATTGAATATACCATCCTTGGTAAAACTAGCTTGCTAGAGTTTGCTCTGTTTATAAAATTCATTATATCTCATAAACGAAGACAGATGGCACATATATTTATATGACTTTTTTTCATTATTTTTAGACGTACAATCAGCTCCTGAAGTGGCTGGTCCCACAAGTTACGAAACACCCTGTATATATAAACGGAACCTTTATTACTTGAATAATGACTTTAAATTACGAATTGTTCTAACAAAGAGCATCGCAGACACACGTTCGTAGTTAAACCAATAGCCAGTCTAAAAAATTTTTTCTCTCTATTTGTCCATCGTCCGAGAATAGCGAGAGAAACATTCCGCGGAAATGTCATCCTTATAGTGTCCCGTATAAATTTTATCCCGCTATATTCCCCGCAGTACGTGAGTGTCCATTTCGTGGAGACTGTGTGGGGCGCGTCCTCCATTTTGCGCGGGCATTAATTCGAGAAGCTGAGATATAGGAGTCGGCCGAAGCGAAACTTAATCCTCTGGCCGCTGTAAGTTTACGATTGAAATTTTTCCACGGTTGTAAAACCGCTGCCGAGTATTTCTCGTTATCGTGACCGACCGCGGAACGCCAGAGATGTGTGCCTGAAATTTCCAATTGGCCCGGAAACAATTCGCAGGGAAAATGTATTACAACCGTGATCAACGCTCCCGGCGCGTTTTCCTTCAACAGCCGACGCACAATGTTTGAAAACGAGTTGTTTGTCTGCGGGAAAATGCCCTAATTCCGATCGTTCTCCGTTGCCCGATGTTTGCTCTTTTAAATTTTCAAGCTTGTCAATTTATTCAAAAATATATTGGCGAGTAAATTAGTATATGGATATGTTAATTTATGGATAAGTTAATTTATTCCGTTTGTTTTGTTAGATTTTGTAAAATTTCGCAACAAGGTTTGCTCAAGTTTTATGACAAAGAGGTTAACGGTTCCTCTTCAAAATGGACAGTTTTCAGGGGAATGTAATTTAGTTCTCTAGGCAGAAATTCCTGACTGCTGTTTAATAATCCTGATTGAATTCTTTGCTCTTTACACGTTAATGTCCCTTGTCACTGTTTCGGTTGCCATGGACTCGCATGTGTATCTTAAAACGTAACTAATCGTTTGATACCCGTTTGTTCAAACTTGTTTTCGAAAATGGAACCTCGTTAACAACTGTTTGCTTGGCGTCGATTTCAAAATGGAAAATGAAAGTTTGCTGCACGAAAAGAAGGAACAAAAAATCCGCTGTGCAAACTCATGAAAACTTATCTGACGTGTACGATGAGAAAGCCTTCAAAGTACAACAGTATCGAAACTGGTTTGCCAAATATCAATGGGCAAGAGGATATCGAATTGTTCTCGGAACTAAATGGTTTCGTTTCTTGCGGAAAATTTTCATTTGCGTGCAAAAGGAACGCGATTATTTTTTCACCAATCTAATTTTCTCGTTTTTTAGACTACACAGGCTGACTGGTAAGAAAGTGATAAATACAGAAACTCGTAGCGCGATGCTGGGCGATGTTCGCCCGCGAATATTAGCGTATCGCGTGTATTTTTTTTTTTTATTTCTTTTTTCTTTTTGCCGCGTAGCGTGACGCTGTTGCCGGACTCGCGGAAGAGAGCGAAATATCGCTATAGAATTCCAACTGACAGTGGCAATTGACAGGGGTAACGAATGGCCGGCAGGGCGAGTAACAGCGGCGCGGAAGATAAGATCGATCCTTCCGTTACTCGGCTAGCATAACTCGGAGCCGTGGCCCTTATGATAATCGGGGCCCCGGTGATTGCAAGGATTTGTTTCTGCTATAAGCATCGCCGGTTAGATATGAATTAGAGAGCAAAATCTACGATCTGAAATTCAATAGTCGATAAATAACACGGTCCGTGAATTCTCGTAATCGGTACTTTGTACGCTGAGTACCGCCTGAAGTCGGCGCTGGCTACAACCGAGCGGATAAATACGATTCTTGCCTCGCTCGCGCCCATCGTCATCTCTCGGTACCGCGTCCCAACACTCGGGACACGAGCAGGCGAAATCAGTTTGCGCTCGCAGCACTTCGGTTACCGGAGACTGCAACCTTCTCCCCTCCATCTTCCTATCGATATCTTCCCCCGATAAGCGAGAAAAGTCGCTTCCCTCTAACTGATTCCCGCCGAGATTTTCGACGGATTAGCGGATTGATCGCCGGTGTATTGATTTTTTCCCGTGTTTGGGAAATTGGAAATCCGTGTTTGAACTACCGCCGCTCGAGTCTTCTTTAAACGCGACGAACGCCGTCTGTTGAACCTTCCGGTATCGATCTCTGATCTCCGAGATGAGAAATACGATCTTCTTAAACGGCGATCCGCTTGCATTCGAGTGGAACGTAATGATTTCAATTTTCTTCTCTCCGCGATACGCAGTCTGGTCGCTGTTTGTGTCGTAATCGACGCTTGTAACATTCGCGATATCTGTTTAAATTAACAGTCGGTGATGTCAGTGTATCCTAACCTCGGTTTTACATTCGCACGAGTGATAGCACCGTTCGGATCAGTCGAACGGAAGTCTGATTCAAGTTTCTCGCCAAGTTCCTCGCGAGCGTTCGAACGTAGTATTCGAGGCACGTTAACCACTCGTTTCTTTCTCGCCGCTCTTAGCGAAACGAGGTGGCGAACTGGCACGGAGGATTATTCTTAGCTCGCGAAACGCGTAGTCCTCGATCGTCCTCGTCGACCTCGCGCGGTTCGGTTTTCTCCGGCGTTTAGCAAACGCCGCCGCCGGTGGCAGTAATCAGCGCGTAGGAAAGTCATAGGCGATATCCGTCGTGAGATTCAACGCGACAATATTCCATTACCAGCGCACGACGCCGCTGGCTGTCACACCGAGAGTGCGCGCACGTACCGAGCGGTGTTGTGTCACGTAATATTGACTATCGAATAGATAGCAGGCTGCACGCCTGCGGAGGAAACGGCGGTTTGCTACATGGTTACTGGCTACGTAGAAGCGCGTCGGGTCGCGCGCCGGGTGTGCAGTTCTTATGCAAACTGGCGTTGGTCCAAGCCCTCTGCTGGTATTACGAGGTGTCAGTTGTGTCACCTCTCGCGCCAGCTTCCGTCGACTCACGGGGATTCACCGAGAAAAGATCGAGCTGCTGCACCTCGACGCGTGCTTCATTCCCTATTTACACCGTACGACCTAACCCTCCCTCTCTTCGCTTTCGTTTTCCAAGCGTTTCCCCGTTCCTTTCGTTTTTCACCTGCGAGCACCTTTCGCCGATCGCTGCTCTCCCTCTCTCTCTCTCCCTCTCTCTTTTCCCCGAGAGTTGGCTCTTTCATCCAACTCCGGATCGTCCAATCAGAGCTACACTCTTGCCTTAGCCAGCTCGTTCGAGCGCCCCTTTTTCACCTGACCTCTTCAACTACAAGCACCGATACAAATACACGCTTCTTCTTCTTCTTCTTCTTCTTCTTCTTCTTCTTCCGTCCCGTGGTAAGCAGTGACACGAGGGGGGGGGGGCGTACACGGGCGTACATGCTCGCCTCTTTCCCTTTTTCCTTGCAGCCGATCCCACGAGCGGTGAATTAAGGGCGACGCGGCGACGATACACCAGCTTCACTGTCCTGTTAACCCATTAACCCTAGCCAGTCTGGCCTCGTTAACCCGCTGCACGCGGGTTGTACGACGACTACTTTCGAGTTATGATCGCCCAGTCACGTTTTCTTCGACCAGCGTGGGATACTGTGTACCCCCAGGTCTCTCTCCCTCTCTTTTTCTCCTTTTCTTCTCCCGTTCTTTCGTCCCGCGACTCGCCACCCAGCGGAATCCCACGCGCGTGCCATCGCGAGGACTGCTGCGTGTACGCCGTTTCGTCTGTGAAACCGTGAGCATAATGATTCTTTTTCCGGTGAAAGGAACTCGAGATTTCGACGATTGCCTGTGGAACAAGCGAGAGTAGATTTTTGAACCTAGTTGAGACTGAAAGGTCAACCAGATGCATCTTCTGTTACACTTACATTTGACGAGTAGGGATGACTGGGTAGAGGAAACAAAGTTCTACATTTGCTGTAGAGAGGAATAAAGAAATTAATTATCTAATCTAATACACCTTGCTATGAAACCAGTCGACGCTCGATATCGAATTTATTTCGTACAAAATATTCGCCCGACCCATTTATTCTTCATTTCTGAAGCTTTCAAAAATTGAAAATTTGAAAAGTTTCATTCTTCATACTTTCAAAATGTTTCATTCATGAAACTTTTACACGAAAAGTGTCGATGGTTTCAAGGATTGATATGTATGTAAAATAATAAATATATACGTGTATTTATAATGTTAGCTAGTACAGATACAAGTTATTAGGCCTGATTCAACTAAATTATTACCAATAACGTTCATTTTTGAAATAAGTCGAGCGTTAATTGCCCTCCCTTGACTCTCGTCAAAAAGCAGAAAGAGGAGAGTCGGTCAGTTTCTTTATTGCGACGTGACGGCGCGAGCGAACGTGTTTTAAAGGGCAATTACAGTCAACGCTCGGACTGTTCTTGGGTGGGAGCGCTTTGGGGAATAACGGGTTATAACGATCGGAAGCCTAAAGGAATTAATACCCTCTGAACAGCGCGCCCCCTTACTAACCCACCCCTCGATATCCACGAGGGAGTTGAGCCGATTGGAAACTCTCGCTCGCGGAGTCGACGCCCCCGATACGATGGCCAAAGTACATTATGTAAATCGCCGGGATAACTAGGTAATTAAAGTACGGGAATAAACTACGAATGTCTGAATTCCGGCGCGCGGCAAGTTCGTTCCGTTTCACAGTCTCTGCCACTCCCCGCCCCTTTCTTCCTCGCTGCGTCCAGTCCCGTCTCGCGTGCTTCGTTTCTCTCTTTTCTCTCCTCTGTTTCTCCTTTTCGAGGGCGCAAAGAGATCCGAACTTGCTAACGAGGAAACGGCCTCGCCCGTAGTATTTTTGAATCCCTAATTCCTTTCCCTTCCTTTCGTTCTTCCTTTCCGTTCGCTCTTGAGGAGAAAACGGACCGGATGAGAGAGAGAGAGAGAGAGAGAGAGAGAGAGAGAGAGAGAGAGAGCAAACGAGGACCAAAACGAGAAACGTTCTGCGCTTGGAAATCGTTCGTCGGGACAGCCCCTTGGAAATACCGTCTGGTAATTCGCAGTTCGTTGCGAACGCCGGCTGTACCGATCTAGCTAGCGCGAAAAATCCTAAATTTCGCTCGCTGGCCCGATTAAAGAGATCGGGCATGCGTTGCGCGGAATGAGAATTAGATTCGGATTCCCTCGCTCCTGGCGAATCATCCCCCTCCCTCCCTCCCTCCCTCCCTCTTCTTTACCGTCGTTCCACCGCCAATATCCGATACTTTAAATAATTCATGGGGCAGCCGATGTTCAAATGAGCCGATTATATAACGTTCGTTATTGCCCGCACTTTTGTGGCAGTTGAATTGATGGTTCCCCGTGCGTGGAATTGGTCGGGTGGGGGGAGAGGGGGGGTGTGAGGGGGAGGCGGTGTGCGTTTGTTAAAATGGCCATTGACGCGGCGTGATGAAATTTTGTTTTGCCGAAAGAGCCGAGCCAAGAGGATGAAGCGAACATTTTCGAAGGGAGGTGTAGCTTTCGCGCTTTGGAAGCGTGGTTGTTCGAGGTTAAATTATTCTTCCCTCGTCCGTAATGGCGCGACAAGTAGGTTTCAACGGGGTGAATTTCAGCGAAAGCCGGAAATTGAACTAAACGAGAATCGAGCACTATTTTTTTTTTCTTCTTTCTTTCTTTTTCGTGGGACGAATTATCACCACACATTCGATTCGAAGGATTTTTCGCGTGTAATTATTTCCTCGCTCGTGAATATCGAGAACGCGAATTGTCGATGTACGTTTTAATTACGGTAATCCATGTTTTCCTTACGTAACTCGACGAGGAGTTGAAACTACGTTTTTATTTAACGCGGCGGCGTTGCGAACGTACTTTTAAATTCCCGTGGGAATTAACAGTGGCTGTTTGCTTTGACGTGATTTAAATCTCGATGCGTCGGTTTGTTTTGCAAAGCTAATGATCTCTACGTCGGGCATTCCACCTGCTGTTTCACATTGAAAAAAAAAGAAAAACTTTCCTTCCCGGCGTCTATTAAAATTGTCCTCGCGTTCCCGCGCGAAACATTGAAAATTTAATCTGCTGAGGACTAAGGTTCGATTTTCGACGTTTGTTTAAAGTAGATCAATGTCCCCGCGCAAGCGGAACCGAGCTGGCGAGTTACTTTCGGGGAACTTGAAATTAATTCGCCGGGAAGCAATGCGTCAAGTAAGCCCGTCTTCTCACAGAATTTATTTTCTTTTTCATCGTTCACGCGTTCCTGATGATAATTGAAAATATTCGCCTCTGCTGTTTGTTTTTCATCCTATCAGCCATATCAATTTTATTCCGCCCGGATTGGATAAACAAAGCTAAACCTGATGCAACATTGCATCGCTGGTTTTTGCAAACAAAACATTTGCAAATAGAAACGTTTCGATGAACGATTACTTTTCCCTGTTGTTGTTCGAACAATTTCATTTAAACTGAAACTATATAAATTCCGCTTTAAAAGTCTTACGAAACAAATGGAATCCTCGATTCGCGATTTATAAATTGATCGGTGTTTTTTTTTTCTGTTTCTTTTTCTGATATGAATTGGTGACACTGTTCGAAGATAACTAACATTCGTTGAAAGTAGACAACTTCTGGATGGTGAGGGTAATTTAAATATCGACAATTTTGTCTGTCGAGATTAGCGAGAAATAAGATTGCGAACAAAGATTGGAGAACCAAAGTGATTGAATTTAAATTAATAGCGCCCCTGATATTTGCGTATTTGATTTTAATTATTTAATGACGTAGACCAGGCAAGTTCAATTGAAAATTAGAACAGGGGAATTATTAGATACTACACGTGGCAAACAGTGTATAACTCGGATGGCGTATAATGCAAATAATGAGTGATTAACAATTAATACGGATAAATCTGCTTGATTCTGCTTTACAGCGATTATCATGCTGATTTTGCACACAAATTACTCGAATTTACCCAAGCTAATACAATGCACTGAGAAGATACAGAGAGACATAATTAAAATACCAACGTTGTTACCTACATATATATATAAATGAATATTTTAGACGCTTCAAATCATTTTCAAAATTTACTAGTTGGGAGAAAACATTTACTAATAACAATCAATCAGTTTTTATACATACAATTATAAAACATGCAGCAACATCTCAGTGAAAACTTTCAGTAAATTAATCTCTAAAGTTTTTATTCCTTATCCAAAACGTTAACATCTTATTATTATCCAATATTTCCAATTATTTCTTTTATCTAAAAAATATATACCAAATTCTCAACAATTCTGATTCGCATTCACCGCCGATGAATTTAATTCGTCAAGAAAATCGGATGCTTAAAAGTCAAAGAGATGACTATACTGTTTCTTCGACAATTTGTCTGACGATCGCGGAAACGGCGAAATTCCCACCGAAATGGGCGAGTCTACGCGACTCTCGAGGAACAGTTGTAATTCGGCTGGCCGGACAATGATCACGGAGGAATATCGGAGCATGTCAAGCGTCGCCGCGAACATTAGCACCCGTCGAAACGTTGGAACTATAATCGATTGGTCCTCACAGAGGTTTCATCATTGTTTGTATTTCGGCCGGTCGGTGCCGGGTCAGTTCCATAGAACGCGGTTGGACGCGTTGGCCTCGTGCTGATTATTCCGTGGCTTCTATAACTACCTGTTCGAAATTCACCCTGTTCGTGCTCACCGCCGTCCTGTCACCCTTTGTTTTCTTACTTTATCACTCTCCTCCACGCCCGCCACCCTCTCCACTCTCCGTCTTTCCGCCGGATCTGTTTGCCTTTCGTTTCCGCTCGCCCCGGCTTTCCATTCACATTCTTTCTTTCTTCGTTCGAATTGGCACGAGCCTGCTCCACGTCCACGCTAATGGCGAAGGACACGTATTAAACGCGTTCCCTGCAATTGATCCATGGATAACGCCGGGGTTATAATTGAATACGTGTGTGCGTGCGACACAGGACGTTATGTATCGCCACGTTTCGCCAGCGTTGCCCCTTTCGCTTCTGTTCGATTCACTAACGATCGAGCAGAAAATGGGACAACCGATGTGCGAACACCACCGTTGCGCGCGTTGACTTTTTTCCCCTCCCCGTGTATTAATTGGTGATACGCGATATTCCAAATGTTATACGCGCCAAATTGCTCTGGTCGGTGGCGTCGATGCTTTGGAATTATTCGGTCTAGCCGTTTTGGTTTGTTAATACGAACTTAATATTTGGAATTTACAGCGAGTTGTGCTGTTGATTGTTCACACAACTCGGAAAGCAAATAGTTTTCACGAGGAACGTGTAATCTGTTCTTCCACTTTCTGACGTTTAGAACGAATTAAAAAGCAGCGTAGCTTGACAGACAAAATTGTTGTCGTTTCGTATCGCGCAGATGATCATTTGGTTATGGATACGCGCGATATATAGAAATATTTTTAACAACGTTTGTCGAATGATGAAATAAACCCTAGAGCTTTTTTCGACGTTTCGTTCTATTTCCAATAAAAACGCGATCCTTATAAAAATATTAATAACCTCCGGTGTTTGGAATGAAACGCGAGATTCGAATTGAGGGTTTCTCGAACCAAGCTGCCGAAGCAAACGTTGTACTTTTATTATTCTAACCATCCCTTCGACGCTTTGTAAAAATTAAAAATTCCCAACTGGCGACAATTCGTTTCGAGCGCGCGAAGATGAAAATTACCGATGTGAGAAATGTCTTTTCTATCGTCGTGTGACGAGAAGCGTAGCTAACTTGGTTAGACGAAAGTGTCGGGGAAAGATTGAAGTAGAAGTAACAAATTTATAAGGAAGGAATTAGGCGCGTGCCACATCATATACATTCCTATGTTGTATTTCGTTTATCTTTGCGACCGAGGGTGAAAGAAACGAGGGCCTTGCGAGAACAACTTTATTATTTATGTATAGAGAAGTAATATGAGAATTTTTTGCGAACGTCGACCTCATAAAGTTTTAATGAAAACTCACTGAATGTCCGGCACATGTGTCGGTTATGGCAGAGTCCACGTGCAGTGAAATACTTTCTATATAAGTGGACAAACACGAGTGAAAATACGAGAACTCCTACGTAATAAATTGCCGCTATTCTGTCCATTTTTCTGAAACGAGCCGCTATACGTCGCGAGAAGCAAACATACCGCTTGGTAATTAACGTAATAAATTTCATCAAGTCGTTAAACAATTGATGCAGCGGGGGCCAACAGTCGTGTTAATTAATACCAACGAAATGTACGGCTTTTAAAATTTCGTACTACGTACGCTCGAGAGAAGAATGTTTTCTTAAAAATGTTACGTCTCTTTAAAAACACCGGGCTAATCTGAGAAAATATTTAACTTGCTGGGAAACGAGACTCTCAAACGTTAGACGTTTCTCGCTGAGACCCGGTACACGTGTTGTTAATGATATTTACGAATTGAAACGAATTTCGGTATGGTCTTCCTTTTTCAACAAACTTAAAAACACAATAAAGATAACAGATGAGCAACTGAAATAAAAGTGTTAAAAATTGGGCAATTTGTTGATCAATTACAGAATTTAATAATATAGAAATGTGAAATCGTCTCGGAAAGATAATTTTTAACTTTGAGCGTTTCAACGTTTAGAAATTGAAACATCGTCAGAGAGTATAATTCGCGTGCAGTTTGTTTGTAATATTGTGCATTATTATCAGTAACTTTTACTATACAAAGTCTTGAAAAGTTCTATTTCGAAGACCGCGTAAAACATTCCAAATTATTATTTTTTTTTTCTACCTCTACCGGTTTTAATGCAATTCAAAAACACAATAAAAATAAAAGATGAACTGAAATAAAAGTGTTAGAAATTAGACAATTGTTGATCAATTACAGAATTTAATAATATAGAAATGTGAAATCGTCTCGAAAAGATAATTTTTAACTTTGAGCGTTTCAACGTTTAAAAATTGAAACATCGTCAGAGAGTATAATTCGCGTGCAATTTGTTTGTGATATTGTGCATTATTATCAGTAACTTTTACTATACAAAGTCTTGAAAAGTTCTATTTCGAAGACCGCGTAAAACATTCCAGAGTTTTCTTTTTTTGCCTCTACCGGTTCTAATGCAATTTTCACAATTAGCTTGATTAGCACCCGCGAAGATGCACGGTAAGGGTGAATCAATAAGGGTGGGCAAAGGAGAGAGAGCTGCCGAGGGGGCGAGTGGATCTCGTTTCAAAATTCCGAGCGGGAGAGAGAAGAACGGAGCTACGTCCTTAAAATTCCATTCAGCTTAAGATCCCTCCCCTTTCTAAGCTACTTGCCGAACTAATAAATATGCATTTCTAGAAAATAGAGCGGAAAGGAGAAAAAGAGGGGTCGATATACGGGACGACCCGCGGCTGGAATGAGCAAATACCTGTTTCCTCTCGGACAGTTCGGCAAGACCATGGGCAACTGTCCATGAACGTAGATCCGTTCGAGAGTAATATTTTCCAGTTTTTCATGGTTTTACGCTCGAGAGAGGGCTCTCGGCTTTGAATTGCTCCGGTATTGCAAACGTGACGGATCAAAGGAATCGCGAATTCATCGACGAATCGGTTTGTACGTCTACCACGATACCGATAACTGAGGACTTGTCTTGTAGAATTCTATTTGGCAACGTCCCGCGGTGAAAAAAGGAGAAAAGAAAAAAAGAACGAAGAATGGAAAAAAAGAAAGAAAGAAAGAAAGAATATCGCTGAAAAACGCCTGCAAATTCGACGCTTATCATGCCCACCACAAACGAACCTGCGCGAATTTTTTTTTTTTTTTCACCCCTCATTCGTTCGAGTTTCTTGCTCGAAGTGAAATTCCACTGTCCTTTGATGTTTTCCATTCGGCGTGCAATTCGAAATAAGAATTAGATTTTCGCGACGTTCGATTCAATGGACATTTCGACGTTTTCGCCGTAACCTCGCGGAGTTCCGAATTCCGTTCCACGAATCCACTGTCAGGTTGCGTGCGCTGAGAAATATTTTTCGATTTGATCGACGGGGGAAATGTTGAACGACACTTTGATCGATTGCGATGGCTACGCGAAACGATAGTCGCAGCAATTAGAATATAGTAGCAAATTTATTGGTTAGAAGGAGGCTTCGATTTCGTCGGAACGAAAATTCAATTTTGATTCCAGTTGAATCTTTCATTTCAACGGAATTGGAGCCTCTTTTTATTGTATATAACACGTAATCGATAATTGATATAATTTAACGAATCGTTGTCTTTTCAAAAATTGTTTTTTCACTGCAGACTTAGCGCTAATGGTATATTTCATCTGACCTGAAGTATTTCGGTTTATCCGTTGCAAGAGAGAATTTTTCTCGATAAAGAAACGAAGCAGAGTGCAAACAACGCTTTATCGTCGGAATGACTTATAGACCGCGTAAAAAGAAAATAAAGAAAAAAAAAAAACATTTATATGAACGTCCAGCGCACAGGTTTCCGTCGGACAGAAATTTGCGATTTCGGCGAGGACAATGAAATCGCGGTGGCCCTCGATCGGAGTACTTTTTTAATCCCGGCCAGAATTTTGACTGGAATTTTCTATTTCATGCCAACTTCAGAAACCGTGAGAAAGAAATTGCATCGGTACCGGTGTAATAGCGCCGTTCCGCAATTGTTCCTCCGACTATTATTGGCACCGTTTCAAAAAATATGCCCGCGCCCGCTAGGCGCATTTCCACGCTCCTTTCAATGAACATTCATCTTCAGTACCGCCATTAAGAAAAAAAAAAATCTATTCGTTTGTAATTCGTTGCAACTGCTGGAATTATCAGAAATTCAAAATTCAGCTTCGACAAACGTGATTTATTTCTCTTTGAAAGGGATGCAATTCTCGAGCAATCGGTTCACTCGCCTTCCCCTCCTCGTCAACAAATTCTAAATGAAACGGGCGAATGAAATTTGTTTCGCCGCGGCGATTGTGAAACGTTTGCGTATCGGTTTGTGGAATCTATGAATGTACGCGGCCGGACAAACGCGAAATTACATCGACAACGACACGCCGATGCCGATATCGAGCACTAATAATAATCGTACCGCGAGAAATCAATCGTGCCCGTCGATGTTTTATTAGCGCGGCGACGAGCTACGTCAACCGGACATCGACGAGATTGTTCGTTCAATTTTTCCACCGCGTCGGATTCGGGTGCGAGGGAGGTGCAATAGAAAAAGAACAAAGAATGAAAAAAGGAAAGGAAGGAGAAAAAATATGCGACCGCGTATGAACAGGCCGCCAATACGAACGGTACATTTCATCCGCAACTCGTGCCATCCACGGTCTGCTTCCAATGCATCAACGCAACGGGCAATTTTTAGGCAGCGCGAAGGGCTGTGTTTAGCGGGGTTGAGGGCCAGTGGCTTTTGATGCATCGCCGTAATATCGACGATACATTAATTCGAAGTGAATGGGAAATATATCAGCCGGCCACATAATTTTCACGCGGACTGCCCTCGCGTATGTCTTCCCTATTTATTTCCCTCTGAATCGCTGCGCCGTTCGCGGTTTGTGTTAAATGCGTGTCTCCGATGCGTCCACGCACGATCGTGATCTATCGTCGTGACGATTCTTGGAGTCTAGAATTGCCAAACGACCGCTGAAATGTCCACCTCCTCCCCCGTTTGCCTCGTGAAAAACAACGGAAACATTCTGCTCGATAGTTTTGTTTTGCTCGTTCGACGTTTTGTTCTGTATATATATATATATATTTTTTTTCATTTGATCGTTTTCACTTTTTTTTTTCTTTGTCCCTCTCCCTTTGTCTCTTTTCTTTCTTCATTTCTCTTTTTTCGGTGTTATTTCCTCCTGTTATTTTTTTTTTTTTTTGTTTTGTTTGCGTTTAAACGTTGACTTTCGCACACGGTATTTATTACGACCGTGATTCAAGAGGCACGGTTTATTTTTGCCAATGCACACGCGGCCATCGCGTGCGAAAGTTATGGGCAATTTCCCTTTCGTATCAATTGCGACAAAACTGTGTAATCGATTTGTAAAACTGTTTACGAAGAAATATTGTGAAATGCACCGAGCTCGTTCGCGGATTTAATGCCTCCTTTTTTTCCTTTCCTTCTCTCACTTTCCTTTTCTCGTTTTCCAGTTATCGTTCGTATTTCGAATTTGCTTCATTCTCTCTTCTCACTTGCCAGATTCCTAACGTACGGTCATTTGTTCTGTTTCAGGTCAGTTAACATTGGTATGCACTATCTGCAGTTCTTACAACCCAGGATTACGTAAGTAATCGTCATTGTGCGAGCTCTCCTGTTTCTTTCCACGTGTTACGTTGAACACTCGCGAACGCGTCTTATCTTTCGATCTACTCGCCCCAAAAGTCGCGAAGCTTTCTAGCTTTTGCTTTGTCACCCGCCCACTCGGTGATACAATTTCTACATTTCGCAAACCCGGTACGAAAACCAAAGGTACTGCCGTACTGCCGTTGAGAGCTGGTTGTTTGCACGAAAAAGGAGAAAGGAAACGAGCGGGAGCAACCGTGGCCCCGTTTGTTTTCGCATAAAAAGAAAATTTTCGAGAACGCTTAACGGGTATTGACGTTGCACATTTGTGGATCTGAACGCAAAGAATCTCTGCCGTTGCACCTGCAGCGGTGTTAAGCTGAACTCATAACTGGCATATGAACAAACACGGCAGAATAAACGTTTACGAAGTCCGCGGAAGGGAGAAACAACACGATAATTTTTATTACTGCTGTGTCGGTATCACGGCGAATACGTAAGTTTCTGTTGCAGCTGATTGCACGATTTTATTGACGTCGTACTATTCTCAGTAAACTGAGTATTCGAGTATTCGAGTTGCCATCTAACGTGGCGCGTTCCTCTTCTCTCCCCCCCTCCTCCCCCCGTTCTCCATTCTTCGTTTCTCCGTAACTTCGGGATAGTATTCTTCCGAAAAATGTATTTACAATGAAGTCGCGCAAAAATTGCGCTTTTACGGGACCCTTACGACGTGGATTCTTTACGACCGTGTTTCCGGCAAGTTTTGACTCTCGAATTGGCCAGAACGTGGAATTTATTGGCATCTCGATTGAAAGTTGGAGTTGGAAAGCTCAAGAGTTCAACAATGTCGTACATTCGTTATTTAAAAAAATGTAATCGAGTGGCACTAATCTAATCGAACACTATGGAGACGATACTCATCATAGTATTGTACGTCAATTCTTCTATTAAAAATTCTAAGAGAAACTCTATTTACGATATTTTATATTATTCTTTATATTATAATATATTACAAATTCTTTTATATAATTCTTGTATATTCTAATAAATATTTAATTAGAATATTTAATTAGAACATATATTATATATTACTATAGTCTGTTATGATATACAAATTCTTCACCAAGTACATCAAAGTCAGATCTAAATTTTATTTTTTGCCTGAATTTATCTTCGATCTAAATTCAGTTTCTCGAAATATCTGCTTGTGTCATTTCATTTGGAACCGTAAACTCGTTACGTTTCTTCGACGCAAGTTGTCCACGGGACGCAATACGCGTGAATCTTCTTCGAAATGACTAGCATACACAGAGTTTCCGCGACTCCGAAACGACCCTGAAATCTTCGATCATACGTTCGCGTATCAAGCGGCAGCCGAGCGGAGAGAAGCCACGAAACAGTTGTAAAACGCACGATTATCCGCGACATTAGAAACTGTCCAAAGAGTTAATCCCCGAGGTGGAGAAGTTGTACATACTTGGTAGTTCCAAGATGGTACGCGCGCGAGGAGACCGCCGCTTAACCTCAAATGTAACCGAACTTCAGCGTTGTCGAGGATCGTTCGGTAACGTAAACTGCACGACTGTACGCAAGGTTCCTGCAAAGATCGAAACTTCGTTCGCCGGGCGTCTTCTGCGAAAGCCGTAATTGCCGGGATTGTGAGACCAAGGGAGAGCAAACGTTTTCACCTCATGACACACTTGGGAAACCTCCCCCGTGCCCTCTAACCCCTCGTTATACTTGCATTTTCGATCCCGTATTTAAACGATAATAGCGTGCCCCGGAGAAGCTTTTGCCCCTGAGCAGACTGAGCAACTCGCACAAAGAGCTAAGCTTGCGCTCGTGTTGCTAGAAATTGGATATTTTTCCAAGGGTGGTACGTGTTTTGATGGTTTAGGGTTCGCTGATGTCTTAACACGCAACTCTGGGCTTTTAGTTTAGCTTCCAGCGGATCGTTTGAAACGATCGATCTCGTGCTTCTTCGAAATCTTGTAAATTTCTGTAACTTTGTACAATGTGTACAAAGTCTCCGGTTGATGGGTAATTTTTATTTATTTATTTTTTTTTCCTCGGTCAAGATGTTTCTCATTAACGAATCGAATTTGTTGTTTATCTAATCTTCCATCGATCTTCCTAATTTTTCTTTCCATATTTTGAAATGCTTGCATGTGTGCATGGCCGTAGAGGAATTTCCAATTAACAAGTGAAATTAATAATCATTTGGAAACGCTGAGTCACGAATTGGTATTCATCGAACGAATTTTAACAAGTGAAATCATAACAGCTGACAAAGTAAAATTGACAATCATTTCATTTCGACACACTGCCACTTGCCTAATTGATCTTCTATCGATCTTTCCTTCGCATCACGTAATTCCCTCCAGCTTACGTCAAATCCTACGTCTCTGCTTGACTATAGGTTCGCAAACACTGTTAAAGATATCGTGCTATCGAGTATCGATGAACATCAGGTTCTCTGACGACTCGATTGCAATTTAAATCGTACTCGTAGCAGAAGTGTTTGCCAAGTCCGCGGTTAAATCTATAAGAAAAATCAAGTGAATTGGTTAATACGATGTTTGTTAGGGTAGTCATACATCCTGTGCTGTGTTTACCGTGTTTCCACGGTGGTGTTCTACGATCTGCGTCCAAACAACTTGTAAGAAGTAGCGGCAACGAAAGAGGTTCGCCGCTCGAAACGTAAAGTACACTGAGAATGAAAGCCAGTATCTCAGACTCTGTGTCTTGACCGTGGATAAATCTTCGACTACTTCAATTACGTGACAAATTTATTTAACGTTCGAAGGAACAGTCGAGCGACTTTGATCCATTAAATAATTGACAAACTGGCGAACCCACTCTCAGCTACAGTCATTTGACATTTCAATTTAATTCTAGACTCTTTTGTTTTATTTGATACTAAATTTTATTACTCTTCTTGTCTCTATCACGGGGAACAGAAAGTAAGATTTCTCAGATAATTTAATATAAATTATTACACCGGATTTTTATGCAGAAATGCACGTAATATACAAGTTTATATAAATTTAATATTATAAATTTCACACAGGTATATAAATTTAATATTACGAGTTTATACAGACATACAAGTTTATATAAATATTTAATTATTGTAATTTAATATTGCAAGTTTACACAAGTATACAAGTTCATGTAAATTTAATATTATGAATTTAACATCACCTAGACTTTGATAAAAACAAGCTAATAAGATAAATTTAATTTCTGTTCAGCTCTCGCTTCTTTGTTAGAACATCCATAAAAAAAAAGTATCAGTTTGCGTAAAACACTTGGTTTAAACTCAGCATCTCGAACCGAACATCTTCGGTTTTGTCGCGCGTGTAGAAAATTCATCTGTGCAAAGACAGGGTACGCTTGTCTCCTACGCGTAACATGTTAACAACGCGATCGCACTGTGCACACGTTCCGAGTTCAACGTTACCGATCTCGTGGCTTCTCCTCTTGTTACGCTGGACTCATCGCTCGGAACAAAGAGGCGAAGAAACACCGACGTTGATCCACGAGGCATTTCAAGAATGGAGGCTGCTTATCCTAACAACCGTAACGCTACCTTGACGACTATCTTGATGCAGCTTCATCCTTTGGGAACGTTGGCCCTTTCTTTCTTTTTTTTTTTTTTTTGTTTCTTTCCGTTCGCCATGAAACGACCGTTCTCGTCGATTCTCAGCCTCTCGCGTGAAACACGAACAAAGCGTGTTCGAAACGGGCGAAACGAACGATTGGAAACATCCGAATGTTTACGTTGATATCACGCTCTTTATAATGAACAAAGCACTATTGGATCTTCTTCTGCTTCGATTGCGTAGCTCTGCTAATTCAGTAGCTCAGCAGAGATCACTGTGCTACCATTTATCTTTATATATAGGTTCTCTATTTTGATAGTCGCACAAAATACATACACACTTATTACAAACTCCAATATCTTTATACTCTAAATTCTACACTATACACGTGGCTGTTTCTCTACCCCACGTAACACACGATTGTTACACTTCTTTCCCCAGTTCCTTTTGTTCTACTCGGGTCCTTTGTTTGCCGCTGCCTAATATATATATATATTCACACTATCAATAGTTAATGTAATAGAACGTAAGACGGCGACATTCATCCGTGTCCCACCATAATACAAATAGATTATATACCTAACAGTTTATAATCTCCGTAAAATGGACTTGGCCTCTCAGCGAGTTGAACGAACGAGAGAGAGTCGATACACACGGTTAATGAGTGAGCTCGTTAATTTACAAGCAGAAAGATTCGATGAATAAATTATGCTGTTTATCGCAAGGCGGTGATCTCTCGGCGGAATACGGCAGTTTCTCGGATGTAACGTTAAATTCATCCGGTCGTTAGAGCCATTGTCGTTGGGATTACAACGGGCAAGGAATCGTTTCACGGTTGGTTTATGGTTACTGCCACGGAATTTTAAAAGAAAGCGCGATGCACGCTGAATTTACTCCCAACGCTCGTTTTATCACCACTTAATAATTTTATCGTGGGAAATGCAGTTGAATTTGAAACGTAGATATCGGCAAATTAATATGATTGTTGTAATTTCTGGATGTATGTAGCTTGAAATTTATACGTATGTAGCTTTAGAAATTAGGATATTGAGGGTGAGACTGTTTCAACAAGTAATCTTCGATTTTCTGATCTAACTATCGATTTCTTTCCATGCGACGTGACTTAAAACTTTGAAACTTTACGAAACTTTGGAGTTGTTTGAACTATCGATGTCCTGTTAATTCGACTCCTTTCTAAATATTCGAGATGGACAGTAAATATCGCAAACGATTCGAATCACCTTTTACAACTTTTGTATTGCACTAATAAAACCGCGCGCGTCAAATTGCTTGTTCTTTTAATTTTAGTTACTCAAGTTCTCGTATGATGAAGCATTTATAGCGTTTCCCGTAATAAATTACTTGTCCGACGTTTCGCAACAGAGGCTGCGAGTGAAAGAGAGAGAGAGAGAGAGAGAGAGAGAGAGAGAGGAGAAAGAAGAAGAAGAAAGGAAAAAAGAAAATGGAAGTAAACGAGATCTCTAAAAAGCACAACCCTCCGGGTCATAAATTATGCACCATTTTCCTATTTTAATTTAAGAATGTGGCGTAAATTCTGTCTCCTGCAAGAGTGGCCTTATGTACTGACCTCGTTGTAACATTACTCCACGGTTATATCCGACTCTTCCTCGGTCGCTCCGCTTCTTCGTAATTTCTACGTTTTCTGCTTCCCATTTAAACAAAAAAAAAAAAAGAAGAAAAAGAAGAAAAAGAAGAAAAATACTTCATTATTTAAGCGATATCTTTCTTTTGAGTCTTTTAAAGACATCCACGCCCCGAGGAGAAGTGTTGGCGAAGAATCTCTTCCTCTTCCTGCCGAAAAGAAACGCCACTACTCTTCGAGAAACGTTTCGACAAACACGTTGCAGAGTGCTTGCGCCCCGAGACGAATAAAATGACAGTAAATATTTCGCGCGAGGAACGTGTTACGCTGGAACGCAATACGACCTCGTGCAGCATCACACACAGGCATTTTTCACTCCGGGACAAATGATTTCTAAATATTTCCGCTCGCGTAATTTTCTCAGTTCCTCGTTTCACGCGTGTCGAAAATTTCCATTTCATGTCAGTTTTCAATCTTCTCAGTTGCTATCTTACGCGTTAATGACTTGTCGATTTTAGGTAATAATTCGAACTATCTGGCAGTTTTAATTTTCCCGAGGAAATGAACTTACCATTAATCTTCAGCGCTGTTTCCGTTTTTCTTAAAGTAGAAAACTAAATTTGTGAAGTTAGTTTGGTGAGTGAAATTAATTCATTTGACGAGCTAAAAACGACAAATGCTACTTAAACACAATATGTATATACTGGTATTTTGCATATTTGATGAATTGGCGACATTATTTATACGTTGATACCACGTTTCATAAATACGATAATTTTAGTACGTTTGTCAATATTGTCAACAATTATCAAGTACCCTGCAGAAATAATAATTATATTTTAATAATAATTGATGCTTACGGACAGCGTTCTGCAATGAGATATTAATAGTTTACATTTATGTGATACGTCATTTCATCGTAAAATACAATAATCTTGATAATTGCAGATATATATTTTGAGTTCGTGAAAACCTTGAATACATGGTCCGATCAGCAGCAGGAGCAATCGCGTTCGAAGAAGGATGATTTTAAACAGAGATGTTTAAATTACAAATCTCACGATGGAATTAAAAATTTCATTCCGCGTTTGTGTAAAAAAAAAAAAAAAGAAAGAAAATTCCAAGAAATACGATACGAGCTGCATCGTTCGCATGAAAGCGCGTACAAAACGATTCTCTGTTCATGGAAAAAGACAACGGAACAAAGTAATCAGTTGCCTAATCGTGCGTGCCATCCTAAGTCCATTCAACCGGCGTAAGATAACGTTTCACTCAGCCGTATTATTCATTCATTCGGTGTCGTGATTAGAAATTCCTGCTTTAATTGTCCGAGGTATGCGCGGCGCGGCCAGGCTACACACGACTTTAGGCGAACCGGGTGTCACACAGGTCGCGTAACACTTCCGGATTGCAAGCCAGTCGGCCGCGTGACCGTGATGCTGCCGGTGTCCTCGCTTCTATGCGAAACAGTATCACCTGGGACCACGAGGACAGTTTTTCGTGGCCTGGCGAGCCGGTTTCTCAACGACGAATGGCGCGCCGTCTTTTACGTGAAAAGGAGAGGAAAACGTTTTTATACGAGCGACATCGGCACGAGTAGATGCGCCAATCGACGTAGTCCCATCAAACCCTGCTTGCCTCGGAAATAATATTCCAGAATCCTTTTCCGGCGCTGCTTCTTCTGCCTCTTTACGCGCGCGGTCGCAATCCTCCGGGGCGCCGAGGATTTGCCTGCCGGCAAAGTCGAATAGAGGTCGCAGTCTGGGAAACCATCTCGTCGACGGGGAAATTCGCGAAACGCAACCAACGTTACGAACATCAGAGGCAGATATCACCGCGAACTTGACACGCACAGGTGGCTCGTCAGAGCAGTTGTCACGGAAAATTTTTGTGTTTTTTATAGTGGGCGTTATCAAGCGTTTTGTTTTATTCTAAGAACGTGCGCTGGTGTGTTCGATTGTTTCTAGGCGACGAGGAAAGCACAGTAAATGTAATAACTTGCTGTAAGATTGAGTTCAAAAATGTAACAAAATGATAAATTGTTTTGGTGTTTCTTTTGAAAAATTTTTAATTCCGTTGATTCCATTTTGTTCAATTTTTTTCGTTTCGTTACCTTGAAGTATTCTAAAGTGTGCCAAAATTACAAATATATATAATTTTTTTACCTACATTTTAGAATAATATACTCGACATAAACGTTTAAGGAGTTAACACGTTAAACGCCGTGTCGGTCGAAACATATTTAGTGCACGTACATTAAAAATTGTATACATTAAAAAACTTTACAATTGCAGGAAAGAATAGTAGTTATCTACTGCTTTTACTTTTTTTATTTATTGTACAAACCGTATCATGAAATGCAGTATAATTTTAATGAATTTTGTTAAAACAGTTTAGGAAAGGATGTGGCTTTTCTTTGCACCTTTCTAACTAATATTTCTTTTCAGCAATGTTTTATTTTCTTTGTAACAATTTTGACAAAATTTTCTTCGAGATGCTCGGGATCGTGTTGTAATCGCACCGTGAGAGATTTATTAATACGATGGATAATTGACTGTTTAAGCGCGTTTCCTCTGCGAAATAAATCATGACAGTCGAGTTTCATGAAATTTCCACGTCACGCGTAATACACTCGTCAAAGGTGTCTACAAGTATTGAAATATCTCAGCGAGCAACTGCAGAGCAACGCCTCCTCGCGAGGAGGAAAAAACATCGCGTTTATGCAAGTTGTGGTGGAAATTGCGCCGCGTCTGGGTGGGGCTTGATTTCTGCGCGAAAGCGTAAATCGAAATTGGATCGTAAAGTTTCCTCGCGCTCAGCTCTATGTTCTCAGGGAAGGTGACCTGATAGTTCCGTCAAGTGTACGATCATTCCGATGACGCATGATTCAGCGGGTTTATTGGCGCTCGCACGCCTTTGAAATTCACGCGGCGCAGTTTGAAATTATTTTCGAATATATATCGGCGTCATAGTGGTACGGAGGAAATTGGAATTCAGTTGTTTGATGAATTGCCACCTACATTGAGGAGATTTTTATTATACTGTTCTTTCGAATTTTTTGTGGAAAATTCTTTGCGTTCCTTTCGAATGGAAGAAGTTCCATCAAAGGGTAAAAGGTAGAATCTTCACCTCGAGAAAAAGATTTTTCCCCTCCTCTTTGGAACAACGAAATTCCGAAGGACAATGTTTGTTCTATCCTCCAATCATTTTTCCATTTATAGGACTTTTACTTTCTGTCTGTTACTGGATAATTTTTCGAACGTAGTTAAAAATAAAATTTTATTTTTAAAACACTTCTCTCGTAAACTGATTGCACTAGTAGTGTAATTTTAAATAATTCTTCCACATAAGCTCCTGTTTAAATTGTTTTAATTTAATTTAATCCACGTATCCTTCGAAAGGTGCAAGTAGAAATTGCCACAAAAATTTCTTTCGTTACAAAAGATTCGAATGTATTTTAGATTAATCCCTTTGACAGCGTGTTTGAAACTGGTGACTGCAGACGAATTCTAAAGATTATCAAAATGATTCTTCTCTGTTATCTGAAGTAGTTATCTGGACAATAACTTTGCTCGTTGCACCGTGCACGGTAGCGCGTTCTGCTTATCTGCGATATTTCTTAGCAGAATGTTTCATAAACAATTAGGAATACCAAGAATTTCCTCGCGAAAACTGCCTGATATAGAAGAAGAAATTATATTGTACAAACGACCGTTCTTTATGAACGCACATGTAGAAAAGAGATCTTAACTTTCTTGGACGATAGACTACAGTCTCGTGCGTTTATGTAGAATAACACGAACTGCATACCTGGTTTTATCTAGTGAATGTAAAGCGGAGACAATGAAACATTTCGAGTTTCGTCTTATCTGTACTAACAGGCTTTCTTTTTTATTAAATTTTATTTTTAATAATTGCTTTTGTCTCGAAAGTTTTTATCTCACGATACGCGTCGAAGAAGTAAGATCTTTTGCTCTTCTTGTCTCTGTGATTTATTCATTTTTCTTTTTTTTTTGTTTTTTTCGTGCATTGGGAACGAAACTGTTCACGGCAGTTTGGAAAATGTGTTTAATAAAAGTTACATTTAAAGGCTCTCGAATGAAACGCGGTTCGAGAATTCAGCTTCAATTCTGGTTTTTAACAGAGTGACAGAAATTTACAATCAACGAACCGATTCGAAACGACAGAAATTTGAATAACAAAAATTCCATTACCTTTCGCGAAAAATTTTTCCCAAAAAAGAAAAAAAAAACGTTTAACCGTGTTTTCAAAAAAAAAAAAAAAAAAAATGCTTCAAATTTTCTACATTCTGCAACGTTGCTCTTTTCCAATGAACATGTTTCGAAGATCTTTCTGTCTCTCTCCCTCTTTCTCTCTTTGTGTTCTTCTGAAACATCGCTCTCTAAAAATTCTTTGCAAATTCTTTCCCTTTCGAATCGAGGAGAAAGGGAGGATTTTTCCTCGAAAGGTACTTCGATTTTCAACGTGACGTTCAATCGCTCTCAAACGATCATTGTCAAACGATGGTTGTAAATCGTCTTCCGAATACTTCGTCGTTGAACCACGAAGAGAGAGAGAGAGAGAGAGAGAGAAAGAGAGAAAGAGAGAAAAAACAGCGCACAAGCGCGCGACTAACGACTGGCAAGATTCACGTTGGCGAAATTTTCGGGGCGAAAGTTTCTACGTACGACCACGATTGGTCCCGCAAGCTTCCGCTTTTCCAGATTTCTCTCCATTCGTTGCAGTCGCCGTTCGTTTTTTTCTGTTTTTTTTTCATCTTTTTTTTCTATTTTTCTTTGTTTCTTTCTTTCTCTGGCTACGAGGGCCACGCGTTACAAATTGGTCCATGCCTCATACGAGGCTGCGAGGCGTCTGCGTTGGAGCCCGCGTGAAATACCGCGGCCCATTACTTGCGGCTTGCAACTGCGGATTAATTAACGCAGATTAATACCAAGATGCATCTTGCCGCACCTTGGAAAATCACTGCGAATAATGGTGCATAAATTTCCCGATACGTTTCCACCGTGTGATGGAAAGTATGTAATTATTTTGAATAATCCGCGCGGAAGGTTGCGGGAACCTTTGCATTGAAAGATCGACGACTTGTAATAAGAATTTCACTTCCTCGCGTGAATAATGCCTGATATCCCATAAATTAGGACGAGATCATTTCGAGATTATTCGTTATGTTTGTCGAATTTCACTCGATCGACCTTTTTCTTGGAAACTCTTTCTTTATACGTTGAGTACTTTTAAAAATTAATCGAATATTCGATGTAAACGAAACGAAGCGCTAAATTAGGCGAATGCATTGGTAGAGGATGCAGGTGATTTTATTTTTCACCAATAATTGTTCAATTCTCAAGTGGAAAATTTCAGACGGTGATAATAAGAAGCGAGGGAAAACATTTGACGCAGAATCGAATAGAATCGTGCATGCACATTTACGTGCATGCACACGCGTAAATTTAATAAAAAAAGACTAGTCCTCAGAGGACTTCACCTTTTCTCAAACTTTACGAATTAATTTCGACTGCTCGCAGGTACGAAAAGGTGCGACGTTTTTCGAATTGAAATATTTCTCGCTTTGTTGCAAGCTTGAAGCTTAAATTAGGTGGAGTGGCCACGAGGTAAAATTTAAATTAACTGTTGTCGGCGTAAAGGGATCTCCCGGTGCTGCTCTAAGTTTCATAAAATTTTACTGCATTGCGCTGAATGTAATAATTATGCAGTCCTGCAGGGTAAAATGAAAGACGAACGAAGAGTAACGAGTGTTTCGTTAATTGACAATAAGGGTAAACTTCAGGGCTGCGTTTGATCGCTGCATTCGCGACGAGTTGACTTTAGGACGCGTGCAGAGGGACGGACGGACGTGTAACTTTAACGTGTCCATTTTTTTTTTAATCCAGAAACCTAATTTCGTTGTCGGAGACCAAATTTTTTTTAACCCGCCGTGAAACGAGAGGCACGAAGCTTTAATTTACAGCGCACGGTGCGGCACGCGAGGCACACGAGCGGCAGGAAGAATATGAATTTCGTGCATAAATTATCATACATTAACGCGAGCAGTGTATCGATCATTTATCTAGTCGGCGCAGCGCCATCTTCGTCTTCTCTCTCCCTTCGCGAAGCGTTTAATTTCTAGCGTTGACCTTGTAACTAGAATTGAACAGATATTTTAGTGGGTGAAATTTATCGCGCGCGATGCATCCACGGGGCCGCAAATCTCGGAACTGGAAGATGAATGGTCGCCGGGGTCAGACTTGCAAGTGGTTTAAATTACCGGGCGTGCGCGCGCGCGAAAAAGAGAGAAAGAGAGAAAGAGAGAGAGAGAGAGATGCAGACAGAAAAAAAAAGAGAGAATTGCCGGAAAGGCACGAGTGCCGCGTTGTTCGCCCCGTGCAATATCATCGCGACTGCTAACCTAAACGACTGCCAAGTCGTGCATTTTTTACGCGGCCCTCAGACACACTCGATACGAAACGATAGACAACGCGCGAAGCGCGGGGAATTTAACGAACAGTCATAATTGTCGAGCGTCATTCGCACTGTTGGCCGTGACGCAACCTGTTTGCAACGCGCGATCGCCACCCAGCCCCGAGTATTTTCAATAGGATTTCCAGCGTTGTTTCCACCCCGTGTGTATATACACATATCTCGTATCTGATTTTCAGCGCGATTTCGGAGATGAGCTTCGATTTTCAATGCGCGAACGACGAGACGGAACGTAGCAATTATCGAGTTTCCTCGTTTTTAAGTGAAATTATATCAACGAGCAGGCATCGGGTTTCCTTCTTTCTTTTTTTCTTTTTCGTCGAAGCAATTGGAATCTCGAGTGCTGTAAATACAAATGATGGGACGATTTGTTTGTAAATTTTTCGAGTAATGATTTTACAGAGAATTGATCGAGGTGTACAACAGTCGTATATTTGACCTTATCAGTTAATTTGGAATTTTCTCTACAATATATATTGAAATATATATTACGTACGTAAAGGAGATCCAATTCGCTATAAAGTTCAGAGAATTTTATTATTTCTCGCAGCGAGTAATATTACGTACCACACCGCCCACGAAATAATATTCAAGCAGCGGTCATTGATAACGTTTCGCTTTATACTGGATACTATTATATATATAGGACGAGTAATGTCGATGTAATAAATGCAGAAATATAAATGAATGCCGCACTGTACTATTTACTTTCTGAATTAATCACATCTAGAATTAAATAGTATTTATTTGTAGGAGAATTATTTGCAAGTAAATTTAACAAAATTTACGAACAATTGAACCAGATTATTTTTATTCACGCTGTGACAATTGCTGCAATAATTTTTTTTTTTTTTTGAAGCGAAGCATTTCGAGATGTCATAGTATAGAGCTGTCTTTTTCATTGTTGTATTTTTCACTGCGCTGCATCGTTACATTCCTGCTTGGTTCACTGATTTTCTTTTTTCTTTTTTTTTTGGAAAATCCAATAATAAACCGTTTTATGACGGCTAGTTGCATCCAGTACATTGCATTCTATATTTCTGTCAATTTTTCACGTTCCCAATTATTTTTACTTTTCTTATCTTCCGTGCAAATCGTTGCCTGAAATTTGTTCTGATCAGTTTAAAATAAAATTTGCACAAATCACGTTTAAATTTCATTTATAGATGATTCTGATTGTCGAGATATTCTTTATTATTTTTCTTCAACTTCAATCAAATTTCACGACGAGATCGACAGTTATGATTTCAATCGAACGAGACTTGCTCTCGATCGTTGTAAACAGTGATACACGAGACAGATGACTCGGTTGAATTCAAGTCTATAGATCACTCTTGACTGTCTTTCCAAGCACTTTCCAACCGAAATTAAAAATTGTTTCCTTTGTAATCTCTGCGCGGCGAGGCCGCGCGTCGTCGTGAAGCAAAATCATCCCTCTTCTTGCCTTTCCACTCTTGCGACCTCCTGCGTTCCAACTCATCCCTTAACGTAAGAGGTTGTTATAAATCACGCGAAATTACGCAGATCTCTTCTGGGCTGCGAACGTCTTATTTTTACCTGATAAATGACGGGACATTCCTTTAAATGTAACAAATATTTGCACGTATCCCTGGCTAACGATTATCACAGAGATACGCGTCCATTCTCATTAATACACACGCCAGGGTGATTCAATTATTTATATGATACTCAACAACAACAACAATCCACCAGTCCCTTGAAATGCTCAAACACTTTTGAAAATTTAAATATCGTTATTAAAATAATTATTCCTATGTCTCCAATATTTAAATATCACGACGTACGGTTAGGAATATTTTTAAAAGATTGCAGTAAAGTGAAGGCAGTTCAAAGGTAACAGACTTACTTCTGTTAAAAACAGAAAAAAAATAAATTGCACGAAGCCTTGGTACATATATACGAATGTCCAGTTGCCAAATTTTCGCAGTCCGATAGAGAGAGAGAGAGAGAGAGAGAGTGGGAAGGTATCGGAGAAGAGAATGGGAACTCAAGCGGCCGGTGGTATAACGTGATATAGGTTAGTCGCGATGCCGTTAAAAGGCCACTTGTGGCCCATTACTCGGGGGTTCGCGAGCGGGCCGCGTGCGATTCGCACATTAGAACGAACGCGAGTCCATTGCAGCCACTGATAATAGCCGGCGAGGTCAGGGGGAAGAACGCGTGCTCGATCTAATCGCGTGTGTCACGCGTGTACCGCGCGCACGGTCCCATGGCTCTCTCTCTCTCTTTCTCTCTCTCTCAGCTTGCGTGTTCTCGTTAAGATCGTCGCCGATACATTCGCCGCGGCGGACTGGACACGTGAAAAATGCCCGTTCAATTTGATATGCGTGATCACGGCCATTTCCGACGCGCGCTTTTATGATCACGCGGTGGCGTCCGGCCGAATCGTCGAACCACCTCCACCGGCGATGGTGGAGGGAGAGGGGAACAGTAATGGCATCCCTGTAATATTTTCCGCTCCCGAGGCTATCCAATTTTCGGTTCGTTTAATAGAATTCTCTCGCTGCCTCTGCCTCTCGCCCGTATTTACATGCGGATACGCGTATGGATATCGCGTTTTCGAATCGCGGGCTTCCGCACCCCCCACCGTCGAACAGTTATCCCGATATTTATCATTCGCATACGATTACGGAGTCGCCGACATTTGAAAGTTGTACGTACAGGTGTGCGCGGGCTCCGACCAGGCTCGTGACCAGATCTTTCTTCCCGAGTTTTCCTTTTCGTCTCGTTTTCACGCTCGTTCGTTTTCGATCTCTCTTCGAGGCAATCGTTGTCAAATCTGGGTGATTCTCTCTGTGAAACGAGAGTGAACATTTCCGAACACAGACGGACATGTTCTGTTTCAAATTTAAATGTTTCGTTCTTTTTTCTTTTTTTTTTAGATAATTGTTTGTTGAACAATCAGTTTAAACGCAAAACTCAAAGTTCGAAAGTGTCTGCCTTTTTATCTCGTTCCAATGTAAAAGAGTCTCGGAAAGCATATAAAATATCGTACTCGCCTTTGTCAAAAGCACGCGTGACTGAATGGTTCCCCCCCCCCTCTCGAGTCGCGTAGAGAAATGGCGAAAATTGTTTGTCAATAACAAATTAGCACCAATTAATGTCTGTCTGCGTGATAATGATTAGAATGACAGATAGTTACAAGGTGGGAGATTGTTGGGCAGAAAATTGTTGGGTACAGCTGACGTGATAATTGGTTCTTTCCACCCGTGGCTCGCGAAACACAGAAGAAAAGTGGCCGAAGTGGCTTGCATTGAAACTGAATTGAAATTGTTAGATGGTAATTTGCCGGGGAACACTTTGACACATTAAAAGACCGTTGGATGAAATTGCATTTCTCATATTTACGATTGGGCCGAGGGATTTTTCCTTCTCCTCTGATTGCACGTGGATGTATAATTGTGGACAACGTGCACCTTGGAATCTTGATTGATAATATGTTTCTCTAACTAGTAACGACTGTGTAATTACATGGCATTTCGTATGCAGGGAATCGTTCCACGAATATATATTTCCGCTGAAGAATGTTAATGGATTTATAATAATAATGTTACGCACGTTTAAAGAAAGTAAATCTGACAAATTGTCCTTCGCAGTGTTAATTTGTGTACATTTCTCGACGAACGCTGAGGTACAAGACGATTTTACATAACCCACAAACACGTATAATTAAATGCAATAATATTGCGAATGAATTAATATCACTTGAAGTACAGAATGGTTAATTGCCTCGTGTATTTAAGTTGTGCATAAAATTAATTTAAACGAGATTCATGTTCGTCTTTTTTTCTTTTTGAACAATTTTCAATGTTCAGTCCAACTCACTTTTTTTTCTTTTTTTTTTCTTTTTTCGTTTTAAATTAAAGTCCCGGGATTCTGTGATTAATTCTAGAACTGTGCGTACTTCACTATTAATGGACAATGGATGTATTCGTGGAGAGTGGAGTAGACTTGACAATTTGAAAAGTGATTTATGACCTTACTTTGGGACGCTGGACGTTGAAAGCACGTTTATTAATATCTCGAAAGGGCTCAAAAATCATCCTGATATTTATTTTCCATTCATCTAGAGACAAAGTTAAATCTGTTGATTTATAATCATTTATCAAAAACAGACGTTTTGTGGAATAATTCAGATCATAGTATCGTTTGTTTTTACGATTTCAAATGAATTTTTCGGCGATGAATTACGAATTTGCAAAACTAAACTAGCATTAATTAAACTTCTGTTCGAGTGTGTGTCTCTGAAGCAAAATACCTGACATCGAAATATATCTGTTTCGAGAGACAAGCCATGAAAGAATGTATAGAACACAATAGAAATTCTACCGTAGTTATAATAATTTATGTACGGCAACAATGATGGTAATATATGCACAACTGAGTTGTATATCCTATGCAGGAAGCATAATAGAATTTCAACCATTGAAATGCCAACAATTTATGTTCTGCTCAATTGAAAATTGTATCTGATACAAGTTTCTCCTCGTAGTTGTAATTTAAAACGTATTATCGTATACATTATTCATTGATACCGTTCGTTCGAGCGCCACTGTGTGATATTTAATTTGAATACTTCGAAGCATATTATCGCAGTCATCGTCGAAATGTTGAAACTATAGTTGTGATAAGTTGCATTACTAACGTTGCCAATTGTTTTTGCATGTTTATAAAATTCGCACGTAAAAATTCTTCTGACCATTCTGTTTGATGTAAATTTGTCACTTATCAATTGCCAACTAGAAAATTACTATAACACGAAATCCTACATACGATATCTTCAGACGCAACGATAAAGTTCTGGAAATTCTGCTAATAAACATTTTTGTATTTTTTATCAATATTTTGATCAATAACGTGGAGAAATTACAATAGTCTGTAAATTTTGGTCATTTAATTCACTATAATTATTTATTGACGAATTGTTCGAATTTATGTACCTGCAAAAAATAATAACATCAATCAAAGCAAATTATACTTTACATTATACATTGTCACTATAAATTGTCGCTTAATTCAATAACATTATTAACTTGAAAATTATTATAGCACAAAGCCCTACATAGATGCATACGATATCTCTAGACACAAAGGTAACGTTCTAAAAATTCTGCTAACAAAGTTTTTTTTATCAACGTTTTGGCCAATAACATGAAGAAATTACAGCAATCCATGACTTGTCCCTTGATTCACTAACATTACTCACTAATGAATTGCTCAAATTTATGGGCCATAAAATAATAATAATCAATCAGCAAATTACACTCTGCTCGAACACATGCAACAACAATCCTTATCTTCGCTCAACATTTTGACAAAACGAAATTCCGCAAAATTGTCGCAAATCGGTCGCGGAATCTCAGCGATTCTCATCGAGTAAAATGTAAATAGCCAGAGATCGAAAGAGTCGCCCCTGCTGAAATTAACAGGACGTTAAATCGCGCTGCTTCCCTCTGCTTTTCACCTGCTTTCTCTGACCAGACCCGAGTTTCCGCGTTGCGCGCGCGCGCGCGCGTTCACAGAATCCGTGAGTAACACGGTAGCCGGGCGACCATAAATTTTCACGAGCGAACGGAGGGAGGGAAGCTCCCGGAGCCAAGTAACGAACGATCGAGAGCACTTAGTGAAATAAATAACGCGGGGGCGACTCTTTCGAGCTCTTTGTCGCCAATTGTCGAACTTCTCCCGATGGAAAGTAAATGTTAGGAGCGGCCACTTCCCTTTCGGCGCGGCGAAATGTCTTCGATTCGAAACGACGGCACTAAAGTGCACCCTTTTCACGAAACTCGAGAGTCTCTTCTTCTCGTTAACCGATGTGACCCTCTGTCTTTAACCCTTCGCCGGACGGATGATTCATCAATGTCCAGTGAGATCTCACTTCGGAACTTGATGTACTTTTTGTCACAAAGGTACACGCTCTTTTATTTTTTTTTTTTTTTTTTTTTTTTTTTTTTGGCATGTTTGGTCGCAATCAGGACTCGACCTCCTATTTCCAAGGTCTGACGTTTGCCGTTGGTAGTAGAAACTGCCTCTTGTGGTCTGGCGAATCTCTCCTCGTCGATATTAGTTTCGATTCATTAACATCTGACGTAATCGCTTCACTCGAAGTTCGTTTGATTTGACCATCTTCGAAAAGATTCTCGCAGTCTTCGTCTTCTTTCTTTCTGCGCTACAAAATTGAATAATTTGGAACACGTTGACAACCTTCTCTTTTCACTCGCTCTAAAGATCAAAGTTTCAATTAGAATTCTCGCGAGCTCCGTTATAAGAACGAAAATAAATATAAAAACATCAGAAATTGCTTTCCATTGCTCTCGTCTTTACGGGAATCGCGAGTGCTTGCACGTTTCGCGCATTCGAGCGATATATCGCGATTGATCGCTGTGAAATATTTTCTGGTGACGACTACTCTGCGTCACCGAGCAATCGTTATATTATGAGATCGCGTAAAATCGCATTGCCACTTTAGTTTCCAAGTTATTCGCCGCAGAAGCTAACGCGAGCAATTGCAATTCGAGTGCCGGTAAAAATATCACGTCGTCAACCACGTCATCAAGCCCATTCTTCTCTTCTCTCGTCGGAGTATTTCGTACGACGTACGATTCCTCGCGATGACACGTACTCTCGAGCCTGGTTCGTTCGTTCAGTGTTTTAACCATGCAACGCAAATCGACTTTAATGGCTGTGCCTTAATGATCCACGATGGGAAGATCCGCCTGTTAGTGGTCTTTCCTTTTTTTCTTTCTTTCTTTTTTTTTTTTCTTTCTTGTTACGCTGAAAACGAGATTTTCATTTACCTGCAGGCAAACGAGATTCCAGCTGGTTTGATGCATTCAGGAAGTACACTGTTACAATCAACTATCAAGCTACTCTCGGCATCTGCTCGTGTTAATCACCTGTGTGTTTTTGTCTGTACGTTCGCACTGTTTCGGAAGATTGATCAGAATATAAAATTTTCCTCGTAGCATTGTGTCTCGCAGAGTATGGCATCATCGAGCAGAGCATGATTCCGCGCAAAAGGTAAATTGATTGCGAGCAATAAAATTCCAATGAGGCTCCGTTTGAAAGAAATTGATTCTAAAAACGTGTATTGAGTAGCCGTCTGTCTAACTCTGATGATGATCAATCAAAGATGATAGACGCTAGTAGCTTGTAATCTATGGTAATAAATTACAGTTGTGCTGCGAGACTCGTCGAATATTTTAGACTAAATAAACGCAGGTATTGTTTAAAGAAAACGTAGTATTTTTTGTGAGGAATCATATTTCCTTCAGTAAGATTGCAGAATGTCATTGCTAATTGACAATTATTTGCAGAAATGTTATTTTTGATTTGTTATGCCTGAAGACATACCACATTACAGTAAACAAAAATATTTCACAGGCTCTCTTATTCTGTCTCTTAAATTGGATAATTTTGTATGATATAATTCTGAAATATTCTACTTATATTCGTCATATAAATTTCTATAAATCGAAATTTAAATAATTTTTCCCAATTGAATGAAAGTTTATAGATACTGTTAGTTCGGATGGAAAAAGTTTCATTACCATTAAGTCAGGATTACGTGGAATTTATAATAATAATTTTATAATCTTTGATATATATATATATATATATATATATATATATATATATATTTAACATCAATTACATATTCTTGACTATTACTACAAATTTTCATACAGAGAATAATTAAAAATGCATCGTCTAAGAGAAGTTTGAGCAACATATGAGCGCGAGATACTCCTTCCAATCTTTTCGACGACGCGACCGACAAAAGGGCGACAGATATCACGATGATTCCCGTGCAAAATTTCGTTTGACGGGAAATATCAACAGACGAGAATACGCTTCACGCTCTATAGATGGCACGTTGCCGTAAAGGAAACTTTCCTACGAATGCATGCCAACCGACTCGGTTTGACAATCCAGAATGCATAGTTACAGCAGCGACGTAGTGCAGCGACATTATGCGGTGTTGCACTTATACGACACTACGCGTGGAATTCTGTAATGACTTTAGCCATTCCGTCTTCATTCTCGAATAACCCACAGCGCATGTACCTGAATCACTGTGCCGTTACGGTAAAACGTAAACATCGCGGCGTTACAGCGTCAGCAAGAAAGAATGATGCATCGACTGGAAACGATCGAAAATCCAATCTGTCGGAACGAAATCTTCTGTTTTCAGCGAATTGGAATGTGTCGAAGGAGTCGAACATTTTATTAACGCTTTTCGTGGATTGTATTTGATCACACTGAGTTCCAGGCGAGAATTTCGTTGTTCTGCAAATCTTTTTTACTAAACTTTTGTTTTTGCTGGAGAAGTTTTGCCTAAAGTTTTCATTTGTGAGAATTTTTTCAGATTCTTTTTCTTGTTTCGTAACAATAAGAAATCAGACAAGGAAATTAATGAAAGGATTCCTGGACAATTCGTAATCAACGAACGCCATATATTTCTGTAAATATTTTATATCTCTGATCAAAGAGAAATTACTTCTTAAATCGTCTATCCCCGAATTGATCTCGATTTTGATTCTATTTCATTATTTACGCGAAAATGAATCGCGTAATATTCTAATCCATCTCGACTACGCTGTCCTTTAAAGAACTGAGTTCGTTGCGCGGCCACGATGTACGCAATGTATCCAACGCAGCGTATGTCGATAGTCTCGATATTGACAGTAACGTCGTTTGCGTTTCATCCGTGGTACGATGATTTTTCTGACAAAGCGCATGAAATTCCTCTCGTGGCGCATAAATTAGGGAACACTGACGCGTTGGTGAAAGAAGGTTACTCGTCCGAAAGTCTACACACACATACACACGTTACGCGCGTGAAACTAAAGGAATTCGAGGCATGAAACGCGACAGCAGTCGCTGATGACAATGGCGATGATGGTATTTTCAGGTCGAGAGATCTCATTTTCTGTCGTATGTTGATCTTATCGGTGGATTAGATACAGTGGTTCTTCTCCGATCTACCGATGGACCACCTGGGTGACTGGATTCGGTTTCACCGTGGTTTTTGCTTTTTGAGATGTGAACCCTTTACCGGTACTCGTTTACGGTGCTGTTGTCGAGGAATTGGAAACTCGAGATATTTCATTAGCCTGTTTTCTCGAAAGATTTCTTGTGCTGAAAAAAAGAGAAATAGGTATTATTATTTGTCAGTTGAGTCAATTTTACACGTAGGTGTGAAATAACATTGTGCGTACACTGATTTCTTTTTACTATTCCATTAGTCGTACGTCAAAGGAAATTAGTCAGTCGTACATCATTTCCAAAATTTGACGAAACTCGAGGAAATAAATGACGAACGACACGGTTGATTGTTGGCTTGAAAATCCAAGCAACGTGATCATTAAACCGCAAATACTCTTGATAAATAATCAAAAGAGATAGAACCTTCCACTACGTGGCATATGTCATTGGGAACACTACGCGTTACGTCCATTCTCCGCATAGAGATTCGCAATTTTAACGGAACGTATCGCCTATAATAAAGTCGCCAATAAAATTAGTAGAAAATCCGTGAAAAGAAGGAGCAACGAGGATGGTTCTGTCTGGTTAAAAGGAACAAATCGATTACCGAGTGGAAACAGTGGGCATTGTGGTGCTATTATAGGAACGGGATGGAGGGGGAAAAAGGTCTGAGAGACGAGCGGCATAAATCGTTGGTACGCTAGGTGTCGTAATGACCGTGGCCATCTCATTCCCATTCTCTCACACCCCATGGCGCAGGCTGCATGCGTGTCCGACACGTACCACCTTCGCGTGCTATTCAAGCGCCTCGAGAGTGACTATCAGCCGTGGCTAAATTGTTTCCGAATGTTTACGACTGCGTGCGGTCTCTGCGGGCAACTCGGCCTGTCGTTTGGACACGCAACGCGCCACTCGTGACACCGTAAATACCGACTATATTACGCGCCACTTGCTCGCCGTTCTCGCCGAGGCCCGCGGCCCCTCTATTATTGATACGGCGACTAATACGGTTTCTAAGCTTTGTCATCGTTCGCAATCGCCGACGTTGCGGCCGCCACTATCCTTTGTGAGTGGTAATGCCGACGGTCACTGATAACAGGTGCGCGACGTAAACAGAAATTGATTTATTTATTCTCTTGGCTGACTAAACTTCAAGCCCGTGAACTTAACGTATGTATATGTACACATCTGAAAACGCGCGTTAACCAGCCGACCGTCTGCATGTACCGAGATGGCGAAAAGATTCTTAATCGAGTGACGGATCGGACGAATTAATATCGTCGAAAACGGCTCGAAACACGCGAGTTTCTCGTTACGTATGATTGTTTTTTCTTTTTAAATTTTATTTGATATGTTGGAGGGTATACTTCTTGAAGGTTCTCGCTGACACGCGTGTATTTAGGTCTTATTATCCTTTCCTCGCGCGTTTCTACGTACATTCGTACTCCGTATTTCATTCTTGAGATATCTCGTGATTCGTGGCTGGAGGAGTGCAGTCGAAACGGACAGGTACAACGCACTCGTAACGCTAATATATATCCTCGATGATGAAGATAAATATATACTAAGTAGTGGCAAAATTGTAGATACGACTGATCATCGAGTGATTTTAGTACGTGCTTAGGTACGGTGCTTGTCTGAGGAATGAGGTCCTTATCTACTTAAACCACTTTACGCCATCGGGTTATCCTCTGTCTTTGTAAATGATATTTTATGCACACTGATTGTCGATGGCCATGAATTCTATAAAATAGCTTCTAAATTGTAACTTAGTTTCGCATCGTGAAAAAGTATCAGAATGTCCCTAAATAAAAATAAATAAAATCGATGCTCGACGAATGTTGCACACTTTTCACTGAAATGAATCGAATGATCCTTTGACCAATTCATTCAAAGTTTCAAGTTTCCAAAGAATCGTCCATCATAGACGTAATTTCACATTTCGATACTTTATACACAAAAATTCCCTCAAACCGTTATAATTTCGTTAAAACGGGAGTGAAACTCAGACATAGCAAAGATAGAACGGTGTACTGCAAATTTTTATTATCTCCGATACTGTGCCCAATCAGATTCGGATGTTCCTTCGCGCAACAGTTGGAGAATCGTTTGCGCGAAACCAGAAACATTCCTGCCCACTGCGTCAACAGGAAATCCAACCTTAAGCGCGCGTTTCCCTTCAGTTTTGCCGGGATTTCGTCTGGTATCATGGATACAAGGAGCCTTCACGGTGGATGTGCCGTACGCGGATAAAGGAAAGGATCGTGCCAGTTTGCCTAGCTCTCTCAATCCCTTATCGCGAACCGTCGAATTACGAAGAGAGGCTTAGCGAGTCGCTTTAGCCACGGGGCACGCGAGCATCGTACGAGCTTCGTCGATGCTCGCTATCTTGCCGAAGATTCCGTCCTGCGTCTGTTGAGGGCGGGCGAGCGAGTGGGAGAGGCTTGTTTCACCCGTGAGATTCGATCGAAACGAAGATCGATATCGTTTGACCGCGCGTCGTTTACGTAACGCATCCCCTTTACGCTCGATCCTCGTGCATTATATGCGTACTCGTCCCGTACTGGGGGCATCATTACGTTTCCCCACCGTTTTACCCACGTAACGTTCGTAACACATGGATTAAGTCATAAGTTATAGGCGTGCAACACCCGGCAACCTTCATCAGATAACAGCGTGTACCGACGTCGGCTGATGAAACTTTGCCTTTTTATCGTGACCTCGATAAGAGAGCTTTTCGGCTTTCGTTTCGCCGGGCTTGTTCCTCAACCTTCTCTTCGCCAATCGTCGTTCGCCAACTTAACTCTCCGTGAAGTTCACTCTCTCTGATAAAAGAGAGTTCTACCGCATAATAGATTTATCGCCCGTCGAGTTGAAGTGGATAAGGACGTTACTCGACAGGCATACAGCTAAAACACTTCTGTTTCACACGGAGTTCATACGAAAGAAACAGGTGTACGATAGTAATTTTATAAATTCCCAATTCGTGATATTTAACGTTTCGTAAAAAAATACATATTATAATTATAGCAGCGGAGGAAAGTTTAAGTCGTGAGATACAAGAATTTTTGTATACTTGTACGAAATACGCAAAACTAGACCAACGTACTAAATATTCAAAAATAATGTATAACATCAGAAATAGTAAAGAAAAACGTCAAATATCAATTTTTTGGTTACGTTGAAAAAACTCTAAATTTATATTTTTCCGGCTCATCCTCTAATCTCCAGTCTCTCGATAAGTCGGCACGTCATCCAATTTATCGATGAATTCGTTTCGATTATATTAATCTCCTTTGTCTTCGTGTATCGTCGTTAGGGTAGCGTTGTGATATTTCCAGCGATTGTTTCGTCGTTGACACGGCGATGAATCGAACGAGAATTGCATATTGAAACTGTCAGCGATAGAGAGTGTACGAGCATTCGAACATGCTCGATATCGGAGGAGCGATATGACAACTTGATCGAAGTGTTATTTGGCAATTATGTGACTGCGATTGGTTTGCGATACCTCCCGAAATTCGATTGCATCTGTTCTTGCGTGCAAAACGTGCAAATTAATTAATTAATAATTTCTTGATATGGAAGAAACGATTAACTACAACGCGTGTTTAATTCAAATCATTGTCGTTACTTGGCAGTTCAGTTTCGAGTATAAACGTGATTCTTTTTAAATGATGTGAACTTTATTTAATAGTGAACTTTCAAATTAATAAAATTGTTGTTAAATGGTTGGTTTTTTCCGTATTTTTCTGCAAATACTTCCATTATGTAATTTTCGTTGTTGATATTGAATTATTTGCCACTGAAAATTCATTTTTCTTGGTTGGGATAACTTGCAAAGTAGCATAAGACAAGCATAGAGACCAGAAGATATATTCTCACGGAATACTAGTAGCCAGCCTTTTGTCGAACTAATAGCATGGTAAAATATTCAGGATAGTTAGTATGTTAGTAAACAGATGGAAGAAATGTTTGTAAACACGCCTGGAATAACTTAAGTTAGTATCCAAAGCTATCCACAAATCACCATTGTGAAAGTGAATTAGGAGCCCTCCTCTCGGTAAATAATTCTTTATCGTAACTTCACCATTATGCGCGGTTATGGAGATTTCCTCTAAATATTATCGCGTTGGAACTAAATGGAAGACATTTATATCGATTTTGTAAAAAAAATACAACGAAATTTCTATTTCGAAGTTAAAAATGATATTCGATGTTTCACGTTTTAACGTCAGATTTTATCATGTCTCTTGTATGTACAGTTACATGTAAAAAGCAAAAAATTTTCTCGACGCGGATTATTTTCTTTTTTTTTTTTTACATTGCGCGCCAGTATCGACAGATCAAGAATAAAAGAGTAAAGAGAAAAAGAGATACGGTAAATACGTCTCGCAGAGAGGAAGAGTTTCGCAATCGGCGGTAGCGCGCGAGAGTATCCTACGAGGGTATGTTTCTTCAGAAACAGACGTCTGACATGGAAACACGTCTTTATTTGCTTTCAGACGCGCGCAAGTTCACATTCCCCTTACACAGTGCTCGGTAAACCTGAGCTCCCCACGCGTTGCACGTTGTCGTCCCATTAAAATCGACCCTTCTCAAGGGCTTTGAGCGTGTTCTGCAACAAAGCGTTGCGCTAATGCAGTCGCTTTAAAGTCGGTGTAACAATTACTATCGCGCGGTGTGCGCGGAACAGCTACAGTCTCGTTGAACGACGCGATTGTAAGCGGCCTGCAAAGATCGACTTTGCAACTTGCAAGTCGGCGAAACTTGCAAGAGAAGGGAAAGTGTTGTTCCCCCGTCGAATTTTGCTCGATGTGTCGAGTGGCGTGGACTTTTTCGTGCGTGATGGGAATTTAGCTTTAGTTCGAGGGTCGAATTTAGCGTTCGTGTTGGGAGGACACGGCGCGATCAGGTGCGATCGTTATTACGAGCCAGTTATGCAACGACCATTACTTTGTTATAAGCGTGCAAAGTGGCTTCTAATTTATAACTTACTTGCAAGTTTCTGAATAATCGGTTCAACTGTTGCCCAATTTCCCCCGTTATTAATTTCCATATTTCGTCGAAGTCGCCAAGGGACGCGAGAAAGAAGTCTCGTTTTTTAATCCTTCTATTTTCTCTTGCTTCATCGGATACTGACTGCGCAATCGTGTCGATCTTCTTTCTCAAGCAAAAGAACGAAACTCACGTTGTTACCGTGTCCACCTTTTCCTCCGGACAAGGAGAAAGTATCAAAAATATCAAGTCGCGACTTAATTTCCACATTAATTCGTCTCTCGTAATCGACGCGATTTTTTCCACCTAGTTTTTCACGTCACGTTTGATGGAACTTTCGAAGAAAGTGTTTCAATGTGTGGGCAGGGAAAAAAATAAGCGAGACGGAGAACGTTCTCCTTGACGAAACAGGTTTAAAAAGATTCGTCGGGTCTAATGACAAGAAACGCGAGACACTAAGCGCGGAGAGGCCACGTACACAAAGTGTTCCTCCGAGGCGAGAAATTAAATTTAATGCCGCCTGGGGTTTTTTTTCTCCTTCCTCCCCCTCCCCACTCCCCTCGTGCCCCCTGGCGTAATAACCTTTCTTACGCCGTTAGTCTCGCGATATTATTTCCTCGAGCGGGTTACGATGTTCTTCGATCGTGACTGATCTACCATGCTTCTTCTTCTTCTTCTCCTTCTTTTTCTTCTTCTTCTTCTTCCTCTTCCTCCTCCTCCGCGTCTCACCGTCGACACGTGCTACTCGCCCCGTCCGACGTTTCGTTTCTCTCAGTCTTGGATCATTGCTTCTTTCGCGTTGCAGCGCAGGGCCCAGGCGAGGTGTCGGGCCGAGGAACGCACAAAAACGTGAATCGAATGCGCCGCACGTGCGGCTAAGGACGCTTGGAAAATATTTTCGATTAACCCCCGAGTTTCTGTCTGTAGGCGACGCTAATGCGAACCACTCTGTTTCTTTTTCCTTTTTTTCCTTTTTTTTTCTTTTTACAAGAACACTCCGTTCTTAGATATCGTTACGTAAGTTACGATCGCTTTGATAAATCGTCCTGTTCAATTCGAACGTCGCGCTTGCGCGAATCGTGGATAAATGTTCGACCACGATGGTCAGCCAAATTGGAAATTGCAGCGACATGTTGGACGTACGGACGAGATTTTCTTGCGATTGTGTTTCGGGGTATGGGTATTCTATATTAACGATACTAAACTCTGGTTAAACGTGATTATTGAAACTCGAGATTTGTATGCTCGTGAAAAATTTGATAATATAAAAACTCGCAATCTGGAGCGTACACAGTCTGGAAAAATTTGTAAATTGTTCAGAATATTCGTCGCGATTTAAGCCCGCTTTTGAAAAAAAAATGAGTCAATGATAATTTTAGTGAGACACAGATGTCTTCTTTTTATATTTATAACAACAAAGTCAGTGGTGTGCAATATCCTCATAAATTAATCAAAAGATTTTTTTTTCTTTTTTTGAAAGTAGAATAATATTTAGTTTAGTAGTTGGACGATTAATAAATGGGAAAGATTACAAATGTGATTAAAATACACGTTCAACATAAAGTAAGATTTATCTAGTGTGTGTTCAGTTTATATCTCTACAGTTTAGAGGTTGTTGTTAAAAAAGTTTATTCAGAATAATTTTTATTATTTCAAGTTCCGCGAATGTATATTCTAGAGGTAATAAAGTAGCTATATTTGGACGTGCTACATTCACACAACCGCGCAGTTAGTACAAGGCTAAATAACGTTGCTGATATAGAATTCGTCGTGCACGATTCCGTATCTATTTACCTATCGCAGTACGTGTCCCACTCGTCGATGAATCGACACTTGTTAAAACCCGACGCATGTCGGCGCGATATAGGATTTTATTGGCTCAGTTCCACAAATAAATGCACTATACGAACGCTTCCTATCTAAATCTGGTCGCGAGTCTCGTATATATTCATAATGCACCAGCGTCACGATGCCGATCTATCGTGATAACTACTTATTCAAAGTCATCGAATAGTTAAAGAGCAAGAATTTCGAAATGAACATCGAACTCTGAATAAATATTCGACTACGATTTCGAAACGAATATCTCTGAACTCTGAAATCAAAACACTGTTGATAATTATCAAATTATTGACCGTAATATGTACGAATGATTCTGATCAAACAGAAAAAAATAAAAAAAAATAAGAAAAAACTTAAATCTAATTGTCTCCATTATTAATTTCACAAGTTTCCGCAGTGCAAAGACGCCAATCTGTGTTAAGTGCTCAACGTTTCTATTATTCTTAGGATTCTCGTTCGAACGAACGAGGATATTAATTTCTACGATAGCGTTAACAAGAGCAACATTTCGTGCTGCCTACCACCGGCTATCGTTATCGATTCATCTAATTACTAATGGTCACTAATGGTCTGGTTTAACGGTTATTATCTAAAGCCGATTAAAATTTCGAGACGATTTATACGTTCTCGTGAGCGCAAGCAACGTCGAGCGAGATTTATAAAACGAAGCATCTCGCAGCGTCTGCAGGATGTAACATCGTGCTCTGTAATTGACAGTGAAGAGATGGCTCCCGTTTTATTCTTTTTTTTTCTCTCTTCTTTTTCTTTTTCTTTTCGTCGTGCTCCGCCGTTGAATTTAAGATCCCGCTCTGTCGCGATATCATTTTTATCACTCGTCGCGATATCGAATCGGGCTGAAGTGTCATTTGCATTCCATTGCCGCGGGCTGTTTCGAGAACGTTTGCGATAAAGGGTAACGTTCATTACCCGCGTACTGATAAATGCAGCAGCCGGAAATAAAATCATCTGTGTGGTTAACGTGCCCGCGTTACGACAATAGCCCGCCGTACACTCGAAGGAAAATCGTCGTTAATCCGTCTTGATAGTCTTGATAGCTCGCGGGACGCAAAGATGGAAGGAAATGGCTCGTGGCAAATGCGTTTCGCGTTTTTCCGTCGGCTTCCGCGAAAGTTGTTTCGTTCAACTTGTTTCGCGAGGTGAAAGTGAGAAGGAGCGAGAGAGAGGAGGCTTGGCGAACGTAGGACGATACGATCGAAACGTCTTTAGCGAGGAAATTGAAATTGCAAGGAAAATGGGGAAGGTTTTAATTGAAGATGCAAAGAGTTGTGAACTAGACTAGAACAAATATAGATATCTATACTTTCCTCGTAATATCCATTATATTCTACATATTTATTTATTTTACTTTGTAATTATTTTTATTTTCGCATTTCACAATTATTTCGTACAATATCCGCGATGCTTGTAAATTATTCATTGTCGTACGTACTCTTTTTTTTCATCATTTCTCCGTGATCCATTATACTTTTTCTACGAGTTATTTTGTAATACTGTTTGTAAATTATTCATTACCGTACGCATTATTTCTTATGTAATTTCTCATAATATCCACCGTGTGTTTTATACGTGTTATTTCGTAATTATTTTCATTTTTATATCTTGCAATTATTTCTTACAATGCCCTGCAACGTTGCTTGTAAATTATTCATTCACCGTACGTACTCTAATTCAAAAGTTAATTGGACAATTCTAAAGAATGTCGACTTTGAAGATCTTTCATTGAGTAAATTAATCGAGCCACGCCGCTGGCCGACACTTCGTCGAACGTTTCAAACGATTGTATCAAATATCAAATATTGAATCATCGTGTTAAATGTGTCAAATTCGTTTCCAATACGTAATGACAACAGGATAGGCGTTACGGTACCGATAAAATTGAAAAATACTTCCCACAGAGACATCGTGTAACACACGATACACCTATTCACGAAAAGTTTCCACGTGCCACACGCTGGAACAGCCGCGTGCACGCATTAGACGAGCGCAGAAAACGCGAATTGATACACATAGTCGAAATTAATTCAGGTTTTCCATGCACGGAGCCCCGAGGATTACTATGACATATTACATTCCCGGGGTCGCAATTATTATGTTCCTGAATAGACGGCGCGTCCGGACATTTTCACGAGTAGTTGTGCACATCGAATTCACTTTGCCGATCGAACGGGCGAAATTCCCTGCGTTCGACGGATTATATAGTTTACCGTGTCTACCGCATCCCAACTTCCCAACAGAATGCAAGCCGCTCCCGCTCGACGCATTCCGCTTATTAATGATAGAACGTCGCGCGCGGAATATTTACTTTCCACCGCAATGTGAACAGATCAAAACGTCGTAACGCGCTCGGCCATACGATTATTGTTTATCCAGGATATTACGTTCAATTTCTGTTGCCGCGTACACGCGTCGAAATAAATTAAGTTCACCGGGACAGCTCGTTCACCGCGATTTGCGGTTTTCGATAATACAGGCTGTTTATTATAATACCGGCCGACAAAATCGTCTCGCTGTTTTTTTTTTTTTTTTTTTTCTCTTGTCTGCTGGAAAAATGAAACATCGAATCGTTTGACACTGGAGCTACCAAAGCGGTCCAAATTTGTAATTTTCTATATTCTAAATTTCACATATCTGTAATTTCATGTATTTAACTTTCCTCACACTCTAAATTTTATATATTCGTAAACAGTATACTTTTAGACACTCGAGTGATTTTTAATAAAATTTATTAATTAGAAGCTCGAAGCTGTTGTTTGTCGTATAATCTCTTTGCTACGGATATTATATTTTCTAACGTTGAAACACACGATACAAGAACTGCATAGCAGAAATTTATTTGACACGCAGTATATTATAGCCGCAATAATGATCATCGTGTAATCAACGTGAATTACTACTTTTAATTATCTTCTTCTTCTTTGTCTTTCTTTCCTTTTTTTTCGTCTTTCGTTTCCGTTGCTTGGTAACATAGCTCGTGTAATTTTGAACCTGCTGTTAAGAATGCAATTAGAAGAGTACTTTACGAGCGTTTGCAAATAAACCTTTCCATTTAGAAGACGATGGGTTTTTTATAAATAGAAAATACGCTGATATTCGAACAAACTTCAGAATCTGGTTTGTCGAATATACGGATATAGACGTGTAAGATTGACACCGTCAAAGTGACTTAATGGGAATAAGAAGTAGCAGGAAAGTGATCACACTCGGCGATGCAACGTTGAAGCAATTTCGATCGTCGTTTGTAAAACATTGAAAATATGTATCCTCGAGGAGGAATCGACTTTCTCTGCGAGTTGCATTAACTTCTCTCCGACATGTGTGTGTGTGTGTGTGTGTGTGTGTGTGTTGCATCGAAACGAGAGAAGATCGAGAAGACGAGAATAGAAGAACACGCAAATAGAAGAGGGGGGGGGGAGGTATCACGGGCGAAACGAGTCACGTATATGAAAATACAGGGTGGAATCGACGACCGATCGAATATATTTGATAAGTTATAGCAGCTGAATGATTCTCCAGAAACCGTGGAGATGGCGATGTCTACGTGCTCGTTAAGTGGCGACAAGGTTAACTCTTCTTCTTCTTCTTCTTCTTCTTCTTCTTCTTAGTCTTCTCTATAGAGAGAAAATCAATCGGCAAGAGGCAAGCCCGAAACGTCGACTTTCTTCCTCCTTTCTGGTGGCTGGATCGCAGCATTGCAGCGTCGTGACTCCAGCACGGTAGATGATATCGAGCCTGCCGTTTCGAAATTATCGTCGAGCATTGATCGTGGATATTGTTGCAACGTGGTGAGCTAGACGAGTCCTCTTTCTCGTCACTCACCTTGATCCAATTTTTATCAAATTGATATTCCCGAAAGTATTTGCCTGTTAGTTGCCTGCTATTTTCTACATATTTCTGCAGAGAGTAATGCAACTCGATCGCAGTTGACAAGCTTGGGAGGAACAGCCAGGATAAAGATAAATCGCTTGAATCGTGACTGGCAATCAATATTGTGGCGCTAATTGCAAAACTTTTAAGGGGAATAGAGTAAAATGTCGATCCGTTGCAACTTTCCAATTCATCGAACTTATCAACGGGAGATTCTTATTGAAAGTTACTCGCACGTTTAATTGTCACTTACGGTAACCTGTCGCGATCGATGTCTTAAATTCCAACGACGTTGTGTGTCGCCATCAGTTCATCGAGCTTGTAATGTCGCAGTATTCGTGCATTGCGTTTGACTAGAATTTAATTGACATATAGCGCGTTGAATATAGGTAATAATCTTGGGCTTACTCTACCGCGATATGCCACTAACATGTACATACGGTATACATAGCTGACCGATCTAACATGTCTGACATAGCTCATCTGACAGCAGCTCGATATTAATGAATCGATTTTGAGATTTTCGATAGCCAGATTTCGTCTAATTGACCAGCAGCGTTTCGTTTACTAGAGAATCATCTTTCTTTGGCATTCTCCATTACACGAGCGCAACAGGGATAATCAGGGTTACGGTGGCTTCAATAAACAATAAACAACCCCAATACTGATTGCGTTCTAGGATACGAATTGCCGCTCGTACACTAATGCCGTCCTCGAAATGGCGATCCGTCTTCCGCAAAGAGTGCACAAAGAGCGAGATTAGTGTGGATCGAATGAGAAGGGAGTATTGAAGGGAAACAGTAGGAACAGGTTTGGCAAATTCGTTTCTTTTTGTGTTACACTGCGAGTAGAAATTTTAAATCACTTTGGTATTGCAAGTGTACTATAGTTTCTACTAATTTTATGGTTCCAAGGGCATTGATAATACCTAAATGTAATTTTCTTTATTTCGAGAAATTTTAAGCTTTCTTCAATTTTGAAATATAGTTGCTCCAAACTTTCGTTCTGCAGGCTGTAATTTTCAATTTTCTTCAAAAAAGAAGAAAGAAATTTAAATCTCCTAGACACACGGAATATTAGTTCGTACACGTTTGTAATTTATCAGTAGCATTCAATAATGTGTAAAATAGAAATCTTATTAGCCGTGGAAATTGTATTCTTAAAATATTTCTTTGTAATTGAGGTACTTTGCCCGCTCGTCGTAACTGCCTGAACAGACGTCGCCGTTTTTTGATACATCTATCAATCACCTTCACGTTCTTGCCCTTAGGACAAAAGGGCGAAGGCAGAAGCCAATATCTCCCTTGTTTCTTTGAGAATCTCTTCATTCCACTTGGCTAGCGACGGACGCGCGTTTCGTGTCTCAAGAAATAATTTCGTTAATCCGACATCCTCATTTTTCATCAGATTCTTCCATCAAATTGTTTTATTTTTTCTCGTCTTTTCTTCTCGCTTGAGAAGCAAGTCTATTGTCAATTCGTTTGATAAATTAGACGTTTCGTATATTCTGCATTTACACAATAAATTACATCCAACTGGAACAGAAATACGTTCTATATCTTCCTCTCCTTCTCCATCTTTTTATCACTCTGTCCTCCTCTTGCTTTCAAATTGCTTCAGAAAGAAAGCTGCGTACCAATAATAATAAGATATTTTCTAAAATCCATCTGAACACACGGTACACTACACCTTTACGTTTAACCGCAAGGAGACCTCGCAATCTTTGTTTTTCCACCGAGGAATGTACAGAATCTACCGTAGCATCTACATAATTGTACACCACAGGAACATCTACATAATTGCACACCGCGCTACATACACCTTCGAATCGAGCCATGTCGACTTGGAGCACACTTTTCACGTTTCTTTCCTCCGCTTTCCTAACTCTCCTCTAATGTCAGACTCACACCCTCGTCACGCACAATCTCTCATTACGAGCGAGCACGATCGATACGAATGAAAATATATAACACAACCTTCAACTGAAACTGAGCTTTCAGCAAAACTTCGATACGTAGCTGGAGCTCGACAGTGTTCCAGCTTGTTGTTCCAGTTTCGATCGATTCGATTTGCTTAATGGGGCGAGGGGGAGGAGGAGGAGGGGTGGGGGAGAGAGAAATTAATATAAGAACGATACAAAAACGAACAGGTGGAAGAAAGTAGCTCTCGCGCTCTCTGGCCAGGCTTAGGATCACAGGGGCTTGTTACGTTCGTCTAACAATACGGTAGCTGCCTAGGGCTTTCGATTTTAAATTGAAATTCGAATTGCAGATAGCGCTTGAAAAGTACTTTGAACTTGTTGGTGCATCGGAAACACCAGCGAGCGAGGAGGATGCCGGGAGGATGCAGCGCGGGAAACACTCGACTGCACCGCGATTGATCAAAGTGTTCACTTCGAAACGATGATGCATTGCTCCGCTGTATTTGCTTAGCGGTAATCGATCAAATTTTTCATTCTACAGAAGTTTTCCAGTCAAATGATCGGAACTCCTTTTTTTTTTTTTTCATTTCCTCTCCGCCCATCCCCACCCCCACCCCCTCCTCCGTGTGTTTGCCTTTTCCGCGACACTTCAGATTGGTTTTTGATTTTCGATGGTCGTTCTTTCCCGAACGAAAGTTTCTCGTCGCGCTGCGAATGATCGATCGCGTTCAATTAGAACGGAAACGTTGAACAATCTCGGCCGGTGTCAGGAACGATTTTCGGGCGATTCTGTTCGTTTCTAAAGTTGTTCGCGGCTAAACTCTTCGCGGGTGATTAATCGCCCGTTCATTTGGGCCGGGGAAGTTGTAAAATCTCGATATCGGTCGGAATGATTGACGCTTTCGCGAGTTTCTCCTACGGCGTGAGAAACACGCGTTCCGGGGCGGTGGGAGGGGGGATTGAATAAATCTTTACAAGCGATTTATTTACAGTCGTTTTAATTTCGACGAAATGCCACGCGGATTTACGTTCTCGGTGGAAAGTTTTAATTAAAATCGACCTCAACTCTCGCGGCTGGAGAGAGTGCCGCCAAGGTGCGTTCGCCTCCTCGCGATCAATTATTCTTACGTTAGATCGGCAAATGTAATGGGTTACTTGGCGACTGCCCGAGTGAAGATCGTAAAATCGAAATGCTGAAGTATTGACACGTATGTCGACAAAAACAAGGCACCGTGAGTAAATGTTGTTCGATAATATTGAGAAGATTAAGAATATTAAATACCCGGGAATCTTCTTATTTAAGATATTAGTTTTAATATGAAGAAAAGGGGGGAAGGAGGAATGTCATAAAACAGCTTTACGCGGGGCAAATAAATATTCAGTACTTTGGTCCAGCGATAAAAACGACTCGACGAGTTTTATCTTGCGTTGCATTTCAATAATACGAACAAAAAGTAATCGTTTCTCTTTGTTTTACATTGTTTCCCTAATGTCGTCTCGGTATTGTTCCCGTAATGTTAAATACTATTTGACAACTTCGAGTTGTAACATCGACTTGTAACGTTCAGCTTGAATTGACTGTGGGATGTGAATTTGAATTTTCAAACTGAAGAATAATACATATTACAAAGCTTTATTTCATTTCGTGTTATGAAACTTAAACTATATAAACTTGATGACCTAAAACTATAAATCTAATTTCGTGTTATGATAATCGACGAAATATCGAGAAGAAAACCATAAGCAGCCAAAACTTTGACTCCAATGTTACTCAACGGTCCTCGTCGAGTCAAAATTCTCCAAACAGCGCGATTTCGAAATACCAAAGGTGATTTTGTATTTCTCCGTTTCTCGGCCGTGTCGAAAAAGACGAGTTCCGCTATATGGTACACACCATGGCGCGGCACATGTATCCGCGATTATGAACGCGGTCGTTCATATATAAAACTGGTTCACTATCCGTCAAAGTGGACGTTCCGCAGGTGTCGTTACCCACGCCGAACAATATCTGAGACGAGTCGAAGCCTATTTACAGGCGCGCGAACGTTCGAAGCGTGACGATAGGCCCGTTGTTCGTGGCGCGTTTCCGTTTCATCTTCGCACCTGACTCTAATAACAACATCTATCGAGAGTTAATGACTTTTCGTGGAAGGTGGGAGGCGGATTAAATCGCACGGCGCCGGGTCACAGTTTCACGCGTGTACGCGTAATCCCAAACGAAGTTGGCGGAAGTGTCGATGGCAACGAGAGAGAGAGAGAGAGTTGGCAATAGCTCCCGCGGGTGTAGATGGGCTGCTGCAGGCAAAGTCCGTTAGTTCCACGTGTCGTTACGGTTTATAAGCATAGGATGCGTTCGACGTTGCGCCACGGCGCGCGGCGGCAGCTCATCTGGGTTCAACGTACCCGGTTGGGTTCGAGTCAGCCAATCGTCTCGACTTCTCCGTCTTCTCTCGGTCGACAGATATCTCTCTGAAATAGATGCCACGCCGTTCTGGCGCGAAAGCGTCCAGCACTCCGGCCGCGCGAGCCAGACGGTCGGATATCGACTTACAATTTGACACGGACGAGGTACCTGTCGCCGTTAAGTCCGAGCCGAGGAAAAATTTCGATCGTTCACCGCGCGCGCGCCCTCCGCCGAGCCACAGGAATTCGATCGACTCCCGCTCCTTAAACGAAACATTCGTCTCGATTATCCTCGGTTGTCGCGTTCGACGTGCGCAGATCGAACCCGTGGCGCGCAAGAAATACCAATCCGCCGGGTCCACCTCCGTCCGAACCTCTGAGCACATCCCTCTGCTCCCGATCGCACGCTGACTTCCCATCAGCGACAGAAGCCGAGGAGAAGCGTCCTACGAGATCGAATCACTCTCAGTCGTTAAATTAATTGATAGCGCGCTGAAATTTCACACTGTTGCTCAATTCTCGATCAACGCGTCGGCGTTTCATCATCCTCGTAACTGTGCACGCTGCACACGGCGTGCAGTCTTCAACAGCTCGACGTCGAGTGTATGCAAACGTGATCGAACGGCACGAAGAAAATGCGTACGCGTGTACTTTATGGAATATGAGTGTGGATATGAGCTGTCTCGTAAATAACGTCTGCATTTTTGTAGAATGTGTTTTCTCTCTCATTCTCTCTTTTTTCTTTAAACGAGATCGTAAACGCGTAATCGTTTCTTGATTCGTTTTGGATTACTGGTAGATTTGTTTCTGGTACGGTTTTTTTCTTTTTAAATCGAGAGCTGCATGCATGCTTTCTTTAGTTTATGTTGTTTCAGATTTTATTAAGAAAACGTCCCATGTTTCTTTTTTTTTTCTTTTCTTTTCTTCAAAATACTCCCCAGCTTAAGAAAAGATTTAAGAAGACTTAAGAAGACAACAATTAGAATTCAGATAGTCCGCAATTAACGTGTTCCAATTAATTAAACAAAAATACCGGAAATAACAGTTGAAAATTCCAAAAAATGGAACGTAATTCCCCGTCCGAAACCGGTTAATCACCTCTTAAGATCGAAATTACTCTGAAATTAATTAGAGGCTCGGCCTTTTAAAATTCGATTAAAATGACAAACAAACGTAAATGTTTGTCCCTCTCTCTCTCTTTTTCTCGTTCGCCTCCCCTCGTGGACGCTCGGGGAGCGTTCGTCGCCAATTAAATGCGTCGGTGTGTCGGCTCTTTTGACCGATCAAGATTGAACAAGAAAAAAAAAGAAGAAGAAAGTGAAAAACAAAGAGACAGAGAGGGAGAGAGAGAGAGTAACGATAAAATGTGGTTCGCCGAAGAGGGGAGGATCGGAACTTCCACGTCCGGGCAAGAAATCGATTTTCGCTGTTCCGAACTGGACTTTAACGCTCGATCGGTGTAATTTGCGAAATTTATAGTCCCGGGGAATAGCCGTCGGTGAGAATCGGTGGCGTTAACGAAGCTCGACGGAGCCCCGGCCGACATATTATCACGGACGGTGGCGCGGCGCACGACTGTTAATTAATTATAATTCGAGTGGCGAAGGGATATTCCCCTCGCTAGCTGGAGCAATGAAGCTCGACCACTGGTCGACAACTTGCAGAACGCTGCTCTCTCGTGCTCCTTCCTTCGGTTTCTCCTCGCCCCGTGCCTCGTGACTCGGTGGCGACCGTGGTCACGATAAATGAGACCGTGCGATGACGAAGCGGCTTACGCGTGCTTTTCTTCCATCGGTGAGCAGATCGACCGACGTAAGAAAGAGGAAAGAGACAGATGGAGGAAGGTGTACGTATGTTATACGTACAGATATATAAAAAGAAAGCCGGATCGGGAAGATGCTGGGCAGAAAAAGAGAGAGAGAGAGAGAGAGAGAGAGCGGTAGGGATAGATGGAACCCGGAGAGAAGCGACCGGCTATGATAGAAACAGAGGAGCGGGGAACGAGCCGTGAGATAGAGAAGAGTGGCAGTAATGGAAAGAGCGGCGAAGCGGGAAGAAGGAAGAGCGGTTCGGGCAGAGAAGAAGGACAGAAAGGAGAGAGGGAGATGATAGGTACGGACGTAGCCGGATAGCCGTGTATAATGCATAAGAGAAGCGGGAAAGAGTAACGAACTGGCAAGGTCGAGCGTGGTAGGCCAATGTCTCGTCCTCGTAGTACGAGGTGAACCAGCGCTGCTGCAACTGCCTCCTCGTGGCTCGCTGCCGTTGCCACTGCCGCCACCGCCACCACCATCGGCCGCTCGCTACACCACTACCATCGTCGTACCTTCTCTCTCTCTCTCTCTCTCTCTCTGCAACGGTCCAACACGCCGACGACCCAAGGGACCCGGGGAACGGGCAGGCCTTCCTGCAGCATTGCAAGGCCGCAACCGCGAGAAACCGGCCAGAAGAAGAAGAAGAAGAGGAGGAGGAAGTGGCGGAGTGGGAGTGACGCTCCTGTGAAACGCTCCACCACGGGAACGATACCGAGAAAGATATACCACGAACTCGATAGGGGGGAAACGCGCGCGGTTGAACGTTACGCCGTGGATGCGTAAATCACTCGGCCATTTCACGCCCGTGTTACGTAACCAATTCGTGGACAGATCTCACTTTCGCGGACTCGTTGGAAGGTGGAACATGCGTTTCTTAAAAATTTCCAGCCCCTTTTGGATGAAAGACTGGGGTTGGCAGCCTCAATTTCTTGTTGAGAATTAACAAAACGAAAACACGTTCATTCACTCTGTACGGAGCATGAAAATTGTCGCACGTTCTCTCGGATATTTGCATCACCGCAGAAGTCAGTCTCACGTTTCAGTCGACGGTTTGCTTATTTGCCCAACTAGGGTTTCTCTAACGGTGTCACAAACGGCCTCTTGCCATCACTCGCTAAGAATTCGGTCAAAGAAAAGAGGGTATCGTATCGTTTATTTTCACCGTGGAACATGAGTACTTGACGCTTGCGGTAGATCACTTGTTTTCTCTCTCTCCATTTCTTTCGATCATCAATGGTGTATAATTCCGTGAAATAAATCCATTTGTAAGTTGATCCAGCTGTTTCGAGACTCGTCACCACAATACTAGTTGACATTCGCAAGACGTAGTAATTTCTATACGAAATATCTTCAATTTCTCGTCACATTGGCGTTGAAACGTTAAGTGGCACACCTCGATTTACGGTACGACAATAAATGCAGAGAATAGACTACAGAAAAATCTCGTAGCAACCAATTAAAATAAATGCGGTAGCAACCCTTGTTACATCCGTCCGATATTCGGTGTACACGGTATCCGCGCCACAATATTTTTCAACGGGAGAGTCTCGGCTAAAAATTCACCGAAATCTTCGCAGAATTTCCGCCTTGCATCCTCGATACGCTTAATGTTATACCATTCATTCGAGGAGTCCTCCACGAAACGTAGTATGTAGTAGCTACGGCGTCGTCCCGGCGAACGAGAACGAGAGGAAGGAAAGATCGCTGAATCGAGAAAGGGGGAAAGGACGAGAGGAAAATAAAAGAACGAGAGGCATAAACAGGCAGAGACGAAGTGAGTCCAATCTATCGGCTCCTACTTGGAACAGGAGGATGTACCTATCTACTCTACTCCCGCAGCGTTGATCGTACAGAGAGTTAGAATCTCTCTCTCTCTCTCTCTCGTTTTTCTCTTACGTTTCTGCCCTTCCTCTATCGTCTTCGATGTCTCCGTCTCTTCTTTTGCATGCTGCCTCTCGCGTCCACGCGGTCAACTCGCGTGCTTACCTAAACTTAATACACACGGAGGAATGTGCGCACCCGGCCAGAGGATTTCTCCACCCATCGTTAATTTCCCGAGCATCATAACGATGTCCCAAGGTAATTTGAAAATCCTCGTTATCGTCGAACCGCGGTGGGAGTCGCCGCGCGCGTGAACACCGACTACGGTGTAACTCCTTTTCGCGGTCCTGGCAGCCGTGGATCCTGAATATCGATAGCCAGCGGATGTTCGTCACACCGCTCGAGGGGTGTGTCGCTCGGGCTCGTGTAATTCATTACGCGAAAACCGGAGGATGGTCACGAACGGATTCATTAAGAAGCATTTGGCCGATCGATTTAATCAGCGGAGAATATGGTTTCACGATTGATACGGAATGACACTTTATCAGCGGATAATCTGGATGAATATCTCGGCTCGGTTTAAATCCCAAGATCGCCCGACGTTCGAACGATTTAACATTGCTAATTGACGACACCAGTTGAATCCGATCCTCCGGCGATCGCCCGATCTGTTTTGATCGTTTATTCGACAATTGCGTGAATTTCGAAGATTTCCTCTCGGATGTTTCGACAACGTGATTGTAATGCCAAGGCTTATGATACTCGATATAATGCTTAACGATCTTGTAACTATCTATAGAAAATTCTTGTTGGCAGTGTTGGCGCGTACTGCAATATTTAGACAAGTAGAATTCGATTTTGCGACTGTCACTTGATCCATGTTCACTTTAAATTAATTCTTCAGAATTTAACGGAAGCGTCACAATTTACTCGAATGTTTCCAAGATATATTTGCAAAGCAGAGAAAGCGACGGAAAAATACAACCGAAAGGAGTTGTCGAAAAGTATTTTCAGTTTGAAAACGTTGAAGATTATCTGCGAAACACGGATCAGATGCGCGTATTTAACAGGGAGCATAAGAAAAATTCGCGTAAGAATATCTCAGAGCCGGCGGTAGCTACGTTCGTATGTTAAATACGTTTCATTACAGGCAAAAAGTTTGAAGCAAAGGAGCGCGTATAGTTTTTATAGCGTGAACACTGGTTTATAGCTTGCTGTAAAAGGAGACGTATGCAGTAGGAAGATAATTCCTGCGATAGAGTTATAAACGAGATTTCTCCGCTTTTTTTACGCGAAAATCGAGCCACGTTGAGGTATTTATTTTTCTTTTTTTTTTACGTTGTATCGTTAGAGCTCTATTCTTTTTGCGGCTTCTCCTTCCGTCGATTAAAACTTCAGAAACTATCAGCGGATGCTTTTCTAAAAGCAGATATTATCACGTCGAAGGCAAATATATATTACACGAAATGTCTGTACCGAACGGTGTGTGTTAACGATAGTTAAACTATTCTAGATAAATTAAATTATATTAATTCGTGTCTGTTGTTGTTACACGGAAGTCATTTGTTTGGATACGATTAAGCTTATTGAAATTTCATAGTAATTAATACATATATCATTTCAAATTTGGGGATATTTAACTCTGCCTCATTTGGTAAACGTTTGTTATGCATGAAGTTGAGCTTGCCTGTCTCTATTTCTAAAATATTTTTTAATGCAGTTACGTCTGAATTTTGCTAGGATTCTATGAAGTTCCAGCGCTCGTTTCTCAAACGTAAAACTTTTTCGGAAAGCAATCTGTCGGAAAGATTAAATTGAAAATAATCGTGAATTAATAATCTTTGCAAAAGACGAATTATTGGAAGTCTCCTTTTGTCATTATTGAAGTGAAACCGTTCGCGTAATTAAGTTGAAAATGCACGTTATTTGTGCAAAATTATTTTATTCGATCGACAACTTTTGGATAAGGAATAGATTTTATTTGTCCAAAATATAGCGTTTCTCGATAAACTCAACGCTATATTTCTCGAATTTCAATCAAATTTCTTCGTCCACGATTTTACAATTATAAAATTATATATAATTCACAATAATTATGTACTTTGTAAATATTGCGATTTACAATCACACAATAATTTACAGTTGTACGATCCCTGTTTATTATCTGCGCCAGTATTAACTGACGCAGAATTTCTAACGCGACGGGAAATAAACAGCGAACGAGCGGCCCGCTCGCCGTTCGCTCGCGTAAAATATTTTTCCAGGTCATAATGAGCCATTGAACGGTTTTCAATACGGAACAATACGATTAAACATTCCCTCTTTACAATTTGCGCTCCATTTCGTTTCGGGCCGTGGTAGAATAGCCGGCAAACACTTGCCCAGGCTCAGTCGACTAATGACAAAATCGTTGTACAGCACCACCCGGATTATTTCCTCCTTGTCGTTGTAACAAACGCTTTTAGCCGTGAAGCCTGCAAAACGAACAATAAACATTAAATTGCGCTTGCGCCGCCGGTGGAAACGGCCAGGCACGGGCCTGGTTATCCGCGAATTCGCGAATTCGCGCGGCGATGATACATTAACCGTGCCATGAATCATCGCCGCGCGAGAAGCGCGAGAGACGCGAGAGTTCGGTTGGAAATTCTATTAGCCAGCGCGCGCGTATTTCTCTGTGGCCCCGAACCGGTTGCCCGGTGTCTCGATTATGGGCTAAATATTCGACAAACAACGCACAGTGGCCAATGCAAACACTCTTTGTTCACGGCGGTCGGCCCCAAAACTTCTCTGTAACATGGTTCCACCGGCATTGTGGCAATGTCCAGACCCGTCGACAAAAGCAATCCTTCCCTTTTGTTCTTTCTTCATCTATTTCCCGATTATCCTGCGCATTCTCCCTCCTCTCCCCACCTTCCTGCCCTTTGCTCTTTCCTCTTTCCTCTTTCCTCTTTTGCGCGCCAACCCCCTAACATACTCACGCTCTCGCTGTACACGCTCGCCACCACTCTCTCTCTCTCTTTCTCTCTCTCTCATCCTCTTTGTCCGGCTTTTTCGTTTTTGGGGGGAATATTTACGCTATCGCACGGCCTCGTTTGTTACCTTGCTGCGGCACCGGGCCGATAATTACGTTGCGGCCGTTTGTTTTAACGCTAATAACAACCCGTGACCCTCGAACAGCCACTACAGTCTCCCGCGTCCTCCGCCCTACTGTCCCAGTGGTTCGTGCAAACCAGCGGCCAGAGTGACCCGTGAATCGTCTCTCTCTCTCTCTCTCTCTCTCTCTCTCTCTCTCTCTCTCTCTCTCCAATCCTCTGCTGCTGCCGTTGCTCGTTGCTTCCCGTTGTCCCTATGCATATTCGTCGTTCAGATATTTAATCAAGCCGCCGATAATTTCCCGATCGCCGATAAGGTGGTCGCTGGTATTTCCTGATAATAATTAATTCGGGGGCCGCGTCTCCTCCGCGCTTGTACCGCACGTGGTTACGTTCACCAGAGGCCCCGTTCGCCGGTTCGTGTTATTTGTAATTGAACCGAGCCAATTGCCACACCGTCAGCACATCCTTCCTTGATTCATTACCCTTCGATCGTGATTGCCAACAGCCTCGCGGACTTTGCGGAAACCATTTGCGCAGTTTCTACCCGTTTCGTTCATTTTTCACGCGTCTTGCGCCGCGGCTGAACGTGCATTTTTTTGTTTTTCAAAGAGACGCGAAACAATTGGGCCGAACATTATAATATTTCTGGCTACTTTGGTCAAGATTTGATCGGTAAGTTGCAACGTAACATAACTTTCCAGAAGATATCGGTATTTGTTGTAGAAATAAGCGTAGAGAAGGAGAATTTTGCGCTTTGTTTATTCGACGGGAGAAAGTGGATTGTTGCACCGTAAAATCGTGGTTCGTTGGAGTGTCGTTGGAGTTAATTTTCTTAAATAAGTTTTTATCCGAAATTGATGTATCCAAGGCCATTGTAAAAACTATCAGGCTTTGAGAAGGCTTCGTCGTTAAAACGGAGAAATCGATTAAGCAGAGGAACAATTTAAAAGTACGTCTCAGTCTGGAAAGAAATATGAATTCTGAACGATTATCGTGCTACGACCGATTTATCTCCATTCTAACGTGGAGGAATCAATTAGTGGCACGATAAATCAAAATTCTTCCTCTACGAGCGAGGATTTAGAGGAATCTTTACGATTACCACCGCCTTCTTCAACGGAGCGGTCTCCACTTTGAACGTCGTTTGTAATGCCAGAATCATTATCCCAAATCATCTTCCATCACAGCTCGTTCATCTAGATAGCTATTATAACGATAGGAAGGAAAAAAAAAAGAACCGCTACATAGTTTCATTCAGAGGAAAAAAAAAAGAGACGAAGGTTACCTCGAAATGTTCTTTACACCTGTATCTGCAAAAAGGCTATTACGTCTCTCGCCTCTGTATCTATCCGTTTCTTATAAATAATACCTCCTGGAGAAATTAACGTTTGGTCCGTGCTAAAGTAACGTTGATTCCTACAATTTGTGACTTCGCACTGTACGTATTCATTGTACGTATTCCTGTTCGTAAGTATCAGGACTCGAAAATTGTTAGAAAATGATATCGTCTGGATAAATAGAGATTACAGAATCTCAACACTAGAACTGAACGATCGAAGCATAAAATTTCCATCAGAGACGAAAATTTCCATCAAGTCAAAAAAATAGAGAAACTTTATAGTACAATGAAGTATATAAAGTTTCCATTCGTATATTTTACGAAAAATTAATTGAATCACTACAGATATATTGTTTTACGTTTATAAAAATTGTAAACTGGTCATTTTGATCACTTTGATAGTTTTTAGTGTTGAGGAAAAGTAAAGGATTCTCGTTTTTATGTATGTGTACAATAACGTCAGATTTCTTCTCGTTCGACACTGTATTATAATTCCTCTGTCCTACTTGCTCCTTTCAATTCCGAATTTTAATCTAGACTCTGAGCAAACTACATTGAATTTCTGATTTTTTCTGATCTGACTCGCAAGCCAGGGAACTGCAACGACTCTTGCATGTAATTTTTCATTCATCGTATTCCTCCTGTAACTCTCGAAGATAGGCTTTATAAATTATTCGATTGTTACTGAACGTTGTTTACCTCACGATTGAGCCCAAACGTCGACACCAAGAGTAAAAGGTGTCTTACTGCTTGCACAACCAGGAATGTCTCCATTCCTGGACCGAGAGAGAAAGAGAGAGAGAGAGAGAGAGAAAAGAGACTTGAAAAACGAAAGAAAAAAAAAAAGAAAAATACGGAGAGAAAAAGAAAGGAGTGGGAAAAATTCACGTTCCGAAGTGTCTCGAGATTCATTAGGGCAAGTAAAAGCGTCGTAAATTGAGAGCTGTCCGAAGAAATTTAAACCCCCCGCCGTTCCAGGGGTGTGACGATCGTAAAGCGAAGGAGGGAGGACCCCGCGGTAATTGGCAGTCTGGCGCGGCGAAATACTTCAACGTCCCACGCTAATTACCCAAAGTTAAGCGTTCAGCGCTGTGCCAAGTTGCATTTTGCAATTCGTGGAGTGCAATCGACGAGCTGCTGGATGCTCATCGCCCCGGCCGGGCCTGGCCGCTCGCGCGCACACGGACCTAATTCGTGGCCGATGTATACCACTGGTGTGTACCTCTGGCTGGCTCTGCTGAACCAGCCGCCGCTTGCTCTCGGCTTTAGGACATCGTATTCAAATGTAACTACGTGCTGCCGGTGACGGCGTAATATATAAACTTGTTATATGGAAATAGATGCGTGTTTTTACTGGGTTTCCAGCAGGACCAGGGGGCGGAGGCGCACTCGTCCTCCCCTATCTCTCTCTCTCTCTCTCTCTCTCTCTCTCTCTCTCTCTCTTTCACTCTTTGTTGTCGTGTTCCCTTTCTCCTGCGCTTCCACTCTCGTCACTCTCTCTTTCTCTTTCTCTTTCTCTGGCAACGCGGTTATGCAAGTCAATTTAAATGGGCTGCGGGCGTCCCCCCGGTAGCTCGTTACCAGTTTGACGTTAGGTGCCCACGTTCGACCCGATAACCAGCCTGCTAATTAAGCGCGTTATACTTTTTGGCCTTGGTGGCGCGCGATTACCTGCCGAGATACGATTGGCCGGACGATCGTTGCAGTTATCATAATTCGGGATCGCGCGGCCCCCCTCCCTCTCTCTCCCTCCTCCTCCTCTCTCATTCATTCTCTCAACTCGCTTCGTGCGACGTTCCGTTCCGTTCCGCTCGAACCGGGTCGAACACCACAGTGAAAACCAGCCTGCTTTGTTTTTACTCTTAATTATCCGTTATTATACGCGGCGTCGCCGATCTCTCGCTTCGAACCACCGACGATGACGACCACGACGACGACGGCGACGACGACGTGCCGTCACGGTCTGCCGTTTAATAATGCGCCGCGGTAATTAATCTGACCTCGTTAAAAGCGTCCAAGGATTCGGCCTTTCAGTGGCATGCGCGCGCGACTCTTCGCGGAAAACCCTCGTGCAACCTTCTCTGCGACGACAGCTGGATTAAACGACACGTGCTCTCTCTCTCTCTGCAAAAAGATCGCCTTTCGCGTGTCACTGCGTTTCTTTTCATTTTTTCTTTTTTTTTTTTTTTTCTCTCAATGTCTCTCCGCCCCTTTTCTGCCGCTGTTTCCCCGTTTTCATCGTGGAACCGCGATTCGCGATTATCCCCGGGAAATTATAGCCCGTCTTACTTTCCCGCTGATTCGTGCGTTACAGGAGAGGAAAAAGCCTGTGAAACGAGCACTGTCATTATCAACGGGTTAGATTCCACGAAGGGGTAACGTTATAATCGTTCGTAGAAAGTAAGATTCCCCCCCCCCCCCAAGAGTTGGTTGTTAATTTTAATAACTTTTGTATAAATCGATGTCACGTTTATTGGACGACGTGTTTTTCGAGACGCGCCAGGTAAATGTTGTTATTTTCCATAATAAATTGACGGCAGCGTCTGCGATTTTGTCGATAATCCGCTCGGTCAGTCTATCGAGCCGCACGTTAGAACGCTGGCGGAATATTTTATTTAGACGAGTAATCTTCGTGTAATAAAAGTGGGCGAAAAGACACGAGACAACTGTTATTACGCTGAACTTTGAGAAAAAGGGAATAGAAGAAATCTTCTCTTGGCTCGCGAAAGCGTTTATTTAGGTGCCTGAAATAGCGTCTACCTTGGGACGTTTTCGATCATCGTGCTGAAGTCTAACCCCGGAGCCAGTCGTTAAGATTTCTTCGCTGATTACGTGCGCGCGCGTCATTATCGCCCGATATTGCTAAACAAAGATCAGACGAGGAGCACGTGTATATTTTTCGATGTTTCAGTATCATTTGTTTGCCAAAGAGTAGCAAATATGCAAATGACTTACTTCTCAAAGAATTGTTAAATATCGGGAATTTTTTTTTAAATTTAAAGACACGACAGAAATTTAAACAGTTTGAAAGTACAAAACTTGCCGCGGTACGGATTTAAAGAAACGAAGAACATATCTATATTCTTCAATGTTTCGGTATCATTCGTTTGCCAAAAATTTGGAAATATCGAAATAATTTACTTCCTTAGGTATTGTTAAATATCGGCAATTTTTTTTTTTTTTTTTTTGAAATTCAAGGATACAACAGAAATTTAAAATATTTCCCAGAGTATACTGTAAAAAAAAAGATTACACAGGTTACACACACACTCTCTCTCTCTCTCTCTCTCTCTCTCTCTCTGCGAACAGATTATTCTTCTTCGCTCGAAATCCCAAAGTTCGGAACAGCCGTGACGTTTCAGAGCGATGATTACGTTTCAGAGGCGTTATTGAAATTATATCATAGGTGGGATTTCCCTTATTCATTATGAACTGAAAGGTGGAAAGTTTTCCACTCTGAACACACCCCGTTCTCGTTCGAATATCGACGGGAGACGCCGGCAGAGAAATAAGGAGATTCACGAGGAATATTTTAAAGCCACCGTGAAAGTGCTTTCCGGAAATATTTAGAAGACTTTGAATTATTCAGCCCGGTATCCGCGGACAGATCGACGTGCCCGGGTATTAATATGCTCGTTGCGTTTAACATTGAAATTCATTTTTCCCCGAGGCTTCAATTACACGTTTAATTAATCTAGTCCTCGTCGCGTCGCTCGTGAATACGAAATTTCGTCGATCGCGTAATAATACACCGTTGTAATAAATAGCGGTGTCGGCGATAAATTCGAGTGCCGCAACTGTGGCGAGGCGAGACCCCAGATGTCTATTAATAACGATATCGACGAGATTGCCGCGGCTGGGAAGCACTTTGCAAAGAACGATACCATCTATTCGCTTGTTACTGAGACGATTGATAAAATTTCGGTCGCGTAAGACCGGTGCAAAATTACGAAGGTGGAATAAAATCTGTGATATAGTCGAGAGAAGTTTAGAAACTAATTAGAAGACAGAAGAGGAGCGGCGACGATCCGAAGTTTATGAATATCTTCCGAAGGCAGCCGATACTGCTAGATCCGACAGCGACTGAAAGCGATCCGTTAAATTAACGAAATCTCGCGAGTAAATTTCATAGATCACACAGGTCACTCGATTCTCTTGTTCGATGAAAAGTCGCGAGTCAACGAGTTGACTCGCTGGTAGAGATTCGGCACCAATTGATCGTCCAGTCTGTACGATCGATGTCGAAATCGTAGCGTTACGAAAGAGCAGTTCGCCTTTCGAGGATAGCTTCCTGTCTCATCCGAGACAGGGTGATTTTTCTTCTTCTTCTTCTTCTTCTTCTTCTTCTTCTCCTTCTTTTTTTCTTCTTCTCTTGTCCTTTTCATTCTTTCTCCGTAGGAACAGTCAGGTAGCGGAATTGTGTTCGGGGCAAGTATAGACTGTGCAACGAGCGGCAGGGAGGAGATATAAAGTGGTACTTTGCCTCGAAGAATCCTCGATTCTCTCGACTCGATATGACACTCGAGGCCGTCCTTTCGCTCCTGATGGTCCTCCTTGTCGTTCTCGCAAGAAGGTAATTTAAAGCGAAGAGTCTCGCGGCAATTTTAACACCATCGCGCCGAAAAGGATATAATAGAGGGGAAATTGCTTACCGGTGAAAAGGAACGTTGGAAGGGGGTGGGGGGCGGTGGGGCGCTGGGGAGGCGCGAGCTCGCTCGCGCCACGTAATGAAACATCGTTACAAAAGTACTCTTTATTAACGAACGTAGAAGGGGCCTGGGCTGGAGGGGGCTGGCGTTGATATCCTCAGTTTCTCTCGGGCAACGAAATGGAATTCCGGTGAAGCTGATCCTCGAACCGGCGCACGAAGTGTCCGCTCGATGAAATTTTATTCCGTAACAATGAAGCACGTACCGCTTCAGCCGATACTAGCCGGATATAGCCGTCTCCTCGAAGATAACAAAGAGAACTGCTTTCTTTCTCTCTCTTACACACACACACACACTCTCTCTCTCTCTCTCTCTCTCTCTCTCTCTGTTTCTGTCTCTCTCTCTTCTGGCCTTCTTCCCTCTGGTCGAAGGAAGACTCGTGTCGTTCGACGTTATTAACGGACGAAAGATTTGATATCGAACCACCAGGTAGACGCAGTACACATTGGACATTACATTCGATATGGACTTGTGCTCCTTTTTTTTTTCTTTTCAAGCAAACGCTTACACGTACTCGCGGCAAAATATCAGACGGATTAATATTTTTGCAAAGACAGACAGAAACGATCGAATTGGTTGGAATAGTTAGTTATTCGAGTGTTGCTGGCAGTGATTGTAGTGGTATAGCGAGTGTTTACGAGCAATTCGATTCCAGGGATTGAACCGATCGACTATAATTTTTTATACGCTTCTTAAATTCTTTAGATAATTAATGTTTGATATCCGAGGGAACGAACGACTCGTTTTTATTACTTCGTTGCTATATTACACGAAGATGGGATAAATAATTGCAATTACCGAGGATAACTAAGTAGAAGGAAATAATGGTTTGCGATTTCAGTTTATGGAGTTGATCAGATTGCTTTGCTGTTTATTTGCGCGTGCTATTGAAGGTTTTACTCGCGAATGTTTCATAATATTCCTTTCATAATACGATTATGATGTATTTCGGTTTCTCAATGTATAGAAATTGTATAAATATTCTCGTTTGATGAATTTGAATTTTCGTAAGAAATATTTGGAGAAACAGTTTTTTTGTTTTAAGAGAAATTTCGACAATTCGTAAATGTTGCGAATAAACGACACAGTCCAGCAGGAGAACGATATATTTAAGACAAATTTGAATTCTTACAATCCATAACACCGAGAAACAGTGAACAGAATTATTTTTTTATCACGTCTTCCCCCATAAATCTTGAACAGCAAAAGTGATGTATGTAGCGTGCGATATAAAAAGACGTACTTACGGTGAATTCGAAACATTTCACCGTGGAACTCTCGCCAGTGATCATAAATGATAAATGCCACGTTGATGTTAATTCAATTTCGGTCGGACTGGATTCTCAATCACTGTCAAGGAACGATCGTGTTCACGCTCGAATCAACAAATGATGAACTACTGTTTTTTGGTAATATTTATCAATAATCGTATCAAAGCTACAATATAAATTGTGCTTGACTTTTCAGATGACCTTGCGGATCCTGCGCAAACCGCGAGCTATCAATCATACCCTGATTCCAGGAATTCTCAATCTAGTCGCGATACTCGTTTCACGCTGATTCTCGCGAAACTAATGCGAAATATTTGCATAATGTAGAACTGAAGAATTTCAGTGAAACAACCAAAGCAATTACCCTACGAAACTACTCTCTCTTTATTTCTTTCAATTGATAGCATTTGATTAAGTATATTTTTGCATGGAAATTAATTTGGAAATTTATCTTTTCACATACGATGAATTCCATGCTAAATCGACTGACTTCGTATTTCGTTAAGTTTTAAATTTACATTCGATATTTGAGAACCAAACCGGAGTTACAAGAGCATATTTGTTTATCACGGGTGAATAATAGCAAATTCTGGATCTCGATTAATCGTACTGAATAAATGTATTCGTATGAAATGTCTCCTATTAATGAAATCGACGGCTATGAGCAATTGCGTGCGCGTCTTGACAAAGTAGATTGGGACTTGACTGATCAGACCAAGCGGAACGCGCTACTAAACGATCCAACATTCGTGGATCTCTATTTTCTTTTCTTTTTTTTGACTCCACGCTGCAATGATTAATGTCAGGTTACAATTAAATGGCTCGAGATGTTCTCCGAACTCAACCAATGAATCGAAACTTGAAAACTTTAAGTAAAGAGGACTTATTTTCTGGGTATTTTGTACACCTCCACGTGTCTTCTTACGAATTCATCGAAATCTTCCACAAGTGTTCAAATATTCAATTTTTCGTTCGACGATTGAAACGTTTCTCATTAATCACGGAACATTTTCGTCGAAACGCGACGCACGTAGATCAATTGAGGCCAGAGCCAAGTCAACGCTCGAACACTCGTGCACGTACAGTATGTACAATTCGCGACGCGCGTCAGACTCGCGGATTCACGGTCCCTCGATTCTCGAAATTGTCTCGTCATTTATCTCGGGCTCGTTGGTAGCTGTCGCGAAAATAGTCTACAGTGTGAGACTATTCGTATATCCGTTCGTTCATCTAGCCATTTGTCTTTCGGTAGGCGTCGCTGTGTCAAGCACGAATGAGTACGCAGCGGGTGAAGTCATCCCGGGGTAGATCCTTACGCGAGATATGACGAACATCTCTCCTCTCTCTGGTACGTAAGTATCCTCACCAACCAACGTTGATGTCGTACCGAAGACGTGCGCTTTACTTTCCGTGCACGTATGCACGTACAGGCCATAATAAATAGCGTGGAGAAGTTCGCCTGGCAGAAGGATAGAACCGGCGAAAGATAAATACGGGAGAAAGGGGAGCAGCCAGCTGCGCGACAGAGAGGATCGAGTAAGCGAGAGAGATGGCCGATGCTCCGTTTGACTCAAGAAACCTTGTATTTCCGACACTCATTACTCGCGTGACTGATGACACGTGAATGGAGGCGACAAGAAAAGAGCACGCTCGTGGGCTCCTTTTCTCCCACTCGTTTCTCTCCCGATCTTTTCCTTTTTTTTTTCTTTCTTTCCTCATACTTCTGCTTCTTCTCCTTCTCCTTCCTCTTCTTCTTCTGCTTTCCGCTGCTCCTTTTTTCCCTTGGACTCTCTTCCTTCTCCTCCTCCTCCTCCTGTCGCGTACACGAAGACGCATCGTGGCCGTCCCGTACATTGGCTCTTTTCTTTATCACGCCTCTTCTTCCCCGCGTACCACCCTCTCTTTCTCTCTTTTTTATTCGCCTCGTACGTACGTACGTGCGTACGGCAATCGGTCGACAAACGCCGGTATTTCGCATGCAATTCGCATGCCATCCTTCTCGGCTAGACACTCGGCTGATGGATTCTATTTTCTTAGTTCTCCGCCAGATTGCCGCGAAACATTCCGTAGCTTTCAATTCTCCAGCTATTACTCATAATTTGTCGGGCAAGCTCGTTCTGGCCCCCAAGGTTCTGCCCCCTCTGCAACTGCCTTGCGACCTCCTGCCTCCAGCGACGAATGTTAAACGACACTTTTGCTACTCTGCTACTCTCCTCGGACAACGAAATACGTTAAAACGATTACGTTATTGTACACGGTAAAATTGTTTGGTGTTTCTTGCCCGGCACAATTTGTCAATCTCGAGCTTTTGTTTGTTAAGAGGCAGGCTGCAAATATCACTCGACTAACTCGCGGTTGACTCGTTTCGTTCGAATTCTTTGCGACGAGAATCAGGTGTTATTTGCAGCAGTACTGTCCGAAATAAATTTCCAATTTTTTGGCACATCGACTTCTACGCTAAAAGTATTAATGAAATGACATGCTTGAAAGTAAGCGAATTAGACGCGAGATACCAATTTTGTCTCAGCCTGTCTGATTACGAGTTAGACGTGTGTACACGACATCTCGTCGCAATAAGTGGATTTTAAGTAGTGTTCAGAGTGGTTAGATCATTGTTATTACTGGGTGGAGCCACTTACGCGATTTTTCCCTCTTTAGGAATTTTTTCTCTTTTCCACCTGCTTTCTACCTCGTCATCAATGCTGCGGGGAGGGAATCAACACATACTCGCGGGAAGTAATCACCTCCTCTAATACGTATTTCTGACGTATACCAGCAACATTAACCAGCTTCTTGTGCCGTAATGACGGATGCAATCTTGGGAAATTTTCCTAAGCTCCAGAACTTAATCCGAGCCGCATTAATCTAGCAAGGCGTAAGAAGAATTCCCAGCGTTGCTAAAAAAGCGGGTAGTGCCCGTGCTACGTCATCGAATAAGACACTCGACCGCTGCGTACGTATATGCGAATCAGCCTGCATCCTTCCCGAGATGAGGGTTTTACCTCGCGTCATCTTCGCGGTTTTCCTCGTGAAAAAGTCGCGAAAAAATGTTTCTCCACTTCCAGGAGAAGTACGGAACGCGACCCCTTTTTTCTTTTCATTGGCGCGAAATTGATTACCTCGCAGTTATCGCTACTATCTGAATTCCGTTCTCCGGATACGTGATCGATGATTCAATCCTCGAAGAACGAGCGGTTTAAGTTTCGCGAGTTTTATTTTTTAGCATTTTTAGCAGTGAAACCGTGGCCATTCAACCGACAAAGTCGATCTCGAGTAACGAACTGCAAGGAATTCGATTTTTAACATTCGATAGAAAATTATTTTGCCTGCCAAACGTTTTACGAATAAACGAAAATTCGCCGCACAGAAATTCACGTAAAGTCTGTTTTCTGTCCACGCGAAGTGCAACACTAACGAAAAAACGAAAAACAAAAAACACAAAACAACATACACGCGTCACTAAACGTACATCTGTCAACGATTTGTCAAACGCAAGTTTCCCTCGCAGAGAATTTCCGTTCCGGCACGGTATCGGGCAAGAGTACGCCCGTACAAAGGTATTATACAGCGTATCGATGCACAGCTTCTGGCGATAGAGGCACTTGACGGCCAGGCAAAGATCAGGCCATATTATAATGCAATCAAGTATAGGTGGATGCGCTCACGCGAGGCCCTGTAATGAGCTCTCATGTTGGAGTATCGTGGCAGTTGCCGAACGCGGGAGGCTACCCATCATTGTTTACTGCGTTCTCATCCTCCCCTGCGGATCCCGATCGCCCTATCTCGCTCATGCTCTTTCTCCAGTCTCACAGTCTTTTGCTAATCTATTATTCTTGGCCGAGCTGCTTCATAAACTGCTTATCGCGCCCAATCAAGCCTCGAAGACACGGGTAGGTGGATGGGACAAGACGGCGCGTTAATCAGCTCTGTCCTCCCCTTCTCTCTCTCTCTCTCTCTCTCTCTCTCTCTCTCTCTCTTTCTCTCTCTCTCTTTCTCTCGCTTGCCTTTTCTTCGCCCTATCGGTGTCTACACTGTGGCTGTCGTTCATACGAACGAGGCTTCGCCTCGTTTTACCCTGCTGCGTCTTATTAAGGCAGGATCGATAAACTGCTACTGGCCGTGATACACGTTTGTCAAAATCCCGCAGGTGTCTGCAGCAAGCCGCAGATTCGTGCTCGTACCTCGAGCTCTTGACGAGCTCTCCACCACCGGAAATTGAAAACAGGGACGAGAGTGAAAATGAATGGCTATTGCCTGGTTTTGAGCGAAGTTTTTGCGGTGGCGTGAAAGGCGGAGTAATGAGGTATTTATGTGGTGCAGCTGCGCGGGCGTCTACTAAGTGATATTATCAATGAAAATTAAAAATATAAAGAGATTGCCATTTATCATAGTGGATTAGGATACGTACGACAATCCGGCATACCGATTCTCTTAATTTCCGAATTTTCTTAATTTTTTGTTGCAATTTGTTTTCGTTTCCTTTGACCTCTGTTTCGATTAATTTCTCCCTGCGTCGATTTTTCTAATCCCGTGTCTCGTCGATGATTACTTTCACATTCCTAAATAACGTGCACGCGTTACGAAATGAGAAAAAAAAGAAGAGAAAAGAAAGGAGAAAGGAAAAGCGATCGAGGAAAACTCACCACCGCGTCAGAATTAAATATTTCATCGAATTAACCTCGCGATTGCAAGACGCAGGCTGTTAAAACGCCATTGCAACTTCCTCAATCTAAATCAACGTAATCGAGTCTACTTAATCAGTCCGCGGGACGTGCGTGAAATATTTATCCCGTGTCCCGAGACTCGCTTCCTCGCAAAACCAACAAAACGGTGCACGATACGACGATACCACGCACCGCATCGTGCGCTCCGATTCTATATTGATTAGATATTTCATCCGTCGCTACCCAGCATCGATACGCTCGTTGTATATGGTCGCTCGTCGATACTGCTCGCTCGTTATGGCGATGAGTCTGCAGACGAAAGAGCGAGAGAGAAAGAAAAGACAGAAGAAAAAAAAGAAAAGAAAAGAAAAGAGACGCGAGTTACTGTTACAGGCCGCATTCGAGTTCCTCTCTGTCCTCAATTTTTCCGCCGCGGATGGAACGCAACGTCATCTCGCCGATCTCTCGATCGTTCGTCTTATTACGCGCGACACTGCTCAAGTTCGCCGCGTCCTGCGCGCCCTTCGCCGCCAGTCTTTTCGCGATATCTCGATATGGAAAGTGACGACGATCATCCCGATCGCGGCACCTGCTTATTCTCCTTTCTCCGGTGGGGGGGAGTTTCGCGGCGGCGCGCGGTTCGCACGCCAAGGTCGCGCACAATCACGCTTTTTCATTAAGAAACGAGCAGAGGCACCACTAGGAGATTAGAACTTCTCGAACCTTCAGAAACGGATAAAGCGCGGCGCGAGACGTCAGCGTCACGTCGTGACGCATCGAATCGTTCGCTTCCTTCGCGGCAAAGCCACCGTGGATTATCTGTCCTTTGTGACGCGGCGCTCTGCGATTTCGTTTGTTGCCTCTCGTCGATCGAAGAATGTTAATGGCCGCGCGAATGCTAGCTGCTGCCGCCGGTGAGGAACGAACGGTTCGTGAATCGATGCTGAAGAGAACGCGCCCGCGCCCGTCTTCTCGTAACGGAACGCGAGAATTATTATCGGGCGATGGGCCTTGTTAAGTAATGCGCTTGATTGGTGCAACAGTATTGCAGACGCGTTTAACAATATATCGATTCCGTACGAATACGCTCCACTGTGACTCTTGTAAGTTACCTACAGATAGAGATTTCGAAGTGACCTGTATCTTCTTCGTTTTCTGTCTCTCTCTGTTAAACGGAATTACGAAGCCTCGTGTAAGCCTGGTCCGAGACAGATTTGTAGTTCTATTGTTTCGCTGAATTATCCCTCCACTGAGATTTTACCAGTTGGAATAATTTATCGACTTGGATAAACATGGGCGTTCAGAGTCTTCTGTCAGAGTCTCTGCTGCGGTTACTGGATCTTCAGAAACGGGGGGGGCGCTTGATTTTTTATTTCGAATATGACTTGACGATCGTTCGAAACTGCTACGAAATACCACCTCTTATGCCAGAGAGATTTCTCGCGTATTGCTGGAAAGTTTCCAGCGGAGGAGAGACAATGGGAAAAGAGGAAAGTCTGTGGAAACGTATTCGAAGGTATATGTCTGCAAAGCAAGTATTCAGGAACTTAAAGGTCCAATGAATGGCTAAAGGGAACAAAGAATGAAAGTTTGAAAGTTGGGTTGCATGGAATAATTTCGAGGGCCGAAGAGGGGAGAGGAGAAAAATTTGAATTGAAAGTAAACCAGACGCGGTATAAATTTTGGAGGAGTGGAACGTCCTCTCCGGGATTTCAGGATAACCCACGGTTTTTCAATATTTTCGATCAAAACGAAGACTCGAAGTAACTGTTCGAACATTTATCTACGCTTTTACTGTTCTTGACCAATTAGTCGGACTTTTTGACGATTAGTTGAAAGTGAAACAAATGATTTTCAAAGTGAAAATATCCTCTCGTTACCCACCAGCGTTAAACGTCTGTATTTCGTCAAGACTCGTTTACTCTTAGTTCATCGGAACGAGTCGTCCTTCTCAGAGAACGGATTGAGGATAAATCTCATTACGAACGGGATGACGAGACGTCCCGTGTTTCCTGTTCCAACGTCAGACACTGTTGATGAGATATCTCGCGTTTTCCGTATATCAATCAAGAGGAATCAAAGACTCGCGGCAACGCTAACAACTATTACGTGATATAATTTTCTGAACGATCTCGGCAGACAGACGACAACAAAGTAAATGACAAGTGGTAGAAATGTTTATGGACAATTTAAAAATTAACGACGACAATGGAACAGACGTGTATAGAATATGAAATGAATTTATTTAAGAAAAAGAAAGGAGAAACAGTACTTGTTGCAACATCTGAACGATGTCTTCTCAATAAACGGAATCAAACTATTCTGTACAACGTACGATTATACTCGTCGCGTCGATTGTCAGAGAAATGTTCGACACGCGCCACTTCAAAGGAGCGCCGTGTTGGTCTCGATGCCCAATTTAATTTCGTAAACAACAATTATTCGCCTCGAAGAAATTGCGCGGTCCAGGAGCGAAACAGGATCGTCTACGAAATGCACGGCGCGGCTCTGGCGGCTGGACGATTTAATTAAAGTACACGGCTGGATGCTCTCGCACAAACCGAAAAGTAGTGAAAGCAGACAGTAAGAACTTGAAGCCAGTCTCCGGTTTAGCCGTCGCTCCTCACCCTCGCTCAGCAACCTTTCGATTCGAGGCTCACCCTTTGAGTCGGGCTAACTGCCTACCGTCTTGCCAGGGTAAAGTCCGTCCGCGATTCCTTCCTGCTGCCCGCGGCAACGTGGAACGAGTACTTAAAAGTTTTTACGGGGCGGCTCTCATTGAAAGCGGAACCGCAGACGGCAGGCCCGCAGCGTTCATTGAAAGAAGTAACTGCGGTCCCGGCGCATCCTCACCCCGTTGATTCCGCGGGGTCTCCGCGCGCCGCCCCTCGCGATTAGCGAACTCACTGGAGTCGAAACCCACCCACTCGTTCGCTGCCGGATAACCGTGGAATACGTGGCGAAACGAACACGGTACAGTGAAGAAGGATCTCTCGAGCGAGAGCCGAGAACGAAAAATCGGAAAATGTCGATCGCACAGTTGGAACGATACGAAATAGCGCTCTTGTTACTTTTGATACGTTTTTTTTTTTTTTTTTTATCGTCACGTCTCGGCTACTCTGTCACAATTCTTCTACTTTTACATTTCTAAGTTAAGTTTCGAAATCTTTCGGATACACTGTAGACACAGTGTGAGTTATTGCAGTCTGTCCGGAGGTTCTACGAAGCGCGTGCGTGAAGAAATACGCGCAGTAACATCAGCCTCACATCAGGGAACATGTCGAAGTGTCAGTCATCGATTTTGATGAAATTTGGCACGAATGTAGTTTTTGAGAAATAACATTTGACGCGTATTTTTTTTCTTTTTTCTTCTTATCGGCAATCATCGAAGAATCATTGAAGCTGTTGAACGTATCATATTTTGTCAAATATCTCGGAAATCGCTAGAAATACGTTTTTTGTGTAAATTGATGAAATTAGTGTTCTTTTAACGACGAATTTAATGATGTTATGCCATTTCTTTAACAATATATTTAAAAATCCATTTTTATTTTATTTTATTATTTTTTTACTTTTTATTTTATTTCTTTTAAATTTTATTTTATTACATATATTCCTTTTCGTAAATATGTTATATTTCTAATTCCATTGTCCAACACATAACACTGTTTTTAAACACAGACGCAGTCAGCGTAGTCTTCGCGGTAACAGTTACTCTTCGAGGAAGCGATGTATAAATATTTTTTACAGCACAAACATTTCGAGGCAACAGCTTCGTCACAGCCAGCGATGTTAGGACAGACCTTAGCGCAATGTCCTGCGACTCTTTTCGCGGTTGGACTAGTGTGTGTCGAGAAAGGAAAAAAGAGAGAGAGAGAGTTGGAAGAAAAAGAAGAGTAGAAGGATCGAAGGGAAGCCGGCTTCCACTCGAGAGTCGTGAGTCTCACCTCCGTTCTCCTTATAATCATAATAAACTCAACCTTGGCATCTCTCACCACCGCAAGCTACGTCGCGCTTCCTTCAGACCAGGAAGGGCGTGTCCGTGGAGGAAGAAGAAGAAGAAGCAAGCAGCAGCAGCAGCAGCAGCAGCAGAAGCAGCGAACGAAAGCAGGCTCAAGTGGGATGGAAATGAAGTCGGATAGGATTGAAGTTGCGGTCGGTTCTTGCTACGGCGCTCACGGCCGTTGTTGCCGGACCGCAGGTTTTGCGGATTTGCCTCGTTTACACCCACCGTCGTTCGTCCGCCTACGGTCCGCGCCGTTAATCACGCCTTTTATTTATCGGATGCAAATTGAATGCGTTGCGCTGCTCTCGGCGGGCGCGCGTGCTCTGCCTCTCTGTCTCTTTCTCTTAGTCTTCGTTCGCTTTCCTCCCTCTCTTGCCGTTCGATTCCGCGGTGTCGCGACGAGCCACCGCGGATTCTACCCGCTCGACCGCGCTGGAAAACAACACGCGAGGCGCCCGTCACCGATTACACGCGCGTTCGCGGTCGATCGCCGTTTTACTTGTAGCGGACGGGGGAAAAAGGAAAAAATTACCGCTACCACGCTGGACGAGTGCACGCCAGACACGCCAATTGTTTCCCGTGCAAACGTTTCGCCCGACTGGCAAAAATAAATGTACCACGCTGGATTCCGATTAATTCGTGTTGCGAGCTGACCGAACGTAACGCGTTGCAATTTTCGGCCGTGGTAACCCCTGCCACGCTCTGCGGTTTTCCTTCCTTCCTTCCTTCCTTCCTTCCTTCCTTCCTTCCTTCCTTCCTTCCTTCCTTCCTTCCTTCCTTCTCTTTTCGGGAGAACCAGCCTCGCCGCCAACAACTTAATATTTTCGAGATGAGAAATTTCCCCGCGCCCGATTGAAAGAGAGGCAACGAACGTTCCGAACGGTTCTGCGATGTGGGAATTTTGAAGAGAGGATTAGAGTGATGGTGGTGGGGAAGGTTATAATGGATAATTGATGTTTTATAATTACTTGAAGGAAGATTGTTGCACGCCGGTGCTATAATTAGAGTGGGAAATTAAATTTTTGGTATAATCGAGGAAAAATAAACCGAAACTTTTCAATCAGGGTGTTTAAAGATCCGATTGCGAGACGCATTTTTTTAAATGTTTGTTTCAGATAGGAATGATGTCTCGTGATATTATTCTAATTATATTGGACGGTATTCATCGATCGAATATCTGTCGAAAAAAGAATTTATTACAACCGTTTTTTTGAAAAAAAAAAAAAGACTTTCAATACCTCGAGACACGTTCGTCGTCAGAATTAGAACGTGAACGATTCATTTGCATCGTTTCCAACAAAAGTGTGCAAGGAAAGGAGCATCAGCGTCAGAGTGACGTGGCAGAGGCAGGAATCTTCGTGTTTCAAAGTCCTCTCTCTTAATCGTTTCCGTATAAACTCGACCTTGGAATGCCAGCCGCCGCCATGTTTATTACCGCATGATAAACGCGGTAATGGGACTTGAAAAACAGTTATGAAACGTCAATTGGAAACGAACGCGCAATAATGGGGACGCAGAAGCGTGAACGGTGGAAACGAGCCGATGATAAACGCGATTCAATTTTGCCCGGTAACGTATAGGACGCATTAACGGGATTGCAATAAAACGAGAACGCTATAGACAGGCCAGTTTATTAATTGCGTCCAGCGCTCCGTGTTCTTTCCGCGGAATCACGCGGCCAAGATCCCCGTGTGAAAATAATTGCAACCGTGACCGTCACTTTTACGCGAAACTGATTTCCTCCATTACAGGTGTGCACGCCGTGCTATTGAATAATTTATGCGATCGAAAGCGGCCGGTGGGTGGTACCATAATTCAAGCGGAACGCTATCGATAGAACGATAGAAGCTGGGCGACCAACGAACTGGTATTCGCCCCACGTGGGCGTATATAAATAAGACAGCGTGTCGATCTAATCGATCGGTTAAAGGATCGTCGCGCGCATTCCCGGTTGTCTTCGTCACGTTGCGCGCAACTTGCGTAATTGTGCGCTCCTGTGCCGCGACCACAGCGACAACAATAACGATATAGTTGGAATATCGGAATATCGCTGCTCGTTGAATTTTGCAATTAAGGGAACATTTTTAGCTTTCAGACGGGAGAACGACGCGTGCTTCTGGTGCAAAATTACGAGTTCTCGTTTCATTTTTCCACTTTAGGAAATCAGATTATGCTCGTACAGTAGGATTTTCGAATTTCGAAAACTTGAAGAACACACTGTGAATATGGCACGAGTTTCACCTCTGTTTAACTCGATTACTAGAAACTGGAACTTTGCAAAACTATTAAATTTACCTTCCGTTGAAATGAGAGAGCGAGATTTGATTAATATTTAATGAACCCGAAGTTTTAATCGTATCGCACATTCAGTTGGAGTTGAAAATGAGGTAGGACGATGGTGCTGTTAAGACCATCACGTGATTCTAAAATACACGCTTGCTCACTGCGCGTAGGTTGAGATGGTAGAAATCTGCGAACGGGTCTGTTATACGTGAAAGTCGGCGGTCGTTTATTATGACGCAAGTGACCCGTAGACTGGCTGCGTGGAACATTGTCGGGAACTGGCCCCGTGGGTTGCAATCGGAGTGGAATCATATCCTGTGCATCAATTGTTGAACAATAAATCATATCCTGTTCACAACTGTAGAAGCTAGGTTTTTAGCTGGCAGTAACATGAAAGTTTCGTAAGTAATGGAACAACTTTCGCGACCTTGACATTCTTCCTCGACACACAAATTTCATTCGGCGATCATTTTAGGATTCTCTCGACCTGTTTCCATTATGTTTCCAATTCTTTTTTTTACAAAAATTCCGAATGGAAATTGCCATTTGTCACCACAATTCTGACAATTTTACTTTGTGCATAGTCTTCGTATCTTGTAAATCTCACTCAAATTGGAAACAATTTTTTCAATTTGTATTACCGTATAAAAGCGATTTGTGTTAAGCATGTTCGTTTCTCTGAGTATTTTAAATAGGCATTGACAAACTCTACGAACGATTTCACCAGAAGAAGACCGTTGATGTTCTTGTTGATCTGAATAACAATGTGCTTAGCGCAACCGGTTGTAAGCGAAAAGCGAAAAGGGCGAGAGAAAGAGAAGATGAAAGGGGGAACCGGTGGAGGAAGAGGTGGAGGAAGAAAACGTTCGTTTCCATTGCGGGAGAAAATTATAAACTGCTCAGGCCAAGGTAATCCAAGGACAGAAGTGATTGCGGTTAAACAAGTCTCCGGGTATCTGAACTTTCCTGTGCAAACCGAATGGAACAAGTTCAATGGAATTTTGCGGCGAAACTGGCTGTTTACTAGCGAAATCTTCTTCTTGTGAAAATTCGATTTTAGATACGATTCCTCTCTCCCTCTCTTTATTGTCCTTGAAACACATTTCTAAACATCGGTACGATATTTCAGCGACTTTATCGTGAAAGAAATTCCACTTTGAATTTTAATTTTATTCAATTTCGAAGATATCTCTCTTTGTTACAGAAATATGAATATTGATTTTTATCAGAGTTTTTAAGAACAGTAACATTTTAAAATTTCCACGAATATTTACTAGTCCACGATTAATAATAACAGAATTTCGCATTAACGTTGACGAGCGTATTAGTTTAATACACTAATGACTGTAATTGTTTATACGGTTGATTGCAGGAGCATAACGTTATTTGTAATTATTGCGATTTGTATCGGATTGGTCGAGAAACGTTTCCTAGGTAATGAAATGTCAATTTCAACTTTTCACAGTTGCACGAGATTTAATTACTGCCGCCAGTGTCTCAAAACAGACTAAATTTTAGGTGAAAGGTATTACACAAATCGATTAACAGTTTGTCTCTGCAACAATGCCGATGGTCCTGGACAAAGTAATAAGAGAAATTCACCTATGGAATTGCATTATGCATTTAAAACACTTCCAAGGGATTCTCCATCAATTTATCTCATGGCTGGGCAATGTCTTATATACTAGTAAATTTCGCTATGATAAACTTTAGTTTACAAAAGTCCTCGACTTTTGTTATTTTCTTACAGAAAGAGATTTTATTTCGCGGGACTTTTCGAATTCAATTTTTTTATCAGACACAATTTAAAGAATATGCTGTATTTTAAATAATCTTGTCAATTTTCGAGTTAGATATTTAAACTTTTTTTTTTTTTTTTGGCGAAAAATATTTGTACCGTGTCGCTCGATATTAAACGTCTTTTAAACGAATATAATCAGATTTGTTGGAGGAACATTTGTATGAATTTAATACTGGCAGTGGATTCGTATCAAAGTTGCAAACATCAAGTTACCTCGCTGTTTTCTCCTTCCATTTCATTCGCTCGGGGGAAAGAACTAATTTTAACGAGATTAATTAAAGCGGTATACGAAGTCCTTTACAAAGGACACTGCCTCCTTTTAGTGCACTCATTGTGGTCTTAGCGGTAATTTCAGAACGATGTAGTTCAGCTTTCTCTTTTGACGATGGTTTCATGTTCTCGTGCTCATTTCAAGGTCTCTCTCGCGTGATTCACCGTTGAGATTTCTTTGATCTCCCTTCAATTTCAGCGGATAAATAAATTAAATTAAATCACGTCCCAATTTGCGCCCCCGCTCCGTGCACGCTACGTGCGTGCTCTCTGCAGATCTATTTTAATAGCTCGATAATTCAATAATCTGTAATAACGTTGTTTCGCAATACTTTAACAAAATATCGCCGCTTCTTAATTTCTCTTTTACTTGCCGTCCATATAATCCAATTTTCTTAATCTTTGCAGAGGATCTCGAGAAAATTTCATCACGATAATCTGAAAGCTAATAATAATATTAATTTATTACAAAGAACACTCCCGTCGCAGCGTTTTATTACGGGACCTTAAAAAATTTCACAATAAAGTTTGATGCAGTGGGGAAGGCTGTAATTAGATTCATTCATTAGAGTCGCGATCAGAGATAATTTTAATCGAACACACGTGTATTGTTTCGTTGTAATGAAGAGATAATAACGTATACGAAGACCATATGGAGAAAAGTGTGTCGTGTCACACCCCTTATTTACATTAATAAAATCGCGTTGTCAAAATTGTCTTTTTACTTGACTCTGAGATTCAGTGTATATATAATTATTACTTCAGTAAATTTGATCTCCTGATGAAACTCAGCCTCTCAGTTTGTCATTTTTCGAAAGGTACTTTACGTCGAAATCGTAGAGGAAAAAATATATATATATATATATATATATATATATATATATATATGTGCTTACGGTAACTTTTTCCCTCGTGCGTTATTTAATTAAAGGGAATAAAAGGAATTTCACTTTGAGACCGTCTTAATTAAACGAATCAAACGTTAGGGTAATTTAATTAATTTCGCCTTGTCAGAATTACACACACTGTCAGGTGTCGTTTTAACAAAGAGCTCGTGTTCTCTCTCTCTCTCTCTCTCTCTCTCTTTCTTTCTCCATCTCTTCGAAGCTAAAGAATCCAATTCTGTCTGTACAGTTCCGTGCAGCGGAACGATAGACGCGGTGAGGTCAAATAGAAGACAGTGTTCTGAAACTTCGTCCTCGCCATTCGGCGAAACTTTGTCTTTGTACCGGCGGTCAATTAGACAGAATTCGTCGAACTTTGTCCGTATGGTAGACATCCCGTGCAACTGCCGCGTAAGACATTGCGACTTTTCGCCGTAACAGAATCGCGGAGGGACTATTTTCCTTTGCAATACTGTTCTGTCCCCCCTGTTCAGCCCATCTTTTGCACACCTCTTCGCTCAAATACAAAGACGTCCGTCTTCGGCGTGCCACCGTGATATTAGCGCTTTGTTAAACAACCTAATTGGGAACGCGTGTACGAGCCATGTTTCAATGTTTGCTTCCAGCTGTCTTTCGTCTTTCGTCTATCCCAGGTGAACGAACTCGTGCACCGTGTACTGCACTGTAAAATAATCACGTTTAAATAATACTAGCGGAATACGTAATTTTTGTATAAGAATTGACGATTATTGTCAATAACATTTATGTGGCCTATAGACGCGTTTCGTCTATAGACGCCAACAGTAGCCAAGAGATGAGAAGGGAACGAGTCAAAAGAATTTTTAACAGAAATACGGACTGGATCATGATTTACAGACGTTTAATATTCTTGCGCTAACAGTCATGTTGTCGAGAAGTGTTGGATAAAAAATTAAATTAATTAATCTAAAATTTTCAATTATTATTATTATTATACAAATAAAATTAAAAATATTTAAACTTCTAAAATGAAATTATCTGAGAAATTAAACGTATTATTCCTAATATAGTATAATTATTTAGTGAATCTCATCTAACAATTAAAATTGGATGAACATTTAATCTTATAATAAATCGTGTAAAATAAAAATTATTCTATGTCTTATATTAATATTATTATAAATTCATGGATAAATTAATCACGATATTGATGATACAAAAAAATATAAATATAGGTCTATATTTAATCTCAAATCAAATATCTCCTCAAAAATTAATTTGACTTGGAAGGTTCGTGCTTTTGCCTAATTGTCCGTTAGTCTATCGAAATCAGTCAAAAATGCCGGAAAAATGTTAGTAAATAATTCATCTCCGTTTCTTTACGTTCGCAACAGCGAACAGTTGCCGAAGCAATTTTGCTAGATTTCGAGAATAATTTTTCTTTTTCGTCGTTACTTTTGTCCACCGTGAATTATACTCTCCCCCGTTAAATCTTCCTCGCTTCTATCGAAGACAATAGGACTCTCCAGATGCTTTTACAGAAAATCTGCGGAATCGACCGGGCTCGCGTTACAACGTTGCCTCTTTACCGAACGTAAACGTACGATTATTACTCCTGCATCCGTGGGGTACGTTCTTCCTCGCTCTCTCTCTCTCTCTCTCTCTCTCTCTCTCTCTCTCTCTCTCTCTCTCTCTCTCCCGATATTTTTCATCAGATGCCACGTAGTGGTGGTGGCAGCCCCACCGCTAAAAATTCGTTTCCACCCCTCTTTCGTTTTGTCGCTGTCTCGGCCATTCGTTTCGGTGACCAAAAAGAAGCTCGAGATGGCTGGCGAAGCGGTAAATAAATCGATGGATAAACGGGTCGTCGCTTGTACGCGCGTGCTAGGGTGCTAGCGCATAAGAAATTTATCGACGTATCGCTGCACCTACACCAGTTTGTCTACTGGGTGCTCTTCAAACGTAGTTTCTTCGCAGAAAGAAATTACCTCGATCCTTGTACTCCGAACGATTCGATCGTTAAGAGCCCCTTGGTGATCAAACTGATCGACTCCGCTTGTTGTTACAAGCTCTGCTACCAGTCGAAGATTACACGCGCGTAGCAAGTGAATTCTTGCCGCGTGTCGTTTCTTTGGCTTCGCAGTTCGAGTGTAGCAATTCATTTCGTTCCTTTCAGACCAGACCTGTGATTCGTTCTGATTCGCTGAGAATTTTGTCGAACTGCTGGTAATTTCAAAGCTACTTATCTCGTACAAATCGCCGCGTGCAAATTACCATCCAGTTAGAATGATTGCTCATTTGCATACGAGATGCTCGTATTACCGAACCGGAAGCGACAGTTTTACTGCTTATTTATTACGTTTCATGGACTCTAATGTACCTCTCGTGTCGTTCGGCTGACAATTTATTCGGAGAAATGATCATCAAGTCGGTTATTATTCAGATTTAATTGCGAGCGTTCGTCCCTGTCCTTTAACAGCAAGTAACATTCAATTAAAACGAATATTACGTAAAGGTGGACGTAACGTCAGCTCGTTATTCACTTTGAAATCTTTCTAAAACGACGGAATCTCTGTCCTTTTTTTTTTTCTTTTTTTCTTTATTCGCATTAATATTCCTCCGTCCGTATTAGCTGGAAAAAGAAAAGAAAAAAAGAAAAGAGTCGCGGCAAGTATCTCGCGAAAGGGACGCTCGTAGTAAGACACTCGAGGCATGCTCAAGTAATGTGTAAAGTGACGTTCTCGAGAGTGCAGCGAGCGCTTTCTCTCCTTTCTTTTTTTCCTCCTCCCTCCCTTTTTGTCATTTATCACACGACTTCGCTTACTTTTCAACCATATATGTAATTGGGTTACCACGTTAGTATCCAGAAAATGCGCAGAAACGCTTGTCCTTGGACTCTCGCGGCTCTCGAGCGTGCCTCCTTCGAACCCTCGTGCCGCTCTTCGACCTCACCCTATTTTCCTCGACTATGCAGCCGCCCTCTGCAATTATGACCGAAAGTATCTCAAACACAGCGACACGTTTTTCTCCCTCGACGAACACGGACAATCCTACGATTGATCTCCCAAACATTTCGCGACACTCCGCGTCGCATCAAGTATATCTCGTACGTACGTAATAACGTGTGTAATTCTTTGAAACAATGTGCCTCCAACAGAATCGTACTCGAGTACACACATACTCAAGTAAATAGTGCGTCGAACACGGACATGAATGATCACCAATGCTGTCCGTTCGAACGTTCGCGGAATCGAGTCTGAAAATTAGGTTTCCAAAAGAGTTTCCACGGCATTTGGTTGAGCAATTGATTTTTCAGAGCACACCCGGTATAGATGGTGTTCCCTCCGCCCGTTTGAAATGAACGAACGTGTGGAGGAGCGTGAGTGTGACGTTACACGTATACGTGCATTTGGAAAATCACTATTCGTAAAGTGGGTTCGTCTGACCTTAATACGGTCGACGTGGGATAGGTGAATCTTTAACGAGCCCTCTTGTCGGAATTTCTCCGGGCCACGGGTACCGGAGAGGTGCAGGAGGGCGCAAGTAGCCGGCTACGACTTCCTATATGTCGGAAATGTCGTCGCCTTTACTCGGTCCTCACCGTCGAATGGAATTCATTCCGATCGAGCAAGCACAGCTCGTTGTGACGACGAAATACGAATCGTGTTACGTGTGCGACTCGACGTTGCCCCGAGTTCGGCACTCAAGAGCACCAGAACGTTCCTCTTTGTACGCGCCAACTTCCTTCTTCGAGATTAAGGAACTACCACTGTCCTTTGAGCAAACGTTTCCCTGCCTCGTTATTCCTTTTTTTTCTTCTTCTTTCCTTCTGCGGTGGTCGTGCGCCTATCTTTTTTTTTTTGTTTCTGTTTCTGGGCAATTCTTTTTAGTAAAATGACTGCCGGAGAATGGAGAACGCCTGCAAATTACGAACGGGATTAATTGGATGGATTTCATTCGGCCAACTGAAACGGGAGATCTTGCAATTTGGGTAATTAATTTGAGTTCGAAAACGCGTAGAGAATTGGAAAGTGGGAAAATGTGCTCGATACTTGACACTGAACTATTTCTATTTCCATTAGAGACATTTAAGTCGAAAGAGATGGAAAAAAACATTGTAATACAATAGAAAATACAATTCTTCAATTTGTATATTTTGCGGGAAAATCATTTAAATCTCTGAAAATACGCTGTTTTATGTTTATGAAGTTTCCAAGAGAAATTACGAATCGGTCATTTTGACCACTTTGATGGTTCTAGTGTAAAAGACATACGTGAAATATCGAGTAACAAAGTTCTGATCTAAAATTTCATGTTTGATCCATTTGTGTAATATAAACATATGAAATTGCACAAACATCTGTAGTTTAATTAAAATGAGTTTGATGGAGAATTTTACTATACGTAGTTAACTACAGTGACTGTTTAATTTATTCTCGATTTTCTAATAAAAAGAAAAGAAATGAGCAAGTATCGCAAGATACTTTTAAGTGGAAACACGAGTCGTCTAGTTTACTGATACATATATCAACGTAAAGAGCTCCCAATAAAATTTATGGCCTGACAATTACAAGAAGCGGCCTAGATTGTACAAGATTATTTTACGGAACTTTAACTCACCTTACCAACGTTTAACCCTCTGAATATTTTCCCGGGTGAGCGAGGTAGGAAGACTTCTTATTAACAACTAGACTACTCCAACTCCACCCACGTAGGTGTATCGTACAAAGGCACCCAGCGTATCGACAGTTCGTTCGGTTTTAAACCTCTTATCACCAATCGAAGGCCTGCTCCTTCGACTCGACCCTACACAGATCATTAACCTCATGTGAACCACATCGCCGTTATTAATTTAACGTCGGAGGTGTAGACCATAGACCTAACTGTAACCGTCTACACGTGTGCACTAAAATTGTGCATTTTCTTGCATGCAGAAGCTGTTCATGTGTTTCAATAGTTTACGTACCAACGATATTTTCAGCCTGTTTAATTAACTGTTATATTTGTGCTTTAATAATTTGTATCTAGATGTCCTGCGTATATCATCTAGTAATATTATCTTCGAATCGTTAATGTCTGTGGAGATTGATTTTTCAGTTTCTGTTTTCAATGGAGAGTTAAAGTTTAATTTACTTCCGGATTTGTTCATGTTCGTGAATATATATATTGATAAAACAAGAAAATAATGACGTATTATATTTCCCCTCGCGTGGCGGTATAATTGATTTTGCTGAATTGGATTTTAAGCGTTCATCGTCACAGCGTTTGACGCCGTTCATTTGCATAAGAAAATTGTACGTTTGCATCAGGGAGCAGAAATTTATTCACGATGGTACTGAGTCGATTCGCCAAGACCGCTATTTCAATCGTATTCCTTTCCACGTGTGTACCCAGAAATAAGTATTTCAAAATACAGTTCAAGCGTTATACATTTCGTTGTCTGAAATATGAACCAGACGAACATTGAGTACACGTTGAAACGATCAGCCTCCAAATAATCACAATTAACATACAATAAAATAATCACGATTCAATAATTTTGAAATAGAAATATCTGGGTACATCTGTCGTAAAGAAAGGGAAACTAATACTTGTCGTGTCAAGGAAGAAACAATTCCACAGATCTGCGAGATCACGTCGACGAACAAGGAGCAATCCGAAACACTTCTTTCGAAAATCGCCGCATGCCTGCGTATCGAATGTAGGACAAACTAAACTACGAGAGATGGTTGGCCGCCGCGAGGTCGACCTTTACTCGAATTCGAGAACGCGCATCTACTTATCTACTCCCTTTACGCGAAAAGGGTACTAACGAAGGACACTCATAATTAGACGTTTCGGCTTAATTATTCGTGCGAGGAGTGTCTCGCTAACAAGTCTGTTCTCTCTGTGTGACTAAAGCCGAAAAAAAACTCTCTCTCTCTCTATCTCTATCTCTCTCTCTCTCTCCTTCCTTTTTCTTTCCTTTCTTTTTTTTTTCAAATCCACTTGGACCTTGTCGCGGCTCGAATTCGTTCCTTCAGCCGGTTGAATCTTGTTACAACTACCACTCCATTACCTCCCTTATAGCCCCGGCTTCTTCCGGCATGGTAATAGGATGTAACGGCGAGAAAATACGATCCTCGATTCTCTTTCTCCTCCCCCCTCTCCCCCTGCCACCTCACCGACTCCCCGACCCGATAACTCCGCATAGATAATTAAGCTGCCACGCTGACGTACAAATATAGATTCCAGCAGGCGCCGCTCCGAAGCTCGTATTTTTTGCCACGGGGGCCCTCTCCTCGCGAGATTTGATATCGAGAAAAAGACGAGAGTGTCGGATGATAGATTGTTCCCGCTGGATAAAATGAAAATTCACTTGATCCATTCCTCTTTTCCTTTCCTCCCTCTGATACCTCCTATCTTTTCCCATTCGGGACGCCGGTGTCCTGTCTATGATTTTCTTCTTCTTTTCCTTTTTTTTTTCTTCTTCTTCGATCAGTTTGAATGAATTGATTTTCTTTCTTTCTTTTTTTTTTCTTTTAAACTCGCGCAAAACACACGATTCGAACTCGACGTCGCAACGTCTCGGTAATCTCCCAGGATTTATCCGCGTTTGAATCGCGTACGTTCACGCGGCGCTCGCGGTCGCGCGTACGCGTGTTGCGCGCGTTGAAATGGAAGGCAGAACGCATATCGTTACTCGCAGTATGATCTATCGGCCGGCTAATGACATACGAGGCCCGGCAAAAAAAAAAAAAAGGAACGAGACCGAATGATTAATCTACCTAATAGCACTCTACAGTCAAACAAATTACACAGCTGGCCATATAGCCGTAATCTTTTCTCGTTATACCGACCACGCTTGAATCGGCTAGTCCTGCGTATTATGCCCGTTTTCATCAAGTGCATCCTCCTAGTTTTTTTTTTCTCCCTTTCGTTCTTTCTTTCCCCCTTTGCGGCGAAACGTGATAAAAATTTGCCACTTTTAATTAAGTTAGTGGCGTCGCTGTCGAATATTTATTTTCTGCCGATCAATTTTCTTAAAGAAATATACAATATAATAGAATTTTATAATCTGATTATTCTGGTTCTATAGCTTGTTGTCGATTTAATTTGTGTGAAAAACGATGAATACGCAAATATACGTATACACTTTTTCTCTCACTGACGCGAAAATTCAGATTCATTGAAATATCCACATTTCTCCAGTTCACACTCTCTTGCTAATTAAACTTTTCTTCGAAAATTGATTTCCCAAATTTATCATCGTTGGACGAAAATTTTTCATCGTACCAGTACTCGCCATAAATATGATCCATTTTGAGCCGAGGCATCGACTTTGAAATTTCACGTTAAAGGAAATACACAAAGACGCGAAGCTCGTATATTTTTCGTAACGTGATTATTACACAACTATCGTAACGCGGCGAGAGGACGCGCTCTATGCGCGAATATGCAAACTGCAGTCGGCTGGTCTTTGTGTGAAATCGAAGAGGAAACAGGGTGTAAAAATCGAGAACCCTCGCCCCGTTTTAAATTCAAAAAACTTTCGGCCGGTTGTATCAGTCTCTGAATTTATTCATTTTCAACGTACGTTTCACAGGATGTCGGGAAGTTTTTTTCTTTATGAATAGTTATACGAGAGAGTGGAATATTGAAAAATATCATGTTCGATAGATCGTTACGTTCCGAGCACGTATTCGCCCATGGGGAGAGGCGAACGTACTCGAGCTGCATATATTCCCGAGTCGGTTCTGGTTCTTGCGATCAAACACAATCTAAGTATCGTTCTATTATGAATTATCGCCGGAAACACTCTTTATCTATATAGGATATACACTTTGGTCGTGCATCATTTATGTTAATCTCGTTTCTTATTGCTCCTTCGTTATCTATTCCGTTCTAATAGGCAAATTAAAATTCCCGTGAACATTAAAATGCAGCCCGGTGTTGCCCGCTCGTTTATCTCACTCGAACAGCAAGGGAAAGAAAAGAAAAGCAACGTGCTTCCTGGAATGTAACAGTGATATCTATATCGGCTGATAATTTGAGATTCGATTAGAAAATTCGAATTAAAATCCACGTTTGTGAGGTACGAACGAGTTCGGAGGTACACGATTTTTTAGCACACGATTCTTAAACAATGCATTTTGCAAATGGTTTCTTGAATGCAGCATTTGTGTTTCGATTCTGGTTTCAAAACCAGATGGCATCGAGATGGAAAGCATGCAATAAATTTCAACTAGTAGACGAAACGAAAGTGGCGAGATGTGTTGTTCAAAGGAACAGCATTTCGTACAATTTTGCAATTTTGAAGTTCGCCTCGTTTCGTTACAGAAAAATGGAAAATTTCCCAGAGACCGGCGGCATCGTTAATCGAGGAGAACTCGCAGAGAAGCGCGGGCATCGCGCCATAGTGACGCGGGTCGAGTTTACCGCTCTATTTAGCATCGGCGAGGCGTCCGTGTCGGGCGCAGCTCTCTCGGTTCATAACTAATCGAATCGACTCGTCCAGATCGTAAGATCGAACGGGACATTCGAAGAAAGCCCCCGTTTATTTACGACGAGTGGCTGATATTGGAGCACCGAACGATTAAATGATAGCCTCCTAGCGGCGTGTAACGCAGCACGAAACCACTCTATCAGGCCTCGGTTTGCCTGGTTTTCCTTCATGAATTCCGTATCGTATTATTCCCGATCCCCCCCTCCCCCTCCCCTCCGTGGTACATCTGTACCACGCCTCCGTGCCATGTAAACTATTCGTAGAGCGATCACGAACTATTCGTACCCGGGGCCGGCGAGAACGTTTCTCCTGCCCGACGGCGAGGTCCGTCGTGCCCGTGTATTACACACCGTGCCCGGGATCACTCTCGGTTTCCGTACGATCCATGTCGAAAGAGTGCGCACACATGTTTGCGAACGGTGATTTGCGTACGAGTGGGCGTTTCTAGCGCTGCGCCGAGCGAGCACCGATTTCCACCAGAGGTTCCAGCTTGATCGAGCAACGAGCCATGGTAATGTGAAACATGATTACTCACGAACAGATAATACGTGTAATAACAATCGCATTAGCCGGCCAACGGCGGGTCGAAAGCTGCAGGGGATCTGGTTTTACTTACTGGGACCTGTGTGTAACCCAACCTTCGGGTTCGAATCGCGGTGTCGGTTGCTCTTTGATGGCTACTTTGATCCCAGTTGACAGGTAGGTTCGAGGGGATCCGCCGAGAATTGAGAGAACTCACCGTAGGCGAATTTATTACTCGAGATGCGTTTCAACCGCTGTGAAACGCGGAATTTCGACGTCTAAATTTAGAGAGCTCTCGACAGAAAGAGAGAGAGAGAGTGAGAGAGAGTGAGGTGATATTCAGATTGACGGCTCTTTCTACGTGTGGTGATTTTTTTCGCGGTCGGACATTAACGTTGATATCCAGGCTTTAGTACTTTATTACTGTTTTCTATGGTTTCCAGAGTTTCAGCATCATGTGTAATTTGAGAGTTACGCGTGCGTACAGATGAGAGGATCGCTGCAAGAACTGTTGAGATTAATTCAAGTCGCAGTCATTGCTGATTGTATCTCGCGCGCGAAATAACGTTATTCCAATCGAATTAATCGCGCTCGTGAATTTTTTTTTTTTTTTTTTGCGTTATCGCTGTAACTGGCAGATGTAATTGCAATCAACGTGTAATTACACAACGAAAAGAATTGCCTTTTGTTACGGATGACGTATCAGCGCGTGGAAGAGTTAATTATTGAAATTTATTCATTATCATATTTGCTCGTCAATCATGATTAAAACTCGTAAGTTTACAGGCTATTAATTTCAACTTTAGCTACCTTGTGCCTGATTCTACGTATTGCTCGCAACATTTTTAATTACGCGTTATAAGAACGTGTTTAACAAAGCAGCAACAAACTCGCGAAGCTGTTGAGTATCGCTAATTGCGCTTCAATTTAAAAATAATAAAGAAGGATGTTTAATTCAACGACAGAGTCAAACAATTTCTTCGCGTGTGTTCGATAACGTTCTCTTGAACGTGGGTGAGTTATACATGATCATTGACAGTTTTAAATGCAAGCTACATTTTTAAACAGTCAAGTGAAACCAAATCAGACTCGCACAATTGCGACAGTTCATATCAATGTTCTACAAGAGGCATTTCATTCCGTTTCAATGAATATATTTCCTATCTATTATTTGAAGTGACATGCTCGGTCTTACAAAACATCAAGTTCACGTCAACGAATACATTTCTCTGTTTTCTCTCACATTTTTTTTGTCAAATAATCCTTTGATCACTCGAGAATAATTTTCTAGTCGAACGAACTTTGAACATATATTTATTTCTCTTAGAAAAATAGTTATCCTTCTCGTTTCAAATGAAAAATAATCTCGTGCTCTGTCTAGAGCGCCATTCGCATTAACCGAGAAACATTACGGGGGATGAATTCGCCGATCGCAGAAAGAATCGCGTCAACGATTGTCTTGCAGGTGAACGATGATCGACGATCGCGTAACGTGTAATAACGTATGTATATATATATATATATATGTATCGGAAGCGTCCCGCCGGCGCATAATTGATCGACGTCGACAAAATGAATTCGATGAACATTAGCGGCAGCCCGAGCATACTCCATAAACTGCGATTTCGCGAATCGCAGCGGCCGAAGTAAATGCGCCGGACGTGCGCCGGACGTGCATGCTTCGTTGCGCCCACGCAAATAACTTTAACTCCGTCCCGTGGAAAATGATTACGCAGCAAATAATCTGATTGCCATTTCGGGGTTTTGCCCCTTTCCGGTCGTTTCCCTTTCCCTTGCCGCGTGCACGGGCCCGCGTATGTGCTCCCGGCGAGCGGCCCTCAGGGTAGAAAAGCCCCCGAACGAAATCGGATAATCGAGACCGAGGGGGGTCAGCCTCGTCGTCGACAAAACGCGTAATTAACTTACCAAATTGATGCCCGATTCGATTTCGACTCGCGCGCAGCCTCGCCTCGACGATGGCCACGACGATGGTTTCCTGTTGCGTTTGTTGCTGCCCGCTCGTCGATATGTTTATTCGCCTGTTGGCTAACGAAGTCCGCGGAAATTCGCGGCAGGATATTCCCCCCGGTGCTTTTAACGCCGGCCAGCGAACTCTGTTTTCTCGCTCGGTTTATTTCGCTTGAATTTCAACGTGCCAGGATTGAGAGGTGAAATTCAACGCTGCCTCAACTTATAAATTTTCGTCATTTTTCCCCGGCAAAAGTACGAGTGGACGGCTGTTAAATTGTTGGTTTTGCTGGGTAGGAGTTTTGCGGATTGAGTCGTACGCGTACCGACGTTAGAATGCGTAAATGCGTCTGTATACGTATTGATGATACACGTATGATCTTAACGACGCTGGCCATTAATGCGGTGGAAGTAAAAAAGGACACGCTTTGTGCGTCTCGTGTAAAATTACACGAAATGATCACGTACTTGGAGAATGATCACACTCTGATCTGTCCTAGCGAGAATTTTGAACGATAAAATTCCGTAGTAGACGGGATGAAACGATTTCCCGTATCGGGAAACAATTTTCAACGATACGTAAGTTATTAACCACTTGCGCTGGCAACTAATTGCGGACCGTAACGAGTGGCCAAACCGTATACAATAATTCGTCGCTTTTTTTTCGAACTCGTCGATATGTTATCACTGGGTAGAAATTATTGAGAAGTACATTATTGACGACTAGTCATTATATTTAAATGTATTTGAAACTGAGAAAATATTGGGACAAAAAGTTGCGTCATTCCAGCGCAAGAGGTTAATTTTCTCAAATTGATTGTCGAAAAAAAGGAGGAAAAAAGCATTTACGATCGAAAAGATCGTGACTCGCGTCACGCGAGCAATTAGGTGAATGGCACGTCGAGGAGGGTAATAAAGCAACGATGCAACTTACAATCGGTTAACTCTCCGGAGGCAGCCAGAACGCTCGAATTTATTGAAAAGTTATTCCGTGAAATCGAGCTATTGTCGAGCCGGTGCAGATTCATTCTCGTAAAAATTCGCTCCGCTTTTTTTTCGGCGCGCCGCCTCGACGGCTCGATTCCTGGCTTCCTTTCTCCACCTCTGCGCGTTCGCGTTATCTCTGTCGAACCTGTCCTCGTCCTCGTCCTCGTCCTCGTCACCCTCACCCTCCGGTTCTCCGTTTCTGCTGCGAGCTGCGAGCCGCTGCCGCGGCCACCGATTCAATATCGATGCCAGATATTTCGCGCGGCCGCTCGACACAATAATTCAGTTGAGCAGGTAATATTGGCGCGGTAATGGTCGAACCATTTGGCTGTGTCGTTATGCTGCATTGGCGCTTGCCACGTTTACGGAGCTCCCATTTTCAACTGCCCTTCCCGTCCGGCTTCTCTTCCATCCTCTTCCATCGAAACATCTCTCTCTCTCTCTCTCTCTCTCTCTCTTTCGCTCTCTTACTCGCTCACTCTGTGCCGATCCTCTTTCACCGCCTGAATCGCAACCCCTTTCCGGTTCACCGCTAGCTGACGCGTATAGCGTCCAGCCTTCCGCAAAACGGCTGAAACGGAATGTTATCATTCGGCAGTGTATCATTATTGCGTTCGACGAGCTTGGGAATTGCATTATTCTTAACGAAACGTTGGCCGCGTATTTCTTTTACGCGAGCCGCGTTATCGTTCGGACCGTGGGTATCGTTGTATTTATTTATTAAACGATCGTCGTGCGGCGAACATCGGGGAAAATGGTGTCTACACCGATGTTTCAGACGGTTTGTGTGGAGTTTTAAGTGCGTTTGACGCTTGTCGAAACACAGGGTGAGATAATCTTAACAAATGTTCGAATATTGTTGGTTTGACTCGTGAAAATATTCGAACAATTGTGGAAGGATTTTTACGTACGCGCTCCCGCTGAAAAGTCTTTTATTTTTATACGTTCGGTATTTGTCGTGGATTGTCGTGTGTACATTTTATAATTTGCAATATAATATATGGAAATATAATAATACGATGTATTAATATATTAACAAAGTCTTTGTTCCATAAAGTATTGTATGTTTTATATTTCTCGTATTTGCTTATATTATGTGTATTTATTGCAAATACAATTTATATTGTAAATGTTGTATTGTATATAATTTGTAGTTTACATTTATTGTACTATTTTTATTATACAAATGTAGTACTTGTCCCAGCATTTCTGAGCGGGGGTGTATATATACTGCGTGTGCTATAAGACCACAATCAGACGATGTCGCGATTATATCGGTCATTGCGTGAAGTTTGTCATAACAAACATTTTCGTAATTTTATTTCAATCAAATACACCGACAAGTTCGAAACCAATCCGAATGTAAAAGTTACGAGCTTTTTTTATTTAATAAAAAGAAAAAGTATGCAAAGACATACATCTCTTTAGCGTATCGTAAGTGTCAAATAGGATCTCACCGAGTATTATTAATCGAAACTTTCCAAAACAGCCGGCGTACACTGTGACCTAGATGCTTTTTATGCGCCAGTTATAGGACAGAACGATCGCGAGGGGGTTGTTTTCAAGTTTGCGCTCGTTCAGGTAAGCGGCCGTGCGGAATTTTTGCATTTTCCTCTCTCCGTTTCGTTCCCCTCGACTCCAGAGTCGTAGAAAACAAGTTGAATGGCTCGCCAGCTCGGTTTAATTAACTGATTTATGATTAGTATTGTTGCTGACACAGAATCGACAGACAGACACTCCAAAAAAGCGTTCTCTCTCTCTCTCTCTCTCTCTCTCTCTGTCTGTCTCTCTCTCTTCGTAATCGTGCGCGTTACTAACTAGATTTTTTTGCATTTTTTTGCCAGCTTCTGCCAACTTCTAACTTATGAACGCGGTTGTTTAATCCGAATACCGTTTAAACGGCATTCAAATTGAATTAGTTATTCAAATTGAAATAAATTGCTTTGAACTGTGGTAATAGTCCTCGAGATTCGAGATTCGTTTTTCGCATAACTTTGCATAAAAAATTTCGAGACGTTTAACGTTATAATTTGATAAGGCGCGTTCGCTTTACGGAGGAATAGAGGAAGTAAAATTTTTTTTTGTTGCTCTCGCTCGAATTACCTTTTTCCTGTTCTGAGGAATGTTGCGCAATTACGTCGTTTTTAAGCAGAAGACTGTACAAGAACTGAACGCGTTTCAAGCTCGCGTGTTATCGCGTGATTTGTAAATATATTGATATTATCGCACTGCAATATCGTATATTGTGAATTGTATCGTGTAATTCTCGTGGTTACGATACGTGGTTATACGCTTTGAGCTTGTTAATCTGATACCAATAATTAAACATAATTGTCATTCTGTTTAATAGAATAGGATAACGAATAAATTAGTTGGCCAACAATCATTCAGAATTATTTGCCTGGCGTATATTAGTTGAAATATTACCCGATGGAGATTAAATAACGTTACAAATGGACGTGAATGGTACCGGAAATTATGAAATATAACGTTCATATTTTAATTTCTTTCAATATTGAGATATATTTTTTCCCATGATGAATTTTATCAGCGTGTTCATCGGTATATATATATATATATATATATATATATATATATATATATATATATATGTATATGTATATATATGTATATATATTATATAGATATACGAATGTACGAGCGAAGAGAATGTTGTATGCTGATCGATTATTTAAAACGTCATTAAAATCTTATATTCAAACGGTAACGTAATTACAGTTACTAAGATGTAAGATAAGAGTGAATTAAAAATTTATGTGGTTAGAAAGTAGTCATTAACAGGTATTAGTACGCTCACCTCCAGATTTAAGGCAGCGATTTTCATAGTTTACACCGCGTACGTGTGTGCGATTCAGATAAAAGATGCAAATTGAGTTGTGCAAATTGAGAAACGAAAAACAAATGTAACGCGCGCAACAATTCGAATGACTCGCCTGTCAAGAGAAAGATTGAATTTGATCGCAACGAATGATATCTTCGTACTATATTAATCCTAATTCGTCGTGCTTTATTTCCTGTATATGTGCGTCAATTTTCAAACGATCTGCGTTCTGTCCACTCGTACGCGAAATTTCGTTGAAAGAGAACTACGACATCCCGTATACCGGTTCCCACAGCAATATCAGCCGAATTTACATACTCTCAGGCGTAGTCGCTGCAACGCCAAGCGTCTATCCTGTAATTAAAATTCGAAACAATGTAGGCTGGCCACACGGTTACATAATTAACGTAAATAATTAGCGCTTTATCCGGCGTGTTCAACGTTGCTTCCTCGTTGATGCTGCCAATGCAAATTGGCCAGCACACGACGAGCCAACGAATTCCATTTCGTTACGTAATTGACACCCATTTAACGGTAATTCAGCCTCCCTCCTTCTCGAGCGAAACTTTCAGACTTGCACGGCCGTAAGCCCCCGATGGTTGTTTTTTTTTTTTTTTAATTCGAGGTGGATTCACACGTACACGCGTGCGCCGCTACTACTTTGCGAACCGTGACAGCGAACAGGAAACCAAAGTTGCTCGCCGCTCGCCGCCATATTTCGAAGATCTTGTTTCGCCTATCACGACTCGAAAAGCGTTCCTCTGTTTCGCGGGACACGGGTGAAACGAGCTGGAGAAGCTTCCGGCTGTAAGCGAGCCAGGCTGAAAAATAGGGAAAGAGGAGAACGGCTGTCGTGGTAGACAGCGAATGCCCTCGGTATTTGCATAATTCACTGGTCGGCGGCTGGGAGCAGGTGGGGGAGGAGGAAGAGGAGGACGGTCGTGAAGAAGCGTGAACTTGCGACGATCATAACTCGTAACTCGTTTGAAGCGACACGCTCGTGAGCCCGCGTCTAACCGAATCACGTTTACGTTGTTAAATTGAGTTTTACAGGCGATCCGATGGATTGTTCCTGGATAACCTCTGCGCTCTATTACATTATCCCCCTTATATACACCGTGTCCGCACTTATGGGAAAGTCTACCGGCCATGATATTTCGTTGCAGCTTCTATCCAGAGACGTTCACACACAACGTGGAACGCCATCATAGTGGATTTACATATTTCATCGTCGCGAAAAGGAAAAGAAAAAAAAAAAAAAAAAAAATAGGCGGTAGAATGGGAATGGAACTGAACTGTTTTCTGTACCTCTTTTGCTTTACACTTTTTTCCAAATTTCTTTGGATCTCGATCTAGAGACTTTCATAGGATAACGTTTTTTTTTTTTTTTTTTTTCACGAAAAGGATTATTTACATTGAAACGAAATGGAGTTAATTTTCTTTTTATCGAATATTTCGAGTTACTGTAAAAAAATATCAATCAACACTGTTATTTCCATGCTTCTTGAAACATTCGTCGGAATCTCAACGAAAACATTTTTCGTTCAGGTAGTAACGACGCTAGTTTCTCTCGCGTTTCAATAACAAACGGGGATTAGGATCGGATAGCACGAACGAAGAAACATCCGGCGATAATAATTCCGGGACGGATATTTTTCGACACAACCTGGCTTGGCCTGTTAGAAGTATATTAGGTTAGTTGGAAGTATCCGGTAAAAAAAGTTGGCCGCCCACAATAGGATTAGTATCCCGTGGGAAATCAAGCCGGCGTAGGAGAGCAGCTTCCGCGGAAATTCTTCGACCTCGAAACGAAAAGCTTAAAGTATTAATTGTCTTCGTTTCAAATATGTTCGTCGTCGACCAAGCGGCGACCAAGTTGCCGTGGCACACGTGCTGCGTAAATAATTGGAAGTTTAACTTTAAATTGCTCTCCTCCGAGCGAGAAACAAAAGTTTCGGTAGCTCGTTAGCGTTTCGTTGCGCGTTTTATCAGCCGCCCGGTGAAACCGCCGCGTAAAAGCAAGCCGGGGAACACGGTCGCTCGGTGGGTATTATATACGAAACAGATAACAGGGGCGGCGATACGCGGCGGAACGCTGTAAAAAATGGTTTAAGCGCCGGTTAATTCGCTGCAATCGCCGTTTTAATCGAACGATCGCCGATCGTAACCACGAGACTGCCGATCTTTGCCAGCTCGTCCCGCGTGGGTCCGCGATATATTTATAATTGACGCGCCGGGATCGGCGTCGTTATCGGTTGTAGAAACGTAGGAACACAGTTGTTTAGGAGATTAGAAGCTTAGAAGGGAGACGTTCTTAAAATTTAACATCGATCGAACGACTGAAAGATAACTAAATACTTCTTGCATCATATCGGTAGGATATCGTCTCAGTGTTTATTGACTTTGTCTATCTGGTAATCGAACGAAATTTCCAGTAATTTTCCGATCGAACAAAGCTCCGCTGATTGAATTCGCTCCCCGTATGAACGAACCGAAGAGGCTATCCAATTATACAGTCATATAAACGAAATTCGAAAACCGCGCGTATGTTAAATTTCGAAATATTTCTTTCATGTCGTAATGATGTTCCTAATTGTCATTGTATATCGCGTTGTACAATAGTATATAATCTAAATCGTAACGAATAGCAAGAACGGTGAATGCAATGGTAATCACGAAAAAGAAAAGGAAAAAGGAGAGACAGAGGGATATTTTTGAAAGTCAGTCGGTCGAAAGTTAACTAAATGTTTACGAATGACAATATGGCTCTGCAAATTTCTGCAGGGCCATTCGCTCGGTAACTTCGAGCGGTGATTTATGGCACTTGCGTTATTCCTGAAGAGAAAAACCAGCATGAGGGCTGGGGTCTTGGCTGGTTCATTAGAACTGGAGGGTTACGTAGATTATGGCCACCGGGCCATATGGCATCTACTCGATGAAAGTTCCCGAAAATATTGAAACGAAATTCGCGCTTCGTGCGAATCTGATAAGATTTGTGCAAAGAAATTCGACAGTACGTACAATCCGCGTTGAAGGAGAAACGTAAAACAAACAAAAAGGAGGATCCTTCTAGGAATTTCGTGAAATTCCAAGTTCCTACAAGGGAATGAGATTGCCTTCGGAGGACATTGAATGCTCGCAACAAAAGCTTGGGGAGTCGAACGTACTTTAGTTCTTTCGAACAGATTTTCAATTGATTTTATAATTATATTCTTTCCATTTTCGTGACTCGAGCGTACAGCAACAGTTCGCCTCTCGAGAGAGAGGTCGTTTGGCTTGTAACCAAGACAGTTCGACTCCCTTTGACAGTCAGATTATCGCGTCAAGTAGAGTTTCTTTATACATGTATTCAACGCACGAACGTAATGCAGTCCACCTTGATCGTGATTTACCGGTTTCGTTCGGTTTTGTACGTTGTCGTAAACCGACGCGCCGCTCTCTCGAACACCATTAGGATAATTGGATGTTGACCTGTACAGAAAGCTGGCCTTTAATAACATTATTATTTCCGCTTCATAGACAACAGTCGGCAGTTTACGGTGGACTTTTCTTGCTCACCGAAGCAAGCTCCGCCTACTTCCTAGTTTACTTCCGAAACGACTCATAAACGTGACTCGCAATACGATAATACTTGCGTTACTGCCGATTTCTTCATGCTTCCAAGGATAATTGGATTTATGAAATAAATCGTGGAAATATTTAAAGCATATCTGCAGCGCGGTTGGTTTATTTACGAATGGAAAACAGAGGGCTGGGGTGAAAGCTAAGAAATCAGGGGCAATAACGCAGTTAATGTGTCTGATAATGGTTTGTGAAATGTACTGAAAATCTACAACAAGGAAAAACGAAAGGAAACGTGTGTCATTTTGCGTTCGCACGTTTCATTTACGCGAGTGATATCGTTGAAATTAAATGAAACAAAAATGTCAATGGTAGTAGTATTAATTAATTTCATATTAAAAAAAAAAAAAAAAACACAAAGGATCCTCGGACCTTTTAGAACTTACGACATTCCTAAAAGAAATAAGAGTGCTACCTGAAGTAAATGACACTTGGAAGAAAGTCAGTCCAATAAGAGAAGCAGGTTTTTTAAACGTTTTCCCAAACACAAATCAAACTGAACAACCGAAACGATCAGGTAAACGATAATAAACAAATTTCTCATGTTAAATGCCTAGGCGTGGCAAGAGGATAACACAGGTTAAGGCATGTAAAAAAAAAAAAAAAAAGAAAGGAAGTCAATTGGATTTTATGCGAGCCATCGAACTGTAAAGTTTTTGAATAAACATCGAACTGTACAAGTGTGTAATTGTATCATTATTTATACATATATTTTACATAAATGAACACGAGTGAGGAACAAAGCAAATGCAATTTTGCTCCTCGGATACAGAAACGTAAAATCTACGAACATTATATATAAATCGAACGAGAGATGGAACGAGTGCAGCATCCTCGTTCAGCGAGAGGACGAAAGCGGCGAGATGCGCGAGAGTCGCAGCTCGGCCACGCGTAAATATCTCCCGTTGTTCGCCGCGAACTTATCTCGCGTTTCTTCTTTAATTAGAGGCAACGGGGGAACGTAACGCCGAAACGGAAGGTTGAAAACCCAAACGTTTTCTCATTTCAAGGTTCGTGAATCTCCAGGAGACGGTAGACCTCTTCTTCCTCTACTTGTGCCTTCCTTCCTGCTCCTCCTCCTCCTCTTCTTCGTTCACTCCACGTCGGAACGTCTGCTTCCGTCTCCCAAGCCAGGCGTCGTTCCAGCAACCAATCCGTCCGACTTCTCGCTGCAACGGACGAGCTTCAAGTATTCTCCGAGTTTCAACCATGCGATCCTTATTCAGAAAGGTTTCCCCGCGTGTTCACCGGCTTGGGAACAGTTCCGTCGGATTTCACGCGCCCTCTTGGATCACTACCATGGAATAATATCCGAAAGTACTTTTCTAAGTAAACGACCTACCACTTTATCCCGGGTGTAAAAGGGGGAGGGTGGATCCTGTTTGACCGCCTTGTCGTCGATCGACGAATTGATGAAATAACCGATGTTCGAGGCAGAGTCGACTGATTGAAGCGTTTCCGCGTTTCAAATCCGAGTTTCCTGCCCCTTTCACTCTCTCGCATCGTTGGACTTCCGCATGAAGGAACGACACTCGATATTTTTACTCCACGTTGCAACCGTGGTCAAGGGTGATGTTACGCGATCTGTTTGATGGGGAAAAAAGAGCGTTCTTCTACAGTAGTTTCTTCTCTCCTCGACTTCGGTCTCTTTATAATTTCGTCTGGGGTAAATTGAAGAGAAGTCGATGTGTGTTCGTAGGACACTTTCGAACGATTATCACTGACTCATTGCGAGTTAGCATCGAGCCAATATCATATCAGGTCCGATTTGTCATCAAACAGCATTCCTTGGATCGCGAAACTTGACACAACAGGGTGGCTTCATTTCCGAAATTTCACGGTGTTCTCTGAATACGTCGCGTGCGTTACGCGAAGCGAGCTTCAAGTCTCATTAGCGTCGGGTGAATGTCGTGATTATATATTATTATATATCGGCAAAGTTTGAAACTTTCGCATGGAAGTTCGAAGCTTTCGCAGAAGTCGCAGAAGTAATTAAACTGTCAGTCGTTCGTTGCATTAATGAAGCTCGATGCCTGACGGGATCATATTTAACGTGCGTTCTATGTACCGAAGATAATTACCCTGTGTACCCAATTTTCTACCAAACACTGTACGTTCCGAAGTGAATAACTAACACACAAGTGGTGTGTCTATCTACATTCTCGGATCGGTATCGAATTTCGTCTTCGCAGCTTTTCGACCTGATATCAACAAAGTAGAACGTCGCGATTTTCGAAGAAGAAGAGCAAGGATAGATCCCTCGATAGAGAGGTCGAATTTAGAAACGGAGATAGAAAATTTCGACGCGGTGGGCGAGAAAGAATCGTTCGGTCGATAAATATTTATCGCGAAACTTCCTGTTATCTGAACGATACGGCTGCACAATCAATGCAGTCGGTGAAGGGGACGTGGAGGGGGAGGAGGATGGGGGGGGGATCAAGAATTTCCTTCATCTGTCCGATTCGTTCCGTGATCCCACCGCCGCGATCCCTCTTTTTATTCGGACGTATCGGCCAAGTATATAGCGGCGGCGTGAACGATGCCAGCTATTGGCCGCGAAGAATGCGAGTGGAAAATACTCGGCGGATAGCTAGTGTAACTGCGGGACGGCGCAGAGCCAGCGTCGGGCACTTCGAAAGCCCGAAAAGAAGAAAGACGAGGAGGTGTTTTCTTTGGGTTTACGTGACACCACGCGCGTTGCCTCGATATAACTCGAGCAGATCGAAGCGGAAAGTTGCTCCCATCCTGGCGGTATGCTCGGCCGCCCCCCGGGAATGTGGGCCTTCGTCTTCACAACAGACTCCTCTGTCTCTCTCTCTCTCTCTCTCTCTTTTTCTCTCTTTCTCTCTTCCTTCTCTTCTCTCCGCTCATCCTCCTCGGTTGCTTTATTTCTGTTTATCTCTTCCACCGCGTCTTTCATATACCACGAACCGACCTCTTCCTTCTTCCACCAGTCTTCCCGACTTCGCCGTCTCTTCTCCCTTTCCTGCTGTACTCTTGGGCTGCTGGCTATGTCGGGTGACACCCAACCTAACCCCAGGCCAGAGTGAACCTGAACCAGCCAACCCTGTCATTCCAGTCAGTCATCCACTCGACCCCCTTTGCTCGTTCCAGCAGTCGAGAATCCAGCCGCTACTTACACCGAGGGATACTTTTCCTCGGGCCTCCGTCGCTGGCGCGCACTTTTGCACCAGCTTTCCGCTTTTCGCTGGGCCTCGCCGGTGCCTTAGCTCGTTTCCAGCGAGCACGACGAGACAACTGCACGACCAATTGTAGCCGTTCTCGCGCCGATGATGGTTCTGGGTGTGCGACGTGACGTTGCAACGGAGCAACAACCATTTTTTTTTTTTTTTTTTTTTTTGCACATTCTGCGCGTCTGTGGGAAATTTCGATCTTGAAAATGCGAATTTCATCGTGTGGCGGCTGCGGCTCGTTTCCTGCAGGCTGGCAGGTGCGCAAGCAAAATATTATCATTATCGATAACGAGTTCCCTTGTTATCCTTATCATTGTTATCTTACGCGCTCTTGGCTTTTCGAATGCTTTCGTTAATGTCCCGTCTTATAGTTGTAAATGGAGCGGGACCGTGGTAGTATCGACCAGCCGTTGACTTTTCTTCTCAACTTATTCGCCATTCCAATTCCTGCTTTCCGATACTTCTTTGGGAAAACTCGTCTTAGACATGATTCTTTTGTGACCGGTATTAGTTGAAAACTCGAAAAAAAAAAAAAATGGAAATGATCGAAATCGCTGACGGGAATGTCTGACCATTGCGAATCATAAAATATCGAAAGGGTCTTTCATCGGAGCAGCAAGTGCCATCATTTTTTTTGCCGGAATCGCGTGTCTAGAATCTGCGTATCTCTTTCAATCGAATTACGTTCTCACCAGGTTGGTCCAATTATGTAGTAAATAAAGTTGCATGCGCTTCCGTACGTTAATTGAGAAACGTATACACTGCGCATTGAATTTTACAATTGGCTCTCTGATATTCTGATTCATTGTTGTTGATTCAGTTTGGAAAGTTTACGGTACGATGAACGCGGAACCCAATTTTGCAGCGTTCGTTTGAGAAGTTGATATTGTATAATATATTTCGAGGTGGATGATACGCTAGAGCAAGAATGTGGCAATTCGGTCTGGGGATGATTGGATCGAATTCACAGTCAGACAAAATTACAGTTCGCTGTTACTTCGTAAACACCGGCCAGAAGAATTAAATCGATCCTTTCGGTTCTAACGCGAACTGAAGTCGAACAATACATTTAATTAAACGTTCTTAATTTGTTTGTTCGCCTCGATAATCAGAATTTAACTTTCCGCTGTCTCGTCTGATACTTTCTTGCCAATCTAACATTATGATCAAAGTTGTCTCGTCGTCGTCGCTCTCTCCTTTTCATTTCAAACGGATATCTCCCGGACGAGTGAGATATTTCGAGGAGACTCCAAGAGACTAAAAGAGAACAAGAGGCAAGCTGGACAAGTATTAATTAGTTTAACGCCAACTTGAAGAATTTATTACAAAACGTTAAAATTATTGAATATCCAGTTAATTTGACGTTAATTTAACGAGTATCTAATCAGATGTTAATCTGTCCTTCAGATTTACTTCGTCCAGCTAGATTATCCCTTGTCAGATGATATTATATGTTACGATATCTTGGAAATCCATTTCTAAAACCGGAATAATTTTTACGCGTCGGCAAATTATGCTAGAAGTCTCTCTCTCTCTCTCTCTTTCTGGGAACGATGGCGTGCCATTTTTCATCTAAAACGCCGATCAGCACCAATTTAAGTAAATAACGCGAATTACAACGATTATGACTTTATCGCGAAGATTCCATCAGGTCGTTTCGCGAACCTGAAAATAGCTGGAGATACGTCATCGAGAAACAAGCACGGAAATAAACGAAGATTACAGAAGAACGATGGAAATAACGCGACTTAACTTCTGACGTGTATCTTTATTAATGCTAATTATAAAAATAGCAGAAACTACATCACTCGAGAGTCAACAATTTTTCTGACATTTGATGACAGAAATAATGACTCCTGATCTCAGTTATGATTTCCGTTGAAACGTAACACGAGGATTGAACAAACTGATATCGAAATCAATGGGCAAACAGCGCAATTGAAAATTCGTAATATTCTTTATCGACAGTTCTTAATTCCAAAGCTGTATTACTTAAAGCCATTAGTATTAATTAATTCCGAGTCTGGTGAGTTGAAAGAAGATTGTGTCGATTTGATAGTTAACCCTTTGAACTCTGGCAAACGGGGTGACAATACAAATTTGCTATGAAAATCTGGAAATTGTTTTGAAAACTGTCACACTTTAAAAATTGTAAAATTGTGAAAGAACAGATTATGTAATGATAGTAATAAATGTATTTACTGTTGCACGTTAATTTACCTAATTGAAAACATTGAAAGGAACGTGGACGCGCGACAACGTTGAAAACGAATCGAGTTGAAAAGGTTAATATCTGATGATTCGTACGATCGTCTGGAATTGGCTGGGTCTGGCATGGTGGCCAGATAATTCTGAGCAGACATTTCGATAGGACGGTTTCGACTCTTGACAAATGGCTTGCAGTTGATATCTTATAGTTGGCCTTATAGAGGATGATGTACGATGACTGATGATACGTCGTGGTTACCGTTGCTCCCCCGAGATATTATTTCGTCCGAACAGAAATGCTTTCCAATTTCTTACGCAATTTATATCTTACACGTTGTTGTTTAATTCCCCTCGGTGATCGATCGTGCGCCGCGGAAGGCATGAACAGGGAATATCGACGATTGTACTGCAATTTACATTCTCCGTGTATTACACGGGCAAGAGAAAAGCATTTCTAGAAGGGATATACGCAGATGAATAATATCCGCGACGACAGATTTGTAATTTCGATGATTTAGTTCTCTCTTAACACTCCAATCTCTTTAGAAAGTTTACGATTATATTTCGATTGATATAAGCGATGCAGTTTCAATAGAATTTTTCAGATTAATCGACTTGTAGTGTCTATCGTTTTATCAGACCCTACGAATAAAGCCTCTGAAAGTTGCTAATATTGTTTCTTTCATCTTCGAGCACACGAACGTCGAATCTTCTGCAATTCTAAGCGAGCTTCTTCGTCCACTGCATGTTATATCCTGTCCCTTCTTCACACCTGTTCCATAATTAACGCTAGAACCACCGGCGATGGAAACGTAAAATTTCCATCAGTGAAAGTTAAAGTAGAAAACTTTGCAACACAATGAAATATAGAATACAAGGTTTTATTTCATACATTTTACGAAGAATCATTTAAATCTCAAAAAAATACGCTGTCTCACATCCAACAAAATTTACAAATTGGTCATGTTGATAATTTTGGTAGTTGGTTGATACAAATTCGCAAACATGTTGTTTCCGAAACCATCGACGTTCGTCGAGTCGAAAATGAAATTGTGTCTCTACTCTTCAGAATGGAGGATCTCGAAATGGCAGGACGATTTCTCGCAGTGTTCGCGTACGAATAGAGAAATCTCGGTATCGCGAGAGCATGTTCTGTCACCCGGTAGCCAACGGGGCTGGCACTTCCTGCCGCGCTTACCGTGCCCGTAAACTACGAGCACTGCACGCGATTATCTCGATCTAGTTCATTAACATAGCCAACCCGTCGAATGGACTGGCCGAATCGTTCCCAACCGACTCTGCCCTCTTGTTTAATGCACGATAAGTCGCGCCCGCCAGCTCTTCGATCTAGTCTCCACGCGATAATCCAGCACTTTATTCAACCCTCGGTAATCTAAGATAGCGCGCACACACACAAACACACACCGGGCGACGCTATTCGCAAAGAAGAAAATAACCTCTCTGCTGCTCGCGATTATAACAGTGTCGCCACTGCGAGCGTACCTGTATGTCGTTCGATTCGACCGCCTAGATTAATAGACGTTCGAAAATTTTCAATGGAAAATGCTGCCGTATTTTTCGTCGTTGCAACGCGGACTTTTACATCGTTGCTTACATCGTATTTTTCCGAAACGCGATCATTCCGTATAAAAAACAATACACTCTGTGCGATTCGCTATGTTCTTTTGGACAGCAACGACTCCAGTCGTTTCGAACTCGACTCGAGTGTTGTAATCAGCATCGTACTTTGGATATTTGAATTTTGTAAAATCTTCCGTCTCTCCTCGAATTTCCCATAAACGCGTAAATATCCGCGGACTGCTCGTTAGAACTCTATGAAGCGGTTGCTTCAACGAGCGGGCGTAAAGTCTCTTGTTTACACGCTGTTGCCCCGATAATGGCGGATTAATTTTTCAGTGAATCGACCGGTCGCAGCGAACACGATCGAAACGACGGGGTTAGGTATCAAAGGATAAAGCAGGTCCATTAGCATTCCTTCATTTTTCTGCCCCCTCCTCGTCTTTCGCCACGAGTATCGTGCTCATAAATTTCGCGTTCTCAGGGTCACCGAGCGCGATTCCCACGCTGATTGAGCGTACAGCCCCGGCTAACGGATGCTGGAAACCCGTGATCTTGGATACTCACGTGGTCCACTTTTCGTTCGTGCAGCACGAATAAACTCGATACTCTCTCGAAAACGCTGCCGCTTCTTCTCTCGATCAATTGTTCGCCGTTGACGTGAACGACGACCAACCAAACCCCGCCGGCCTCTCTCTTTCGCGTTTGAAACACGAGACTTTTCGTCGGCCGCGATCAACTCCCGGATTTTAATTGGTCCCCTCTGTTCGACGATTGACCGACCCGCTGGCCGAAAACCGTTCGCGTTCCCACCGTGACAGAGGATTGCATTTCGTCGTCTGCTTGCTGAATGTATAATGCAAGAGCGATCGTACGCGCGTTCGCAATTAGCTTTGTTCGTATGACCGGCGAAGTGTCTAGAAATCCCAATTTCAAGGCGTACAATTGAGACAGAAACGCTCGTTGTCGACGACGCGTGGACGACGCAATTATTCGTGATTTGAGAGCGTGGTCCTTCGTTTCGTGGCCCGACTCTTACCTCTAGGTTACATTCTGGCACTTTCGTTTGCAGTCATCCGTTGTCACAGAAACGACCGAAATCGCGCGCGCATTCGTCTGTAAATTCCCCGTGAAATCCAGAAGTTTTCGTTTCGCGCGATAAATATTGACAGTCAATTCTCGCGAGCCGGGGGGAAAAAGCAACAGAGAATAACTTTCTGCCCTGCGTTTTATTTTCGCGCTTTATCGTCTCCGACTGTTATCATTGTTCCAATATATCTCAAAGCGAGAGCTTTTTCGCAAAAAAGAAAAAAAATGAAAGCACTGTAATTCCAACGATTCGAAAAATTTCTCAATAAAATCGCCAAGTTACGACGCTGCCTTCTACACGAAGCATAATACGATTCGTATTTTCCACGAATTCGTATTTTCGCACGTTGACAGAATTTCGTTCTGTAATTGGACGAATTTCCAATATCTCTCTGCTCGAAGGATTGTCATAACTGTGAGGTATGCTCGTCGTTTGCGTGTGTGTTTCTACCGTGAAAAAAAAAGACCACCAGAAGCGACAAATGTTCGAGCAATTCGACCCCTGGCAACCCGTGTCACCCCGAGAGGAGCCTGCATTTCAATCGATGAACTTCGAGCGTCGTCTCGTCTTGCACGAAATTCCTCGCATCTACAGGCCGGGCACGGTGATATTTAGCATAATAATACGTTGATTGATACGTACGTGAGCCAAACTGCTGTCGTTAGGAATGCACGATTCGTTTCAGAGGCCTCGTCTGAATAAGAGGCCGCTTATCCTCGATGCCAGCGTTCCTAGTGACTCCAAATGGTTTGTAACTGTCCCGTAGCAGCAACTTACCAAGAAACCTACTTAAACTACCAGCAGGTCTTCAGATTAACCTGGTCATTGCCAACACATAAATTTAAGACTGACTCTCAGCCATTTACCTCTCGCAACCGATCCACAGCGTCCATTAAGAGGTGTTTTTACAGAAATCTACGTTACTGGAAGGTTCGCGGTATTGAAACTGTATCACTTTGACCCACATTTCGCCGAAACTGAACATTTTTGTTGAACATTTGCGGTGCACGATGGTTCTCTTTCATTTGTTTCGATGAAAAATTTGTAGAGAGGTAGCTTTTACTTCTTGCTTCTTTAAGAAGAAACATTAACCGTGATTGAAGTCTTGTAACAGAGTTTTCGTAAAGTTGCGCGCAAAATATTTTAGTATTTTGAAGTTCTGTACTATTATTCTTTTTTTAAATTTCAAAGTACGTGTGCCTTTACTTGTACAGGGTGAAATATATGTTTTATTCTTATGTTCAGTTCGTTTCATCTCTCATTGTTCTCGCCTACGTAAGAATGACAGTTTTCTAAGAAACAGTGGAATATGAAATGCAAGGCTCGTAAAATTCCGTTCGCGTGTAACAACGCGTTAAGTCGTCGTTTTCGAATATATAATACGTGCACGTCTCACGTTCTGCGAAGCTATTTAAAGCGCGAGAGAAGGAATTTTAAAACAATAACAGGGAAGAAAGATCCGAGATGAGAGTTTTAACGAAATGAAAGATACTTCTTGTCGGGTCAGTTAGCGTGCAAAATTAATCTTCTCGATCTTTTTTTCTTTCTCATTCGAATAAATGTTTCTCAACAGCAAAATTTTAGCATTGTGAGTTTCGTGATATTAATTTCCTCTCTTTGTCAAATTTGTAAGACGCTGTCTGAGATGTGTCACTTTTGTCGAACTACTGAATAGACATCAGTCACGATTGTTGTAAAAGTAACAAAGGATCTGCGGGTGATGTGTCGTTGATGATGACAATTGAACAAAACCATTCGTTATAAAATGAGTTTATTTTCTCTGTACCATATATGCTATGTACAACATGTGATTACGGTACTGAAGTATACGAAGTTTAGCCAAAAGGGTGACGTCTTGATATTGTGGTATAAAAAAAAGGAGGGGGGAGAGGAGAGATGGAGATAAAAATAACGAAGAGTTAATCGAACGCGCGTACACGTACATCAGAATGTTCCACGCTGGACGGATTAATTCGTTCGATCGCAATGCTCGTTCCGATATTGTCTGTTTTTATCGTATACATGCTACGTGGGTGTGCACGCGCGCGCATCGCGTCCGAATTAACGTCGCTAGAACGTGGTTAGCCTACTGTGCTAGACATGGACGCGTAAGAGTAGAAATTTAAAAAAAAAAAAAAAAAACAGAGAGAAACGATAAGTAATAATAATAAAGAAAAGGGAGGGGAATGAAGAAAAAAACACAATGACAAAACGTGACAAGATACGAGTATTCTTGAATGGGCGGTATACGTTAAACGTAAAAAATAAATAAGCCATTATGGTTGGTGCGCGTGTTTATATATAAAAAAAAAAAAAAAAGAAAAAAACAAAACGCTCGATCGTCGGGTAAGCTCTGTACGTGACTCGCGTGCTCGCGATGAATCGTTCGGATCGTTTTGGCCGACGTTCCTTTTCTTCTCATTCTTTTTTCTTGTCTTTTCTTTTTCCTTCTTTTTTTTTTTTTTTTTTTTTTTGTTCACTTCGAAGCGGGAGAAACTTGGGCGCGGTGAGGTGAGGATAGGAAATGGGAGGGAGGAGGGGAGAGAAAAGGTAGGGAAACATGCACGCTTGTCAAGGTACAGAACAGACTCGAGCTTTTCAAGCTTACGACGGAGTAGGCGCGCACCTCAGGCTCGAGGACAAGCACCGACGTCTCTGCACACTTGTGAACACTCGCGATAAAGAAGGCGAGGCTACGAATATAAGGCTCATTAAGAAGGACGAGACGAAGGAAGCGCGGAGGAAGAAGAGAGAACGAAAAGAGGACGGGCGGGAAGGTGGGAGGGGGGAAAGGTCGGGAAAGGTAAACTTCTTGCACGCGAAAGCGCCGAGCACCCCTCCCCAACGTCGGTTGGAGTTTAACGCTGCAGAAGTGGTGTTTCTCGGCGTTATCATCGAGAGAGAGCGATCGTCCTCGAGCCTAATATTAATCGTTCCACCGCGGCTCCCGCAACTTGCTCGCTCGCAGGCCGCGTTAACTTAATCTTAATTACGTGATCAAATGACGATACATGTTTGCACGATTTTACTTCCATCGTATACGCGTTTAATAGTGGGACAATTACTTCATAAGTGACCTTATCGACGATAGAAAACGATGCAGTTTCCATTGACTTGAGAATCAAACGCGCGGTTGGCTAGCCAAGACGCTCTTATCGGCGTCGATCGAGGGCCGCGTTCGATCAAGTCGATGAAAAGTGCTCGGACGTCATTCTACAAAACTACTTGAAAATGTTGTCTCTTCTACAAGATGGCGCGAGAAAATCTCAGACCCCCTCGCATTGCTGCGAGCAATGAATCGTTTTTCTTTTTCTCTCTTTCTCTGTCTGTTTTTTTTTTCTTTTCGGTCATCTGCTCCAGCGAGAAGGAACGAAATTCTTCATGCACCATCTCGTATGCTCTCGCGTATGCGCTAGGATGATACCTCTAAACGATCGCGAGCGGCGAGTCACTCACGCTCGCGCGTGCGCGTTCGCGGCCCGCGATTCCAAACGTCGTTCGTACAATTAGGTTGCTCGAACGGTTTTTATACGAAAGAAGAAGAAAAAAAAAAAGAGAATTGGCTCTACCCTCTCACCACAAGCAAATTGGATATACTACGTCAGCATTAGCGAAAAATCCTTAGCATATTTCGTAAGTGTAAGATAAAGTTCGTTGAAGGAAAAAAAAAAAAAAAGAAAAAAAACAGAGAAAAAGTCGCGTCGCTTATTGATAACGCGTGTAGGCACCGTCGGTTGGCATCTTATTAATTGTATAATATGTGTACATGTTTGCTGATATTTATACGATATGTGAAATGGGCAGGAAGCCGAAGCGGGAGGAGCGACGCGGGTTCGTGCCACGTTCGACGGTGTTCGACGTTCCGCACAATAGCTCCGGTTAACGTGCTCTAATGGCTAGCGAGAGAGAACTACGTCACACCCATATTCTATGTTTTCAATCAATGCCATTCGATTGAAAAGAGAAATTCCATTTAGCGTCGCGTTTCCATTGTATCAAAAGTGAGCGAAAGCCTAGCAATCTCCACGGCAATTAGTACCAATAATTAAAGCGCGCGTCCTTTCAACGCAAGCTCGATATCTCCGACTGTTGACATTTTTTCACCCTTCCCCTCCCTCCCCGTTTCGCTGTCATTTCCCGCCAAGAGCATCGCGCGTCGCGCCTCGGATTACCGTGGTGAAATGAAAAAAAAAAAAAAAAAAAAAAAAAAGAAAAATCGACGCCGCGTTGCACGTTGAAAATCCTGACCTGCGAAATCACTGGAAGATGGATAGAAATCATTCGTTCACCGTACCGAGAATAACGAGAGACATTCTGCGTTACGAATTCCAAATACTCTCGGACAGGGATGAAGCAAGGAGGCGCAGACCGGACGGAAGAGAGCAAGAGAGACACGCGGACGAACAGAGAGAAACTGCGCCAGATGGTCCGCGGCACGTTCGTCGCCGTCGATAGACAAATGTCGAACAGAGGGACGATCCCAAGTTCGGTTAACTAAAACGCAAACGTTCCATACTAATCGGGAACTCGCACTTCGCCCGTCTTTATCTTCTCTCTTTCCACCATCTCCATTTGTCTTGACGAGCGTATTCAAATTTTCAAGTTTCTCAATTAACTCGATCCCATCCCGGCGCCTTTGTGCCCCGTTGGAATCGATAAAGTCCCAGCGGCAAGCGGCGGCTAACCGATTTAAATTTATCCGATGTATCGCGCGCACGCGTCCTCCCCCCACCCCTCCCCACCGCCAAATCCTCTGTCATAGATCCTCTCTGTTTTACCCTCGCTCGCTAGATCTCGGCTGGTAGAATTTCTCCTTCCGCCGAACGAAACTTCGAAACCGGCTACTACAGTTTTGGCAGCAAGTTCCGTCCCAAGGCTTGTTATGTTAAACAGCAATCCTCCGCGAGGTACAACCGATCCGATCCGAACCGTCTCTCCTCGGCCGGTGCATTGTACCGACGACCGTTTGCACGTTTGGATCTACGTAGTTCGAAGTTCAGATCGACTCGCAGTTGCAACTTTCCTCGGGCCGTGCTCGGATCCGCGCTGCAGCTAGCGAAAACGCTTCGAAATAACTTGACTCGACGCAAACCGACGTTCGTCCGCGCGACCACCATCGGTAACACCAGTTGCCGAAATTTTCACCGGAGCATATGTCCGCGATAATAACCATACTCGAATACTTCAACAGAAAGTGCAGGCTAGTCGGACTATCGACTCTCTCCACGGTGCGCGCATATCTCTTGGATAATAAGTTGGAAACTATTTTAAAACGCGGCGTGAAAGTTCGTTCACCCCGCCTGGGGAGAGTCTCTCGTCGCGATATTAATAACTTTGTTTACGCGCTTGCAGCGTGCACCGGTGTGTTGCAACCACTGCAACCGAGGAAGAAACAACGAGCGGACTACTCTCTGTCTGCACTTACGGCCGACGTCAAAGACTCCGTCCCGTTGATTGGACGTAAACTCGTAGCCATCGGAGCGCGTCGGTGCCGGGGCCAGGTTGATAAGCTCGCGTGTCGCGGATGTAAATTAACCTTCGACATCGACACGGATGGCCGAAATCTGGCCACGGTTACGGTTAAATCGGAAAGGGTAGTACGGAAGGGTTCTATTGCTCCACGTGGCAGCTATCCTTGACGCGATGCCAGCGTCGTTCTCCGTTCTCGTTCCGCACCGGCTTCCTCCTTGCTCCCGAATTCTCGTCTAACCCCGACCAAGCTTAGCTTAACCCCGAGACGCCACAAGAGGCAATTAACCTTCCGCCAGCCCCTTGACGCGCGTTGCACCCCCCCCCCTCCCTCCCAACCATCCGCCGCTAGTTCCTACCGCTGTCTCCTACTGTTTCCAGTCGTTCCGTTTCAACCACCACCCTCCCCATACCCCCGGCCCTACCCTCCTGTTGATATCCTAGTCGGAACATCTGCATAATCATGCTCGATTCCCAATGCTAATTAGAGTCCGCGCCGGTGCCGTTCTGGCCGACGCAGCCGAGTACACGTCGACCTCCATCACCTTCGTGTAACCACGCCTCGGTCCCGCTTCGGCTTATTCCGCTTTATCCTGTCTCTCGCGTTTCACGCACGACGAGATGATGAAAAGAAGCACGAGGAAATACGGGGTGGATGGAACAAGGGTGGGGGAGTGAGGAAATGTCGCAAGAAGACATCAGGGCAGATTATGCGCGGTTATGAATGAAAGATGACGAAGCTGCCACGGGATAATCGATCGAGCCGGCCTCCTTTGATCGCGTAATCCCTTCCGACTGCCACCATATAATCAATCTCCCCACCCACCACCACCCCCCTCGTTCCTCTGAATTGTTAAACTATTTTCGCGAGCTTTTGTTTCAACCCGTGATTTTCTCTGGAAGGAGTTGGTTACTCTCGAGCAAGATTGCTGCAAATCATACGTGGATGTGTTTTATTTTTCAAACTGAGTTTTTCTTAGACTGGGTTTTGTCGCGTGTGTTTAGTTCCGCGTGTCGTGAAGGTTCCCTCTCGAAAGAAGAGATCAGCGATCGTGGAAGGCCAGGTCTGGTTGATTGAAATTTCAGCCGTGATTTCTTCGATTTTCCCGACGTTGGCGAAACGCGATGTAATTAAAGAAACGGGTTTTTAATCGGGCATCGATCGTTTATCCTCGGGGGAATAGGTAGGGGAGAAGTATGATTCTTACATGATAGAGAGCACGATGGTCGTCGATCAGACGGGCAGGTTTTCGTCCGGATTTTGTCTGACTCTTCAAAAAGAAAACAAACAAAAAAAAAAAAAATAGAAAAATAAAAATTCTTCTATCTGCCCGGGTGTATCGATTCGAAGCCACACCGAATACTCTAGATTTGCACGGATCCCGATTACAAGGCAACGAATCTGCTGCGCCGGTAGTTAACATTGTCAATTGGATCGCTCCAGCACTCTCAGAGATTCTCATCAATGTACCACGAAATTCTCACTCTTAATTTCTAAAAAAAAAAAAAAAAAAACAGAAAAAAGAAAAAATTACACGTGAACATTACTTTGCGAGTGTTTCGCGCGAGAAACGGAGACGAATTATTTTGCTAGAGACTCTGCGTCACTTGGCAGAAACCGGGAAATAACGTTCGAGAAACGAAGAAGATTACTCTCCGAAAGGATTTCTCTGGGAAGTGTCGTGGAGGTTGGCGACGTCGGCAGCGGAGGAAGACCAAGAGATTGAAGGACGGCAGCGCAGGAAACGAAGGCTATTCAAAAACGGCGCGGCGAATATCCGGTGTCGTACAACTTACAGAGGCTGTCGGTGCGTCCCGGAACGGAATGCATTCCAGGAACGGAAACCGAGACCGAGAGGGCTTCCTGATGCTTCAGCATCTGGCGGCGTCTCTGCCAGGTGAAGGTCCACGCGGCGATGATGGCGATCTGGGCGACGAGGAACACGGTGCCAGCGACGATCGCCTCGCCGAGGTTGATGCACATGCCCATCGTCGACGTGATGTCCTCGCTCTCTACGAACACCGTGTCCCTGGTCGCCGAGCTGGCGTTCGACGCCTTGCCGTCGTGCTCGAATCCGAACTTGTCCGTGATCTGAATCGACTGCACCAGAAGGAGATCCTCGCGGTTGTGGGACGATGTGTCGGTGGCGCGGCGACGGCGACGTTTGCCGAAGGAAATGACGGAACGGAGCTCGCCGGTCGCTTCCTCCTGATCGCACTGTACCGGCTCGCAAGTGGGCATGCACGGTGTCACCAACGCGCGGAACTGAACCACCTCCGAGCTCGGGAACTTGAAGGCGTCGAAGTGCGAAAGCAGAATCTGAAATAAAGAGAGGAAAATTGTCTGGTGACTGTGGGTGGCAATTGACTCGATGATTTCTTTCACTTGTATTTGTATAATGTTTGGATGAGTCGCTAGACGAGTGATCGATCGACACTCTGTTGGTACTCTTGGATGTCGGATGAGTCGCGGGACACTTTGTATTTTGCACGAATTACAGGGTATTGGTAGTATCTGCGGTAAGAAATGTAGATTTGTAGTTTGAAGTAGTGTAGCTCGAAGCTTGAAAGATGTTTGAATATTTTTTTTCTTTTCAATTTGATTAGATCGATCGAATTGGCCAGCCAAATCGGTTGAATCGATTTCTTAGCAATAATTATCGTTCGTACGTTTCGGTTCTTCTTAAAGGTTCATTGTAAAAGATAACGCAACCTTCGATGTTGAATTGAGGCGTCGGAACAATTTTAAACATAAAAATCCTCGATCGTGACGCGACGAGGAAGAATTGATCTCGCGACGTGTATCGACTGAAACGAGTGCGAATTAATTTTCGTTGTTATTGTTACTCGAGGACGCATGCCTTTTCCTCGCCAAGATTCTCGCGGTTGTCAAAATAAATCAAAATATATGTGCAGACGCTTGGAGGTTTTCTTGAATCGTGAAAACAATCAACGGGGGCAAAAATTCTACGCTTCCGTGAGATTTGCAAGTCACATGAGGAATTGTTTTCTGTCTTTGTTCGTCGTTAGGATAACACGTCAACAGCTGTGCCAAATAACTTCTTCGGGGCCGCGACAAAGACTTTCGCGTATTCTGATGCAATTTGCCGTTCGTTGAAATAGTCTCGGCGCTGTTGCCTACTGACGACCGCGTTCGCTTCTTTCTCCTTATTCTTCATTGTATACTTAAATTGTTTCTCGTTGAATGCAACACACCGTCCCGTAATTTTCATGGTTTTCATCTAGCGCAAAAGACAGATTTACGATCTCTCATGCCGTGCAGCTTCGAAATATCATTTCCTCGATACAGCGAGAATGTTAAATCATAACCGACAGGTTTAAATTCACTTGCACTTGTTTTCTCTTTACGTAATTGAACGTGTGAAAAGTATCGATCGAAATTGTTTGACCTGTTGTCTAGAGAATTTCCATTCACTTTTCGACACGGGGAAAAAAAATATTTCCATTTTTTTATTGTACGGTATGTGTATTACATAAAATGCTACAACACCCTTCGAAAGGGTGAGGTTGGAGAAACTTGCAGATCGTTTCCTCAAACATCCCATTTACGGTGCTTGAGCTTATTCAATTTTCATACCCTTGTTCCTTCGCGATCGATATTCAATCAAGTTTCTTCAAATGAAAGGTAAAACCATTTATCCCCGGGACGTGGCTCGTACGTAAGGTGCTTCTAAGGCACAAAGTATGCTTCCAAGGTACAAAGTATTTCAATATACCGTAAATTACGCGGGCATCCAGTGAAATTGCGTTCGTCCCTGCTCGCCCACTGATAAAAAAAACCAGAGAGCATTATATAGAACGCAGGTATCGCGTAACACGCGGAGCGTTGCCTCCGTCGCACGCAATGTGCGTAATAGAAGATCGTAACAAACTGGTTTCGTGCACCCTTACACCACTTACACCCAATTTTTTTTTTTTTTTCATTAAGTTTCAAGTTGTATAACGCCAATTACACCATGTATATACATATATGAATGACACTTCCGTCTAGAATTTTTTCCGTTTCCGTTTTCTCTTTAACACTAGAGTGTAGAACTAGAGAAAAAAAAAAAAAAAAAAGAAACGTTATGATACAATAGAATATACAAGCTTCGATTTATACATTTAGTGGGAAATCACTTAGTTTTATATCTATAAAGTTTCTTATGAAAATTATGAATGAATTGGTCGTTCTTACCACTTTGGTAGTTTTAGCGAGAATTGTAACTCGTAAAAATTTGCTAATCAACAACTTTGATTGTGAGTAAAGGAGAATCTCTTCTATCGAATAAAATACGAGAGATTACGAGAAGTAATCTCTAGTACATCTCTCCGCGCATTCAAATTTAACGCGACTGCGTAAAGATCCCCGGTTCTAATTGTCCCACGCAGCCCATCTCAGAACAAAACCGCTCAAACTTTCGTCTTCTGCTTAATTACAGAGACTTTCTATCTGCCACTTTATCCCATAAATTCCTCCGTCGCGTATCTCGTAAAGATTTAAAGGCGTTATCTCACGCGCGGAAGAATATCAATTCCCTGCCCCCGTCCCCCTGTTGTCGTCGTTGTTAACCTATGACACCATGTAGAAAATCAGTTCGTCTCGTCGGCCGATATATCGATTGGTTTTCTCCCGGTTTCTTCATCGGAATCATCGGTGATCGACGATCATCGGTCCCCGCCATAAAGCGCTTAGCGCCACGCGAGCGTTCTCTCCTACGAAAACTGGTTTCTGCACGGCATTACCAAGTTCATCGTATTTACACACCGGGCACGTACATTATCGCGGCGAAGGGGGAGAGAGAGGGGGGGGGTGAGGCGGGGGACGAGGGGAGTAAGACATTAAAATATGCTTCATTCCACGTACAGCTTCATTTAGCTGTTTCTTTGGCGAAACGTTGTGTCTCGCCGAACGAGCGGAACTTTATTAACTCCATGTCAGCGGACAGAGCTGAGAAGCCGGCGGAAAGCCTCGCGGTGAACGACGAGTCAGTAAAACGCGAGAAAAGAAGTGCATGCGGTGTATCCGCGGCATCTGGTACCGCGGCCTGGTGTTTCTGCGATCCCCTTAGACCCGACCAGCCGGATTCCCTACACGGCCAACCAACCGTCGACGTACGTGACATCGGCGACGTCTGCGTTTAGTAGCGAACTACGCCACGGAGTGATGACAGAGCTCCTCTTAAAACGTGATAGACAGAGCTGTCATAAACGTACCGTGTCGTGGATCGTCAGGCCGCGTATATATACACGCGCTCGCCGCTTGCTCCCTTCCGCTTGATCCCTCAGCCACGAGTGGTTGATCCTTCAGACACGATGTCAAAATGGATTGCCGCGTTATATCTTCGTATTTCGCGGGAGTAATTTAGAAAAGTGGATTTGGAGAGGGCGAGCTCCAACGCGAGTTGGAATTATCGCTCGTCTCGAGAAACTTTGGAATGAAACTTTCGCTCGTTGTCCCGTCTCACGATGGTGAATTTGATCATGTTTCTTTTTTTTTTTTTTTTTTTTTTTGTATTTTTCCAAGCGAAGAATTTTTGTCTCGACGGGTATGCTTTGATCGACAATGTCCTTGGAAACGTGAGTTTTTCAGATAGAACACCTTCCTCGCTTACTTAAGAAATGAATGTCTCGTGTTCAGTTACTCAAATTAGAGAATAGGAGATCAACTTGTTGAAATATTCCACGCGCCCGCGCGGTCAGCGAGAACTGAGAAAACAGGGGAAAAATAGGTTGCCACGCATGGAACATGGAGGTGTATATTTTACCCGCGAGACAACCCGGCGAATTTTAATCTCATTAATGGAAGTGCTGTTGCGTCTAACCTTTTCAATTCGTAATTTAATTTGTACACTGTCTCTTAACTCGTAACTCCTACCCCGATTCGAAGCTGTGGGAAATTCGTAACCGAGGTTCGTAAACGATCGCTTTTGATTCGTCCACGTGCGCGTCAAAGTGGGTCTCGTACGTCACGAAATACCTTGTATATTGTACGTTTATACCAGTGTCTACAGAGAGGAGCGAGCGTGGCGGCTGAGAAATGTTTCCAATTTCATTCAAACCGGTTGTGAAATGGAAGAGCCCCGGTGCCGCGGCTTGGCTACGTGACAGACATACCGGAAAACCCGGACTTTTGGCAAATTCCTGGTTAGACGAGACGAATCCCTTTGCCAGGCCTTTCAGGGCCCAACCGAGTGTTTCACCGCGTGTTCGTTTTTCTCGTCCCGCTATATACCAAGGTTAATAAAATTACCGACTACCGGCTGCTGCGAATCAGGCAAACGACCTCGTCGATGCGTACGATAATCTCGTCAAATAAACGAGCTCGTACTACATCTACGTTTCACGTACTTCGTCTTCGAGTTCGAGTTCTCTGACTGCATTTTAATATTTAGTATTTATCACGTATCGTGTACAGGATGTTTCGTGCAATTGGGCAGAGTCTTAGCTTCTTCCTGGTAATAAGGAAGACAAAAATTAGACAAAAATTTCTTTGTGTGCGTTAAACGAAAGAAGAAAGTACAAACGCGAGAGAATCACTTTGCCATTTGTCCTGTCTTTTACACGCTGCGCTTTGTGAAATTAAAATTTAAACACAAAGTTACCTCGATTCTTTCTTTTCCAGAGAATAAAGAACGAATTGAAGTGTCCTTAAAGCTTTCGTTCTTTTTTTTTTTTTTTTTTTTTTTTTTTGACGTTTCTCTCTTCCGAGGGAAGAATCTCGTTTAATGAAATTCTTTTCCACCTCCTATCGCTTTGAAATTGCGATTTCTCTCGACCGTGCGTTTTCCTTTTCTTGTTTTCTTTTTGTAAAAATTATAATTCGAATTTTTAAAACAATGAGAGTCTCATTTCAGTACATTCCCTTCACGTTTTTATTATCTTCCGCGTTTCAAACGAAGCAGAGAATGCTACAGGTGATGCAGCACCGCATGTTTTAATCTTGCTACTTCTTTTTCATTTTCTTGCACATTTCATCTAATGTATATTTATAATTAGCAAGATTGCGTGATGCAACGTTCCATGTCACGGGAGATACGCAAAGTAGAAAGAAGGTACATCCGCAAAAGGATGATCCCTTATTTTCATAAGAGAATCGCCTTTTCATCCTTCTCTCAGTTTTTCATTTGCTTTTTTCGATCCAACGTGTTTATTTGACTGAGAAGGTATTCGCCATTACGCGGTTAGTGAAAAATCTGCCGTCGGCAATTTATTTTTCTCGCGCTCGAAAAATATTTGAACACTTTTATGACTATGGATCTTTATGCAAATTCATATTTTCATGAATGTAACCGAAGAGGCGAAATAAAAAAAGAGGCAGAGATTTTTGTTCACCCTCTGAATATGCATTACAACGAAGAGTTTGCTTTGGAAATATTTTCTGTGTTTTTCATTTTCCAATTTCTCGCAGTTGCGTAGAAATTCGGTGTCCAAGTAACGTGGAGAAATTGGAGAAAAGTCAAGATAAGCTGTTTTAAATATAGAATTATACGCTTCGTTTCTAGCTTAGCGACGTGACAAATAATTAACCTGATCAGATGCCTTCTTTCTCCGTACGTTCGTCCGATGCTTTATCATTTCTCATCAAACAATCCATCCGTCTGTCCCACTTCAACGTACACGTTTCTAACGATCCTTGTAATTGTTAGTCTGGATGTTCGTCTCTCGCTGATCCTCAAGTTCCAATTCTATCTCTTTCACTGCTTTAATCAACCATTCTATTCGTTAATGGTTCCTCTCTTCTTCGTTCAACTCGCGGCCCGTAAAAACCAACGGAAATTATTAACGAGTAACGTTACGTCGTTGAATAGATAAGGTGAAAAAAAAAAAAAGATCGGACTCGTTCGTAGCCTGGGAAAACCTAGTTTCATGGTTAACACGATAAGTATACGATTCTTTGTTCGCGCCGCACAATAAGAGTCAGCCACTTCACGCATTCGTAACCAGCGGTGCCCCCTGGAGAAAAAAAGAAACTACATCCGCGATTTTTCTTTTATCAAGAACGACTTGAAAATTGTTCCGACAAACTATGGAGTGTGTCGAACTCTGGATCAATCTTGGGATGCATTTAAAAAATTTCTCCAAATTTCCATTTTCTTATACGTATTTGAAAATCACGGAAGGTAGAAAAAAGTAAGTTTCTATATTTGTAAACGTTGAAAATTGATAATGTTCACGCGTTAGAAAATATTGGGCTATTCTTCTTGAATAGGTATTTCACACCTCCTTCTCGCTCAAGTTGTCGACTTGTCAATCAAATAAAGACCGTATGTCCAAGAAAAACTCTCCGCCATCCTTACGTGTACCAATCAATTTCCACCGTACAGTTTTAATTCCAGTCATTCATATCTCGCATCACGGTTTGCTACCCGTTGAAGACTGGTAGCTCCGCGCGCAGCGAGTCTCGGAGCGATTTCTTGCAACGCTCGCGCTGCATCCTCCGCTGCAAGACTATCACGAGAGCAGCCCGTTCGTCCGTGTAGCGCTGTCTGGTTATTCGCGGCGCTTCTTCTAGTCAGATTCTTGTTCCACGAATTGTAATTTCCTGTGTACGAGGGGGCACGTACAAGCAGCTATTCGTAGATCCAGGCCTCGTTACTTGGACAAGTCTCGGGAGGAAATGAGGTTAGCTCGCGTGATCTGTAGAATCGGCGCGGGACGAGATCGTGGTACGAATGGAACGGGTTCTCTCTGTCTCTCTCTATCTCTTTCTCTTGACTAGATGAGGGGTGTCAAGGGTGTACACGACTCGGTGATATATCTCGATGCGCCGCATCTTTCCTGGATTAGCGGATATAAATTTGCTCTTTCTTTCGAGCCGGGACTGTTATTACTTTCTAATAAAGCGATATTGCTCCGCGGCGCGCCCGCACCCGCGCGGGCAAATGATGTGGAACGACGAGTTAACGAGGCGGTATGCCTCTTGTTCTCCCCCACACGCTGCTTCGTTCCCTTCCTCCCATCCCGCCCCGTTGCATTCTTCTTTTCTACCCGCCACTATATCGTAACGATCCGCTTGTTTTACTCGTCGACAGCCGAAGCATCAATCGCCGTACGACCATCTCGCAGGACGTTCAACCTTCAAACCGGTGGACGGTGTTCTTCGAAATCGGCGATGACGAGATTTGCGGTGAACCATTAGCCAATGCCTCGCCAACGTTCACAGTGGACAGTGAAACACTGTCGATTGCCTTCGAGAGGAATTATTAATTCTTTTCTTTCTTTTTTTGATCGCGGCGCGAACTTTACCGAAACGACATAGCTTGAAAGTTCGGCTGCATGCGAAATAGATCGGCTCTGTCGACTCGCGCGTTAGAAAATTATTTCTTTTAAAATCTGTGTCGCACTTTTCTACTTTCTCTGGCGAATCGTAGACTCTAGAAATGATGATTGCTTTTGTTGGAAGAATTGGTACGTTATTCCGAATGAGAAGGTATCAAACTACACGCTTCTACTGTTCTACTGCACTACCAATGCGTTATATCGAAATAGATCGGATCTGTCAATCTGTGCGTCGGAAAATTATTTTCAAAATCTACGTCGCACTTTTGTACTTCTCTTGGCGAATCTAGGTAATCTCTACTAATCTCTGCGAAAGACCATAAAGGCCATCAATAACGTTAACACCTCTCTTAAAGTATTAAATTACACACTTTCGCTATTGTACCACACAGAATCTTAGATATCTTGCTCATGTTCTTTGTTTAGACAAACTTCATCGCGTTTAATCGACGTGAAGGATTCATCATCCGAAAGGATCGATGGACAATGCCAAGATAATTGAACGGATAAAAACGGGTGAAAAAAAAAAATTTCGGTTGCACAACGTTGGCAAGCATGGCAGACTGTTAATTTATCGGCGGCGATCGGTAGAGATTCGCGCGCGTTGGACGAGGAAGTCGTTTCCGATTGGGAAAAATGGCGAAAGGTTCAAGAGCTTATCGGGCCGAATGGATCTCGTACGTGCGAAGTTCGCTCAAGGAGGATAATTATATCGTGGTTGGAAAACTCGGAATTATTCGTGACCGTGACAGCTACCTCTTAAATCATACGACGTGTGAAGTTTTCTTATCTCGGCGCGACGATCGGATGCCGATAAAATTTGCAAGAATTAATGATGCTCGGTGTAGCTTGGCGCGCATCGAACCTTCTTCCACGTACCTAACTCGCACGAGTTGTGGCGCGGCTAATTTCGTGCTTCCTTATGAGGCCGCACGCGGAAGGAACGATCATTATTGGACGAATAATCTTTCACGTTAAGACGCTCGTATGTCATTATTCGCCGATACAGTTTAACGATTGAAACTGCCCCGCTGTTTTATTTTCGACGAGTAGCTCGAAAGCGCGGTTCGAAGATCTGCTCTACGCGAATTCGTTTAATTTTTTTTCTTGGAATAGTAAAAACGATCGAACTCTTCAAATTGTGTATCTTTTTGCGAATTAGATCATTTGAAGACGTACAAATAAATAAAGAGCTCTCGTTTCTCATTGCGCGATAAACCTGTTTCCTGTTTCTTGCAATTGAACGAAAAATTGATACGAGTTTTCATACTTTGGTCGTTAACGATTAAAATTGTCTCTGAAAAGAGACAAGCGCGGAGCAGTTTGATCAAGTTCCTCTCGCGGAACTTGACGTTCGATAAATGGAAAGATTCGCGCTTAACCGATCGTAATAGATTTATCACGGACGTAACGCGTTCGATCTAACATCTAATCGCGTTCCCGATTTATCCGAGGCGTCTGATATTTCTAATTTTCTGAAATGGGCTTACTATACGCTAGCAAGGCCGGTACATTCAATTTATCCAATATGGTTAGCCAGTTGGCCGTAACGTTGCCTAGGTGTCTAGCTCTGTCGAGCAAATTGTATCCTTTCTTCGTCAACACGTTCGCCGAGTTGATTTCACGTTTCCTCGTGTTGGGAGGAATCATCATTACCAGAGTGTACGATCTCTCTCTCTCTCTCTCTCTCTTTCTCTCTCGTATCGTGTGTGAAGACAGTTACGCGCCATCATTCTTGATGATTAAGGCGAATCGTATAACCTCAGCGTTTTTTATTTCCACAGGAGTTTTTCGTGCGAGCGTGCTGCGTAAAATTGTAACAAGCGGCAGCCGATGACTATAATTGAAATTCGCAATTTGCCGAACGACTCGTTACGCCATACCTTACGTTTTCAAGATCACATAAATTCCCCGCGTAATTGATTACTACGATTAATTTCGCGTGCCGTGGCACACGTTTCGTTCTGCCCGGCTCGTTGCGTTCCGTCAAACCGAATTTAATGGCAGAACCTTTCGATGATCGATGCGTTTCGTTGGAGAAAACGAGGTGAATAATGAATAATATTCAAGCGAGTGAGAGAGAGAGAGAGAGAGAGAGAGAAAGAGAGAGAAATAATTGATATTTATAGCGGAGAACAGTTTTACGTTCTATGTAAATCAATTTCAATACGACGCGCAGGCCCTTGATACGAATAAATGGACAAATCCTGTGGTGGTTCATCGGGACAGTAATGTGCTCACGAAATTAATTTATCCCTCGTAATTTGCTGACACGCCGCGTCGGGAGATTTTCTACTTTACGCGTGGAATGGCGACCCACCGATGATGTAGCGGTATTTTGACAACCTTAATACACACGCCCGGTCATCTCAATCGTTGTTACATCGATAATGTCATCCATCTGGTCAGCAGGCGTGGTACGATCGTTGATCATCATCTTGGTACCTACGTCCAAGCGTATCGACTATTTTTTCTCTTGTATTTTCCCGCTTGAATATTTCGCAGATATGTCGAGAAATTGAACGAGCAAAGATTTATTCTCAACAGACCGTTTCACCGTTATTAATCGTAATTTCGTCGTTCGAACTTGCAATCCTTTCTCGTGAATGTTCTGCCAAGAACAAGAACAAAATATCCTTGACGTTGATACCTTTTGACGACAGGAAGAAAAGAAACGGGGGAAACAAGCAGTTTGTGGTCGTAATGCCGCAACGCTGATTCTCTTGGAAATATCTCTTTACGAAGCAAGAAAATGTTTCTTTCAATTACGTGCTCCGTCGTAATTACAGTACTGAATTGTTCTTACTACCAGTCGAATATCTTTCGTATTTTTCATATTTTTCAATGAAAGCTCGTTGTTATTACAGTTTCCGCGTTGAAAAGCTCAAAATTCCCGCGAACGCGTGAAAATTCACCGGCCATTCGCTTCAAACGCGAATTTTCATTCCCGTGAAACGTGTAACGCTCGTCTACGCTGGCCTCGCGGGGCGCGATTGCGCTTCTTAAAGGCGGCCGTCGGTCGGTGACGAAGAGCCTGTTTGCTTTCCAAATTTTCCAGGCGACAGCCAGCATTACACGGGTGAAAAATAATAACAAGCAGCCGATGCTGCCTGCTATCAACGCTGCATCGTGACGCGCCATCGCCAAGACGACGACGGTGCATCAACCGACGCGACCTGTTATGGCGCGAGCAAATTGCTTCCCGCCGCGTCGTAAAATCCGTCCGAGTGATTGATTAGCATGCAGCCGCGGCGACCGGCGCTGCCCGACTCTCTCGTTCGTTTCTTCCCGTTCGTTCCCTATCTCTCTGTTCCTTTCCTTTCCTTTCCTTCGACCCTTTATAAAACATATACGAACACGAAACAACAACGTGCAAGCAAGCAAGCAAGCAACGTTCCCTCTAACGGCTCGCTGTGGCCGTGGTATCGACATTATCGGCATCAAGCATCTCTATTAGCCGCGGCGTGCACCATCCCGTGCACGAGGCTTGCCGTGTCCGTCAAATTAGAATCGGTCTTTACCCCTCTTTTTATCATTAACTCGCGGTGGAACGCGCGCGTGGGAGGAAACTGCAAACGCAGCGAGAGAGGCCGACGCGAGTAATAACAGTGTTCTTGCTGTGACAGCTGATGCCTCCTAGTCGTGCCTAACCTCTCGTCTAGCCGGCTCGCGTGCCCGTACGTTCGCGGTCTTTAGCAGTTTCGTTAAGGGCGCGTACCCCACCGCCGGCGTCATCTGACGATTCGACAGCGCGTTACTTTCGAAACTAGTCGTTTCGATCATCTTTCCGGATCATTAGCGTGTGTGTGTGTGTGTGTTTTTTCGTGAAATCGGTCGATCAGATTCTTTCTACGTTCGGACGGTGACTCCATTTGTTAAAACTGCCGATCGAATCTTGATTCGTGGACTCTGTCGTTACGCGAGACGGGGTTGGTAGAGTAACAATAACAGACAACAGGACAGATTCCTCGAACTCTGTTTGTTCACTCGTTGAGTCCGCGTATAAGTTTGCTCTGTAACGAACGGACTTTTATTACTCTATAAACGGCTCTTGGCCGGTTCTTTTTGCCAGTCAATGGCTCGATCGATGCCATTGTAAAGTGTCGACGGTAATGAGACACGTGTTCCTCGGGGAGGAAAGAAAGAAGAAGAAGAAGAAGAAGAAGAAGAAGAAGAAGAGGAGGAGGAGGAGGAGGAGGGTAATGGAGAGAAAAAAAAACAAAAAAAAAAAAAAGATCTAATTCCGTACGTGGCCGTTTACGATCCCTCGTTAAAAAAAAAGTCCCTAGCCGGTGGAGTCCTTACGGTGGCGCTGTTGCGGTTCGCATCGCGCTACGGTCAACGATAAATGATAACCATTAGCCTGGAACTTACCTTGCCGGTGGTAGCGGACTTGTAGAGCGGGCCCATGATGACGTGATCGGTGGGGCAGCCATCCGAGTCAATTAAGACTATCTCGCTGGAGTCCACGCCGTCCATAGCCACCAGCTCGCGTACGAAGATCTCGTACGGGCTGTTAGGGTCGAGGATCTCGAACTTGAGCGCCAGTGGATCGCCGACTTCGGCCGACGGGATCGCTTCGTTTCCGCTGCGATCGGTGATCTTCATGGCGACGTTCGGCGAGTCGACGATCACTTCCTCGGACAACGCGGGCGTTATGTCACCGTGCACGCCGAGATCCACCTCGTTCGATACTGTTTTGTTGGTGAGATCGTACTGGCAGGTGACGGCCAGGCCGAGATCCGAGCTGGTGACAATGGTGTCGTGGTGTTGGATCACCACGTCGTTTAGGTAACGGCCCAAACCCTGTTGCCTGATGTTGCACTCCAAATCGTCGTAGGCCATTCGCAGCTCGAACTCCAGCGCGCCCTTCACGTCTTGCACGCACGAATTCGGCGAGCCTTTCACGTACACCTTGCCGTAGAACAATTTGCTCGTTTGGATTCTCGTCACCATGTCACCGGCCCGGCAATCGATCGTCACGTTGTAGCACGAGCTCAGTTCGTAGGTCGAGCCCTCTGGCACGTCGAGATAAGGCTCCTGAAACCGAGCACCAACGAATTTCTTATCGTTGTATTTGCCTACACGCCACGTGTTCTACGACGATTCTTTTTATTTCTAAATACTGTAAAGAAATAACTGACTTGTCCATTCTTTCTAAATGATTTTGAATGATATTATCGGTACGATTTTCAACAAACATTGAAATATCAATTTGGCATTGATTCATTCTCTCTTTATTTCGTAATATCACTCACACTGTTGTGTTTGTACTCTTGTTTTCTTTTTTTTTTTTATCTGAAACCTTGTTAAATTACGTCAACTTGGTTCGGTATTCTTCACTCGTCGTTTCTGATTAATTCAATCTGCTGATTGTTCGTTGGAATTGTTAACTCTTGGAGCGAAAACTATCCTCCATTTTTTTTTTTGTACTGAAAATATGACCTCGCGTGATTTACGTTTCACGAACGAACTATCTGTTAACGGCGATAGTGCGCGTCGGTAATAGGATAATCTGGATCGGAGAGACGGGGACAATAATAATTTGCATATTTCCACTAAACTAGCCGGCCAGTGTTATAATTATCTACTATTTGTAGAACTTAAATTGTCACAAATGTGTTCCTGTTTATCATTTTATCTCGCAACAAATTCCCAGGATGCACCGAGCCAGGCCTTGCACGTTCATTACCAAAATTACAGCATCAGCTCTGAGATATTACCTCTTTATACAATTACCGTAACGTATTATTTAAGTTATTTAATGATATAGGAAACGGGGTCTCAAATTACCGCGTTTAAATATTTATGCTCTTTTTAACGACACGAGCGGGGGCACCGAGATCCCGGGGGTACGTCGCAAGTCGTTACGAATAACTCTCCTTCTCGCGTAAAATGTCGTCTCCCCGAAGTTTGAACGTCAGTCGCATCGGTCGTGTCATTTTTCAGATACAAATAACTTCGTACTCCATAGATGACTACAGATAACATGATTAAAAAACAATTTTTCTAGTCGTTTAATTGACGAATGTAGCTTCTGACTCGAATGTAGAACGACTCGAACATCATTCGTATTAATGAAGAAATTTATTTATACAAGTCAACGTACGTAACATTACACAGATTTACAAGGATTCTTCTTAACTCGAAACGAAACTTGCAACAGTTCGAGTTTGTCACGTTTCAAGAGTTTTTGTTGCGAGATTTATTGACGATTTTTAAATTTTCGACGATGGAGAAAAGAGACTGTCTATTCATTTCATAACATAATACATTCACGAGAACAAAACATTGACGACTCCTCCTCTCTTCAACGATTCTAAAGAGCTTCTCGTATATCGAATCGGCGAAGAAATAAAGACGCGATAAGGTAAAAAAAAAAAAAAAAAAAAAGAAAATGAAAAAAGAAGCCGTGACGCGAGTACGATGGATATTGTGAGAGCAAAAGAAGAGGCACCGAGTCAGTCGGACGTAGAGAACACGCATAGTTGAGAATAGAGCGAGCCGATTCTTCAACAGGTTGGCAAGAAGAAAAGTCTTTGTCTTGACTTGCTCGGGACCGCGAGATACTCGGGTTCTCTCTCGTATGCACAAACTGAAGAGCCAACCGAGCACAGGCTCGATCGAGGGTAAGCAGCATCTGCGATGGAAACTCGATTTTCCACGAACGCGCTCTCGGCGCGGAATTGTTCAACCTGGTTTACACGTGTGCGATGTAATCACGTTTACAGAAAATCCCTACCGGCCCCTTTCTACTGGTACGCGACCCACGGGCCGGAACGAACGGGCGAAATACGTGCGGTCTACGATTTCCAAGCGAATCCCGTGTCGCGGAATTGACGTCGAATTGTTTTACTCCGCCGTGCCAAATGAATTAAAGTAAGTTCACGCAACGCGTCGGGAAACTCTCCGCGTTGCGTGGAACAACGTCCCCTGACGCCATTTCGCGGCCACGTCGCGCAACAACGTTTTATTAAACGCGAAACGAACGGCGAACGCTTCTCGTCCGTCGCGTCGAATGAACCGTGACGCGGCATCGCGCGCAGCTTTTCACATTTGTTTCTGTCTTTTTCTTTTTCTTTTTTTTTTCTTTTTTTTTTCTTTTTCGTGAGCGAGTAATAGAAAAATTGCGCGCCCCCGGTCGAATATCGAGATTCCGCGCGCGTTTCGAGAATATTATAATGGTGCGCGGAATGGAGAAAATGAAGTAAAAAATATCGTTCCCGGAGAGAATTTAATATCCCGATTGTATCATGAATACATTGCACTGGACTATTTTATTATCATCTGGTGTCGTGGTCGATTAAGGTACGTAGTTGGAGCTTCACTACGTCCAGTGAGACACACGATATAAAAAAAAAAAATTGATAATTCTTCTTTTTAATTCGTCGAGATGAAATTGTAATTTCATGGAAACTGTCAGGATTCGATTATTTACCTGAATGTCCGACAGGGTAGCTCTGGAATGATGGCTAAGACGGCACACCATGTCGCCGGTGTCGCCGTAGTCGTAAGAATGGCAACGGAACGGCGAGTTCAAGCAGAGCTCACGGCATTCCTCGGAGCTGCCAACGTCCTGGTACACCGAGTCCACAGTTTTCAAGATACGGCCGGATAGTTTCTTAAATTCGCAAAGTTTCACCGGCTCGTCCACGCAATGGTTTTCCAGATAATCGAAACCTTTAGCAGATTGGAAAGCGCTCGACCCGGCGACGGTTAACCGGTCCATGTCCGAGAGTTCGCATTGTTTCGTCGAGTTCGCGTAGTTGGCAGACCTGAAAGAAAAAACCCAACGACCATTTAGAATCTCTGACACTTGGTTTGGTAGCGTTTGAGACGAGCAAGGAACTCGTGAAACATTTTTATCAATATTATACGCGAGGAAAGATGAGAATCCGGGAGAAATTAATTGAACGTGTCGGCAGGAAGAAACAAAACTGATAAAAAGATGATCGACAGATTTATTCAAATGGAATAGAATAACGTGAATGTGTACGAAAGGATAATTCACCATGTGCATCTACATCAACGTTTGCTAAACACACGTAACGTCGATCCGTACAAACGACCAATCTTCGTACCTTATTCGACGATTGTATTTCATACTAAAACTCGACGTACGTACCATCGAACTGCCAAACGAATTGACCTGTTGCGCAACATCTGACAAAATGACCGGAATCGTTCCACGCCTATTAAACTGCTGCGACTGTTATTACGCGAAACCGCCGGAGAGTAAGTAACAGAAACCGAATCTCCACCGGATTTCGATGGAGCAATGTGTAACTGCATTAAGTCTCAATGACGTAGAGCGAAATCGCAGAGTCCATAGGGAGGGAGGGGAATTGTAATAGAAGCTGGCTAATGGATTTCCACAAAACTGCGAGCTTTGCGTTGCCAAATATTGCGGCGGCGCAAATTGAATCAATAGCTTCTCGGGAATTTGTCGCTACAACTGACTGCGCGACACGCAATTACTTTGCATTCAACGTGGAGCTAAAGTGCTTGCACACTTTGGCCGCCACGGAGAAACTGCGCGTAGATGTATTTTTACACGTGGATTGCATGAAACATATTTTGGAATTTCGCTAACGTCGAAAACAGGGCGATATTGACAAAGTTTGAAAGCAATCTGTAATGTATTATGATAGTTGCAGGATATATATTCGATAAAGAATTCGTTTGTTGCATAAGGTTGAAATTATATATTGTCGTAATTTATTTATTGATTATCGAGATTTATCGATGTAACGAATTACTGACTGATAGATCTTCTCACGATCTTCAAGTGTTGTCTGAATCTTGGATTATAAAACGGAGACTCAAGCTCGTTTATTTTATCATTGACGCTTCTTTTCTGCAACGTGCTCAAATTTTGAAATGTTTCGCACAGCAGGTTAAAAACATATTCGTTTCACGAGTGTCTTCCAACACCATCGTCAGCGACTGTTAACACTTTTTCGAGAAGATCAGGGAACTATCAACGCGAGACGAGGCGAAAGTGTTTGTACGACGTGTTTAATCAACGAGAAACCTGTCTTCAATGGCGAGAAATAGAAATATTGCGTTTAGAAGCGCTCACTTTTTAAACATGTCACGGTAAAATATATATATATATACACGAGCGTATTACATCGGTTTTCTTCTATTTTTCAAAGACGGCCTGGCGTCCGTAAGTCGAAGCAATTATTACATGCTAGACCAGGGATCGTTTCACCGTAATAGTCTACAGTTCAACGAAAACACTAATTTACCAAGGTTTACCAGAGGAGTCAACCGAAGCAGTTCCCTCCGTTCTCTTCCCCGTTTTTGTCCACGTTCGTTAATGCCTGCATGTAATGAACGTAATAGCAGGCAAGTTGTCCGGAAGTAAGAACACCTCTCGTTTTTGATTGCTCGGTCTCCTCGGTTTCTCCTCTTTCGACCTGTTCTACGCTCAGACGAAGCAAGAACCTTGATACTCTACCCTTATCTTACGTTATTTACGAGAAGCTGCATGATAACGTGAAAACGCGTATTAAATATTATATAAGAGATATTATATAAAATTGCGTCAGTAATAATTTAGCATTGAATCACTTAAGCTCGGAATCTTTAATTTAATTTAATTTAATTTAATTTGATTGCTAATCGTGGGAAATGATAAGTATAAGTATAAAGTTAAATTGAAACCATCTACAACTCGACGAGATTAATTGAGGGTTGATACGTCGACGATTCTGGGAAATTACGAGTGGAACGTAGAAGCTTCATCGACTGAAATCATTATGCGAGTCAGTTCCCCATTTCCAAATATGAATTGCACGTGTTGGTACGAAATTTTTTATTCGTCTTTTTCCAAAATTACGAAATGCAAAGAATGTTCAAATATTGACAAATTGAATAAAAGCTGTTTTTTTTTTTCTTCTGCCTCTTTCGAATAGATAAAACATCACGCCGTTTACACAGAAAGTTGTGTTTGATGAATTTCGTTGCAAAATCAATCTATTGTTAAGCTCGAATTGAACTTCACAGTTCGGAAATATCGCTCGATGAAAGAAAATTCAGTCGTATAAATATTTATCGCGAAAACACATTGACGTACGTCTAGATATTGACGACGCGTACGATGTATCACCGCGAATATTTACATTTCAATTTATTCATGTCGCCGGAGTGACATCGCAATTTTCCGTGCTGAAAGTTCCGCGCAATTATTTCATCTCGTAACTTACCGATCACCGTGCCGACGATCGTCGAAAAGTATCGATGGCAAATTCGTCGATGTGAAAAACGTTAGGCCAGTGTTAATTGATAATCAACAAAGAACCACTGCGACTAAATTTTCAGTGACGTGTGACAATTTAAAGAATCGATTTCCTCTTAAATAACGACGTTTGAAATTTCTAAAGCGAACTTTCTTCCAATTTTTTAAAACAGCAATTCTCTTTAATTTAAGTTGATTTTTCGTTCTTCGTTCTTTCATTTCTGGTATTTGTTCCGTACCAGAATTCCAAAAAAAAAAAAAAAAACGGAAATTTTCGACCACGGTGTTAGTATCCCTTTACGAATACTAACTAGTTCAATGTTACCGTCTTAGGAGGATTGCCCTTTTATTTACACTATTACACTATTGTCTATTATTATATTTATATTATTATATTATTATATTTCCTTTATTATGTGTTAGACATTAATTAATTGTGTGACGTTGTTGTCTCGATTGATTCCCTTTTTCGACTGACTGTCTCGAATCTTCCAAACACTGTTTTTCTTGGAGTGTATGTTAGTGTGCGTGCGTGTGTGTGAGATGTAAGCGAGGCGAATGTAGTAGTGAGTCGTGGATGATGGTGTGTCATAGTGCGTGAGACGGAACAGTATTTTATATCATTTTTCGAACATTTGTAAAATCACTAGTTGTTTCAACCGCAACAATGCCGAACGTTGTGCCACTAAATCATCATTGTCTTTTGGGCAAAGTTCGGTTAGAACGTTGTTGCTTCTCTCGTGGAACATCAGGTTCAAAGCGAGCAGCCGGGCGCCAAATTTATTCCACGTTCCTCGATCGATTTCGGATTATATTGCCTTAAGACTTGGATAATATTCATGGCTGGCACGTTATGATTTCAATATTCTCGGAGTTCTCCGTCCGAGGGAATCCAAGTCGAAAAATCACCGCGCCCTTATGCGGTTCGTCGCGATAAACGTCGCCATTGAGTCGAACGTATAATCGAATCGTCTGCAGCTCTGCCGATTATCGCGCCTCCGGGCCTTCTTTTTATCATATTTGCCAATGCTTCTTCATCAGCTCGATAATCCGTATTCCGAATGATTTCACTCTTTGGGGCTATAAAATTACATGGAAATATTCTAACCGACTGTAACGTAAATCTCGGCAATCTGGTTTGTCTAAAATATTATCTTCTACACACTCGAACGTTCTAATTTCAAATTACGTTTAACAAGAAGAAACATTGGAAAGTTTCAATTGAAGACACGTTGCAAAATATTTCTCAATATTTTTAACGAAACGGCCTCGCAAATTTTCCAGTTCCAGAAGCTAACGACAACGGTTAAGAATATGCCAGAGTTTCGCGATAGAGACTGTTTCTACAAAAGAATTCGAAACACTCGATCTGTATGTTGAACAGTTGAACTGCGTCTCGAACATACCGGTTCCACGGTGGCTCATTTGAGAGCGACAGAGAGCTGGCGTTGTTTTTATCGATCCGGTGACAATCGAGCTGATCAAATTCAAACCGGCACCGATTTGACAAAACGGCGCAAACAGAAATGAAGGGTTCCGTAATCGAACGTATATCTAGTCGACTGTTCGTTCGTTAAATCAACAAGTTTCGACACAGAATTGTTCGCGATTCGAATAATTGGCCGGTGATATGCGTTGCGTTTATTATTCATTCGGCTGGTGAGCGGGCGCGCGCGCGCGCGCGCGCTCGCCAAACGGTTTGGGAAATCGCTTTTATCGCGAATTACTTTTATCCGATTCGCTCTCGCTGATCGCTGGCCGGTGATTGTACCGCGACAAGATTTACGCGCGGCTACGTCTCGCCCCCATCGTCATCGATCTCTAATAGAAACGTCAAACGATATTTCCCCTCGCGCGAATTGCCGCTTCGCCAATATTGCCGTCCGAAATTAAGCACGCCTTCTTTGTTTCCTCTTTGTCCACGTTCCCGACGAATTTACCACCTCGTGGATTTCGAACGCTATTGTTTTCTATCCTACGCACGATTCGTTTTTACCTTGCTCGTTTTACTTTGTTTCAATTTTTTTTTTCTCTTTTTTTCTTTGGCAAGTTCGAGGATCGACGATCTTTATTCTCTCGTAGCAAAATTGCTTCGGTTATCAAATTTGGAAGACATCTTCTAGACAGATGTCTAGGAAAGTCATAAATTTTCGTTCTCTGGAAGTTTCTTTGAAACGCAAGATTTGACACTCGAGCGGGAACATTCGATTCCCGAATTCACGGAATTTCTCTGCTTTTGAAATTGCTTTTTGATTAAACGTAAAGTTCAGTGTCTCCTGTCGTTTGGCGTTATTTTTTTCCGAGGTAGTTCCGTGCATAAGCAAGAAGAAGCTGGCCAGCTCGAACGACCGTTCGCTCGAACGATAAAGCCTCCCCCCCCCTACGTCGCTGATTTTCTTTTCTCGAGTCTCAGGGCAAAAGATATACCGTTCCGGCACAACTTAGGGTAAACCTCCGGGGAAATTTTAACCTCCCAGGCAGATGTTAAATGCGAAGTTAACTTCGACAGAGCGATGTCCGGGCGTTTCAACCCCTCGCCGACCACACCCTCATCCCTCCCGTTTCTTCCCTTTTATTTTTCTTCTCTCTTTTTTTTTCCCACCAACCAAACTGTTTTCCCTCTTGCCTCGAATCCCTGGGACAATTGCTCTCTCGCTTCTTCGATTCGCCAGTCGCGATCCGCCACCTACCGTCTTTCCGCGCCGTGGCTATTTCGAACGAAACGGCAGGAAGAGGGAAAAGGAGACAGTTCGCGGATCAGGGGGGTGGACGATCGGGGGGCGGTGTAAGGACGAGCCAGAACGGTGGAAAACGACGGGCGCGACGGAGGCAACGATGGAAAAGAATTACAAGTGACTCGGCCCGCTGCATCTCGATGAATCTCAAATTATTCGTGCCGCGGCGACGGCCGAGGCGTTTCAATACAGGGCGAATCGGCTGCGCTCGACGCATCTAACTTGCATTAAATTTCCATCCGGCCGCGAACGAGGGAACGAAGGCGGCGAACGGTGGCTGGCAACCCGGGTCGGGTCAAATAAATAAATCGAATAAGTAAATGCGATTCAGTCGGATCGACCGCGAGGGTAAGGTGGAAGGAGAGAGAGAGAGAGAGAGAAGAGAGGGAAGAAGGAAAGGGAAAACACGTTCGAGCATTAGTGCGGCGTTTCCCTTCGTAATTTCAGCGAGACGCAACGAGCACCATTCGGGACGTATGGTAAAGTCCTTGCGGCTTTTCAACCGTAATTGAATTTCTGCCGGTATTTAAGCGTTTTGCCGGCGCAATTCTTTTTCTCGACGGGAGAATTTCGTAGCCGGGCGTACGAGTCGCCTTGTCGCGCAGTCTGCCCATCTGACGAGATTTCACGCGCAATTCCCGAACACCTACCGGGAGACATTCAGTTCTTTCAGTTCAAATTTGAAACACGAATTTTTACTCGATACGATAAAGCGTTTACATTTAGTTAAGGATTTCCAATACACACATACACACACACACACACACACACACACACTCTCTCTCTCTCTCTCTCGTAAATTACACCTTTATTTACACGGATTCGTTTTACGAGAACGAAAGTCTGTCAGTAGAAAAGAAAAAATGTTGAAAAGAAAAGTTGGCACATGTTATACAAACGCGTATTTCTTTCACATAGGTTGACAAAAAATGAAAAAATGAGATTTCAAGGAACAAAATTTTATCCCGTGTCACTATCGCCTGCTGTAATTCAAAACGATCAATCTTTTCTTTTTTAATTGGCACAAAACTCATTATCTTCGCCGCTTGAAATATTGCAAGTTCGACCTCATTTTTATCGTCAATGTTAATTTTCTTGGACGATTTGTTCTCAGACTCATCTTTCGCCAAGTTTCCATAAATTTCACTTGCTTGAACATAACCGGTTTGTAGGAAACAAACACTACGAATTTTCTCATCTGTTACTGTTATCTTGTTACTTTTAAAAATTCTAGGAAAACACATTCTCCGTGTAATAAATTGATATCGCGCGTAAATGGCGTTACAATTCACGCTCCCTCCCCCCAAAAAAAGAAATCGAAAAGAAATCGGTGGTCAAATCGATGTCACGCGATCAAAGATGAAATTCCCGCATCGAAATGCAAACGATTATAGCTGGAACAAACGTTCGAACGATCTCTCTCTCTCTCTCTCTCTCTCTCTCTCTCCCCGCTGGAGAGAACTTGGATTATATACACGTATAGTACGCCTATAGTATGTTTCTAGTTGGCCCATTGAAGTCTCCGCGGGCGAGAGGAAAATTTTCGTCGCAAACCTGCGGGACCGGTGAAATATCGCGGCGAACGCGGGGACAGCGTTCCGTTTGTCGATGTCGATCGAGTCAGCGGAGGGTTCGATAGATCCCTTTAATTGATCTGTTAACAGTTTCACAGCGATAAAGGGCAAAACGAGGAGAACAGTTGCAGAAAGGCAGATCGGGCCACGATGAAACCGGTATCGCTTGTAAACCGGCGTTCGTTGTTTCGCGTTACGAAATTGGAGGGTGGGGGACACTTTATGGGTTCACGCCCGGCACGTCCGTGACACGAACTGAAAAACACTAATTTGCATTACTCTTTTATAACCTGGTCCCTTTTTGCGAGGCGGCTTGACATCCGCCAGCGCACAATCCGGGCGGGATAAGCGGCTGTATTAACGATCGTCCGGCAAAACCCAGCTCGCGGCGAGCGTCCAGCCTCTTTGTGGCCGAACCGGCCGAAACGGCTTCATATCTGCACCATTTTTTTCTCAGCTCGGAATAAACTAATCAACCTCTAGACCACGTACGGGGGCACGGCCACGTTCCATTTATGCGTTACTCGTAAACGTATATCAAAGCGATATACGTCGCGAGGAACGAGCTCCGTTTTTTCGGCTGCTTCCCGGGGAATATTAAATTGGCCCCGATTTTCAGCCACTGCGAAACGTGCAGATCGATCCGAGCCGCTCGTTGATCAAAGAGTTTTTTTCTGTAAACGCGACGTAGAATTCTCGTACCAAACACGTTACGGCAAACATTTATAAATAATAATAATAATAATAAGGTATCCAAGTGGATCAATCGTCGAGTTTCACAGGAAGCTAGCAATTGTTTCGACACTTGTCAACGAGGAGATCAATCCCAGATTCACCATGTTTGATAAACTCATCCACGCCGATCGCTGTCAATCGACGCACGATTGCACATTTCATTCAATTCGCCGGACGATGCTGTTTGGCGATACTCGAAAGCAGCGGATCGTGTTAAGTAACAGGCGAAGTCGGGGTGAGAAGGTAAGCGAAACGGGCGAAAGGATATCAGATAAAAGAAAGGTCAAGATCGAAGGAGATAGCCGGTGGTAGGAAAGAATAGTTTCAACGGGCATTTTGGTAGTTACGAACGGCCACGATACTCGGATCCCGGTATATCCCACCCGATATCCCCTATGTGCTATTACTCGGAGATATACGTCGTCTACGCAATCCCCGTGATGCATTCGCGCGTTCAGCCGCGACTACCGGACGAGACACCCTCTCCACGCTTCGTGCTCTCTCTCTCTCTCTCTCTCTCTCTCTTTCTCTTTCTATCGCCCGTTTCATCCCTCTGCACATCGACTTTTCCCCGTTGCACCGGCACTCACCACCCTCTTTCCCCGGCCAGTCTCTCGCTTTCTCAACAAATAGCTACAATTACGTACATGTGCCGATACATAACCCACCCTTGCTGGCCTCGTCTTCCACATAACCCTCTTTCCAAGCCTGCTTCGCCACACCGCTCACCCCTTTCCCCCTCCTCCCCCCGCGTCTATCTATCTATCCATCGGACGAACAAAGTGCACCGCTACGAGTCGTCCGTTTTCCAGCGATGTTCGCATCCGATACCGCACCTACGTCTTTCTATCCCATCCCTCGATCCTCCTCCTCTACCTTCTACTCTCCGGGGCTCTCTCTTGTTTCTCTCCAGTCTTTCGTCACCATCTCGATCGCTTGGCCTTGCGGAGGAAAAAGTTTCCGGGCGACTCGCCGACTTCTCGCGACCGCCGTCCCGAAGAGCAAACGGTACGTTCTTTATCAGCGGTTTCACAAGCTGTCGCGACCCTGAATCGGGGAACCTGTTTCTATCAGGTGTCTAACGCGAGTTTGCGTTACTTCAATAAGATCGCTAATCTAGCCGGAGAAACTATTGTGCAAATAAAGGAACATTTTTACATTTCGATAATACATTTGAAGTGTTTCTTCCTCCTTTTTCTTCGGATTGCTCGTTCTCACGTGTAACTTGACTCTCGGTTCGTTTCTTTCTTTCGACTCGGCTGTTTTCTATCGCAGTTGAAGAATCGATCGACGACATAAATCCTTCCACGCTCTCGACTAAAGAGTAAAGAATCGCGTGAGTCTGGTCACCGAGCAACGAACTCCCCTCCCCGTGTTTTCCATTACGCGTTCCCGACAAATTTATAGCTTCGTAATTGGATTAGGACCCCGTTCTTCTTATTTATTTATTTTTTCGCCCCCGCCTGGAAGAATTCCCTCTGTACCTTGGCGTCGAATCACGCTCTTAACTTTCCACATCTCTATCCGCATAAATCCAACTTACGGTAGCGAGAGAGAGAGAGAGAGAAAGAGAGTGAGCATTAAACGCCCGGGGAACGTTTAAGAATATAAATGGCCGTTTCGCGGCAGAAAGCAAAGCTAATTGTCAGGGAACACGGAATTAACCCTTTGCCTCCTATATCGTGCAGCAGAGTATCAAGGAATCAGACGCTGGTACACCGCGCTACCTGCCCAACGCGCGCACATACATTATGTATCTTATCTCGGGCATTTGCTACCTTTTGCGTTCTCGCATCGTGTTGTTCGCCGGTGAGGAGGAAGGAGAACAAACCAAGGAGAAAGAAAAAAAGAAGAAGAAAGAAAGGGAAAAATAGTACGAAACGAACGGATCGTAAACAGTTCGAGAGGATCACTTGAGGGAAATCTAAGAAATCATGCGGGAGCGTTTGTCATGCTTTTTCGCGTAGCCGAGCGCGATATACATATGTATATATATATATATGTGTGTGTGTGTGTGTGTGTGTGTGTATATGTTTCTTCGCGACGAGATTCAAGAAGAATCACGGCACCTGGATTATCTGGCTAGCGAGAGGAAATAAAGCACCTCGAGAGTGTTGCGCTGTGCGTAGTCGTTACCACGCAACTGGGTAAGCACCTCGAGGTGCAAGGAATTAGACGTTACGGCGCATAGGATCGACGCGTAACACGCACACACACTCACACTCACACACAAACCAGCACGTTCGCTGGTATTAGCGTTTATACGTACAGCCGCTCGATGTAATTACGATAAAGTTAATGTAAGGGCGTCGGGTGGCCCAGCTGGGCTCTACGGTCGATCGGCGACGTTCCCCGGTGTAACAGGTGCTACCTCGTGAGTTTCAGAACATCGGTACGGCGCTTTTCTCGGCCAGCAAGCAAGCAGTTAAGATATGGGCCCAGCTGTGTCTTGGAAATAGGGTGACGCGAAAACTTCGCCAACTTCGAGTCGACGGTAAATTTTTACGCTGCAGACACGACGCGCGAACGTGACGCGACTGACGATGGTGTGTGTGTGTGTGTGTTTGTTGGCTGCGTCGTCCAAAAACTCTCTTTATCGAGAATTCGAACTCGAGGAAACTCCATTTTTGTGACCCTTTCGTCGAGGAGGAAAGGTACTTGAGGTTAACCCTTATCGCGATGTCGCGCGCAAACGGTATTGAATTTGAAATCAAGAATTTTGATGCGTTCTTTAACGTTGGAACTACGAGAATGGTCAAAATGACCGGTCGATAATTTTAGATATTTAGATATCTTATAGACGTGAAACATTTTGTATTTTTAGAGAGTTACATGATTCTTCGTAAAATACATAAATATGGAAGCTTGTGTATTATAAAGATTTTCTGTTTCTTCTACTTCGGTGTCTCTACTGATGGAAATTTTATGCCTCATTTGACGGGTAATTCTAGAGTTGGATTGCAAGGTATTTTTAGAAAGGTAATTAAACACCTGAAGGTAATTAAATTGCAAAGGGTAATTAAATTAAAAGTATTTTCAGGGATGACTGCATTGTGTGTCTTTTATAGATCTCATAGAAAGAAATGACCGCGACCTCGAGGTAAGATCAATTTTAAATGTAATAATTAAGTCTGCTTCATAATTAAGTCTGTCCGACCTTTAAATCTGAGTTCAAATCGACGCAAGTCAGATTGGTTTCTGTCTATAAATAATATTAAATTACACACTTGTACTAGAGGACAATTAATATTTTAACAAGTCAACGTTTTAAATTTAGAGTTTGAATTAAATTGTACGCGCAAAAGACATTTTCGATCCAATGCTGAAGATTCTTTCTTAAAGAAAAGACTACTCATACCCACGTGATAGCGATAATGAAGGAATTAAATGCATTTGACTCTTCGCACAAACATCAGAAAATTATTACCGACAATTGTATCTCATTTCGCGAGGAATTTTCACCGATGAAATATTCCGCGGCGAGAAGGGAGTTTATTTATCGAAAGGATGAACAGATTCGAGGATGGGACGGAAAGAAGGAGCAAAAGGACGGTGTAATTAATGACGAGGATTGAAGATGTAATCGGCGGTGTACGCCCACATTCGCGATCCTAATTAATAAATATCACCGTGGCTAATGAATTGTGGTTTTTAACCGCGGCAAATATAGCAGCGCGAGGTAAGGCCAGTCTGATTGCGAATTAATTACTTATATCGCTCGATTTGCATATGCAAATCGCGAACGACGGAGCCGCGCGAGAGACAGAAACAGAGAGAGAGAGAGAGAGAGAGAGAGAGAGAGAGAGAGATGAGAGACGAGAGACTCGAAGGAGAAAAAGGACCGAGGCAGGGTTGGAGGCAAGAAGTTTCCTGCTATCATCGCTGGTGTAACCCGTATTGGCGAACGATAAACCGATAGGGAGAAAGAGCGAGCTTCCACTTATCGCGGAATTCGTTTCTATCGGGAGTTCTTGTAACAGTTCATGTTAACGACGCCTCGATAGCCTCGTTTATAGACATTATGTACATGCTTGTCCTAATCGTTCAATACGCGCCCTTCTTCCACGGGACGGGCATTTTTCTTTGCCGGAGCATCGATTCTTGGTTTTCCGTTGATACAGAGCCGGCGATTAGATAAATTTGTTTCTTAATCAGAGTGATGAATCGAGGCGATCGAGATGCTCGATAAAGAAACGAAGATGTTAATAAATTTCCGTGCAACAGGTGTACGTTTTATTTCTAACAGAATGTAGGTACTAGTTTCAATTATGCCAAATGAATATGAATATTGAACATTGAAGCGTTGCACGTCATAACAAATTAGCCGTAGGATAATCAGTTATGACGCGATAAAAGTGTCGACTTAATTTTTTCAAGGAGACATGCCAATCGATGATTTCAAAGTAATCATCTCTAGCTAGAGACGAGAAAAAGATGAGCGTGTACAAAATTATTCGTACTTTCGTTGCAAAACGTCAATTATCCAAGCTACCACATACCCGATGCACATAATCCAACAACGCACATTTCGTTTTCGCCGAGTGAAACACGGCGTATCGATCGAGTGGTGTAACACATCGCGGAATTACAAGCGCGCCATAATCCGTGGTTGATGTTCCCGTGGTTGGTGTTTATGGCGAAGTTATTTGCGCCTCGATTATACATTTTGCCGTGCATTTTATTCGTCGCGAGAATATTCGCCGCTCGTCCGAACTCTAATGAACAGCAACAACACTCTGGCGGCCATATCTGGAGGCCGACATCGTCAAAGTTAAAATCTCCTCTGCGAGAGGAGAGAGGGTTCACATGGGGTGCGTAATGCGAGCTACGAGCAGACTATGATCTGATAACGTTCGAAGATATAAAAGGAAAATGGAACAAGGGTCCACGGGCTGCAGAAAAGAGGGTCGGGGACGGACCGTCCCGGCAGCCGGTACACTACCACGATGCTTGCGGTGAACACCGGACCGAAGGAGGTGTACGTAGATAGAAACAGAGTCGCGATAAAGTCGTATCTTTCTTATTGCTATCTTCGCCGTAATTCTCCCCAAGTCGCTAGGAACGAACACGCAAGAATAGTACGGTCAGCAGCAGTAGCAGAGAGGCAGCTCGTGAACGAGCGAGCGAGCAGCCACGACGACGACAGCAGCAACGTTCCACCGTACGCCTGTTTGTACGTACACACTGTCGAGATCTGTGCACACCGGCGCGCATACTGACAGGATATATTTTAATGGTCGGATTTCTCCGCGCATGCACGTCCCTATCTTTCACGGTAACGACGCAACCAACCCCGTACGAACGTCATGCAAACACCGAAAGGAAAATGGGGGTTGAGCTAGTGAAGAGAGAAAGAGAGGGAGGGAGAGAGAGAGAGAGAGAGAGAGCACGAATGCATGGCTGAAACACAACGAAGAGGCACAAGGCAGAGGCGAGAAGGATGCGCGTTAAAAGCGAATGTTCTTTTAACCGTTGCTGCTACGTTTTATCCGTGGCCTCGCGACTGTAAGATCATTAACCTCCGCCCCGTAAAAGCCACGAGACATTTTCGTCGTACGTTTGCTTCCCGTCACCTGCTCTCGCCGGGAATGCTCGTTTCTTTCTTTTTTTTTTTTTTTTTTTCCGAAACCCCCTCCTGTTCCAATTTATCCTGAGTCGCGCTCGGGAAGGTTCATCCACCGAACGGTTTCCGGTGAACACTCTGCTCCCGGCTGTCTCGGTAACAATTCTTTTCAATGATACTCGTGGCAGAGCGATCCGATGCTCCGCCGCGTATAACGAATTATGTAAATCAAAACGGGGAAAGGGAGTTCGCTATCACGCACCCTTTGCATACTTTTATGCATGACGGCGTAAAAGGTATACCGGAGTTCTTGCTACTGGCGTAGATGCTAACTCCTCGGCCAAGGAGGAGGAGAAGGCCAAGAGAGAGGGAGAGAGAGAGAGAGAGGACACCGTGGTATTGTGCAGTTCGCGCAGTTCCCCGCAGTTTCTTACGCCGACTCGTCATTTCTTACGTCGTGCAATTTTGCATTGTTACGTTAACAGTTTCTTTCGGGTATTCGTTTTATCAGGTAATTTTACGCTTCGGTTAGCTTTCGACAAAAGAAAAAAAGAAAAAATAGGAGAGAAAGGAGATCCTGGTATTTATAATTCGACAGTCCTCGAACTGGTCTCTCGAGGTCTCGTGAGCCTGCTGACGTAGAATTCTTTTCACTTTCTTTTTTTCATTTCCAGTTTACACTTGAAACGTGATCTCGACTTGACGAAGACGTTTCTGCGATTCCTCGATACCTCGCAACCAAATCCTCCTTCCTCCCCTTGCTTTCCACACGTCTTTCTATATCCGTGAAACGAGAGGATCGCTTAGCGAACGCAAGACGAGCGTTACGAGTAAACGAGCAGGGATAGATAGATCGGCGAGAAAGACCGGTAGAGGAGACGGACAAGGCAGACACGGGGTCGAAACAGCCGGGTAAACCGTACGTATTAGAGATCTAACTGACAACCGGCGGTCCTTAACGTTCCCCCCTATCCGGGCCTTTGAATGATTTACTCGGATTCGCCACTGTTTAGTTTAAACAAACGCTGCTGTATCCCCATAGGGATACCGGTTTGGGTCTCTTCGCGTGCCACTATGCATCTCGTAGGCCAGGTAGGTTGGTATTGCCGTAGCGATTGCCTCGGTCGCTGTCACTGCCATCAAGTCGTTGTACAAGGTGCAGGCACTGCAAAGTGGGGGCGGTACGACGGGAGCCCAGCGGGGTTTCTACCCGTCGAGATGAGTACCGACGATTGCGCGACTACTGGTTGACCAGCTAGTACACCTACTGCATTGACTGCATTCAACGCGTACCAACTGCACCGCAGATATATCGCCGTACAGCCTGATCCTTATATGGTGACTAATTGATTGCGGCCTGTGCGTATTAAACGACGCAAAATGTAAACCCCCTTTGCCTATTTTCCTCAATTTCGTATCGCCTTTCTTTCCCTCCTTTTCTTTCTTTCTTTTTTTTTTTTTTTCTTTTTTCAAAGATCAATCGAACGACTGACTCGCGCACGAGTCCGTTTGGCCTTGATTACGCGATAACTTTGCATCTTAATCCCTTGCGCCAAAATTGCAATATTTCCTCAGTTTTAAGTATATTTGAGTATAAACCCCGGCAAGACGAACCACAAATTTATTATATATCTCAATAATTTCTATCCAATGATACCATACCGACGAGTTCGAAAAGAAAGCTGCGAATTATTGCATACGGCTTTGGTCACTCGTTATGGTCCGCAGTCGGTTGCCAGCGCAAGTGATTAAAGCTGAGCTTGCGTAAGTATCTAAGATTGGGTTATTTGAGGTAGAGAGAATTCAATAGCGAGGTACGGGCGATGCCATGGAATGAAAATTTGCTCGAAAACTATTTATATATCCTGACAGAATGACAATATGTAACCGTGATATCGCTTCGGACGGTGATAAAATTTGAAGATACCTGTGCGTACATGTCAGAAATACTCTATAATAGCCTTTAATTTTAATTATTAGCTTTCCCTACCTTTCGATCTCGATCGATCGATCGATCGTCGAAGATAATAGCCGCATACGTAACATGTAATTTCAATGTAAAGATAAAATCGTGCAACGCGGTAATTATATTTTAATAACTGAGAACATTGGCTGGTCCCAGCTAAAAGGATATAATCCAACACTTTACGAAGGATCAATTCCCAACGTTTTATTTCACTGGCAAACGCTCTGTTTCTTTTTCCACGCCTCGCATCTCTCTCTCTCTCTCTCTCTTTCTCTGTACCCTCTTGATCCGCGTCGTTACGTCGCGAATACATGTTGTCATTTACTTCCCGGTAAATTTCCGCCTTCATGAATCCTTAAGAAATAGCGCAGCAACGACAGGCTAATGTACGCTTAAACGTCACAGGAAATCCCTCCTTCCTTTCTCTTTCTCTGCTCATCTTTCCCACTCGGCTCGCGCGCGCGATCTAACCCAACGCAAATTCAGCTCAGCAGCCTCGTTATTCGCGGTAACTTCCACTTACATCGCGAGTAAACAGCGCGAAACTTTTAAAACCGAGAGAAAGAGAGAGAGAGAGAGTGTGTGTGAAAGTCTTGAGAGGTGAAGGCTTTAACTTTCAAGAAATTTTTGGGCGTGTCTGGCCGACGCCTCGGGACAACTTCCCGATAATTGGCCAGCGCCGTTTCCGTTATTGCAGCCGTCTTCTTCCTTAACTAAACCCAATATCCGTTTCATCCGGGAACTTTCAACTCTCGGATTGCCGGGTAACAATAAATAGCTTCGTTAGCCCATGGATATTGGAAATCGGTGCAGGCGGGCCGAACAACTAATTAAAGACGGTATGAACGTCCACCTCCTCCTCCTCCTCCTCTCCCCCCCTCCCCCCCGTCGATACCGATCATCGTACCTGCGCCGCGGAATAATACGCACGCAGCCAGTGCGAATCTTAACATCGGGGCCCGATCGGCTCGATTTGCCGCAGGTAATTGAAACTCTTGTATAAAGAAACAATGTCGCGGGCTAATTAACGAGGGTTTTCGAGCGGGTTCGAGCCGGTTCGAGCGAAACGACGCGACTGATAGGCCCCCGAGACATCTCTCGCTTCGACAACGACGCGTCCTCGTGATTTTCCGCCTAACTCCCAAGAAATCGTTGCCAAGCGTCGCGATGACTTACAGATTTCCCAATGTTCTCGGCTGCCTTTCAAATCCGTTGATCGCGAGACCGTTCGTGAGACCTACGGAATGTAATTAACGCCGCTCCGAACGACGCTCGTCGCAAAAAGCGAGCCTCGAGCTCTCCGTCGATTTCCTCGCCCCGTTTTGTTTCCCGTCAAACTTTTCTTATTACCCCGATCGCGAGGATTTTATTACCCCGTCTTCGAATTTCGACGAGATTTTCATTTTCGCCGGGAGGGAGCAGGATCGTCAGAGTTGATCTAATTACGGACTATTTGGATCTACACAGACGCATTTGCACGCGACTAGACACCTGCTTTCGTTCTATCCTTCAGTCGGCAGTTTCGTGACGAGTCGGAAAATTAATTGGAATCGTTTAACGAATATTCCACAACTATTTTCTTTTTTTTTTTTTGTTTTGCAGTTTTCCTACTTCTACGAGACATCGTTGTCCACCGAAATTTTCCACTTACCGAACAAATACCGTCGTTACGTTTTAACGAATCGAAGCTCCCACCCGGAGCTTCTGCCTCGAATTCCTGGTCTCGGTCCCGAAAAATTTGTCAAGTTTGACCAGCTCGATCAATTTTACGAGCTCCACGCTGTATCTGTTCCACTCTTCCGTGCCTAGCGGGAAGAGGTCGGGAGATAAATGTTTCAGCTTCTCGATATAATTCAGACACGCGCGTACCGATATCGAGTGATTTACGATCGAAGGGATCGCCAGCCTGGCGGGGATCAGCTTTCCTTTCGAGAAACGACGACTACGACGACGACGACGAGGAGGAGGAGGAGGAGGAGGAGGAAGAAACGGACGTTTGAGTGAATCTGAAACGAGGGGATGTGGACGCCCACACGTCCGAACAGCTCGAACAACGGCAACTCGAGCAACGATTTCCTGGCACGGACGTTTATCACATGATGAACGAGCCGCGGCCGCAACAACGGCTTAATCCCTTTGACACATCGCCATCGGTATGATAACTATCGCGCGCGTACACGTCTCTCTTTTCTCGCTGCGAAACGAAAGCGAGGCCAGATTTTAACCTGCGAGTTGACAATAGACGCGGAAGCGAGAGCCGGCCTAGAGGATGAATGTTACATGAATGCCCGTGGTACCGCGAGCACCACGATTGTCCGAGTCGTGTATCCACCGGCTGGAACGTGATGGAAAAACATTACTCTCGTTGAATTGCCGTAATTCGTAGGCCATCGTAGCTTGTTCTCTCGTGAAGCCCGCTGCCGCCATTTCTCATCGCGTGTCCGCGAATGTGTTATTGCGACGCGCCAGCAGAGTTTTCTTGCAAAACGATTACAATTGTAACAACACCGGAATAACTGGCTGCTAGCTGCTTCGTTTCCTGAACGCTTCGGATGCGCGTCGTTTCACCCGTCGTCCGGTCGTTTTCGCCAATTCGCGTCGATTCTCGAAGACGTTGGAGCAGCTGAACGTACATTTCCTTCACTTTGAAATGGAGATTGTATTTTTCATTTTGTTTTTTTTTTTTTTTTTAACAAGGTTATTTTCAAGTGAACTGATACTTTTCATCAGAGAGGCAAAAGTAAAAAGATGCTCCTCTAGCGAGGAAATGAAACTATTCACGAGTGTGATTCGTTAAATTCAAAGTCCTCGACGATCGACGAGCACCGATGAAGAATGAACGGAAGAACGAAACGTGTGCATTAAAGCAAAATCCACGTACGTTTCGAGAACGCTCGCTGTCGCGTAACGCACGAAAATGAACTAATCGAACGCGGCCGTAGGTACGTGGCAGTTTCCTTTGAAATTGAAGCGTAACGACGTCTTCCCCCGTTCATTAGAAACGGCTCTGTCCCAGGTATCCGCGTTCGAATTAAATGGAATGCACGGCATAATAGGAATGGGAATCGCGGACCAAGCCGGACCAATGCAATCGAACGGCTATACGCGTTCACGTGGGCCCCTGGTGACTGTTTAGTCAAACGTACGCCGATCAATTTACATTTTAATAGCAGCGTGCGGTTCGGCCACTGTTATAACGTGCCAGTCTATTTGGCCGGATGGATCGATCGTTATCGATTTAACCGTCTGCTTCCTCTTCTTTGCGAATCCGGCTCGTTATACGATTTTTCCTCCCCCCGCGCTCGCGGATCCATAGATTCGCGTAACGAGAAGGTAAGACGGTATGACAACTGCCTCGTGGAAGAGATTGGAAGGGAGTCTAGTCTGATTACGGCGCAATCATCTCAGCGACATCGACCACATTCCTACTGTCTACTCCTTTTCTATCCCTCCCACCGCGACTGCGCTTCTTCTTTTCCGCGTGTCCTCCCTTCTCTCTCTCTCTCTCTCTCTCTTCCTCCTTCTCTCTCTTTTTTCCTCCCCCTCTTTTCCTTTAACTTCTTCCCTTTTGAGTTCTTGCCCCGGGTCGCAGCTCCCCCCTGCTCGCAGAGGGCGCGATCCGGGAGTTTCGCCTAACGATCGTTTCGTTCCTCTTTGCAACCGGAGCCAGTCCCCAGAATCTTCCTTTGTGACGGTCACACATGGAGAAGAGGTGTTTCCGCATGAACGCACGCAAAGTCGATGTCTATTGCGGAATTCGGACTGGACGCAGGCTGCCGGAGCATCGCTGGTCCTTTGCCGGATTCGGTGCGGTTGACCGATTTGAAACTAACGAGGTGCCCCTTTCTCGCCCCGTTGTATGGAGCTGCTGCTGCTGCTGCTGCTGCTCTCCAGCCTTCGGGGACGACACACCGCCGGCAGAAAAGCCTGATCGATCGAGCACCACGATTCCGCCCCGTGTCGTAGAAAGTACCTCTGCTCTCTCTCTCTCTCTCTCACTCTCTCTCTCTCTCCCTCTCCCTCTCTTCTCTAGCGTGGGACGTGACTAAACTACTTAGTCGTTACTTGCCTGCGACGATATCATTATCGTAAACGCCGACCGGCTAAGACAAATCGCGGCGCGGCTTTTAGCATTAATTAGCAGCAAATTATGGTGCAACCAAGGCTAATACAAACGATGCCGACGTGCCACTTTCTTCCCATCTGCCTCCCCCCCCTCCCCTCCCCCGCCCCACCGTTCAGATAAATCTCTCGCACGGCGAGAATTACATATGAAGATGTTTACGATGCCCTGTTCACCGATTTTTCTGCGGGAGTTATGACGCTGCGCGTCATTTACAGGCGCCTCGATTAAGGGATTCGCGCGCGTGATTTATAAACAGCGCAGCGTTACGACGCGATACGCGATCGAAAACGGAAGTAATCGCTCACGCTGGCCGGCGAAAGAGGGGGGAGGGGAGGGAAGGAAAGGAAAGAGAGAAAAGAATGGCCAGCGGTTTAAATAAATTTGTTCGCTTCCACGCGTGTTCCTGCGATTTGCAACGGGCGGTGGTTAAAATTACGTGTCATTAGACGCGGTGCGTTCCCGGTAATTTAACGCGTCCGTAGGTATCTGACGATGATTGAGACGTTGAGACGGCGCGAGCGTGATTTCTTTCGAGCAGACACGCGGTGCCGGAGGTCCCTGAAAGAATTTCAGCAGCTGCTCTCCGCGAATTGAGCCGCGTTCTGCTCTCGTTTGCGGAAAGCTGCTCACTTCAATTCTATTTTCTTTTTAGAAAAAAATTTCTCGCGCCTGAAAATTAACTGAGATCGACCAGCGACCTGGTTATAAATTCTCTAAATTGCCTACACGTGAGGAATTTACTCTGTAATTGGACAAGCTAACTTTCATCGATGAATATAGTGTAATTACTATAGTACGATTGCCAAGCAGTACCCACGCGACAACCTAAAATTTCGCAACGAGAAATATGTGCGATCGTCAAAGTGTCGAGGAGTGCAGCGATGCACACGGAAAGGATCTTCTTTTTGTCTTTTGCCACAGTCTCGTCTGTTCGTTTTGAATCGGTGGAGCCAGGAGATTCTGGACGAGAGAGATCTAACCCCGTTAGGCGTCAGAAACGTCAAAATTACTCCGCACTCTCTTCTTTTCTCTCCTGCCTCCGTCGTTTCCAGCGATTACGCATTCGTTGCGTTGCCAGCTGCCGAGAGGAAGACAGACGCTGCTGCCGGCTGCTCGCTGCGAAAATTGTCGAGGGTAATCGAACTGTTCCTCGAAATCACGTGGAAACTAACGGCGCGGCAGAAACAAAGGAAATTACGCACAGTATCGTGCCACCGAGTCTTGGTATGCATTTCCCCCCCGTAGGTTGTGCCAGCAACAGCCTAGCAGCCTCTTTATTCAACTGTAGCAGCTATAGCGCAATAATGCGAGAGCGCCAAGAGAAATCCGCGCGAGAGTGAAACAGTGAGTGAGTGAGAGAGAGAGAGAGAGAGAGAGAGTGAGTGAGCAAGGGTTTCTGTTCTTCGTTAGTGATGGGGCAAAACAGGAGGGAACGGGAGGACGGACACACGGCCGGAGTCGATCTCAACATCTACCTCGCCGGAAAAGGAAACGTCCTGCATCCCGAGGACTCGCTCTTTACACGAGATCTAGCGTGGGTACTTCGGGTTCGAATGCCTTTCCCCGCGTGCTATTGGCCGCGTGATTTTAAATAACACTTTTATAACGCCGAGCCCTCCCCTCCCCCCTACCCTCTGAAAATTACGAGGCCGACTCGCGCTGCCTTCGTCTCGCTCGTCTCTCGCTCCTAGTACGTATACTTTAACGAGCGTGATGTAGCGTCCAGTTAATTCATCGTGTCCGCGGGAATTCAAGTGTCCCGGGTAGGTTAATTGATCTTCCGATATCGTCCGTTCGCTGTTGGTCGACGATTCTGACGATTCCGTGATATTTCGAAAAACTTTCGTCAGTTTCTCTGAACGCGGATTAATCGACGAGACGGATTTTTATAGAATGGAACGTGGAACAGAAAACGGTCGATTTTGATGGATCATCGGATGCGACGTGTGAATCATATCTCAATTTTCCCCATCTCCGAGCGATCGTCTCGATCGTTCCGATTTAAGAGACGCTCAGTGTAGCCACCTATTCAAATCGAATCATCATTAACCAACCCGGCCAGCGCTAGTAAATTCCCGAATGCCCGGGATTGTGAAGCCAAAGCTCAACGAGCAAGAATACACGATGCGAAACTTTGCTTCGTGGTTCGTGATCGGTAATCGGCCGATTTAATTCGTCTGCTAGTCGCGATATTAATAAATAAGGATGAAAAAAGTGACCATGAAGAGCGAGAGAGAGAAGAAGAGGCAGAAGATGGCAGGAAACGCGGGGACGATCAGCTGCGTGCTAGCTGTGTGTAGCTATAACGCGGTATGGATCTTGCTGGGTTGGCGCGGCTCCTACCGGTGGCCGAGCACCTACCTAACGTGGCCGTTGTGTGGCTAATGCTCGTTATCTCGACGTGTCGACTATCTAATGGTCCCCTGTAATGGCCGGTCCAGCGATATATTGTCCATTTCTCGCAATGCGCGCGCTAACTCGTCCTCCCAATCTATGGCATTATTCCCGACGGTTATTTTAGCTGATTCACCCTTCGCTCGGTTCGGTGTGTCTCGTCGCTGGCTGTGGCGCGGCCAGCACGCGCACACCCTTTGCCCCTCTATGGTGTCCTTGATTCGCCTGGTAGCCCAGGCCCCTGGCCCCGGAGAGAGAGAGCGAGAGAGAGAGAGAGAGAGAGAGAGAGAACTGGCGGACGATTTGCATAGGGAAATCGCGGGCTCTCTTTGACGTTGTTGCGCATCGCATCGCATCGCGCGGCATGCAATGCATGCGGCCCCGGGCTCACGACTTCCGCCTGGTACGGTGGACGGCGAAAAAGAAGCCGAGGGGAACGATAGCGGGCAAAGACAATGCGAAATAAATATTGGGCTATCGAGCCGGCTGAAAAGCTAGCCGGCCAGCTTTGCCCCATAGTCGCACAGGCGTGACGCACGAGGCTAGACATTCCAGATTTTCCGGCACGATAGTCCAGATTCCTCGTGGCTGATTCGGTCGTCCCTCGTCGGTCGTTAGTCTAAATGGAGCGACACTCCAGGCTAGGAGAAAGAGAGAGAGAGAGAGAGAGAGAGAGAGAGAGAGAGAGAGAAGAAAAAAAAGAGGGACGACGCTCTCGCGAAGAAAAATGCGACCTGAAATTCCAGCTACGTTTGCCAGCTCAGTTCCCCCTCCCGTGGAAAGAATCGGATTCTTCATATTCGGGATCGCGAAGCTTCTCAGCTCGTTGTTTGGAAATCTATCTTTCGCCGATTACTCGCGATTATCGGTGGTTCGTAGCGGAATCATCAGGAAGCCCACGCGAGGCTTCCGAGAGCAAATAATTTCTGACAATTCCGACAATTTTGGCGAGAAATCTTCGAGCTTGAAAATCTATCCGCGTGGGAGACTCGATTCGCGAGTCACGCAACGCATTGTCTTCCAACTAGCAGGTGGAAAAGTTCCGCCGAGTTTTCGGAATATCTTCGGTAATGAGCGCGCTGCGAATACGTAATTTCCGTACTCCCGCCGCTTTGTAAAACGAATGCGAGAGCTCGCCGCTCGCTCGACGGTCCCTCGGGGGGAAAAATCCTCGTCAACCGACTTTCTCGCCTCCGACAACCGTTTCACACCTATCGCGCTCCAACTGTGAAACCAACTAAAAATCGAGGGATTTCTTTCTCCGCGGAAATCCTACCGTGACTTGATTGTCCGGCCTGCGATTTCTGTTTCGATTGTCGCCAACTTGAACGATTCTCCGTAGCTGGAAAATCGTTTCACTGAAATATTCTTTTTGTTCTCTCTCTCTCTCTCTCTCTCTCTCTCTTTGCAATTTTCGTATTTATCGATCCAAGTAGAATTATTTTGTTGAAAAAAAAAGAGAAGGAAAGAAATTGTTTATACATCCCGTTAATATGTACTTGAAATTTTTAGCATGTCGCAAAACGATCGTATCTTCGTCTCAATCAGTTCAATTTAAGTCTCGAGTCAACAAGAAAAACGTGGGAAACCAGAGAAAGCGAGGAGCACACAAGTGGAATCAAAGGGACGTCAGCCTTTTAATATCGCTGTCAATAACATTTCACCGCGGAATATTAAAATCAGAATTTCATTTCCTTCGAGTGCGCGTGATCAACGAAGAGCAATATTTGGACGGGGAGGGGTCTGCGAGAGATTATTATTTCCCTTGCGAAACGCGAGCAGTTAGAAAGAAGTGAATCGTCGTCCAACGAAATAAATCGTACGGTTGATTTCATTCGACTGGTGGGAACGAGCTGCGTGCACAGCCGAACGCACGTTGCTGATTTTCGTTTTATTTGAAACAGGATACAGGTCCCTCCGCGCGACAAATTAAATCGACCCCGAAACCTGTCTCTAACTTGTAATTATCCGTTGTACAAAAGAATCGGCCGCAAAACAAACAAAACGGTCGAGCTAAATGAATTTCATTAGAGGCGCCATCCGACTCGATCTTACGCCCGACAAAAGGAGCACGACCTCGGCGAAAGAACGGCGAGGTAATTTTGCTGTTACCATTTGCCGCTCGATGGCTAGCCGAACAAAATTTTTAACAATGTGTCTATAAACGGGGGATCCAAGGTTAGATTGTACGTAAACGAGATGGCCGGGCCTTATTACATCGCGGATCGTTCATCTAGTTCAAACGTACCCGTGAATTAAGTTTAATTTCAGGGTGCGAGTTAACTGGCTCGATGGGAGGAGGAATCAGGTATTTCGGGTAATTAGGATCACCAAAAAAAGCCACACCTCTCTCGTAGAGAACGATAGGAGAAGAACAAGAAGAAGAAGGAGAAGACGAGCCGTTTTAATCGATTCGCCGCGATAAGATCGATTTTAGACTCTTAGTTCTCGCACGACGTTCGCGTTCTCGAACGCGTTGCTTGCACGAAACTCATCAATTTTGTGGTTTCTGTCGTTTGTCCAGGTAATCGCGTCTCTGTGCTCCTCGTTGCGGAAAAGAAGGGATCGGCGCGGTTTTAACTTGTCGGGAAATCAGACTGATACTGAAAACCGTAGGCGCATCCGTGCGTCTAGGCGACGTACGTACAACATATACCCGAATGTATTCGTCTCCGTCTTGCGACGTAAGCTCGAGAACGTCGAGCCATCTGTCAGCTTTGCATGCTAAAGCTCCACCATGACGCTTGCCACGCAAATACGACACCATTATTTTCCCCGTCTCCGGTCCTCGCCTGTTAAAAACGACTCTCGACTCTGTTCTCGTCTTTGCTCGAACGTAAACACGATGATGATACATGCCCGGTTGTACCCTTTCGTCGTCGTGAAAATATTCGCGCGGATCCGCTCGACTGATGCTTCGTTCTACTGGTCATCGTTGTTGCTACGATCGAGGTGGAATGAATAATGGTACGAACGCGAGAGAGAGAGAGAGAGAGAGAGAGAGAGAGAGAGAGAGAGAGAGGTGAATTAAATAGTCTAGAAAGTTCCTAGACTTTACGTGTGTTCAAAGATTTCTATCCGCGCTTGAACAATGAAAATCGAGTGGGAAATTTTATTGAAAGTTTATTTTACTTCAAGTGAAAGCACGATCCGAAGTGATAGCCTCCAGTTACTTATAAAACATGGAATTTCGTTTCATCGCCGTACTTTCCGAACATCATTCCCCCGCGGACAAAGCGATGCATTTAAAAGTCGATCCGAGCCACAGGAGCGTGAAGACGAGCCGAAAGACTGGATTCATACTTTCTTCATTATCCGCGAGCATCCACTTGTGTGTTTCGGTATTACGTTCGTTCGTCGGAGGAATACCCGGCTGCGCGCGTAGAAACAAACGAGTGGTACGGTTCGAGGGGGGAAACGCGAATTAATTAGAGCGGCGCGCAGTGACGACTGCAGAAAGAGAAGCGAAAGAAGAAAGCAACGAGCGCGACGGCGGCGGCAGCGGCAGCAGCAGCAGCGCTAGGCAACGGGCAGCGCAAAACCGATGAAAATCGCTGCTTTACGCGGATCATAAAAGTTACAAGAGGGTAGGAAACGCGTTGCACTCAGCCTTCTCTCTCTCTCTCTTTCTCTCTTTCTCTTTTCTCTCTCATACACACACACACACACACACTTACGCTCGCTCTCTCCCGGGATATATATCCGTCCTTCTCTCTGTTCAAGTGGTAATACCAGCAGCGGAGGTCAGAGAAACGTGGAACGAGCAGCGTTGGGAACAGTTTGCCAACTCGTTGAATGAGACTCGAACTCGATAGTGGCTACCTCGGCTAGTTCTAACCTGGTCGGCTGGCTGGCCGGCCGATTCGCCAGCAGCACGTTTCGGTTCTTCGCCTCGCTTCGTCGGCCTCGCGTTTCTTCCCTTGTTTTTGCACTTTTGCATCAAACGTCTATCCTCTGATATACATCCGACCGTTTTCACCGTGTTTCCTCGGTAGTTTTGCGCGCAGCCAGTGGCGACGAGCACGCAGAGAAGGAGAAAGAGAGAGAGAGAGAGAGAGAGAGAGAGAGAAGGAGAAATTGCCTTCTTGTTCGAGCGGATCGGCGAATCGATGAAGGAGAGACGCGAGAAGGGTCGCTTAGCAAGAAATAAAACGCGGACAGGCAGAAATAAAAGGGAACGTAGGGCTGGGGGGAGGGGGAGAGGAACAGAGAGGAACCGTGAAGGTGAACGTCGAACCCGGCGTACAGCAATCACGGATTGTTACATATACCTCTCCTCTCCTCTCCTCTCCTCTCCTCGCCGAAAGCCCGGTTCTCTTCTTCTCATCTTCTGGCCAGCTCAGCCGTACCGAAGCTATCTAGTTGGCAGGATACATCCGTCCGTGCAGTTCCGGACCACCACAATCACTAACTCAATCGCTATACGCTTCTATAGCCTCTCTCTCGTTGCCTCGACGTGGAACCGCGCCGCTACTACGAATACCGAGCACGAACTTTCTCAGTGCCCGTACCAACCGCGCGCGTTTCCTCCTCCTCCCTTCCTAAACGTTCGTCCGAACCAGGGGAAAAACTGGACGACTTCTCTCTCTCTCTCTCTCTCTCTCTTTCTCTCTCTATTACAGCCCCCCTTCGAACAGACTTTAAAGAAACGGTCGTTTAAAGAAGACGACAACGGCCACGGCCAACTCGGCCATCGTCCGATACTGTCTTCCGGGACGTTGTACGATTAGAACGCGCCACGCGGGAATGACCTGCATTTTCTGCTGACCACAGTGCGACGCTTGAATCAGGTTTACCGACCCCGTTTCGCTCCAAAGTAGGTGTTTATCCAGGGAATTTCCGACCTTTTTTGCAGAAAAAAGAGAAAAAAAGTAGGGAGGGAAGAGAAGGGAAAGGTAAACCGGGAATGTGTTCTTGCATGCGAGGCAATATTCCGGGAAAGCGATTTGGACTTTTCCAGTACAAATTTACAAATCTGGAAAGTGTTCAGAATTGTCCTTTTTGAACCGTTTATATTATCATACCCCTTGCAGTCTGTTTCTGAATTCTTCAAAAATATCAAGAGAAAAAGCGTTTAGTTGTGTCTGAGATGATTGAAAATTGACAAAGAAAAGAAAAAAAAAAAAAAACTGAAAGAAAACTGAAGATTCGTTTTAAGCGAATTATTCTCAAGATCGATTGTTCCGGTTTCTCGTCCAACGCCACCCTCTCGAATCGTCCTCGTTGCGAATTGCAACGAACTGTTGACTGAAACGGCGAGCCACACGAGACACACGCCGAAGAACAGATTCTCGCGGAGACTGCGGAGAAAAAGGGGACTTATTCTTGGCAGAAGAATGTGTCTCGCGTCACGGAACGTTTCGTTTGCAAATAGACGGGGTATTTATTAGTTAGCCTGCGGCGGATCATCGAGACCGCGCGGCACCGTCAACGTCAAGCCGGCCGGTGCTGGCTGTCGCTGTCGTCTTTACGGCCGCTACACGCCTTTTTATCCAGTTGTACGGAAAAGGCGATGCGCGAACGTCCGTGGATGCGCGCGGCCGCCGCTGCTTTATTAGGTATGCATCGAGTGGTAGACACACGGTGGAGAAAGGAGAAGAAGAAGGTGGCGGCGGATAGAACGTTCGTGATTCGCAGCCCGGCGTTATTAACGTCCGAGCGCCAGAGGCGAGCCTCGATCACATCGCGTTCGTGATAAATCGCTCCGGTGGCTTCCCCTCGGCCTCCTTCGCCATTATGTCTTGTACGTTTCATTACAAATTTCCTTTAGTGTCGTTAGGGTTGCCACGGCGTGTACGTGCACGGTGTGCCACGCACACACACACGCGCGCGTTGCATCCACCGAGTCGGCAGCGCCTGGCGAAAGAAACCGAGAGAAGAGTATTTATTGTGGGACGTTGCCGAGCGGACAAGGCAAAAGTGAATGCTCCCTTACGGTTCGTTGTGGATATTAATTCTTGTTACTCATACGTATCGTTACACCGGCCGGAAGCGTGCTGCGAAAACGAGCAGAGGAAGTAGCTCTTCCTTTCCGTTTCTTTCGCTTTCGCGCCGGCTGCCCCACTGATCGCCACGCGATCGTCCACCACGTCCGAAACTAAGTTGGAAGTAAGCTTTTTGAAAAAAAAAAAAAAAAAAAAAATCGGATCTTGATCCAATTTGAGACAGGGCATAGACAATGTCTCAAATAATATTTTTTTCACGGCACAAATTGAATAAAAATAATTGCTCGCTCTCTGCTCAGTCGGCAAAAGACTGTGTTGCATGTTTTCCATTGAGCGAAACTACCTCTTTGCTTCACCGAGATGGTGACGAGGGCAAAAGACTCGAATTCCGTATCGAGTTCTTTCGCACAACACTAGTCCGGCGTTTATCCGCCGGTTGCTTTGGCAAAAGTTCGTTATACACGAGGAAACTTCGTAATCATATTTTCAACGAGCGGATTATCCGCCTCTCGCCAACCGGCGTCTCCCAAGAGGCAAGAGCTTACCGCAGAAATATAGACGCGATGGAAAGTGAAGGTTTATTTTTGTGTGTTTGGGTGTCGTCAGTAGCTGTCGGGTATACGCACAAACAAGGATCGCCTCGCTTCGTTTAAGCATCATAAATTGCGACTGTGAAATAGGGTGAAAACACTTTCCGTTCCGAGTCGCGGGTTATTAATTCTTGCCGGACTTGCATATTGACGTATAAATATGCGACGTCACCCGTGCAAGAGAAACAACGAGGACGATCAGTTGGTCTTTGGCCGCGGTGTTCGCCGTCCTGCGAAAACCATTCATACACGTAGCTGTGGATATACGTTTTGATGACAGAACAAGGCGAGTGATCGTGAATTATTTCACGACCCGCCGCTTTATATTATTTCTTTATCCCGTGCACGTAGTAGATCGTTCGCGACGAGCCACTCTCGTCAGAACACGTTGCGAGCGCTCTGCGAGAGGAACGTTGCTTTTGTAAAATTCTGAAACAAGAAAATGGGTGTTCAAATCGTCTGCAAACACACGTCTGACGCGGCAAACGAACAATCAAAGCCTCCTTCGCGCTTCTCCGCTTCTTCTTTCGACACGTGCACGCATCCGTACACGAGCGTGGTTCATTCTTTCCACACGCGAGGCGTGTTTCTCTTCCTCGATCGATGCGCGACGTCTTGCGAATCCCCCTTCTCTCCTTGACTCGGGAATTTGTGTTCGGTCGGGGGCGATCGGGCCGCGAGATTCAGCGGCGCGCGTCTTCAAATAACGATTGCCGGTAAACGACCACGGGGAAGAAGAAGTAGAAAGTAAGAGTCGGTGCGCGAAAAGGGTGTACGGTGTTCCCATGGACGGTGTATCGGGATCCTAAGTCGATAGGACGATCTTGGTGGCGTATTTACGACGCTACGGGTTCCAGTACGATCGTACACTCGCTCGCGCGCCTCTTTTCCTTCTTCGTGTTGTTCGTTCGGGGACGTTTCGAGTGCGCGGCGCATCGCTAATCAGCTAGCAGGCCCATACTACTCTGGAAACGGTATCGTCTGCCGCTCTGCTACCCGTGTACGCCTAACCAACCAAGCCACCGGTAGCAGCTAGCCCGCTGCTCGCTCCCTCGGCCGGTGGTATTCGTGCTCGTTGTTTTCGAGCAGCAATGCCGCGTCTCTGGAAACCTCAGAGCCGCCCCGGGTCCCGGGAGTCCGAGGTAGCGGCGTCGTCATTCTATCCATACCACGACATTGCGTACACAATTATCGAAATGGTAACAGGTACCAGAGAGGCGAGCCTGGAATGTAGGCTATCGACCAAATCCAGTCAAGAGAGCCAGCCGACCTACAGCGAGAGTTGGACGGGGAGAAGGTGGAGGCTCCAAGGGGAGAGACACACACAGAGTGGACAAGGGTCTTCTTGCATCGTACGGGAGCGGAGAGAGGCCTGGCTAGGTAGATTCGCCCGTTTACGTACACCCCTTGGGCTTGTCATGCGGCGGCTATCGGCCGACTCCGATCGAGAGACTGCTGCTGTATCCCCCAATGCCACCTTGTTCTCAGTGGCTATGTCGGATCCGACAGGCGTGTGCTCATCGCTTACCACGATGGCTTCTCTCTGTCTCTCCCTCCGTGTCCATCTATCCATCCATTTACCTACTCTGTGTATCTCTTTGTCTCTCTCTCTCTCTCCTTCCCTTCCTCCCTCTCGCTGTCGCGACGCTTCCCTCTCACGGTCGGTTCTCTGTCCACCGCTGCTTCCTACCACTTGCCTCACCATCGCACCGGTTCACCACCGTCGCGTCGCTACCCAACATTAGGTTGGCCCCCCAGGGTTATTTGGGAGCCACGTGGGTGGCTGTCTAACGAGATGTACAAGGGAAGACGAGGTACCGAAAGTGGGACAGGTAACCGGTGAAGGAGCGCTCCTCGGATCACCGTGGACGCGAATATGCCAGGATAATCAGGGTAATGGTACTGTTATAATCGTTCCGCAAATTGCCACTTGTGTCGTTCGGACGATCGCCCGATCCGATAGAGGAACAACGGGGCCGAAGATCGTGGCATCTCGTTTGCAAATAGATTCCGACCCGATCTCGTCGTCGATCGATCCTTTTTCCTTCTTCGACGTCCCAGCTCGAAGAAGCAAGTAGCGAGCAAAGGCAACAGGCAAGCTTTCGTTATACCTCCTCTCTCGGGCTGCCCATCTACGACGATCGGCTCGCGCTTTGTATTTCGCGGGTTTATTTATAGAGGTTCGTGCAAACCTCTCTCTCTCTCTCTCTCTCTCTCTCTCTCCGCGCGCGCGCGGGGTAGGGAGAGAGACGTAAACCTGATTGCGCGTGTACGATTCCGTACGACGTGTCGTACAGCCCGTAGGCGTAGGACGCTGTAGCCCGGCCAGATTGTTGGGTAACGGTGTCGTTGTCGAGGGTGTAAGCGCCTCTCTTTCGCTCTCCGAACGGCCGAATATTCGTTCGCCCGTGTGTGTTCCCTGCGAGCTAATTGCAACGCGAGCGCCGTTACTCGCCTCGGCTGGATTATGCGAACGGCCAGTGCCGTTAATTTCGTGCACGAGGCCTTAAGTGCCTCCCCACCCGAGTGCCTCCGCCAGGCCACGCTAAGGACGAGATCGACTGAAACACGTCCAACGGCCGCATAATTGCGCGCGGCAATATCCCTTTAATGACACATCTGCCCTCCCGTGAAATTCGCGTAATTATTTCGTGACGTTAGATTGCCAGCCTTGAACCACCTTTGGCTACGTGGTTCAATTAGATACGTGTTTCGTAAATCGCTCTGCCGGTATTCGTCTGAGAGATATGTTGCTCTGACCTTGACCCTTGCGGCCGTGCCACATCCGACGAATGATTTATTAGCCTGGATAAAATGATGATGGATCGCGCCACGGTACACTGTGTCGCATCTAAATGATCTCTTGGTCTTGGGTAATTTGACAGAGTTCACTCTGAGCAAAGTTCTCTCTTCTCGCGATAGCCTCTTCGCGGAATTGATACGGATATACCGTGCGGTTTAGTCTGGCTTAAGCAGTTTTCGTAGCAGTGATCGGACTATGTGCAATAATCTTGACACAAATTCCTCGTTCCGAGAGCACTAGACGTACCGTGCAGATCTCGGAATAAGGCTAGTGGAACGGTACAGTGGAATGAGGGGGTCACTCGTCAGACGACACGAGTAGATGCAACCGCTACTTTCGATGACACGGTAGGCCAGAATTGAAATCGACGCGAGCCTATTTCTCTGCATCTTCCTTTCAACTCTTTCTATCATTTATTCCTCCATTGAAAAGAAAAAAATCACCTAAATATGCGAAAACGTGCCCAAACCTCACGAAACATTGACAAATCTGAGCAAACTCGAACCGAAACTTAAATATTTTCTGAGTTTCTCCGCCAAAAGGGAAATTCGTCCAAACTCGAGACGTTGGCGAAAGAGTTGACGCGGGTTTTTTCGCAGCGAGTTTCCAGAAGGCGGTAGACGCTAGCCGACGAAAACCAATATCGACCGATTCAACAAAGCTTTCTTTGCTCTCTACGAGAGCAAAGTTAGTCCCCGCTTCAATTACCTGCCGCAGTAACGCGGTCGATGTCAACGACGTCGGAGAATTCTCGCGCGAAAGTGCGATCAGACACACACACACACACACTGCTTCGTTTGGGAAACGAAAGTGTGTGTTCGAGTGGCCTTTCTAACGACGGAATACACGACGAGCTGGATATTCGTCGAACGAATAGAAACGATTATAGCCAGAGGCGGTCCGGTAGGCTCCGTCAATGTGTGCGCACGCGAATAAATCGTAGAAATCAGTCACGTACTTCCATCGGCCTTCGGGAATCACCGCTAAGCCCTTGATCGCAATTTAACCCCAGGGGCCGAGTAATACCGGATCGCAACGTCCGGACGATTATCCAACCTCGCGAGAAACTGTCTGCTTGTCCTCTGTTCAACTGCGGGGCTCTTTCACCTCGATCGCTGTTCAGCCTTCGTTTATGCGCTCGCGGGGTGTCGATCGAGGGGATACGCTGCACGCAAGACAAAGAGTCTCTCTCTCTCTTTCTCTCTCTCTCTCTCTCTCTCTCTCTGCGTGTCGGTAACGTGAAGCTTTCTCAAATCGAACGTTCTACGTTCCATGGTTCTGTCGTGCGTTAACGTTGCAGTCGAACGCTGTCGATGGTACATTTTTCAGTGAAACTGAAAGAGAAGAGGGAAAAGCTTGGTCTCGATTTTCCTGAAAACTCGTAATACGGCAAGCTCCTCTTCTGAAACTTGCAAGTGATCGATGATCGATTCTTAATGAAACTTGCAACAAATCCTCTGAACGAATAATTCGCGTTTTCAAGAATTGTCGTTTTTCATCATCCGCCAAGATGTGTTCTATCGATCGAACTACACAGTCACAATCTGATAACGTGTTAAATTTCGTTATTATCGTTATGAGTGACAAATTTGTCAGGAAGATACTTGAGGGGAGATAAAATTGTTTCTTTCTTGCGAAAAGTAGGTACCATTTTTCATAAACAGTCGAAACATGGAGCATTTTGAAAGAGATCTTTCACGATCCGAACCGCAGACAATGCGTTGACGAGTCGTGTTTGCGACTTAAAATTCTTGGTCTGCGAAAAGCTGTAATATAAAGCACCTGGTACGGTATACGCGAACGAGAAGTAGGAAGCTCCGTAAACGCAACGCTTTCAGCGTTGGTACTCTCTATGTGTATGCGGGATTTTTACAGCGGCACAGCTGTGTAGCCCGTCAGTAAGAAAGATACGCCTGTGGTTTCGCGGTAATAGCTATCGAACCAGGCACAGAGAATTGTGTGTCCGGCAGCGATGGATCGAAGAGCAATGTAAGATAGATCGACGGCTGCGAGAGAAACGGCAATGAAGGAATGAAAAGAAACGAGCCTTAGATATCAAACTATTTTCCTTCGGCCTTCGCCTTGAAATGGAAACGTATTTGAGATAATAATATGCCTGTTGGTACGAGAAATCTTTATCGTGACGCGGCTACACGCCATCTCGAACGTTTTTTCAATTATCTTTGTGCCTACAGATATTTTTTTTAACATCTCCAAATGTCGATTTCACGCGGTAATTACAAATTAATTCAAGTTGAATTTGTTCCAATGATTTCTTCATTTCTTCCTATTTCCACGCACGTTATATACTGTATTACAATTGTCGTTCATCATTTTTCTAACAAATTTTCACGTAGAAATGTGAATACACCGCATATCTTGCAATTTATTACGATCATTACGTTCCAACCGTCGGGAATTGCGTTAAAACTCCATGTTAAAAGAGTCGTCTTCGGCTCGAAACTGAAATGATAGTGCAAATTCCTGGCAACGTGTTTTTTCTGTCCGCCCCCCCTCCCCCCTCCCCCATCCCGCGTGCGTCGAGCTGATTGTTTTTCAGTGACACATTGTCGATTCAAAGTCTTTTGTCCTCGGCTTTTCGACAGGAAAACGAAGCGTATCGCGTGCTTCGATTTACAGAGAAGCTGAGTGTAGTTGTTGGAATCGATTCGCCCAGCGTTCGCGTAGATTGCACGCAATTGCTAGGGATTCGAAACAATTTCCTGATAATGGTTTGGTAGTACGTCTATAGCGGAAAACGCTTGCCGATCTAATCAAAGTTGAAAAAAAACAAAAAAAAAAAAAACAAAAAAGAAAGAAGAGGAAAAGAATTTTTCGAATCGTGGTAATGACGCGCGCGAGCTATAATACAGTCCACACTTTGGATGAAAATTTCAATGTTATGATACTCGTTAACAGCATGTCGCAGGATATTCTGTGTATATCGCGCAAGTTTTCACAGCGAATAATCGCCGATCGATACAGTATATCATATAAGTTACCACCTTATATGTATATATCCTGAACTATAACGCAGTACATATATATATATATATATATATATATATATATATATATATATATATATATGCTGCGAGTTACCGAAGGAATTAAACAACTTTACCGGATGATTGATTGCTTTATGCTGGCCGATGTTAAAACTTTCTCAGCAGCAAGTACGCCACCCACATAGCAGCTGATCCTTATCTGTTTCATACTTCGTTCCATCTTTATTCTCTCCCCCCCCCCCCTCCGACGATGCTAATCAATTTCTCCCTGCAGTAATTATCCATTTTGTCAAAGCAGAGGTTGTCGTCAATAGCAGAGGTTTCATTTGTGTATATATATATATATATATATACATATATACAGCTACACACGCGCACACGATCGTTCGTTCGTCTCAACGAACTTAATAAATTGTTGTTTTAATTAATTCGAGGGCTCTCCCATTGCGCTTTGTTTCACGCCCCTTTTTCAATATCAATTCTTCTCTTCTCTCTCTCTTTCTTTCTCCCTCTCGCGTCTTTGTTCTCCTTCGTTCGTGTTCGTTTCCCGATTCGGTACACCTGTTTTGCGCATGTCGTACCAGTTGGTTATTAGCACTCGCCCCGAGTAATTGCCACGTCACTGGTTCATCGGGATCCTCTCTTTCAATATACGTTTTATTCTTCAGTTCTCCCTGCAGGATCAGATCCTCGGGCAGCAATTAAAACGTCAGTCCTCGCTGATCAAATTACTATATACACGCGTGCACACGCGTTTCCCGAGCGATCCTTAACTCATTAAATCCGGCCGACAGGCTAACCACTTTGTGATAATCTGTCTTTTTTCGCGAGTTAAATCGCCCGCTCCTCGGTAATTACAGTGTCAGCTTTTCGCAACTTTCTTCCACGCCGCGAGTGTCCGCGCGAATTTCGCCCGCGCACGCTCAACAAAAGAAGACCCATGGTCGTTTCTTTTCTCTTGTTTTCTTCGCGCGATCGGTTTCCCCCCTGTGTTTCTGCTTGCGCACGTGCGTTTCCTTTCGCCGCGATTTCGCGGAATCGAAATTGCAACCGTTGAAGATCACTTCGAATTATCGGATTTGTGGAATTTTCTAAAAAAAAAAAAGGAAAAAATAATAGAAAGTTCGATAGATTTGAAACGACGCAATTCTGGTCGCTCCAACGATCTTCGTTTGGGAAACGAAAATAGTTTCAAAAGTTCTTAGTTCTGTAAACGAGAAGAAAGTTCTCCCATTTCTAGTTTCCTCATAGAGATTCAAAGAACGTTTCTTTCAATCAGTCAAGAAAAAAAAAAGAGGCAATTTCTACAGCCTCTTAATTTTCCTTAATTGCACGAACGAGTTCCTTGCCAAGAGCAACACACTGCCCGCTGGAAAAATTGTCCATTTCACAGGCATTCGAAGAACACGTTTGCCGATTTTTCTCCGATCGGCAGGATGCAATATCACGATAGCCAGGGGAAATTCTTAGCTCGCCGTAAAAAAAGAAAAAAAAAGGAAAAACTCGATTTTTCCTCGAATCATAGAAATTAGTCACCTCCATTATCGTGAGAACATCCAACGGTATTGCATAAGAGGATTACACACGAAGCCCGTACGTAATTCGAAGCCAAGATTTATGCAATCAAGATGGCTCAACACTTCTACAACGACGCTGTATACACGCGCGTAGCTACGAGCCACCAGAGAAAATGGTAGAGCACGAACGTCTAACTCAGCTGGCTTGCGATAATTGCTCATTGCACGCTACGCAGAAATGCCGTTTATTCGTCTTTCTTCATCTTGGCTACTGGTCCTCTCTCTTTCTCTCTCTTCTCTTGCCTTTCTCTCGACACACACACGAGCGCGCGAGACTTGCAGATTTTTTCGTGATCTGCTTCTTCGACATTGTTGCTGGATCCAGCTTGACCTTTTCATCTCGTACAGTCTCGTAGAAGCGGTCGATTCGAATTCCTGATACTGGTGGGCCGGATGTTCGCCTTTCGGCTCGGTCGAGAGAGTTCACGGCTTTGTTTTCAATCGACAGCTGAATCTGTGACGCATCCGGTCACGCAGCTACCCGAACAGAGAAAAAGTGGCTAGTTCGCGAAACCGCTTTGCTGCCCGCTACATCTCTTTACTTGCACGTTCCCATCGCTACGAATAAATTATTCAGTTTGTTCAGAACGTTGGTAGGCGAGAGGAGTCGTTGAATTCGAATTGATTCAGTTTAATCAATGAGATACGTATTTTTCGACGAATTCGACGTTTATAGTGTACACAAGCTGTATTCACGAGGAAGTATACTTGTAGTATAGTAAGTATGCAAAATATAAAAATATCCTTCGCGATACGTTTGATGAGTCTGTGACGCGACAGTAATTTGATCATAATACTTCACTTTGTGAATCTCTTCGATCGATAGTTCAATTTTGATAGCAATCTTTTTTTCAATTTCCATTTGGAACGAATAATTTTTTTAAACTGTAGCGAATTGCTCAGCAAGTAGACGAACGTATTTTCGAAAACTTCAAGTTACATCACAAAGAGCAGAGTGGTTGAATAGAATCAAATTTACGCATTCAGTCTTCCATTCGGAAAGAAAAATGTTGCAACACGTTACGAATGTACGCTCGTTAATAAGATAAAGCAGTGTGAGAGTCGCCGCGAACGCTAACCGTTCGGCATGGTTACCAATGGCAGTGACGAGCCAACGGTACTCTTTGTGAACTGAAATTACGGCCGATAATCGGCGAAGTGCTCTACAAAGTGTACTTCACGAGTCCGCGTGCCGAGTTAGCTATCGAACAAATGGAATTATACATTGCAATGATAAGCTTTGTACGCAAATAGCGTTATCGACGAATTATTGAGATTGCCTCTCTTTGTGCCCGGAAATTAATCCGGGGTTTCACTCTTGAAACGTGCATCGTTACAATTATTGATCAAGATCTGGCGGCATTCCTCTCCCCACTGCAAATAAAACGACTCCTTATTTTCGCTTTCTCCGATTCCGAACGCGCTATTTAGTCTTCTCTTATCTCAGTCAGTTTCTTTTCTGCTGACGTTGCAGTCTGCTGGAATGAATATGTACCTATATATATATATATATATATATATATATATATATATATATATATACGCACGTTCTTGTTCGAGAGCATTTTCCATGAGTTCGGAGAGAAGAGTCTAAAATATGAAGATGTATCGTTTGATACTTCGCGCGATAGAGAAAAATATATTACAAGAATTTTCTCTCTTTTTTTTTCATTTATAATATTATGAGAAACGTAAAAGTATACGAAGAATATTTTAGTGAAAAACGGTTCGTTTCCACTATTATTTACTCGAATACAGTTTGAAATAAACGTAAAGCGCATGATTTTTCTGATCGTAACTTTTCAAATGGTTGCACCTAAACTAAGTGTCACGACTCTTTCAGTGACTTGGATAAATTGCATCTCTGTTTCATTATTTACTCATTTACGAACACACGCTGGTGACATTTATTTTATCAAACCTCCACCGAATTAATCATTTTCCTTCCATTAACATTCAACCGAATGTACCGACAACGACATGCACGAGTCTCCTCGTTTCACGAAACATTTACATCGCGCGCGTCTTCCTCGTTTTGTACGAAGAAAAATATCGCAACTGTCTCAGAGAGAGAGAGAGAGAGTCACAGTTACAGACCGGTGTACAAAGTACACGAAAAGGTAAATGAATTAATCTCTGGTCCATCGACGGGAGCCTTTCCTCCTCGCTTCTTCTTTTTTTCTCTCTTCTTTTTTTTCCGTTCATTTTTTTTTTCTTTTTTCTTCCTCGAACGGTGCACTTCGCTTTCATACTTTTCAATCCTCTTGGTTCCCTTTGCGCGAGCTCCTTTCTTCTCTCCTCTTCGCCACACATCTACAGAAGATTTCTCAAGGGAGCTCCTTGACTCCGGGATTGTTGGCGCCTCCGAGTAGTTCACCGGTACACTCTGGCAAGAGGTATCTCGCCCAAGTTGGCAGTCGTTCAAGCGCGCGCCGAGCACAAGATCAGCCACTGAACCGCTGCCCGTTTCCCCGAACAATGAATTTCGCACTTATAATTGGATGTGTCGCTGTTACGGGCAGCGGCTCTTAATGGTAAGTGCGCGAGGCGGAGGAAGCACGGGCACGGAGGAGAGAGAGAAGAGTAACCTACTTTCCGAGGGAACAGAGGAAATTGTAGTCCAACTAGAGCGCAATAACTGTCACCGGGAACGTGCTGTTACTCCTTAATGCGTCGAACACGTGTTTCGACAAACATCGAACCGAACCAGACCACTCGGCGGCACGCTGTTAACACCGATTCCGACTTATTCCTAATTCATGCCCTCCTCGTATTTTTCCGATTCTCGATCGTCGTCGAGAAGCTTGCTCCGAAGCTTCCAAGGGAGTTTATGATTGATTATCATTTCTCAACTGTAACTTTAACTCTCTTTCGTTACGTTTAGTTTTTAGTTTCTTTTGTTTTATACAATATTCGTACAGCTTCATCGTCACTATTTCAAATCAACGAATTTACCAATCTCTTTATCATTTGCTTCCATGCTTTCATCAGCTTATGATTGATTATCATTTCTCAACTGTAACTTTAACTCTCTTTCGTTACGTTTAGTTTTTAGTTTCTTTTGTTTTATACAATATTCGTACAGCTTCATCGTCACTATTTCAAATCAACGAATTTACCAATCTCTTTATCATTTGCTTCCATGCTTTCATCAGCTTATGATTGATTATCATTTCTCAACTGTAACTTTAACTCTCTTTCGTTACGTTTAGTTTTTAGTTTCTTTTGTTTTATACAAGATTCGTACAGCTTCATCGTCACTATTTCAAGTCAACAAATTTACCAATCATTTGCTTTCACACTTTCATCAGTTTATGATTGATTATCACTTCTCAACCCTCTTTAAATTTATCTTTTAGTGTCTGGTTTTTATACAAGATTCTCGAACATCGTAAAGTTTCATCGTCACAATTTCAAATCAACGAATTTACCAATCTCTTTATCATTTGCTTCCATGCTTTCATCAGCTTATGATTGATTATCATTTCTCAACTCTTTTTAAATTTATATTTATGTTTTTTAAAACAGAACACTAAAGATTCTGAAACATCGTCACAGCTTTCAAATCAAGAAATTTACCAGTAAATGTTCTTTCATCAATTTTCATTAACTCTTGGTACAAAGTGTGGCTCTGCTGATGCCAAAAAATGGGATTTGGATTTGTTTATACGGCATTTGCTTCTAGTGCACCAAGAGTAGCACAGTTCCTTCGCAATAAATCTCTCAGACACAAAAGAGCAATTGTGGCGTGTTAATGCTGGACATTAGAGAGGATCGCTGGACCAAAGACAAAAAATTTGCATGCTAGAAAAAGTTGCAACGCCAACGCACACACGCTCTCTCTCTTTCTCTTTCTCTCTCTTTCTGTGTGTATTGTGCCCTGAAGTTTTCCTCCATCGAGCATTCGCTTCCTTTGGTGGAAGTTGCAGCGGAAGCGTGCACGTCGCGTCCATCCCTGTACCAACGCAACGGTGTGTGGCGTGAATTTTCAAGCGTTCGCGAGTAGTACGCCGGAAATGTTAGTTGCGAGACTCTCGCATAATTCGCCGACGCCGTTCTTCCTGGATAGTCGCTAAAAGATAGAAGCTATCGTAGATTTTTTTTGCGCGAGGCGAACATTTCTCGCGGGGTCAATTCGCCGTCCTCGGTGACTGGCAAACTCTTTGCTATCTCATTTATCCCGTGCAAGTATAGCAGATCATGTCGCGTCGTTTCTTTCAAAAACGTCACTACGTTACGTCACTATACTTTTCGTTAGTTTCTTAATTCCACAGCGCGATTACACGGTTTTGTATTCAATTCTCCAGCAACGAATGACTCGCTGTTCTTCTGAATAGATTTTCAAAACTATTTCAATTTATTTATATCGCGGTTGTTTTGTCAATCGACGTACATGTGGTAATTGTGTGTTTTTCGTTATGTTGCAGGTAAGATCAACTTTGTTTTCGTGAGGATCTCGTCGGCCATTCTCCCGCGTTCGTAACAAGTAAGTGAGCACGTTGTTCTCCTCTGAAGACGCTTCCTCTGAAAGTCGTAATTTGCTCGCGAGGAATTCGATCGACGGCAACGTCGGACGTCGTGCCGCCTCGGCAAATGTACCGGTAACGGGCCATTAGATTTTCGAGCGCGATTAAACGCCTCGCGGTCGACGCTCCTTGAAAAGTATGCGAGGGCGAGTATCTGGGACTGGATAAGTAGAGAATTTTCGCGGCTCGGCGAGAATTTTCGTCCGAAAACTCTTTCGCGCTACAAGTTAATGGCTTTCCGCGCGTTCCTCCTAAGCTGTATCTCCGGCGAAATTTCGGCTGGCAACGAACTTTCAACTTTTTATCTCGTCGCGACGTGGCTGAAACTGAATTCAACTTTCCTTCGCCTGCTTGCACTCTCTCCTCCTCCCTTCGCCTCTCTCTCTCTCACTCTCTCTCTCTCTCTCTCTCTCTTTCTCTCTGTCTTCTTCTCTCATCTCTCACTCTTTTAGGTTACACGCGCCGACGTTGATATACGGAGTAACGCTACCACGTTTCTTTCCGGGCTGAAGCCAACCCGAGGAGAAAGAGCCACTGTGTACACACAGAGAGACGTCACGTGAATGCACGTAGCTTAAGAATGCCCCTCGCGCGGCCGCCGATTCAGCGCACCAACACGCGTGTAGACAGGGGTTCACCCTGTCCCTGTGGGTGAATGCGCTTACACCGAAGCTTAACTCGATCCGCCAGCAATCCTCTCATTAGAGAAGGGACCTCATTATACGGCTGCGCGCCGCGGGACCTTGCTACGATTATATTACATTATTGTAATTGATTGCAGCACATGTAACTGCGGCGTGATTCTTAAACAATAAACTCATTACCCGGTAACAAGGAACGCCGATACGGCGCGCCGCCGGTAATAACCTATCTCTCCGGTGGCTGGCTGGCTGGCTGGCTGGGTCCTTGCGCGGAGGCCTGTGCGCGCTCGGTAACATACAACACAACCGATCCTCCTTCCTCCGACGACCGATTCGCCTTCTGATCGATTCCTCGACTCGGCAAGCTCCGATCAACAACCGATCGTAAAATGAGAGCGGCAACCGATCGTCGGTGCCGCTGCTCTCGTTCCATCTTTCAATACGCCCAAACAGTATCGCCCTTTTCTCTTTCTCTCGCTCTCACACTTCCCATATTCTCTCTCTGTCTGTCTGTCTGCCTCTGACTGTTGCTCCTCTACCTGCGTCGATATATCTCCCATCGTCTCTTTCTCTCTCTCTCTCTCTCTCTTTCGCTCCTCTCCGAGAGAGCTACGCCCTCTGGCTTTCGTCGTCCGGCTCAAACACTCGAGAACCATCAGCGCGCGCCACCATCGGCTCGGAATTCATCCGATCTTTGCCATTTACTCGTAACAAATCGCCGACATTTCGAGAGCGGAGAACCGTGTTGAATCTGCCTCTGCGAGTTGCACGGTTCGTTGCGTTGTTTGTACACCTCGGACGTGTACACCGGATCCCGAGGGAAAGGGGCGGCGGGGTTTGCCGCGGATCTTGTCACGAGATTGAATGATTAAACCGATCCATTTTCTTCTGTTCCGCCGCTCCTTTGAGCCTCGCCTGATGATAAATCGAGACGAGTGGCTCGACGATTAATATCGCGCGTTCGCTTTTCGACGTTGCGCCGGCAACCAGGGGTTGGGAAGGGGAGGTGACTTCTTCTCTTCTTCGTTGATTTCGAGGATTTCTGACCTTTTTCAAATCGTCCGGTACCACGGGACGCAATTATTACGGATTACATCCGGTAAAATTTGAAATTGATCCAAAGGCAATTCCGTTTGCAGAAAGCATGCGCTAAATGCTTCCATTGAACATTGTAGCTTCTTAAATGCAATGAATATCATCGTCAGGCGACGCTCTGGTCTTGAGCCTTCAGCTAGGCCCAGTGAAACAACACGCCAATACAAAGAAAGAACAACCGACTCGAGACTATTCTACGATCGATTCTACGCGTAAACATTTTGCACATGTTGCAATCGAACCTGTGGTTTGAATTTTCAATAAATTCAATTCAATTCAAAACAACAAACGTTGTTGAAAAGAAGATCGGCATCGCATGAAATCCCTCTCTGTGTATACAGATTTTTTTGTACTTACTTTACTTTTCCTGCAAACGCTGCAACACTCACATCCTAACAATCAACAGACCAGCTAACGTAGATCTAAATTAACATTCTGTTCAGCAGGTGATTGAGACCTACAAACTGCTAGAATCAAGACCGGAGATAACTAATGAAAAAAAAATCTCTCGTCACATCTTGTAATAACTGCGTTATCGCCGTCTACGAATTACTATCCTCACTGTGTAGTGACCTAAACGATCCACGGTGAATACCGTCACAAATTTCACGCAATTTGACGCGATCGGCGGCAAAGTCGCCAAGAGAATTTCCGATACGCGGCGCACGTGTTGGCGAAATAACCGCGTTGCAACACCTTCCGAGAGGAGGCAGTAATTTGTATATCGACTGTCTGAGATGATCTGATCGAAGGACGGAGGGAGGGTGGGGGGGGGGGAAGGTTGGTGGGTAATGTCGTGAACTCTTTTGACCCGCGTGCAGGCTGGAAATTACAGCGGGGCAGGATTTGCAGCTCGGCGGGGCAAAATGTAGCAGGTCCGGCGCGCGGGTGCCTTGAAAATCGAGGCAATCACGGGAGAGAGACGCGATGCTCACGTCAGAACCTAGGCGGACGCCTAATCAGCCGATTGCGCCGTGGAAATACCGTTCCTGTGGAATGTTAATGCGATCTACACCGGCGATCCTTAGAAACCGCGGCTCTTCGCCTCCGAACACACCGTGGCCGGGCAAAGCGCCGAGACGACCCACTTCACCACCGCACGCACGTATCGTTGCGCAATAACGCCGACGTTTCGCCGCGGCTTCCCTCGATTGCGATTATCCCGCAAACACCGACAACGTCCAGCTGCCCAACCGGCCCCTTCCACAGATCCTTTTCCATGTCCAAACACTCTTTCCACTCTTTAATGGAGACGTTCGCTTCCTCCTCATTATCTCTTCCGCGTTTCGAGCGGCGAGCGTGATTCCACCGAACCCGAAGACCCCGACCTGCGTTTCTGCAGACGGTCGCGTTGCGGATCCGATTTCCCTCAAGACCCTCTGAGAACCGCAATTCTAGAATTCCAGCAACTAGAATTCGGTCCAGTCGAATAATTTTCGACGCTGTCTTTCTTCTTCTGATCACTGTACTAGTTCTCACAAAATACTCGATTGCAGATGCACAATACGCGCGTGTCGAATGAGAAATTTGAAATCGTAGCGACTTGGTACTTGCAAAGAGTGCTTTATTTTGAGAAAGGAAACTCTTGGGTAGAGGATCCTAAATCCTCTTAGTGGAAATTATCAAAAGGGTCTCAGAGGTGGTAGTTTTCTTTTTTTTATTCTAAATAGAAAAGTCCATCTATGTAGATAATTATGCGGCATATAGATAAATATCTACATACATATTATCTACGAAATGTACCTGTAGATCATTATCCGTACGAATGTCGTTTGTTGTCTTCTTTCTAACGAAGCGAACGTTTGACAACGATATCTGAAAAATAACCGTCGATGCGAACGCGGAAATAAATCTGTCTACCCAGCGGAGAAGTTGCTCGCTTGTACGTTCCTCTGTTCGAGAGGGAAAGACTCGCGAAACGATTTCGATATGCAATCGAACCGACTGAAATTCCGAAATAATAGGGTCGGAGGTCCGCGGAGGCCACGTACGAATGTTCGTACGTTGTTGCGAAGATCGAACACCGTTGCTCCCCTTTCCACACGTTACCCCGAGACACGGACGCGTAGCTATGCCACTTTTGATACGGTTCCGGCTGGGCAAGGACCTCTCGACCCTGCCTCGGGTCGAGGCATCGCTCGGAAGGGTCGGTCGCGAGGCGACCAGCTGGCAGAGACCTTTCGCTTAGGTGCTTTCAAGGTGTGCTGCTGCACGTGCACGTGTTCAGCCGTGCTCACGAATGCTGCGCGGCCTGACGCGTCGGCGTGATATCGCATAAACGCGCGTTCCATCGTCCGTTTCTATCGAAATCGGAAGAAACTCCTTTTCTTCCGCATGCCTGCCAGCACGCCGATATTTCACGCGGCTAACGCATCGAAATTCCACTTGGATCCACCGAGTGTCTTTCCCAACCGCCCCTTTAATTACCGGGATCGATGTCAAGAGGATGATTGAACGTAGGATCTCTGATTAACCGGATAGTATTACACGCCTGGCATTGCTCAGTCACTTTTGAGTCGCGAGCTCCCCTCAGCGGATAATTATTATTAGATTGCTTGGTTGTTTGTACGAGTGTTCGTACTCTCGCGTGTGTAATTGATAACGTGGCAGATGAACGGAGAATCCTTCCATTTATGAACGGGCGAATGTTTTACAGCGTGCGAAATGTACCGATGAAAAATTGTCGACAATTTGAACTCGTATAATTTTGTAAAAAATGGTCCATTAGTACAAAAATCATAAAGTACAAAATCTCTATTTGTCAGTTCATTTCTTTTTCTTTTTTTTTTTTTTAACAAGTTTACATTATGTAGCGGGTGGGAATTTTTAATACTGACAAAATTTAAATTCGTGTAGTGAACAAAGTTTTTCTATGACCAAGTCTACTATCAACGAGTCTTAAAGATTGAAATTTTCTCTTTAGAACTACTTTTTAAAACTGTACGCTTTTTTTTCTTCATTTTATTGAATTTTGAATATCAAGATTAAAACTTCAAGAAATCCTAATATTTCGTTATCCAATGTTCAATGAAGTGGTGAAAAAGAAATATACAGCAAGTTTTTAAAGAGTCGTTGTAAAGCAAAGACTTTAATCTTCGAAACGATGATCGATATATTTCCAAAAAGAATTTTTTAACATTTTTACGCGCGTTTGAATTTTCACAATTTTCAAGATATCCTCACTTTCCCACTTACTAGACTCTTCTACTAAATCATGTACCGAACAACTTCGAGGAGAATAAATTCTGCTCAAAGTAGAAGCTTCACGCTTCAAAATGAGACCACGTCAATTGCCACGTAATCTTCAGACGCATATTTTCACACGTCATATTCTTGTATATACGTAAACTTTCGAGCTTCTCCGTGAAAATACATACTCAATAAAAATCAGAAACGAAATGCTAAGGTTGGATATATCGGAATGCAATTCCAATTTAATATTCAATCTCGCAGTTGAACGTTTTCGATCGAAAGTAATCCATACGATCGCCGCAATTGTGAGAATCTAACAAGGTCTGAACGTCTTTGATTAAACACAGAATTTACCAGATTTCTTGTTAAGTTCGTGTTGCAATATATTGAAGAAAAATCCTCTTAAACGATTTCCAACTGTCGTGTCCACACCTTGACGTTTATAGGAAGTGTACCTTTGGCTGAATGTTCGGAAGATCATCGGTCGCGATACGTTTAGCGGTTAGCTGTCCGTGGCTCGTTTGCAGCCGTCACGATTATGACAAGGTTAGTTATTAATTAACCTTTATACACGGCTGTTTGTCACGATCGTGCTACTAGGAAAATACTGGTTCATCCGAACGTTATGATGCAGCATAGTTTATGCCAGGGGATTTATCACAGTGTATATTGTAGTGTGCGTTCTTTTCTTTTTTTTTTTTTTTTTTTGTTTTTTCTACGTTAAATCGCGATGATACACATTTTTAATTTTAAAACCCGGGGATATATCGCTCATATTATCCCCTTCTGTTGGAAACTTTCAAGCGAGAAATACTTAGGAGAAATTATTCTGCATTATCCTTTGGGAATTTCAGCTTTACGATGTAAATGAGAATGAATTCGCCCCAAAGAGTATCCTCTTTCTTTCACGCTATTACTTAAATTCCGGCGATATTTTTGCAAACAATAACCCGACGAATTCTTCGAGGTGTAATTTTGACAGAAGAATTTCCTGCAGGCGTGGATAAATTTCGCGATTAAAGTCCTCGAACGAAATTGTTTTGAGCGAGATGTTTCCAAAAATTCTCTCCAAAAGTTCTCTCTGCTTTCTAACGAGATGCAGATGCTTCCCGAAAGTTTCGACGCTGCGATCTGTTTAGTTTCAAACGGAATAATTCGAGAAAGGGAATCACAGATGCGATCATTTCGCGACAAAGGAAACTCGCGCGCTTCTCCACACGAGTCGATGGTGTTTAATTGAAACGCTGGAATATTCCCTTTGTTTCGCTTTTCCGTTCTGTCTTCTTTTTCTCCCCCCCCCTTTCCTCGTTGCCATTTTCTAGACTAAAATATCGAACTTCGGGACCGTTTAGATTTACGCTTCGAAAATATTCGGGTAAACGTCCTTCCTTGCCTCGCGTGTAGGAAAACCGACGCGAATGAATGAATAATGGTCGCGTAAAGCGGCTGAGAGACTCTGAAGGATAAAATAAAAGCTGCATGACCGTGCAGAAGAGCTGACATTCTTTTTTTTTCTTTTTTCTAATTCGAATCGAAATCTCCCTCGTCGCGTATAAATAAATTCTTACTTGCTCCGCATAACGAGTCAACGTCCGGGATTAGTTTGCATGTACGGTTATTCGCGTCCGACGCGAGGACAACCGATCTGCAAGATCGCGAATTCTTATCTAGTCGCAGCGGCGCCTAATCCTCTCGATTCAATCCGCACAAATTGCCCTTTACGGGCAACTGTAATGAGACGGTTTTAACATGCGTCACCGGTATCTACTTACGCAACTATTCGATAATGTCGCGAATAAAATCAACGTGATCTCGCGGCGCGCGTATGTGCTTAGCCGCGCGTACATACCTGAACCGATGTATCTGAACGCGTGCTTGTACACATACAAACGTGAATGCGGAAGAAAAGTGGAGTGGACTGGTAACGAGCTCGATTACAAATTAGATCGACCGATCATTACAACGACGGAGTTTCCACGTATCATCTCTTTCTGTTTTCCCTTTTTCTTTTCTTTTTTTTTCTCTCTCGTTTTTCTCCTTTCAAAATCTGACGTGCCGTCATCGCGGTGTAATTGCAGTCGTAGAACGGCCGCGATATCGTGCCAATTTTTCTCTCTCCCTTCATTTTTTTTTTTTTTTTTTCTATACCGGGTATTTTCTATAGCATAGAGAGAAAGACGCAGTGACGCGGGTATAATTAGTCTGGCCACGATCAAAGCGTTCCTCTAATGCCTTCGAGTGGACGCAAAGTGACAACGATGAAAAACAGCAGCGGCGTGTGGCGTGGAAAACGCGAGGGAAATATTTAAATAAAATCGACGCTTCGTTACGGTTTCGAAAAATGTTTGCGTGCATTCTTATCTGAGAAAAAAAAAACAATGGATAAAAACGACGGATTCTATTAATTTACTTCGCGTGTTCTTGTTGTCGCGATTTTTTTTCAAAGTGAAAGTAAATTACTGAAATCGCGGTGAATTCATCGAATTGCGACGGAAATGATTTTCGTTGCTGCCGGCACGTGACGAGATGGACAGATACTCTGACATTTCACAAAATGCCACTCTGTCCAATTTTTTTTCACGATTCTTACGCAGATATCGTAGATCGCAACAATTTCGGATTGCAAACTGTTAATTTTTATAATTTCAACTTCATTCCATCACCGATCTCGTGATCGTAAAGTGTGACGAAATTTCCAAAATTCCCAACTTTTCTTGAAAAAATTCACGAAAAAAAAGAACAAACGTTGTATTTCGTTCCGTCTGTCCCACGCGCGACGATGAAAAGGGTGCAAATGTTTCTCGTGGCCACTACACTGGCGTGTAGATAGAAGAAATGACAAACATACGAGGAATCTGGGTGGCCCCGAAGCTAGTTTCTCTGCAACTTTTCCAGAAGGGTAGCCCGGCCCGTTCCCCGCTCGATGTTCCAGCTCGCATGAAACGTCGGGGACGGCCGCTTCATGACCAAGAAACACTCGAGACTCTGTAGGAGCGTAACGTCCTCCCCCTCGATCGAGGAACCCAATAACTGGAAAACGCAGCGGAGCGTGCAGAGGTGCCTTCGATTCTTCGAGACCTACACTCAAAGACGGCGGAGAGAGCCGAAAGGAAAGAGGAAGAGCGTGTGTCGATTCGCGTCGAATCTCGAAACGAGTGTGCGTCCAAACCCCAACCCTCCCCAACCTGTCTCGAGGCCGGGCGGGCGGATATCGCGAAGACGACGCCGGAGGGGTGAAAGAGAAACCAGGTCGCCGGAAAACGACCGCCCGTCGTTGAATAGGATTCGCGATGCAGCAAACGAAAAATAGCCACCGTTTCATACTCACCGGCATAGGAAGTCCCTCTCGCCTAAACAGAGCTCCAGACAGTGTTGCCGCGAGGAGGCGTTCATTGTTCTGCGCGTGTGCCCCTGAAGACGATGCCCCTGGACCCTGTCGATGCACCAGGCACGCTCGCATGGTTTCACAGCCAAGCAGCTCTTCTGAGCGTAAATCGTGAATACTGGAAACTGGGACTGTGACAGAGCACCTGCAACACAACAACGACACACCGATTCCAATTGGGTTGCACATTTAGGACGATGAAAATTGGGTTTCCCCCTTTCTCGTCGCTTTCGACGCCTACCACGAGGACGTTTCTTAAATAAGCAGATGGAAGAACAGAGAATGGAAAGTGAATCGCGGATCATACGAAGCTGTCTAGCCATTCAGTTGAGATTTCTTGGGAATGTTTCGTTTCGAGGCTCCGCGTCGTGATGTTAAACCATTCCGCTGGCAACCGGTTCGCGGACCATAACGAGTGACCGAATCGTATACGATAATTCGTCGCCTTCTTTTTCTTTCAAACTCGTCGGTATGATGATCACTGGGTAGAAATTATCAAGAAGTAATAAACTTATCATTTGTTTTGCCCTCGGTTACATTTAAATATATTTAAAACTGAGAGAATGTTGCGATTTGGGACAAAAGATTCTCAACGCTTAAAAGGTAAAATTGAACGTTTCAGTTGGCATTTGCAATCGTCCAAATTCTTCGAACTTTATTCATTTTTCCTTCCAAATAAAATATGTTGGGTTTTTACCTTTTGATTTTTGATTTTGAGTCAGTTTGATAACTGGTTGATAACTTTTACACACACACACACACACACACACACACATATATATATATTTCACATAAAACACGTGGTACAGTACAAAAGAAAAATTAAACGAATAATTATATATAACTTATAAACAAAAGGCACGCACAATAATCTAATTTTTTACTTTTTTTCAATTTCACTGATAATGGTTACTGATCTGATGGTACTGATCTTCTGATCTGATCTATGCTTGCTTTTACGGTTCTAACGACTGTTCTGTTCTAGCGACGACTACGGCTATAATTTTTAGGCGTCTTACTTTGTTTTCTTCCTCTTTCTTCCTCTCTCGCTCATCGTCCGTAATTGTACGCCATCTCTACAGACGGAAATTATCGACTGATATTTCTAGCAAAATATATTTTATTTTCAAATTGCAGAGCGTACGAATCAGAGCTTGGAGAGGGAATATTCATCTGTCTGATATCTTACAAGCTGCACGAGGCGCGATACCGAAGCCGCTAACTCAGTTGTTACCCAGCTTCCCCCAATTTGAAATTGATGCGGATGAATGGCTGTTATCCTCCGAGTGGACGAAAGTATCTCTCGGCTGGAGGCAGCTCGTTATTCTTTCGCTGTCGATCGTCGAGTCGAGAGGGACAGGGGCCGCGTTAAGTGGCGGAATAATTTCTGCGCCCTAGTGTCGCTGTCGCATCATCCCCTTTTACCAAATCATAATTAATCTCGGCAACTTGACGGATATGGGTGGGGCGTTTTCGATCGTGATTCGTTGAAAACTTTTCCACGAGAGAGATAGATGGATGGATGGATGGAGAGAGAGAGAGAGAGAGAGAGAGAGAGAGAGACATCGTTCATGGGAACAGGTTAACGTGGTAGCTAGCCCGCCAAAACACGGAACATCGATCTTCCAGCAGGCGCTAAAGATATTCAATTACTTGGCTCCAGAAGGCTTCGCGGGACTAATGACTGTAGCTAATTTTAATGGCCGGCAAGAGACCACAACCGGTAACCACAACGTTAAACGAACGTTCATTCTGCGGCTTCGACACGATCCACGATGTCGAATCGTTCGTGGAACGTCGGATACACAGTAGGAAGATCTCTTGACGCGTTACGGGCCGAGGGGTAAGCGCATTATAGTAATCAACGGCCACTTCCGGGGGCCTATATGTAGAAGACAGGTACCATTTACTCGTTGTAATGCTACCGCATTACCGGATAATGGAGCATCGTCGGATCGTAAATATTTCACTTGGTGAACATCGGACAGAATTTTTATCGGACAGTTCTCCTCGCTTCTTACGTTTTTCTCGTTATTCGGCGTTTGCTACATTCGGCGAATTAACCGTCTTAAATCGTGTTTCACAAATAGAATATTAAGTATCCCTCTTTGTTGGTGTTTCTTGCAACAGTTGGGAGTTTTACGAAGGATTCCAGCTATTAATTAAATTCAGTTAAAAAGAGTAGACAAAAAGTTCACCAAAACAGTCTAAATATTCTATAAATATCGTAGTGGGAAATACATTTAGAAAAATCTTCTTCTTCGTTCGAGAACGTTCGTGATTTCTCTACGGTGAGGGAAAGTGGAGGGAAAAATTCGCAGACGAAGAGTTTCCTTAATTATTTGCGTTATCTCGCGATCTCTCCCAGCTCTGATTCATAAGCCCCCGTGTGACGGGTGGGTAATTAAAAATCCGTAGAACCGTGATCTCGGTTGACACAAGACACGGTTTACCAATTAACTGTCCTCACGGTTGGTTAACATGGAAATGGCTCCAGCATCCACCAGGGGCTCGAATCGATTTGCCAGTGACGCGCGAGTAGAAAAAGAACGCGTTCGTACGTGGACCGCGAAAGGGAAAGAAGCGCGTCACAAGCGTACAGGCCGCTGGTATTGGCCGCCGCTATCGTTCACGTATTTTTCACCGTTCGTTTAACCAGCCTTCCCTTCCGTGTCGCTCGTTTCGCTATGAAAAATATCGTTCCCGCACCCTAGTACGCCACAAACTGCTGTTGGAATAACTGAACGGCCAAATGCGTGATAAATACCGGTCGTTAAGTGTACCGAGCAAGACTAATTCTTGAAGGGGAATTTAACTTTATCACGAAACGCTTGATGCCTCGCTATTCATTTCGCCCGGTTTCATTCGGTGTCGGTGGATTCCCGCTTGTCCCGCCGCTTCCAGACAGATTTTCCAACAATCGCGAGTAATAATCCTTGTTAAATGATAGCCATTGTTTCACCTGAGCGTGAACGTATTTGGCGTGGAGCCTGGCTTAATTTCATTTATGCCACTGTCACGCTCTTGTTTCGCCGAAAGTTTCCGAGACGTCGGATTTCCGTAAATCAATCTGGAATTCTGGCTGTCTTTTTTTTAAATTAGAAGTCGTGCCACCTGGAAGAAACAGTGCTATCGAGAAGGTACTTGGTGAAATATTTTATCGACGGTGTTTTTGTAAAGTCATTTCGTACGAAATTAGTATTCAATTCGGTACGGAGAATAATTGAAAACTGATATATATTTTCAATTGATTGACCGTAAGACTGTTTTATTTTCTAATTATCAATTATCAAGAAAACTTCGTTTCGTCAATTTTCAGTTCTTTCTCATCGTTTCTCTCGGATGAGAAAAACACTTTTGTACATGAATGTCTCGGAAAATGAGACAGTGTAAAATTGTCGCAACACGCGCCGTGAACAACCAAGTTGAACTGTGCTGAAATTCAATGCCACTGTTGCCAAAAACAGCTGTATTTAAAGCGGCAGCAATTACTTCGACGTGGGAATTAACGAAACAGCGACACTTGCGATTTGCATAGTAAACTATCCGACGGTACCAAATGCTAAACCCCCTCCAATATGTTTGTGTGCGCGCGATATAAAATCTGCGTAACAGCAAAAGTCGCGCCGTGCATCGGCGAAGGAAAAGGAATACAAATTGCTCGTTGAGCGTATGAAACGAAATAAAACAATAACCGTGTCGAATCGAAACTGCCAATCTCTGAGAGCACGACGCTCTGGCGCTGTTCCAGCTTCCCTTACATCTCCGCTTTCATTTCTTCAGCCTGGGGATGCAGATCCCGAGCAAGATTGCGTGCAGTCATAAATCTTTTAATTTCTGCCACGATACGAAAATCAAGTAGCAGGGAGATTAACGTGCTTGCTTTCAAAGCTACCCATCGTCTTCTTCATCCTCTTGCGAAACTGGATGCAAACTCCTCTTACTTTCCAACGGCGTATCGACTTCATTTCTATCAGCAGGTTACTAAGGGTCGTCTCGGGGACGCGCCCCTTATCGTTCGACCATTTCTTCCACGAAAAAATCTTCCCGTATGTACGCCTTCGTGCTTAGCAGAGAAACGAAATAGCTTTGTATCGCCATAAATCTGGCAGAGATTTATCGATCGTCCCGCCGCGACGTCCTACGTCATTTCGTGCACTAAAACACAGAGGTACACACCCTGTGAGCTCGAGGGAGCACGTGTAGGTTGTCACGGCGGCGAAGGGAACTGTGGAACGGGTCGGCGTCTGCAACGTCGGTATTACGGGACAGACGATCGCCCAAAATGATGGCAAGCAGACCGCCAGTGTTCAACCCTCTCTCCAAAGACTCTCCTCGTCGCGGTGAACTTGATGTATAATCTCGGTTTTCTTTATCTATTGTCGGACACCCCTCTCCTCTTCTGGCTCTCGGTCTCTTCCTCTCTCTCAGCCGATCGCCATGTCTCATTCCACCGGCTGCTCCGACTTCCTTTCGCGAACACAAAGGCAATGAAATTCCTTCCTTACGTGGACTTTCTGCGATTCTTCTCGCATTTGGATACAGGGTGGTTTCGCTAGCCGAGCCGCTTTGAATATTACCAACGTTAGGAGAGAAACGTCACGATTCTTTCTTTCCCTTTGACGGGAATCGTTTTGTAAAAACTCGAAAATGAAAGAAATATTGGACTATTGATCCAGATATAATAATTATATTTTGCGTACTAAACTCGTACGTCAAACGTGTCTACCTTTGTCGAACGAAAGTTGCTATCTGCTCGTGCTATTAACTCGTTGGATTGATTCGAATTTTAGATTAAATTTTTATTTATTATTTTATGTTTTGACTGAATTAGATTGTCTAACAGTCGATTGTGCACGGTCGAGAGATAGATTAGATATTTCAAATTAACTTCGTGAAAAATTCACTTTCCCGCAGCCGTGATATGATCGATTGCGAAAGATTCCAATCCATTCCTTAACCTGAGCCTTTAATTCCTTAATTTAGTACTTTGGTACAACAATCGGAGGAAGAAAGTAGATTTTTCTATAATCGAAGCGGTTGCAATCGTTTATTCATAAATATATTGAATGCAATCCCAGAGAAACTGAAACGATGGCGCGAACTTACACGATACTAACCTTGTACCAATACACTTTAAACTTAACGAACCATAAGAAAACTGTTAACATCCGTATTATTGTAAATTAAATGCTAAACTGAAATTGAACACCGCGCCGTTCGATAACTCGTTCAATTTCTCCAAGCCGGTTCTACTCTACGATTATTATTCTTAATAATTGCTATTTTATAGCTGATAAATATATTCGACGACGCCGCATCAAGTACTACGGACGACTATTAGACTCCAGCCACTTAATTATTGCATTAGCTTTCGAATTTGTTCTGGTCTGAATCATTTTGGATTATAGACTGATCTATTTGGTTATAGGCTGATCGGAGCGAATAATTATAATTGTATAATAATAGATGTTGTAATAGACGTTGTAATTAGGTATCGATGAAAAATCTAATGCAACGTTCACCTCTATCTATCTATCTAGCGTGATTTTGAATTATTTATGACTTACCACGTCCACGTTGTATTAAATACATATTGAGTCGTTATGCATGTTACTTTTTATGTAGAGATAATTGAAGAGTGTTGACTCTTTTGTACATTATTAATATTAAATTCGCATATACTATGGCGCAAGTGGAGATAAATAATTTTATGGAATTTCTCAAAATGAAAGAAATAGTGTTAGGGATACCCATGAGCAATGTTTTCTCCAAATTTAATAAACATTGCCATCTAGTGACAATAATTTAACTTGTTATAATATAACTTACATTCTAGTAAAATGACATTTTTAAATTATATCATAGATTAAAACTGTATTAACTCTTAAATAAAATAAAGTTTTGCACTGTATTAAAAAAACAGAAGACATTACTTCTGGATGCCCCTAATATTTTCAATTCACTGAGCTCACTCTTCAGTCGTTCCGGGGATCGTCGTTACAGTGAAATACTTTCTTCCTGTCTCATTACGCGAATTTCCATAGGGAATTTCATTTCTATAAGTCCAGCGTTCTTTCCTCTTTTTTTTCGACAACGACGCTCGTTGGACCACCCGTAATAAGATTGTGCCACGTGCTTGTACGTTCGTTTCCCACAGCATAATTGCGGCCGGTCGTTACGCCGGCTTAACGTGCCGTGTAAAGTCACAGTTTTTCAAGTAGCCGCCGACCGGACGTTACGTAATTGTACTGGCTTTCGCGAGTTGCGACGCAGCCTCCATGAAACGAAGAAACGACAAACAGGCTGACCGAGAACCAGGACGACAGCGAATCAGCCCAGTGATTGAAATGAACTCGGTTTTTCCGACTTTCCTTCTGTCGATCCGAGGTTGATAATACCAGTTCTCTGAAATTTACTCCCATGTTCATTACCAATCAAACGCTGAAAGTCCCAGATCGAGCAAGTCACATCTCGCCGATGCAATTCGCGTGAGAATCGAGTCGCGTTTGTTCTTCATTTTCTGTGCCAAGTGAAAATCACTCGAATAAAGTAAACGGCACAACTTGCATGGACACAGACTTCGAACGGAGTTACTTGAATCTGAGTAATTTAATCGACTCGAGCGGGACTTGATGCAAATCGGACATCTAAAATTGAGATACCAAGCCGAGAGGTAATTGATAAACTCTCAAGTTCATTTACAATTTGAAAAGATAGTCTTTTGTATTAGCATAAAGTGATTTGGGGCTACGATTGAAGGCCAATTATTGGGATTAAGTTTTAGTTGGTGCGTCTGATTAGACGAACTCCAGCTGGTTGGAATCCACTCGTATCTGAACGTGAACTCTTACAATTAGTCTCAGTGATCAAAGAGTCTAAATTTTTCTTCCACTTTGATTTCAAGAATTTTTCAAGAAGTGTTCCTAATAATAGATAAATTATTTCTCGATCAGTGTCACATGGGTAAATGTTTTTGCTAGTATCGTTGCTCTTCAATTTCAAAACAATCATTAAGGGATCAAGTCATCCAACGTTTCTTAATTTAACTAACCTGAACAAGAATTTGATTCGTCTTTTCGTCGCGAGTCGTCCTCTACCGGTCGAATATTTCGTTTCATTCGGACTTGACCATGGGGCTAATGCGAAGCCTCGAGTGAAGTTTCGCATGTATACGAAGTCTGAATAAGAAAAGTCTTCTCGTTGAATCGGCGCCAACATTTTCAATCGCCCTTTGCACTCGACAGAGGCTCTCTTTTTCTCCGCCTTCTTGTCTGCTCGGCAGACAGTGATCCAATTCGAGGAATTGAACGCATTCGTACTTTTAACATCCTCCCCCGACTGTCGTGCTTGTCCTCCTCGTCACGACCACTTTTCTTCTCCCCCTTTTCCTTTTTTTTTCTTCTCTCCTGCCGTTCATCCCATGCAGAATGATGCGTCCACGAGCCACGAGCCTCCGAGATTTTACTTTCAAAAATGTCACGACAGCCACCCTCTGTGCCGCGCATTACGTATTCCGCTGAATTATTTCGAAACGTTCGAATCCGCTTTGCGAGACATTTTCGAAATATCGTTTCTCGTCCGGAATAATCGCGTTGTATCGTTTAATTTTCGTCGGAATGATTTCATTCGACGCGTGACATTCAATTGGTTCTCTATATTTCTCAAGATGACCGAGAGTTAATCAATTCTAGTCAATTACAGATCTCTTCGAAATTCAAAGTTCAATCTCTTTTCTTCTTTTTTCGTGTTGAGGCGTATACCTCACCGCGCGAAAGTCAGTTCTGACTTCTCCGAGAAAATTTTCCACGAAACGTGGAAACAATTAGCTAAACGCAGGAATAGCTTTCCCTGGAACGTGTCGCGAAACGGGACGCGCGTGGTGGGCAACCGCCCGGAGAATACAATATTCCAAACACGTGTACGTTCTAGTTCAACCAATTCCTCGGCAAATGAAATGAACATCCTTTCAGGCGGCGTCTAGCCGCGATAATCGTAACAAAGTTACCGCGACGTAAAGCTGTCAGGCGCAACGAGGACGACCCCGCGCGATAACCCCGTTGCACGCGCGCGCTCCTCAACGTGAGTCCGTCTTGCTTCACACGCGAAAATATGCATTTCGGTGGTGTATAATTGCCGTAAATACGCGAGCTGAAGGCAGAAGCCTCGCGCCTGGCTGGCTCGTCACTTTTTCAGGCCGTGTAATGTCGTCAGAACGAGTACGTTCCACCGAGGGCGCGGACCGTGTATCTCTGATGGTATGTTTCTAATTTGCGTGCATGCACCGTGCACCCCATCAGGCGCAGCAAGAATTTAATACACGAAACCACGCCTAGCTTAGTCTACGAAAGGACAGACAGAGAGAGAGAGAGAGAGAGAGAGAGAGAGAGAGAACTGAACCTATGCAAACCAGTGCCGTTCAAGCACAACACCACGTACTAGCTGAGTCACGAGCACGCGACCAGATCTGCACGACTGAACAGAGGAGCGGTTCCAATAACGTAATTACTTTCGTTGCTTCGCCGGAAACTGTTCACACTTCGAGCACGCACACCCTGTACGTCGGTTCAATATGCTTGTAACCTTGTGATTTTACCACTCGACGTGCGCGCGCTTTTTACTTACGGAAGAAAACTGAGTACCCGGATCGCTTAATATGTACAATGAGACGAGTGTATTACTATCGGGGAGAGACAGACGTAGACTTTTGATCGATACGCGCGTAGCGTTTGGCGTATTGAATCGATGGTTGATTCTTGGAAGAATTGTCAAGCTAATGTTCGAGGTATCTCTACGGGCTGGAATTTAAATCTAACGCAAGAGGGGAAACGTTTTTTTAATATTTTGATTTTTAATGGAGATCGTATTTCATTCTTCTGTCGTGATCTTTTCCTCGAATTGTACAATTCTGTAATAGTTTCTCAAAAAAGTATTTTTCTTGAAAGTAGGATTAGAAAATCAAAATAATTACAAATTGTTATGTCATTTGTTGAACTAAACTTAAAAAGATGCTCGTTTCAAATGAAACTGGAATTGAACAAAATTTAAATCGTATTCGATACTTTGTATCACAGTAAGTTTTATGCTTGCACCTCGTCCTCTTTATTCGTTTATTTTTCGTACAATTTAAAAAAAAAGAAAAGAAAAGATGTACAAGCACGTAAACAATCGTGCAATCATTGAACACGCGTATCTACAGCGATCTCTAAATAAGGATCTTATCTTACGGTAATTCAGTATTGAAAGAGCTCTCGACTCACCTCCGTGGTATCTATAAACTGCTCACTATTTGCATGCGTACATCGATCTCATCGTATAATGATGTGTTGGTAAAATCCTTTGAAGAACCATCCTCGTGCATGTGTATCTGTCTACTCGGTAGTTGTAACGTGCAGCGCTTTAATACGCTTTATCGAACACAATTGGCTACCTCTGTAGCCTGAAGATGAAATAAATAGTCGAACGGTCGGGTATGACGAAGTCAATGACTACTGGTTGTATCTTCATGACCGGCAGTAACCTTTGAACCACGAATGACTATGCAACATCGGTATTAACCGATTCGGAAGCTTTCAGAGATTTGCTCCGAACACGATGACTAAACGATGTCCGTGTACGTTGCTTGTAAATTCTAAACCTGCGAGCGGAACGTGTAATTGATGGACGTGTCCATTTTTCTTTTTTTTTTTTTTTTTCTCCTTTATATTCTAACTCAACGAAGAACGTTTAGAATCCGTAGAAGCGTGTGCAATTCATATGTGTTATACAAGTAATAAATTTCGATAGATTCCAATCTCGTGTTAATCACTGTTTACGTGATTAACATTCGAGTACAATATGCGAATGAATTCCAAGAAAGATCTAATTAACCGTGTCCCAATTAATTAACGGTTCGCATCCGAGAAGCACCTCAGTCGGGTCACTACATATTTATAATACGGCGAGTGTCCACTTTAATCCATCATAAGCGCCACTCGGATATTTAAATCACTGCCAATTATCTGTATCCACGTGTCGATCGATCGATCCAAGAAACTTCAAAGCTTCAACCTCGATTGAAATACATGCCTCAACATTTCACGTAATAGCTTTTTATTCTGTACCGAAGACATCACGAATGCTTGGCCTTTCTCGTGTCAAAATTTTAAAATTGTTAAAGCTAAAGTTCTAGAAAAGAAATTCGATATAATGCAAATCTACGATCTTGGTGGGAAGATCCTAAATAAAGCGTGGGTACTTTCAGCTACGTAGTGAAAAGTAAGTGAAAGAAAAAGGAGACGAACACAGTATCCGAAAATAGGAGGGAAAAAATGGAAACCCATTGTGAAAGATGGTCGAAAAGGCGCGCGCGACACGAAGCTCGCGTGGTACGAAGGCGTCGTCCCCGGCGATCGTCGGTGTCTCTTCCTGGCTCGGTTATCTCCGACTATTAGCGCTCGACTCTATGCAAATTCAGCAGCAAGCTGTAGCGGTGCTGTTCGAACGGACCCCATAAATTCCGGCGGACACGAATGATCTCAACTTCTCTCTCTCTCTCTCTCCCTCGTGTCCTCTCTCTGTTTATGCTGTGGTATTCGTGGCTGGCCGTTTGACGACACCGTGAACGTATACTACCGCGTATAAGCGTACACGGAAGGTATTCGCTTACGTACGCCTTACTTACCTGGATATCCGCGGCCGCAGCCGCCAGACGATACACGCGTTCACACGCGTTCACACGCGCACACGCGTGTACAAAGGCGCGGGCACCCGTATTGCGACAACGAACGCTTTAACGCTTCGGCTCCGAGGCGATCGGCCAGGTTACCCGCCACCTTTTGCCTACGTGTACCTAGGCGGCGAACCTAGCCGAGTTACTACTACCACGAGTTACTCGCGCCGGTATTTAGTATTCGAAAGGCATCGGGCCCACGGCACTTCCCACGGCTATTTCGAATCCGCTGTGTATACACTGTTTCGGTATTCAATGGCTGGCGCGACCACTCGACACGCAACGCTCGCCGTTTCTCCTCGTTGGACACACGAAAAACAGACGGCGGAGCATCAGCCCGTATTAATCGTTCGAGGTTTTTGAACTCGATCTCCGCGGAGCGAGCGCGCGCGGACTCCGGGGACGTGGAGGTAAAACGATACTTTGACGTCGGGAACTGGAATGTTTGGAGGTTTTAGCTTTTACCGTGGAATAGGGAAGAAACGGAGGTGGGTTTGCGTGGTACGTGTTTGCTGAGGGATGTTTGGGCTGGTAATGGTATGTATAGCGAGCCAGAGATTTCGCGAAGATTTTATTACTTTCGAGAGACTTTCGTGGAAGACGGAAAAATTGTCGGAACTTTAATTTTCGAGATTTTTGTCATTTCGACGCGGCGGGATTGATTCGAGCGCATTTCGAAATGAATAAGAGATTGTGTGTATATGTAGAAATCGTGCACAGAGATGAGAGATGTACTGAAGTACACGTAATCCGTTTAAAAAGTTTTTTACAGCAGTGTTTCAATAATTTATCGAGTCACTGCTACAGGGTAAAAATCTCGAAGTTGTAAAACAGAATTCTATTATGCCTCGTGTGAGATTCTACGATGTAACATGAAATACAGCAAAGGATGAAAATGAGATTTTGATGAGATGGGTTTGTGTTAATATAATTTGAAGTAAATAAGAGAATATGTGCGTAAGTTATTAGAGAGTTTTTATGAGGTTTCTATCGAATCATTTATACGTAAGAAAGAATTTCTTAACGCCTTGTGTGAGATCCAACAATATAATCCAAAGTACGGTATCAACAGAATATTCATGTGATATTATCTCACCGTAGATACTCGACTACAGTTTGAATGAAATTTAAGTTAGACCGTTCGACTTTGAAATGCTCCGTTTCAATTTGCATTCTATATCTTGCGCATGTGATGAGCCGCATCGTTGGCCTGCACCGTCAGAATAAAGCCAAAACATATTAAAACAGGCCATCATGGAAATTGCGTAACGCAACCTAAACTGTTCCGCCTCAGCTATTATTGGAGATGTTTGAATAATTACGTTTACAGTTGAATATCTAATAAACGGTTCAGCTAATATCCCGCTTCTTACGATTTGAGTAACGGTAGCGCGAACGATTTATTATTCCCTAAGTGCTGGTATTTAAATAAAGTACAGTGTATGTGTATTAGCCGAGCTCTTGCATTACGTGCTAATCTGCGGTATGTGATAATGGTGACACGTGATGAGCTACATGAGCCATATCTTGTACCAGTTATTATGCACGGAAGTTGCATTATATTTTGTAGATCCTTCCACCCAGTATCCAGAAAGAAAGCTTCAATACAACCACGTTTACGATGACCCAAGTTGATTTAGGTTTGGATTAGGTTTAACTTTGTCGACGTCGATTTGTTCGTATCGTACCAAGTAAGAAAAAAAAACAAGGGATTTTAATTTGTCGTCGATAAACGTTAATGTTAATATGACGTTTATACGTATTGTCCTGTATAAGATAAGATTCAACAAGTAATTATAATCTATCGCGCAACTAGTTCGTAGTGTACACTTCTCTCTCTCTCTCTCTCTCTCTCTCTCTCTCTTCCTTTGTTTTATGCTAATAGTCACCTATCGTTTCCTAGTAATTTTTTCTCAAATTAATACGGTATGGTCGTCCATACTCCGTTAGTTATGAGACATATTAAACACCTTTACGACTCATCTATCTGCTATACATAATAAATCAGTCACCGTATAAATTTAGACTCGAGAAGAGTAACGGATCTTCCTACACACTTTTAACGGTATCTCGATAAATTCTTCCCCCCCCCCCCCGCTCCCTCTCTTCTGTATTAAATTTTCTATTTTAAGAAACGATAGAAATTGCAACTGTGGAATGTATACGAATCCAACTTCGTGAAGTTCTCAATTTTTTTTCAATTTTTTGATTCGAATCGTGTATGGTTCGATATATTATCCGATCGATACTGAAATTTTTATTTCTAACATAGGAAAATAGATCCGTCACAGCGAATTCTTAAATGATGCACTGCGTGACTTTTTGTACATTCTCAATCTACTTTTACTTATCTCGACGTATCTAGAAAAGTATCAAAGTTTGCGTAGGAAAATTAATCATTTCCAACGAAACTCTTTCTAAAGGACGCGTAACGGCTGGTAAAATTATTCTTCTATTTTATATTCGTTTGAAATATTATTTCTCCAATAAATATTTCCAAGTGAAGTTACATTTAAAATGACAAACATTTATCAGAGATAAATTTCGTCTCATCCTCTTTGATCCGTTCACATTTAGAGTTACGTAGAAAATACTAATTGCGAGTATCTGATCACCAACTAATTACTGCATCATTCCTCGAAAAAAAAGAAAAGGAAGCAAAGATGCGGAAAATCATCGTTTCTCCTCCGTGTGCTGTTCAACATTCGTCTAACATCGCGTATTCAAATACCAGCGAACAAAAATCAAGCAAGAATTTCTCGGACAAGCACTCCCGCTTCATTCACGTTTCCTTTTTTGAATACCATCTCCGGCATCGATTGCCGATACAATTGTCAGGGACACCTGTATCTTTAGCCGTGTTGAACCAGGCAATTTGCGTTGACCGACCGTTATGGCACGGCAAAACAGCCGATCATTCGTTACGACGATCTGCACATATCATCGTTGCTAGCGTGTTTACTTCCGTTCACGGTCCAAGTGGTTCGTTCCTCGAATTAACCAAGCACGCTCGTATTCAACGGCGCTGTCTCCTCTGGCGGGACAACCGTGTGTGAAATTGACTCGTGAATTATGTGTAATTTGTCACAGTAGTCTGCTGGCGGCGCCGAGCCGCGACTTCGCGGTTATACCGATGGCTGCGCCCAACGTAAACGATCCTGTATGCATGTCGCGTCGCATGAAGCTCACCCTTCGACTACACGGGACCTCTCTCTCTCTCTCTCTCTCTTTCTCTCTTGTTCGCCCGCTCGCTCGCTCTCTGCCGTGCAATTAACCTTAGGCGATACAACAGCTTCAAGAATTCGCAAACTATTACCACTCGCGTTTGTTTCACGCCCCCGTGAAACGACAAATTTGGAAACGTAGTACACACACACCGAGGAATGTTTGTCCCCGCTTAATTCTTGAACGGTTGATGGTTTTTGCACTCGCCTCGGTGGTTGGGTCGAACTTGACCCAATGGCACAGATATCTCTCTTTCTGCGTAGCCGAAGGTGCAAGTGGATTTCTCTTTCGTTCAATATTTCGATGTTTTTATCTTTGGATTAATTGAATATTTTAATCGTTTCATCCTCGCGTTAATTGAATATTTTAATGTTTTTATCCTTGGACAAAAGGTGACGAAGTGACTTTGAGAGTCACTGGAAGTCATTCGAGTGTAAAACATTGGTAAAATGGAATAATTTTTCCTTTTAACTGTCACTGTGAAACTTGGGATAACTCAACACCGGAACTACCAAAATGAAGTCGAAACGACTAATTTATGGTTTTTGTCGGAAACGTCATAGATGTGAAACAACGTATTTTTAGTGATTCAAATAACTTTTCGTGAAACGTATAAATAAAAGCTCGTGCACTCCATTCTGAAGTTATTCCATTTCTTTTACTTTACTTTACTTTAGTGTTTCTAATGGAAATTTTACGTTTCAATCGTCGGCTGTTCCAATGTTCAGAAGCTACAGTATTCAATACAAAATAGACTCTGTAGTCACTGTAGTCCATTGACGAACCACACCGTTTCTTGTATTTCAACGATACTATCAAAATATCTCTACCTGCAAACAGTTTTACATTCTCTAAACGTCGATCGTCCAGCTTCCGGCGAGGCATTCAAGAGCAGCCTGCCGAAACGATGAGTTTTTGGTCGCGGGCAAAAACATATACTGAAAAAGCCATCGCTGGGCTTTGACTTGGTTTCGCGCAAAGGAGTCGGTGGTGACGTTTCACGACGTAAAAAAGCGGCGACGTTTTCACGGCACGATCGCGACAGCGGCGCTGTACGTTTGAAAACCCGTGCCCGGGATCTGGATATAACATTTGACCAACGGAACGGTGGCCGTAAGTAGATGGAAATAGCTGAAAGCAGTCTCTTCTGTTTTAACTTCGTTCCAACCGCGGTCCATGTCGCGGACCCGGATAATGCTGGCGGTCGTTAGTTTCTAATGGGTTTCAGCTGTTCCAGGACGAGCCGTCCTTATCAAAAGGACGAAATGGCGGCGCTCGCGTTGCGCGGAACAGCGGCGGCCGCTCAATCACACACGTGCAAAACGTTAACATCGCTCCCCCTTCGCTCGCGTCGTATCTTTCGTTTCGTATGAAAACCGATTGTTATGCGTCGCGGCCCTGACGCGTTATGCACGTGCGGCGCGTTATGCCGGCGTGTTCGTCGGTATGCGGCCAGGCCCCGTTATCCAAGGATGGTTCGATGGCGAATAACCCGACGTAACGTGGCGAGTGACAGTAAATAACCGGACAATCAGATCGTGAAATCATTTCCTCGATCTTTCGTTAACGCTTCTGTGATTCCTTCCGAGCTTTCGTTCTGTACGGTTGCCGCCGTGGAATGCATTCCATCGGACGGTATCGCCGAATGGTACCGAAAGGCCAAACACACAATTTCGTTGCCTAACGACGAGGATTAAAAGATCGCCGAGAAACCGTCTTTCTTCAGCGAAATGATAACGCGAGGCGATCGATACTTTCTGTACCAGGAAACGAGCGCGAGTTTCGCTAATGAACCATACCGATTTACCCGTTTAATTGAATCTGACCGCCGCGGAAGAGTTGCGTTTCCACAGCTGCGCTCGTATCTCACGCCGAAATTGAAATAGCGAAACGACGGCGCGCAAAAATGGGAAGAGGGAATTCTACGGAATGCTTCCGGCTCGTGTATTATTATCGTTTATCGTTTCACGCTACTCACACAATTTCTCACGGTTTTTCGTTTCTCTCCTGCTTCCGCGTGTTTTCCCCACCCTGTATTTTTCAGCTCCGGTTTTCTACCCCGGGTAGACGGCAGTAGGTAGATCCGCGCGAGGCCAACAGCCAAGCCAGAAGCTTTGGAATTCTATCGGATTCAGCGCGGCCGACCTTTGCCGGCGTTGTCAACCTCGTTTGTTGCAAGGCAAACCGACTTAAGCTTATAATCCTCTTTGATCAGCAGTTAGAATTTAACCGTAGGCGCATACGTTTCGAAGCTGGTAATGCTAAAAGCTGAAACCAAGCCAAGCCGAGCCAAGTCTCCCGAATATCGCGGCGGAATATTTTATGTATGCGGTGGTGTGTGTGTGCACCACCCCCCCCCCCTCTTCCCCTCACCCCGGCCGGAAATTGAGATCGTCGGTTTCAATTTGCCAAATAACGATCATAAATTACGCCGGCCAAGAAATATATGTCCCCTCTGTGCAGAGCTCGAGCGGCACAAGCAGTCGCCGCTAAATCGTCAAATTAATTTCACCGGATGTGATACATGCATAGTGTATCGTCGCTGTCCTGGAGAGACGCTTGTATTATTTATTCAACGCGGCGCCTCGGCGAAACCGTTTAATAAACAATTTCCCACGGGCCCCGGCTCCCTCTGTGTCCCTGTTTTCCAGTTTCCGAGCCTTCACCCACCCCGCGCGCGAGAACCTCTCCTCTTTATGTATCCCAAGTATGCGGGCAACAAAGTTTAAATCTCTCTCGGACACTGGGAGCTCGCTAACTTGCTATCGGCAAGTCGGTCGGTTGCGCGACTTTCCGTCAGAAAACGCGCGAGGAAAACTTCTCCTCGACGGGTCCAGCCCCTCCTCCTCCTCCCCCTCAAGGTTTCTTCGCGAAGGGGGCCACTTATCCCGCCTATATCGTTAGAAAAGTTTCGTCACAACGATATCGTCGCGATTTTCTTTATCGAGAAGGAGGCATCTCTCTTTCTCTCTTTCTTTCTCTCTTCTCCTCTCTTCTCTTTTCTTCTCTGTATACTCTGAGCTTTCGTATACCAGACGCAGTCTCTTTCGACTCGCGCTTAAATAAAGACACCGAACGATAAGAGTGAAAAATGACTCGGCTGGCAAGCTGAAGAGCGTCGAGTGGATATACGTACGTTCGTACGTACAACGTATCCACGAGCAACTATGCGCTACTAAGGAGAGGCTTGTGTCGGGGGGGGGGGGCTCTCCTTTGTCTCTTTTGTCGAGACTCTTACACGCCCCAGTGAAGAGAATCAAGCACAAAGAAAACGGCGGAATTCTGAATACTGATTGCGCGAGAAACGCGAGCGTCGCTAAAGTGTAAGAAATCGGCCCGCAAACCGTAACGATATATGTACATAGTATGCCTCGCTGTGCACGCTTTTCTCTCCGATGGCTACTGTTTGTACGTGTTCCTGTGCATTGTTGCGCGCCCGATGGTGGTGGATGCGATTCTCGCGTCCCATATACGGAGGAATTTTTCGAAAGCTGAAAGCAATTTCGACGCTGTTGGTTATGTTTGACACGACGTGTAATAATTGTGAAATTATCATTCCACGCTGATTTTATTTCGTACAGTGGTTATTCTTTCCGTAACCGCTCTGAGAAGCTTGTAGAATTATTTTCCTATGTTCGACGAGCTCTTCGTCCTTGAACCATTAAGAACAGATTAAAGAAATGTTTTCTAAACTGATGGAAATACCGTGCGCAAAATGCACAGTGGCATTCGCAGCGAATGATAGGATGGATGATTATGCTCGTTATAACTAATTTGAAGTCGCTAATAGATATAGGGGGGAGAAAAAAAAGTAATAAAGGCTGGCGTTCCGTTCCACCGAGCGCAGTCCATTCCCAATACCACATATTTTACTTTTTACGAAGCTTTTTCAACGCCAGGGAATGAAATACTCCGCAGCCGTGCAAAAACCGCTCGAAGGAATTCTTCGTTGAAAAAAAAAAGAGAGAGAAAAGAAGAAACAGAATAAAAAGGAAGGAAGACGAGCAAGAAGAGAGGCCGGTTTCCTTTCTTCGTCCCCCGAGTGTCCTCGATTCAACGTATCGGCGAGAGTAAATTATTTGATAGAGAGGCGGAGGAAAACCCAGAAATATCAATCTCTCGCGTAAAAGACCACTCTCGTATCGTCTGGTAATTTAATTTCGAACGAACGTACGTTCGCTTTTTCTTGCGACCAAAGAAGGGGGCAAGACAAAATTTACCACCACGACGCGGAGTATTTCACATTTCGCGAATAAATCCATCAAGGAACGGGCAGTTTGCCGGCGGCGTGGCGAAATAAAAGTAACGAAAGAGGAGGCGAAAGAAGGAGAACGAGGGGTCATTCGACCGAATCGCGGGTCCGATCACGTGCTACTCGGAATACATTATCCGAAGACTAATTATCGGCAACAGTGCCTCGATACTTGGTAGGCCGACTGTGCAAGTGGTGCAGCCACTTCGAGAACGGCGGACAGAGACGGCCTCGTGGACATGGAATGAGGAGAAATGGGGAAGTAGACGCGGTTAGGTCGTTGGTAAGACGATCCTATCATCGAGTAACGGGGCCCCGGGTACAGAAATTTCGTGATCGTGACGCGGGCCGCCTGTGTCGTCATTGTCCCATCGTCGATCATGAACCACACGGTTACAACGGGGGCCTGCGAACCTACCGCCGGTCCCGTTTGAACAGAAACAAATATTCAACGTGCAAAACCTGCGCTGACGAAGGAGCTCGCCGTTCCCCGCCGCCGGCTGCCGGCGAAATGTTACGTGGAATTTCCATGTGTACGACGGAGGCTTCGCCTCTTATCACCGTACATACATCTTGCTCGGTGTATCACGAGTATGAATAATGCTTGTAACTTTAGATCTAACGCTCTTTAAACGGAAGGGGCATTATGCCGGGCCTTTTTTATCGAGAGGTACGCGCTTCGTGCTTCCCTTCGTGGCCTCCGTCGTGTTGTTCGTTATGTTTTATCTTTGTTTCTTCATCATCTGCTTCGCACGTTTCCTGAATTTCGCTTGGAATTGTGACGTTTAGAACGAAGCTTCCGCTTTCCCTCACTCTCTCTCTCTCTCTCCCGTTTTTACGCGATAATGTAAGCTTCGCTACGAAAAAAAAAAAAAAAAGAAAAAGAAAAATCATTCTTTCGTTATCCCGAAATCGCTGAATCGGATTTTTCGTAACGTCCATCGAAAGTGAGAGACTCTAGTTTCTCCTGCTTCGTGGAAATCTCTGTTACGCGCAAAGCCATCGAATTGCGATTTATCGCGGTACGCGTTGTTGAATAGCGATAGAAGCAACAAGCGTGAAGACGCCAAAAAAAAAGAAAAAAGAAAAAGAAAGAAAGAAAGAAGCGCAAAGCAACGCTCAGTCGTAGGAGCGACAACCGCTAAGAAAGAACGACGATTTTATTTCTGGATCATTGTTACAGGAAGCTCGTGTCAGGAGATCATCAAGGCGTAACCATGCCGGTCGCATCCTCCAACAGCCACGACGGCCGATTGGCCGATCTTGAACCGCTCGACTGCTTCTTCCTCTTTGCTATTTTTTTTTCTTTTGGTTTTTCTCTTTTTTCCCTACCTTTCTCCTGCCCTGTTTCGTTGCTTTCTTTCACCTCTCGCTCGCCTCCTCGAAAAATACCGCGGAAGCAAGCACGCTTGACGCGACCGATTTTACGGCTGCTCGCTCAAAGTGACGCAATTAGTCATTAAATTCATACGCGTCTGAATTTCATCGGCCGCGAGAAGGAATAAAAAGAATCGAAAAAGGTGGAGAAATGTGAAGGAGAGAGAGAGAGAGAGAGAGAGAGAGAGAGAGAGAGAGAAAGAATTAAAGGAAATAGGTGGAGAGGACAGATGTGTTTAAAAGAAGGAAAAGGGTACTTTGTAGACGTCAAACTGTCACAAACAGAGGCAGCGTATCTGTACGTCAACTCGAGCGACTCGAGAAGTTTGCGGTAAATGATCGCCAATGTGCGAGGTGCTTCAAATCTTTTGCATGTTTATTGCTCGTCCCCTATTTGGCTCCGCTTTACCCTCCGCGTTCCTCGTAATCTCGTCCTGCGAGTGCTGTTTTTTGCCCCCACCCAGTGGGTCATCATCATTACGTGCGTGCCCGGTGATTCAATTTTTCTGATATCGCTGCGCCAGGCAAAAAGCACGCGTAACGTCCGCGAGAGCATGTTCCCCCGGCGTTTCTTCCCGTTAATTACGAAGTGTAATTAAATAACGTCGATAATTGATTTCGATCTGCTTACGATATCGGCCGCGACGTTCTGTCCTCGATTCGTTCAAAGGGGTGGGAAATCACGACTCGACTCGCAATACGTCGTGTCGCGTATTTATATATATATTTTCTTCGGATCGTGTAAATTCCACAACCAAATTCCAGAGCCAACAGCGCAGTGGAGAATGATGTATCTCAACCATGAAAGTAAGTGGAGGCGAAGCTTTAATGGTTGGAAAATGTTATTTCAGTTGATAGAAGGTCCGCCTGATGCAAGTTCGGAGTAGCTGCTAGCAAGATACCGATAGTAATTTTAGAAACTTTATCTTTTTCAGACTTTGAAAATTTTAACAGATCAGTGGTATAGAAAAAGAAAGAAAAAAAAAACGCGAGAGATGGTATCTTCGAAACGACGAAAAGATGAAAAAATGTTGATAACCCATTTGGTGGACGAATAATATTGAATTGTTCTTCTCGAAAGTGGAGCAGTGCTAGTAGAAATAAATTGCCATGAAATGGTATCTTTTTTTTTTCACCCGGGTCCTAGTTTGCAAACCGATTGTTCAATCCACGATATCCATCTATCTTCTGCGATGTTTTCGCAAGCGGGGCCCACGCGTTTATCACAAGTCGCGGGGAATTTATGTATTTCAACGGGAACACAGATCGCGCAGATGGTGGCTTCTTGAATAATTTCCCCCCCTCGTCCACCCCCTTACGAAATACCGTATTCACGGTACGCGCGCTTCCAAGGAAGAGAATTCGCGCGCGACACGCTACGACGGGAAATTGGTTTTCATTGTTGTAAAAGTGTTCCACTCCTTTCAGACGATTGTTCAAATTCAATTCTGCGCTCGTAAACCGTATTGGGACCGCTGGAAACTTCCCCTAGCCGGAGAGATATTAGAAACTCCAAGACGAGAGAGAGAGAGAGAGAAAGAGAGACAGAGAGACGGGAAAAGAAAGGAAAATGACTTAGTTGGCTTGCTCGTCAGCGATAAAGATTACAAATGACGTAATTAATAGACGGGTGTTTTTTTTTCTCCTTCGTCTTCTTCTTCTTTTTTCTTTTTCATCCTTTCGACAGGCGATAATCACGGAAAACACTAGCAAAGCAGCTCTTTACGGAGAATAACACCGTTTTTCTGTCGGTGTAGCCGACTCGTTCGCTGCTTAATTATGCTTACAGGTCGGCCAAACACGGACGCGTAGTTTATATTAATTACACCCCGGAAGATTCAATTAGTGCATTTCTCATTACACTTACTTATAGCAGTATCCATTATTCATGAGAAGCCGCGCGCAGTTTCAGAGGATAGCTGACAATGTATGTGATCGTTACAGGCTATTGTTGCAACAGTTTCTTTTTCTTTCCTCTCTTCCTTTTTTTTCTTTTTCGTACGCGACACTCGATGAAAATGTGTCCAACACGCGCACCACTGAACTGGCAAAATTGCCTCGTTAATGGAAAACCTTGTCGACTGTGGTTTCATTGTTAGTGCAATTCCGGGAATTTTTCTTTGTCAGATCGAGCAATTGTCAACCCGTTAAGTGTTTATGAAATCCGCGATTTTGGACGTGGAGTGAAATAGTATGTGACAAGTCTGTCGGATGAGTCTTTGACTCTTCGTTTTACATTTTTTATGTACGGTTGCTCGTTGTTTCGGAATGAAATCGTTTTTTTTTTCTTCCCATTAAAAAGGAAAAATAATACGCGGTATCCGGTCTTTTAACACACACGTTTCGTTTCATCCACTTTGTTCCATTTGTTTCATCCTCTGCGCGAAGGTAAGCTTTAGTGCTCTTGCGGATATTGGATTATACGGAATTATTGAAATTATTGGAATTATTGAATTATCCTATTATCAAAGTATTATTAAATTGGGATTTATTGAATTCCGCCGAGGTAACATGTAATATGCACGACGAATCTATGAGAGTGGCTGAAAAAAGGAGCAAAAATTTTACGAGTACCCTTTGGTTCGTCCAAACCAGAAAAGAATATTTAAAGATAAAAATGAAATATAATTTTGAAAAATGATTTCGGAAATATTCGTACGAATTGCTCTCGTACATTTTATATAGAATTATTGAAACATTCTGTCTTGCAACTGACGTTCACTCGCGTCAAGCGTTCCCACAAACTTTGCGAAGCTAAAATTTCTCCTTTGCAATTTTCTCTCAATTACACGTTCTAAAACGCGTCTTTCACCCGCGTGTTTAGATCTTCTTGAAGAGGGTTCTACGTTCGAGCACTCTATTTCGCAAGTAGATGCATCGTTGATTGGATTAACGAGAACCGGCGGCGACTTTTAAACAAATTGTATTTTTAATAGATGTTACCAACCAACAGGGGAGCAAACTTTCCGCTATAACTTTCAGCGACGGTTAATCTGCCCTCTCTCCGGGGTTTAATCGAATTCAAGAAGTTTTAAAGTTTGATCCGTATTTACATCGGTTGCCGGGGCGAATTTTCTTTCTAGCCTAGCTCCTCGTCGTCGTCCTGCACATCGAGCCGCACAAATTTTCAACCGGTTCGACACTGGCCACTCGTTTCCTTTCTTTCTCTTTTTTTTTCTTCCTTTTTTTTCTTTTCCCTCTTCAGCCCCGCCCCTCTGTCGAAATATTTTAGATCGTTTCAGCTTCAGTCCCATCCGTTCGAGAGCAGCCGTGAAAATAATATTCTCCCCTCGCTTCTCTCTTTTTTCCGCGTCGAGTCTCTCTGATGTTTTCTTTTGCTTTTTGAAACTGTGCACAACGCGCAATCGACTCGCGAATCGACGGCGTAGCGCGTAGAAATTCGCGCTGCCTGGCTTTTTTCACGCGAAAAACCCGTTCAAACAGAACGAAGAGGAGCGAGCGAGCGAGCGAGCGAGAGAAAGAGAGAGAGAACGAGGAAGAGAAGAGCGATAAAATGAGCTACTGCACACAGCGAAACTTTAAACAGATAATCCGGGGCAACGCTGTTTCGTTCGAATTGCTTAAAACTGTCTTCGGTTCGGTGGCTGAAAACGCGAGGAGGAGAGAGTAGGTCAAGGAGGTGCTTGACAAATCTCCTTCGACTTGCTCTCGATATTTTCGCTCGAGCGTTCCGTTCGAGAAAAATCAACTGCGCCGCGAGTGCGAACGTTGCTTCGTACTTTACAGGAATTTAAATAAGATCGGGGGCGGAATCGAAGACAGATAGAGGGTAAGGTGATTTTCAATCGACGTGGCTCAATCAAATTCTTTAGGCCCGAGGGGAGGGGGATTTCTACGGAATCTACGGCGGCGGAGTGTCTCCCGGCTATATATATCCCAGGCCAAATACCATTTCGTGGTTGTCAAGTGTTCAAACGTACAAATATCACCGAGGTTGCGCGGGAATTTAACACGTTTCGCGTCACATCCATCACCCGCGAAAATTTGTTTTCTTCCTTTCTCTCTCTCTCTCTCTCTCTCTCTCTCTCTCTCCCACACACACACACACACATACACACATTTCTTTGCCTTGATCTAAAATTATGATGAATGTGTCTTTCACGAAAATTTTCCAATGTTCCAATCCAATTTCCAATATTTTCAATACTTTCCAGAATTCTGTATCTTGGTTATCATCTTATTTGGTTTATTTACAATTATGCTTGTCAATCTAAGATATCTCGTAGCGAAAGTAAAAGCATTTCGAGATAATCGGGAAGTCGAAGCACGTGCCAATTAAAGGGTTGACTAAAAAGATAATCGTGCGTTTCACTCGGGGGCACATATAGAGAAATTTACATAATGAGACCGAAACGTACCCTGAATTCTTTATCAGAAGAAAAAAAAAATAGTCGAGTGCAACATCCTCTTGCACTATCAAGTTAATTAAATGAGATCAACTACAAGAAAAATGAAAAAAAAAATTTTTTTTTTGGAAACAGCTGAGATTGGAAAAAGGAAAAGAAGCAGGGAAAGTAAATTCCAATGGATTGAAATCTTGGAGAAGTCGATCAAAAATATTTTGGCGGAATGAAATCCGCGAACGAAGATAAATAATTTTTGCGTCGAACGGAGGGAAAACGAAAATGCTCTCGACAAATGTGGATGCTTTTCGACGTCAGCCAGCGCTCGAAAATTTGTGGATTTTTCCACACGCGGAAAATCGATACGCGGTGGGAGGCGTATCGCGATTCTATCGGCAAACATGGATTACACTACACCTGGACGTATAATCCGCGAAATGGACGATTAATAACGATCGAGTATATGCACGTTGGAAAAAAATGAAATATGAATCAGAAAATTCTATCAAACGCGTAACGTGATTAAACTGCGGACACGCCAAGCATTTTGTTATAAATTCCTCCGATTAGCGATCCAGCCATTGTTTTTTTTTTCTTTTTTTCTAAACCTGCCGCTGCTCCAATATTTTCTAATTTCTCAAATATCTCGTCGATATTACGTACGATTTATACGTTCGCGATACTCGCCGATAATACTGCGATCAATAATTTTTACAACTTTCTAACTGAGTTAATCAGGAGTAATTAACTTTATTCAATGGCATTTCAGTTACGCTAACAAATGCTTTCTGTAAGGAACGAAACAGACAAAAATTTTACTAGTTAAAAGACTGAGAAAAATTCCAGCTGTTAGTATCTGGTAATTAAATGATTTTAGAGTCGATAAAAAATATTCCACCGTTTCTAATTGGTCTCTGTACTTCGAAATTCGATATTGAAACTTATGACACGACATTATCACGATGCAACTTTTCTCCTCTTACTCTGTTTCGTTTAGAAACATATACTTTCAACCTCCTCACGATTATTAAAAAAAAAAAAAAGAATACTAATAAAACAGAGCTAACCTTCGCCAAGATTAAAAGTGAATGGAATTTCAGTAATGCAACTCGAAGCAATTCCAATTTGACTAAAAAGTCTGTGTTGACTATAGAAATCTAGAGTCGTCGATAGAAACGAAACGAATCTAATCGTAACAAAATGTAACTGTATGTCTCGTGAATTAATTAAAAAGCCCTTTGTAGACAGGATGGAGAGCAAACGAGAGAACGTTCGACTGCTCGAAATTGGGTAAAAAGAAAAGAAAAGAAAAAGGGACAGAGAGAGAGAGAGAGACCGTAACGTTCGACGTAACGTAACAGCAGTTGTACGGTCGCATTCCAGGGTGACCTGAATCTCAGCCTGACCTTCCTCCGCGCATACTTTCTTCGCGATCGAACGAAGCAAATAGCCGTCGACCGTCCGAATATCGTCTGGAGACCCGTTACGTCCTCAGCGAGGCGGCTCACGTGCCGCATAAAAGCGGCGATGGCTGACTCGTACGAAACGACACACGTCTATTTTATCCGTCGTCCACGCCGGCATTTAATCATTCCGCGGTGCGCTTGCACGCTTCATGGAATTCCCTTATTCGTCCGGGGACATACATATATGTAGGATCGGCGGATGCGTGGCACCGTTCAACGTCGACGAATCGGGAGAAAGAGCGATTCTTCGTTCTGTGCCGGTGAGCTGCTGGCTGCACGCTCAACAGCCGCGCTCTGGTCTTTTTGACCCGCGCCGGAACATTTCCACAATGTTGCAGGGTATATCGCGCGTCCATCGAGTTGGATCCATCCACACACATAAACGCGCACGAGAGAGAGAGTACGAGATAACGATTCAATCTTACCTGGGTTGCTGTCGGCGTTCGAGCTGAATAGAACGCACAGGCCGGTCTCGTAGTTCACCGCCTGGCAGGAATCGTTCGCTTGACAGGTCTCCAAGCAATCGGTGAGCATCAGCGTGCCCGGTATGGACTCGAGCATGTTCGTGGGCGCGGTGAACACGTAGCCGGTCACCAGCTCGAAGCCCACCATTTCTGGGTCGCACTCGTCGGAACCAGCGGATGGCCCCGTGTAATCTGGCCCAGAAAGCCCCGACGGCACCGCGGAAGGGGCTGGCTGCTGCTGGTCAGCCGCGTGCGTCGACTCCGCCGCCGCCACCGCCACGCGACCCAACCTCGCCATAGCCTGCAGCACCAGCAACGCCGTGATGAGTCTTGTCATCGTGCCGCTCCACCTGTTTCGCGATCTTCAACTGTAAACAGAAGAAAGAAAAAAAAGAAAGAACGGCACACGATCGTTTCATCGGTTTCGATTCATTGGTCGAGAATTGATCGACTCGCTCGGTCGAGAACTATCCAACTCGTCGGGAGAGTAAAAGTGAAGACTCTGTTTCACGGATTAATCGTATAAAAAATAAAAATAAGCGAATTATAATTTTGAAAGTACAGGCTGAATTTTGAACAGCGACTCGAGTCGATCGACTGCATTCCCTACAGTTCGAATTAAAAACTCAAAGTGTTGCAGACTTGGAGTGTTTGGTAGTGTTTTTTGCGTTAATTCGTGGTTACGACTGATTACGGTCGCGGTTGTAGATCACCGTGCAATCTGGAGCGTTTTAGATAATTTGCCAGTTCTCTCGGTATTAATTTGCGATCTTTGAAATTGTCGCTTACAGCGGACCTTACATCGGCACCATGTGCGACACTGTGGGCAAGAAAATTGATTCCCTGTGGTTCGTTTTTTACGGTTAACGAGCATCGAGGCGCTGGCGGTTAAATATAACCTCGATTTTTAAATGGGGCTCGACGTAAGTTTAGAGACTATTTGAATCTATAGCAATCTCAATTTAGCCCGACACTTTGCGTCCGTTTTTCAACTCGTTCAACCTGTTCCGCGAGCACCCCATAGAAATCTTGTAACGTGAAATTAACGACGATTCCTTCTCACCGCGTTGTTGCGCGTTTTATTTGCATACTGACAAGGGTTAACAACACGAAATAGATAGTCGTAAAGTCTATGATTTGAACACAGGAAGCTGTCGATCATTCTCATTTTTATCAATTGCTGGTAATCGGCAGGTATTCGTTGCACGAAAGTGATCCCCCCATCGAGCATCGGTATTGAAATTCTATTACCACGACAGAGAAGATTCACACGATCTTCCAGATTCTTCAGTCTCGATCTTTTCACATTTTTCATTCTAATAGTTTTTGTTCTTGTTTCAAATTTTATAACACGAAACAACATTGTTCGTTTCAATTTGGAAAATTAGTTCGACGTCCATTGGACAATTCACAATACTGTAAACGCACGATACTCAAACGGCGATATTTCAAACGTTACGAACTCTTGGTCCGCGAAACTCACTGGAGGATATACCAGGTTCGATCAAACAGTCCTTCTCTTTTTTCCCTTCCCCCCCCCCTTTTCTGTTTATCCCGATCTTTACATCGCGCAAATCGAATATCAACCGAATATCAACAAATTGTTCCTCCGACAATATTTGCATCCCTCGAAGCTGCGTCGTCGAAATGTTTCCCATTCTATCAAAACATGCTGCCGTTCCAGCCACGGGGAAAACGTACGTAAATAACAAGCGTATTTCTGCGTACATCTGTTCCGATCGCCGTTGTTTTCCGTCGCGCGGAAAACTAAATAACAGTCGCGGCTCGAAACGATTCGAAACGCCTGCGTCCGCGAGTTTTGGCGCGCGCGGCCGCGCCTGCGATCGACGAGAGGCCCCCTCGAGGAGCAAAGAGGCTCGAGAGCGTGCGTGACCGTTTTGGAATTTTCGTTGAAATCCCGACTCGCGGGACCACGTTGAAACGCGATACAGCCGTGTCGCACTTCGCGAAACGACGTTTCACCCCGCACGATCGAAACAATTACACCCGATGCACTCGCCCCGATACATCACGTAACGCTTTCCACAGGCCGTCTTCCACATACCTGTCGTGAGATTATCGATATCGAATTCGAAGCAAACTGTTCTGCCTCTTCTCTGCACTTCTCTCCGTTTTCTGCGACCACCACCAGCGGAAAAAAAAGAAAAAAAAAAAGAAGATAAGGAAAACGCGGAGGAATGCGTTTGTCACGAAGCGAACGTATCTCTCGATGCGAGGAACATCGACGAACACCGGCTGCCGGACGACGTAGGAGATATCGGAGGATCGCGCGCGTTGTCACCACCAGCGTGAAAGAAATCGAGGAAAATCACAAATCGCGGTCCCGGCTGGAGGTCCGCCGAGAGTTCAACTTGATCGTGGACGAGAGTCGCGCGAGAGTTTGCCACTCGGTTGGAAATTAAACGGCGATTTGCAATGATAATGTACGGGCCTCGCGAGCACCGCGCTGCAGGGTATAACGACGTCGACCGGCTGGCTCTTAGGCACTGGGTACACCTGGCTGAGCCGCGGCGCACGACTCTTCCTCGACCGAACAGGCGAAGGGGGAGGGGGCACTGGGACCGCTGCCGACTAAGGAGGACAGAACGGTACGCACAATTCGATCGCAGGCTTCGACACCATTGAAAACAAGCCAACCTCTTTCTCTCCTTCCCTTTCTCGCCTCTGTGTGTGCGTGTGTGTGCGTGTGCGTGTCCATTGCCTCCACCCGAATTCTTCCCCCATTCCGCTACTTCCTCGTATTCTTATCGGGATCGTGGCTCGCTTCACTTCTCTTTCTCTCTCTCTCTCTCTCTCTCTGTCGCCTCGCTGCTACCCACCACGTACCGATAGACCTCGATTTCGTTCACGTAGGCATTTCGAAGTGCGACCCGCTGAAATTCTATTCTTGCCAGGCTTCAATTTTTCTAACGTGACTCGCCCTCACGTTCGAAAAGTTTCCTCCTTCGTGTCTCACGCGGAGTCGCGCTGGAAGAGTCTACTTCTTCCCTTCCCTGGATAAGTTGCAATAATTCGACTAATACGATGTACAAAGGTTCATTTCGTACACGCGAATGCACTTTGCCTCGGCGACACTCTCGCGAGGCAGAGATTGCGAGTGACGTTAATGAGCAAACTGGATCCGGTAGAATTAATACGAGGGCAACCAAGGCGGGGGGGGGGGGCTACCACTCGTGAGAACGTTACGCCGACGCTGACAATCGCGATGCGCGGGGAATTTATTGAAATTTCCACCGGTGTTTTACGCGCGCCCCGGATGTTCCGCGCGAAACGATCCCTCGCCGAACCTGAATTAACGTTGCGTTCGCGTTCCATTTAAGACCGTGCGACGCGCGTGACGCGTGACTGATATCCTCCGATCGAGGAAAGGAAAATTTCCACGGGACACGAGAAAAACGATATCGGAAGCGAACCGATCGAAGGAATGCGTACGATGCGTCGTACGACGCGGCAGAGAACGTACTCTAACGGTGAGGACGTCAGGCTGCCGAATTATGCATCGCGTGTATAGATCGTGGACAGGCATGCGAGAGGGATTTCGCGCTCTGATCGATTGGAAGAAAAAACGTCGAATCGCAAACGTGTGATTAACTGGCGACGGCTAACCCAGAATTTCGCGTTTGCGTGCCGAATAAATGGTAATTATCGCGGCGAGTGTACACACAGGCCGCGGTAGCGGACAAGGAATGCAGGAAGATGGCGAGGAATGGGGTGGGGAACAGGAAAAGCAGGAGATCCCAAAGAGAGCAAAATCGGGTGCACGTGTGAACAGTGCGACCTAAGCGGGCGTCGGTGTCCCTCTGAGCGTATACTCTGGCCGATTCACGCGGTGCTTAGATGCTGTTCGACGTGGAAGAAGCGAAACGAACATCGGCTCGTTGAGAAAGAATGGAGGAGGAGGAGGAGGAGAGAGAGAGAGAGAGAGAGAGAAAGGGAGAAAGAACGAGAATGAGATTGAGAGAGAGAGAGAGAGAGAGAACACGCGAACGAGGAGAAGAGAGAGAGAGAGAGAGACAGACATAGGCACTCGGTACCAGGTGCCTATACCATCGCGTCACCATGCTGGAATAACGGTGCCTGGATGTCTCATCGGGTTCAATCGCAATCGGCAATCTTCCGCCGCGGAATTTCGCAAGGAAACGACCGTTTTGTCGTCGTGCTCGTCTTCGTCGATTTACGAGCGGCCGCTATTCGTCCGCCCTTGAGTACCGATCGACCCAATGGCCCCCTGGCCGTGTCGTTTCGTCCGCCGATGCGTGCGTTACCGACGACCCGTTTCTAATAAAGTTCCCCGCTGTCGTCCCTGTTTAATTGCTCTCTTTCGCGTAACGCGTTTCCATCCAGACTCTTCGACGAGACTGTGACTTTCGTTCGTGTTTGAAAAAGAAATTAACTTCGACGAGAAACTGACGTTTCAATTAGCACTCGTAATTCAATCGGTTTCACTTTGCGAGAAGCAATTATTTGCAAATAATTTCTCCTGCAGTCGCGAGGGAATTTTGTTTCAGGCATCGTTCACAAATGTAACACCTCGCTTCGAAATTTACTCGAAGCCTGACCGGCGTCGAGCGATCAAGTTCACAAAGTACGTATTACATAGTTAAACGGAACCCCTAATCGCGGATAATAAATTTCACATTAGACCGCGCGACGTGACTAATAACGTAATTAGCGTATAATTAAAACGTAATTCGTGCAACCTTATCGCAGTTTGTTTATTTATATGTTTACGCGAACTAGTCTGACCAGATTTCCAACTTGTTAAACTAGTCGAGCGGGGGACGTTCGATCGCGTTGATTCAACGTCGCGTGAAAATTTTAAACATCATCGAAAGTGACTAACACGAGATTCCTGTCTGGAAAATATTTGTTTAAACCGGTAACGCATTACGGGAGAACTTTTTACTCCGAAGAAAATTTATCTGGCATACCGCGGCGTACGCTGTTCATATTTTATCGAGCGTTTTAATATTTAGACTTTGTAGTTCCACCCACGCTGGAGCTTATGGATTTTCGATATCTTTCAGTCTCTCTCCGCGACGTAATGCCGCGCGTCGCCGCCGGTTATTTCAAGTTTCTCCTTCGATTCGACGTTAACCGAGCAAATAAGATACCGTAATAATGCTTGGCCATGTAACGAGGTTAGAAGCGGTTCAATTGATATTCGCGCGAGTCGCTCTAATGCGATCCAATTATTTCAGTGGCCGGTGAAATAGATATTGTATCGACCAATATGTAACCGTGATACCTCGAGCTGACTGAATCGAACGGACGATTGGTGATTCCAAATGGAAATTTTACTGCTGCGTCTCCTCGTAATGACTTTGGAGCAGGCCAGTTAAAAAGAGTTGCCCGCCCACGGTGTCCGAGACTGTTTTCTGTCTGCGCTATAAGTGCAGGGGAAGTCGTTTGGAAATAAACGACAGGGAATTACGTCAGAGACATCGTCAGTTACGCGGTATCGTATTTTTCTAGCGTTTGTCGCGATTTCGTCGATTATGTACATTCTCTAACTTTGCATTTCTTTTTCTTCTTTGGTCTTTTACGGAAGAAAAAGCTTAATACCTCAAGCGTGTATTTCTTTTTCTTCTTTTTTTCAAGTAATTTTAAGTACTTTTCAAGTACGAGTATCTGTACAAAGGACTCGAGCATCGTAGTATTAAATTTTTAAATTACTCTCCTTGAATTCCCCCCTCTCCCTCCCCCCTCCCCCCGTTTAATCAAGGGAATTTTAATGGTTCATCGAGGAGAAGCTGTTCGACGTCAAGTTTCCTCAACAATTATTACCTCGCTCGCTTACAGTTTCAGCTACAGAGAAACAAGTATATAAATTACAATCTCTCGACTTATTACGCAATCGAGTCGGACGTTAAAAAGTCCGGGCCGTTGAAATCGTGAGAATCGTTAAAATACCGGCGTTTATCAGCGCCGTGGATCATAAAATCCACGTTGAAAAGTAGATTAGCAGTAATACTTAAGCACGTTCGGCTCGATCGTTGTACGCTCGCTTCGTTACGGTGAATTATGTTATGTAACTTAACTCGGCCAGCTTTTAATTTACTGGTTCGCGCGTCTTAATTTACTGTCGACCGTGCAAGCGTAACCGCGATCCCGAACAAGCGAACGTGCAACAAACGAAACGTACCGAATCGCTGCGGCGCGAACGTTTAACGGGCACGCGACTTATCGCATAACGGCGTAAGGCCGTTCTCGATACTGGTTCTCGGTCAAGCGGATTCTCAAAGTTATGCAGAAGGTTATAAGAGTGTACGAATGTCTTGAGTGTCTTGTACAGCGATATACACCACCGCTCCTTTAGCCTCTCCGATCTCTCGAAAATTTATAGATGTTACCTTCGTCGTAAAGAAAGTCTTCCACGCTGATTTAATTCGTACCACTTTATCCGCGTGAAAGGGAGAAAGAGACGTGAACTTTCTCTCTCTCTCTCTCTTTCTCTGTCCAAGTCAGTGTTAAACTGTTAAATGTTATCATCCAATCCCGTCTCTATGAGACGCACTCTGAGAAACAAAGTTAAATCGTGACTTTTCTTCTTCTTCTTCTTCTTCTTCTTCTTCTTCTCGCCGATCCCTTCTGAAACTTTTATTCTCGTTTAACAACGATTCTTGCGGCCGCTTGTTCCCGCGAAACCGTCCTCCTTTCACGGACACCTGCGGGTCGCAAGGTCAATTTGGCCGCTGTCCTCGAAAAAATATGACGCGTTACGATTTTTGCAAAATTCCGTCGGCCGTTATTACGATACTCGAGGCGATCTGCGGTCTTTATGTAGATTTCGAGGTGACCTAGAAAATTTCAGACCTGGAAACATCCGCCGGACCCAACTCGAATCTGCAAAGACTTTGTTCTTCTTCTTTTTCTTCTTTAGATATTCTTCGAGACTTAATTTGAAAAAAATCTGAAATCTACTGTAATTGTCCTAACTCTCTCATTTTAATTAATTACACTGCTCTGGCAATAATTTTCTTTCCATTCAAAGTTGTCCAACAAAGTTGCCCGCCGTGTAACACGCGGCAATGCAAGTAGATTTGTTCATTGTTGATCAGCCAGGCGGAGCTAATTCTCCAAGAAAAAATCTTCAGAATTTCCAGTGTATGGTGACTCAGTTCGTTGTTTATCTCGATTTTTACATTTGTATAAAAAGTTCCAAGATCATAAAATCCAAGGAATATTCGTTGTCGTATCGGTTGCATACCAATCGAATCGGATAATGTCTCTCTCCTCTCTCGAACGTCACGGGAGGATCGATCGGCAGCGGGGCAAGGGGATGTTAACACGGTCAAAGAAGACGAAAATATAGCTTGTTACGTAATTATTCGATGGCCGGTATCATGACGTGGACGTGGTCTAGAAGCGGTCGTTTTAAAACGATAGCAAGTCGGCCTTTAAGCAGCGGCATCGAGCGGCGCACCACCGGTTTCCAGGTTGCTGCTGGTGATCGGCGATCGCAGCGGAATCGAGCGGAGCCTCCGTTAATGGTACGTTCCGTGCGGGTTCGACACGCTGTGCGTCGACCAGGAAAATGCGAGGAGTCGGATAACCAGGAAACTGGTTTATGCGTGGTTACGCTCCGCGCCTCTAAGTGGCTACCCACTACCATCTATAGATGCTACACGTTCACGGATACTGTTAGAGAGAGACACTTAGGAGGGGATTGGCTGGAACGAAATAAAGCCGGACTCTGCGGTGGCCATTGGATGGAACAGTGGCGAACGATACAGGGAGAGAACGGTGGAAAGAGAAGCGGTTGCCTCGGCGTTGCACGTAGCACCGCGAACACGAACGTGGCGTCAAGGTGGTGGGATGATTGAGCCAGCCGGAGAGGATGAAGTTCAAAGAAAACAGTGTGTATAGAATTTCGAGAGGAGGCTATTTGCTTCCTACACGATGCTTCCGCCCCTCCGCCGCCATGTGTATTTCGCAATCAACCGTCCTGACTGCTGATGGATTCGGCGGAAGAAGGATGAGCGGATCGGGATACGATGAGCAAAGCGTACCAAAGTAATGCGGTAATTAAACTTTGGCCGTATTAGACCCAACCGTTCCCCCCTTCTTCGGCTCTTCTCTGCTGCCTCTCTCGCTGCCCCTTGCTGGCACGATCCCTCACGCGTCCTCCAACTCCGCGGGAATGTCGTGGCAAGATTGATAGTGGTCCAACATCGTAGGATCGTCCCCCCCCCTACCCTCCTCCCGTCTGCCCGTGGAAGAAGAAGACGACCACGACGACGGCTGGAAGAAAGAAGAGCCACCTTATTCCGCAGGCCTCTTTCGTTGTGTCCCACTCCAAGGCTGGTATGGCCTGTCGTAGCTTTTCTGGTTTTACTGTCCCTCGAAGAACCAGTGGCTGTTATCGCGACGGTACAGGAGAGGTGGCGTGTTGCGACTCGTGCGTTTAATCGCGATAAAAGATCTTGTCACGGGCCATGGAACGGCATTACGATCCGTAAGCTCGAGTCTCTATCGGCCGCGAGAACACTTTATTTGCATAAAGGTTAGACACACCGCGTACCCACTGCTACTGGCCTTCTCATAACTTCTTTATTTTTCGCCTCGTCCGCGTCTCTCTCTCTCTCTCTCTCTCTCTCTCTCTCTCTCTCTTTCTTTCTGTCGTTGTCTCTCTTACAACCGGTCGCCGGAACACCGTGACTTTCCATCCGATATGTGGATCATGTATTCGCCATCGTTGGATAAGTTTTCTCTGCTGCGGCGTATCTGTCCGTTCGACGTGCCTACGGTGTTCGTTCGTACGTGTGTGTGTGTATGTGTGTGTGTGCGAGTGGCGAACACTTTTGAACGGAACGTAGGGACGTTCATGGGCCGTTCACGGCGTAACTACGCGAACGTGTAACACGCTGCTGGTCTATATATGGATCGCTAGCCTCGCGCGTTATCGAATCTTTCATTCAAATGAAAGGAGAGCGAGGGGAGGTTATCGTAACGATGCGACGCGTCACGACGAAAAATTTTCGATGTTATCTCTTAATTAGATTTCGCTGCCGGCGAAATGTAACATTTCAGAACAGTTTACGTTCCTGCCTACTCTTTTTCTCAAGATTTAAGATCGCTCCCGATGCTCGCGATATGTTATATCCGAGATCAACGTCGCGACGTTGTTAAAACGTCTGTTCTCCTGTTAAAAACGTACGACTTCTCGCCTCTCGCTTCTCGTGCTTCAGCCTCGCGATCTCACGTGGAAACTTCTTGTTAGAGGATGACTCGGTTAACAGGTTAAACAGCCGCAACATATGTTCGCAGTGATTTACGAACGGCCGACGACGAGAGATGCAGGTTGAAGCGACCTGGCGATGGATCATCGGCCAATGGACTAAAAACTATCAATGCGCGGAATACTAGCGTGGTACCGAGAAACGAGACTCGACGCCGTTCAATACGGCGGAGAAATATACGGAGAAACGATAAGAAAAGTGGCATGAAAAAGCCGAGCGGAGGAAGGTGTTCGCACAAGGTCGTGAGACACTTGCGTGTCTAGCGAGTTAACCGCGTATAATGGCACTACCGTTCTCTGATTGTCATTACCGTTGCTTTCCGCGTTCATCAGCTTCGTGCTTGCACAAACGCCGCGTGGGTTTACCACGCTAGCCAATAGCCCCGGCTCGCAGGAAAGCGTTGATCACGGGATAAAGCCCCGGTGTGTTGCTAGAAACAATATAGCCCATGTCCTTTTATGCGATTGCACTCGTTTCCTCGTCTTGAAATCCCTTCCTGTTCACCCACGACGTTTCAAACGGTTACTACGCCGTCCCGTTTCGCGAAATCGCAGCAAGAACGTAATTAAAGGATACGTCGCCGCGCAACAAAACCGCCGCGAACGTACGAACGGAAAGAACAACGGAAAGTTGGGGGAAAACCCGGCGGCAATTAACTCTCATTCTGTACGATCGATAAATGGTCGTTCTCCGTGGAAAGACCAGCCGATCGTCGAACGTAAATCTCGTGGAGAAATACGACGACAACCACCACCACCATCACCACCACCACTAACAACAACAACAACAACAACAACCACTACCCTGTCTTCCAACTAGCAGCACTTTCCCGATCGTGCAGAACCTACGTTTCCTACGCTCGATTAACGTAGGTGACGTAACAAACCGCTCAGTCGCTATTCCCAAGTCCTTTAGTTAAGCAGCGGTTGCTACGGTCTTCCGAGAGAATCGACCCCCTGCCACCTACAGCTGCTGCATCGTCTCGACGATGGCTCGGCTCGGCTCGTCTCTTTGGGAAACTTTTCCGCGGCTCTCGTGTCGCCGAGACGAGAGTAACAGTTGCTGGGTTCCCCGGGCGAAGGAGAACCTTATTGCTTCAAGATCCGTGTACCGTTGCGGGATGGGTTGTTCAAACTCGACGACTTTGAATCACTCGTAAACTGTTTGCTGTCGCCGCGGCCGGCCAACGAATTCTTTTAATCAAAAGTTGACCGGACAACGGACGACGAATGTCGCCGGGGGGTTAGTTAATTCGTTGCTCGTTCCCATTTTTCTTCGTGTTTCAGGTTCCACGCGCCGCGGAAAGAAACCCGTCGACTTCGCGTCGAATGGAAATTCGAGACCTAATCGGCGTCGATCAACTTCGTTAATTGAAATTCGGAGCCTGTGCGCCGGACGAGCTGCGTGCACTGAGACTTATTTATTCCGCAGGCTGCTCGAGATTAATAAATTCGTCGCGTGTTAATAAAGGTGCTAATGAAACCGAAGACGTCCGGTGAAAACGTCGGACGATGAAACCTGTTGAAAAATTCCAGAGACCTGAGTATACGAAACATATTTGATATCGAGCTTCGTTCGGATAGAGACAATGCTCCACCGGGAAGTGCGTTAATCGTCGATACTATTTTCGTGATTAAATTGCATCTTCTGTGACGTTTCGACGTACAGTGATGATCCGTGCACCGACTACCGACGATAATATCCGTCGTGCGTGTATCAGCGCGATAATTCTCTGATACGCGACGCAAGTACCACGGCAATTTCGAAAACAGTAATTTATCCTATTTGCATGTTAATCCCCGGTCTCGCATTTCATAATCTATTTTTCATTAAGCTACTCGTAGGTATTTCCCTATCAAAAGCACGACTACGATGGAATTACGATTTATGCTGTAACGATAAACACAAATAACACGACGCAACACCTCGGTCGTACACGGATTTCTGAATATTCATTAAAAATTATTATGGCTAGTTAATTACAGTGATTTCCAGCCTATTAATACCGCGGTATCAAGCCTCGTCCATATGCAGATGACCATATAAACCGCGAAACGAGCGAAAATTTGAAAAAAAAAAAAAAAAAAGAAAAAGGAAAGAATCGCGTTAATTCACGGAAAATGATGTAGATGTAAGTGACGAATCGGTCGTAGATAGTTTGCGACTCGTTTTTAATAACTCGTATCGGAGGAAAGATCTATTTGAGGACGTGCGGCGTCCTGCTTGAATGAATGATACGTGACACGCGTTGCGTAACTGTATGTCAAACTGGTGCACGGCTAATGACTGAATAATAATGCATCCGCACTGTGAAAAGCTCTATTAGCGTTGTTAATGCGTTATGGTGTGCACCGTACGATCTCTTTGATCGTGCAACATTCATACGTATATCCGACCTAATGGAAAATTGTTGGCTTTAATACCCATGGACGCGGGCACGTGCGTATCTGACTCGTGGATTTCACAGAGGAATCGTTACTTTCAGCAGTTGTATCGAGTGTAGAAATTTCTGGGATAATTGAAAGTGTTGATAAATGACGTGCCACACGCTGCTGCGTCATTCTCATTCTGGTCATTGTGCCAACGAACAATTTTAATTTCCAACTATTTTAATTTTAAATAATTTCGAATATTCCAACAACGCGATGCATTTCCCTGTTTACTAATTCTGAAATTCTTCTAAACTGAACTTCGTTAGAAAAAAAAAAAAAAGAACGAATAAACTGAAAATAGTAGTATTTAAAAATCGATCGGATCATCACGCGTCAAACGTGCGTTAATCATTGCCCTTTTCATTTATAGCACTCTCACATCGGACGTGACGTTCAATCGGTAACTAATCATCCTTTAAAAGCTGGTTGGCTCATTTGACGAAATCAAATTAAATCACGTTTTAACTTTTCGTCATTGAAATTAATTATCGATATTTCGAATCGCCGCTGGGGAATATTTTACACGAAACGTTTCATTGTTATACAGTTTCGCGACCGGGGGGAGAAAAGGGGGGAGCCGAATGAAATTATTACCTCTTTCGTTCGATCGCCAGCGATCGTCCGCGTTGCTGGCAGATATTCCAGACGAAAGAAAGAGAGAGAGAGAGAGAGAGAGAAAGTACGTAGGGAACGTGCCCGAGAACCGAATAATTTATTAATTTTCCCCTTCTTTTGTCTACCGAGAGTCCGTGACTCTCCGTCGACCCACTCAATTTTACCCGATAAGCACGAACAGAAATCTCTGCTTGGGTCCTTGTGACACGGGGGTGGGAAGGGGGTGGGTGGAGGTACGAAGTACACTCCGCGCTTGGCTCTTTTGCCAACGGGGGCGTACAGCAATCTTGCCTTTTTCCTCCTCTCGCGGAGCTTTTTGCCTCCACGAGAAAGAACATTGACGAAGCAGCTATTTGCCATATAAATATCTCCGTGTAATTTTGCGTGATGATAGTCGTCTCGGCGATGTCACGCGGAAGTAAATCTGGCCGTGTTTGCTCATCTGCATAAACCGCAAACAGTAATTCTGCCTCCCTGCCAAATAAATTTCTACAAGTCTCGCCAGCCTTCCGTTCCTTCTCCCGACTTTTAATGGACGCTTAAGCTCTATCCGCTTGACACGTTTTCGAAATTGCGCCTCGTTTGTCACTGTGTTCGCCACTCTGTTCAAACGTTCCCGCTAAACGATCAAACGCGCGCGCATCCGCTGCTACGCGAAAGCACGTATCACATGGTGTTTCATGGTACACGATTTCACGTCGAAATTTTAACTTTTATCCTGTTCTTTCTTCGCCAGTGCATTTTTACAGCTTCGACGTGTGAAACTGACGGTTTAAAAAACGCCGGGTCGTTTGGAGGGTTCGTAATTTGACATTTGCAAAGAATTCATGGAACTGCAGTGACGAAAATGCTTGTAGGATGTAGGTGGCAGGCTGATTACAAAGCAGACGCGTGTCTGATTCCATTCGATACGCGTGCGTTCGACTCGAAGCGTTTCGTTTCGCAAAAAATACGTGTACGATAAATGCACAAATGAGAGGAGGAGGTATTTGACTGGAATGTTTGCAGTGTATATCACTGGGGAGATATCGAATTCCCTGGAAAATACAATTACCCGTCATTGCGCCGAGACTTGGAACGCGGCTTGGAAATCTAGAGTTTGCCGTCGTTTGCTGTACCGTTGTTATATTTCCTATTTCCGCGAGCATACCTCGTAGCACTGTCCAAACTCTGGATAGACTCCGCGAAATCGTACGTCTTCGTTCATGCTGGAATTCCCACGGATCTGCCCATTATCGTTTGCAATAATTGAAGGCTGGACAGAAATAAGAATTCCTCCCGCCCCTCCCCTTCTTATCGCGTTTCCCAACTTTCGCGAAACTAGGTGAATCGTCGGTATCGTTTTGTGCATCGCGTCCGCAAACCGGCGAGCGTATCCACCTTTCTTATTTCGTCAAAAGTAATTTAGAAGCAAGTTTGATTTGTAATTCTTCGAAGTGGGATTTACACACGTCTCTGGTGTAAAACGAAGGAAGAAAGAAAAGAGGAGCCGAACTTGTGACTTCCAGCTCAATAATTCTCAAACTTCTGGCTCGATAATTTCGGGTAATTCGAGGCAACGATAATCATTTTGATCCGTGCCTGTTTCCTCTACGTTAACTTGAAACATCCGAAACGCGCGATCCAACGAAGGGTCTTTCGTAACTTTCGCCCATAACACTACAACTCCCGGTGATTAAAACGTAAAATTCCCATCAGAAATGTTAAAGTAAAAAATGAAAAAATAGAAAACTTTATAACACAACGATGTACACAAGCTTTCATTTATTAGACATTTTAAAAATCGTTGAAATCTCTGAAAAACACACTGTTCCAAGTATCCAATAGAAATTATCAATTTGACCATTTCGATAGCTCTCTGTCGTGTTAACGACAAACGATCAGTCCATGTGATTAAATCGCTGTGATATTATTGCGCGGGCAATAATCCAGACGATCCATCCGGGCGTTGTATCCACGAGGATTTTGAGGAATCCAGGCCGACGTAATCGCGACAACAACGGCGCGTCGGCGATTCGTGGTGTAAGGTGCGCGCGGCGCGATAACTAATCGGAGAATTCGCGATAATCCAATTTATACGTGGACTGGCCCGATTAACCGGACACAGGATAGAACACGAAAGGATCGAGGTGAGAATCGAGGCGGAGGGGCGTGGAATTGTCGGACCACTCGAGGCAACGGTTACGGTATTCGAGGCACGTGTATCGTGTACTGGTCTACCCTGCGCTTTAGCGTCGCGGCCACGAGACATTTTTATCGCCACCGCGCTATCTCGCAGCTTTCGCCGTAATCTCTTTATCATAATTCAAATTTCATCAGCGAGAATAGAAGCTATTCGCGGCCGTCAGATAAGTGAAACACGCGGCGATCTTCTTTGCGTGCGCAAAAATATATGTACACTTCCCTCTAAAAGTATTAGGACACCTGCTTATTTAGTTTAAATCGTACTTTTTTCGTGGATGCGTAGCTATAAGAAGACCATTACCAAGACCACAGAATGAGGTAAAAAGACAGTGGGCTAAAAAATATGGAAATTGGTCAGTTGGAAAAATGTTTTACGGACCGACGAATCTAAATTTAAGGTGTTTGGTTGCAAGCGGCGAGCTTATGAAGAAAAAATGATTCCCGACTGTATCGTACCCACAGTTAAACACGGAGGGCTTGTATAATAATGGTCTGGGGGTGTATTGGAGCAAATAGTGTTGGTGATTTGATAGAAATCGAAGGGATTCTGAAAGAAGAACAATATTTGTCTATTTTACGTGCCATACCATCTGCGAGGCGATCAATGAGTCAAAATTTTATTTTCATGCACGATGATCCCAAGCATACTGCAGGGGTTTATAAAGACTATTTGCGACATTTAGAACAGAATGATCAATCAAAAATAATGCATTGGCCCCCTCTGAACCCAATAGAGAAGATTTGTAATGAATTCGATCGAAAAATCCGTGAAGCGTGTCTAAAGTCACCAAATGACTTATGGAAGAAACTATAAAGTGCATGGAATAGTGCCAGAAACAATAGGAAAACTAAGAAAATGTCGAAATTAGTCGAGCGAATAATTTGAAAAACGCGATGGATATATCGACGAAAAGAAAATTTCACTTTCTCGTGCAAAATTAACGTTATTATTACTATAATGTAAGATATACCTCTTCAAGCTTAATATAATCAACTTTGAAATAAATCAAAGAAATTACAACAACTTCCTAATGGATTTTCAAATTTACTTCATTTTCTACAAGTGTCCTAATACTTTTGAACGGTGTATGCACGTACGTACGTACATCTACGTTGGGCTCTCCCTTTCTTCGTGGCCACGGAGAACGAAGGAGGATGGCTCCCCTCGCACGAGCAGATTCGCCGTGTCGGTGATTAAAGCTCGACGATCGATCGTCTATCATCGTCTCTCTGACCCCGTCAATTCGACTGGTATGCGGACGCGGATCGGTTCCATCCGTTGTCACGGGGTTAAACGTTTCCCAGGGACGTGTGCGCACGTTGCCTTGGACGTTCGGCTTGGTTTCGTCCTCGCTTCGTGCCTCGGCTTCCCGGTTCGTTAAAAGGAAGAAAAAGAAAAGGAAACACACTGTCTGTCGTTAGCCGAGTCATAACGATCAGTCAACGAGACACAAGCGGGGATTAGTCATCGTTGGGTACGCGGTAGCCTCGCGTGAATGCGTGCGGGTACCCTTCATTAGCGACAGTCCCGCTCTAAGAGCGGCTAATTACGCTCGCGTATAAGGCAACGGCGTTACGCGCAATATATTTGCTGCGGCTAATCGTCGGCTACGTGAAATTTTTCACCGACCGGGAAACCACTAGCCTCGGCGTCGTCGACACGTCCACGTTTCCCTTCGAGTATCGTCAATTTCGTCATGCCCGGAGAAATTCGCGCGACAATTGGTAACGACACCAACGAACTGACATAGACTTCAAGAGAGCTAGCTGAAAATCTAATTAAGAATTCTCGCGGTTTCGTATTTTTCTCTAAATTTTCGAGACGAATTAGATCGACAATGAAGAAAAAGATGGAGCAAGCACGATTTGTAAAATAGAAAAGTGGAAGTATCTACCAGGCTAGTAATCGCTCTCTTACCTTGGTATGTATTGTTCCGTTAGTCTAGACGGAGCGAACAGCACTGGCAGCGCGCAACTTGTAATCTGCGTTAAACTCTCCGCCGATATTAATACAATCGTGCGAGGTGGTCGTAGCGATGGAAATGTCTCTTCTACGAAGTGCGAGTCTGCGAAATGTAGGACAACACACCCCGGGACAACATGTTTTTCTCTTTTCTTATATTATGTATCGTAAGTCAGTGAATGCGCAGATTATTACGTCAGTGTCCTTGGCCGTGGATTTTGTCGAGTGTTATTGCCGAGGCACGTAACTTCTCGAAAATGCAAAAACGAAAATGTAAATATCGTAGCCTCGAGGCAGGCAGGATCGAGCAAGTCCGAATATTTACTCTGCTCAGTCGTACAGAAGCTGTCGTAATGTTCGCTGTGTGAAATACGGTCGGTCGAGCGCGTAGCAACATTTGCAAATATGGATCACGGGAGAAATCTAGCTGAACTTAAACGAAGTACATTATTCTGTGACAAAAGTGGCTTAACAAAACAGTTAACAGAAGTGGTAAAGTAACGATGAATTTACTAAAAGATCCCAATAATTGTGAAAGAAGAAAAAGTCTCGTGGATGACTATAGTGCATAACAGCCCGGGATAAACGTGCCATGATACACGTGTAGTTCAAGCTTGACCGCGAGACAAGTTGCAGAGGAAGCTGGAGTTGCGACAAATCTTGGGAATGTTCGATGTCTTTTAAAGAATTGTGAAGGAACATGTTCATATGTATAAGAAATGGCGAAGAGTTGCACTCACGGCTGATGAAATGAAGTTCAATTTAAACGAACCTGATGGCCTCCACTGTTAACATGATTCATGATTTACGAAAGGAACTTCTGAGTCGTCGATCCACGGAAGATGGCGAGGTTACTAAGGTAAGATAATGGGAATAATGTTTATTACAGAGAAATTAAGTAGCGTTATATAATATTGAAATGATTGACGAATAAATTAACACGTAATTTTGTACCGTGCGCATCGCGAAAGCAGTGAAACAATACTTTGCGAACGGAAAAATTCGCGTCTTAGAATGGTCGGCTTTGGATTTAAATATTATAGAAAATTGTTGGGGCAATTTGGCGAGGGTCGTATGACAGAACAATTCGTGAATATTAATGAATTTAAAAAAAAAATGTATTGTGAAGCAGTGGGAAAAGTCAAAAAATCATTAAGAAACTACATAAATCTTTATGCTATTATTTTGACCCTAAAATGCTAAATATTACCACATTTCCTTTTTTTTTTTTTTTTTAATAACATAAAATGTACTGCAAATTTAATTTACATTTCTGGTACCTGGTTGATAAAAGGGCTATGTACACAAGAAGGATTTTGTATCACGCGTTTGCTAAATGAGATTTAATAATTTTTCGAGTGTGCTATCCTTTTGTCCCGAGGGAGGGTGTTATGCCCGATGGAACGAGCGTTCCACCCAACGTTGCATGGTCGCAAGGGACTCGGTCGAAGCCGAGGGAACCGCGGCGAGGGTGAACTTCCATCGCAGCGGCGCGTCGGCCTTTTAAAGATTTCGCCAAGGAAATTGATTCGCAACGCACGGACGTACAAGACAGGAAGAAGTTACTAGATCGTATTTATGATAATAGTAAACAAGGCAGCCGTCCCCTTTGCCCGTTACTTTCCGCTCGAGAACCCAGCAGACGTATCACGCGAAACCGCCATCGAGGTTTATATTAAAGGACTCCGAATGAAATCACATGCTGCGCGCGGCCGCTTTACGTGCGCATAAATATGTAAATTCCTAATAATACAGGATATTGGAAGAACTAGTTAGGCGGTCGGTAATCGTTAAAACTAAACGAGAGCGGGAGAGGAGAGCCGCGGCACGACGTTGTTCCTATCAGCGTAGATACGCTCGCTGGAAGAAGAAAGAAAAATGCTTCGAAGGTTTTCTCGAGATTGTAATAAACACTTTGTACAACAGCACTCAGCTCAATCAGTCAGCTAATTGGCTTCGACTACTCGCGATAACAACGCAAATCGAAAACGTACGATAAAAATTTAATGCGCCGCGGTTTCCTTCGGAAAGAGCCTTTGAAGACGCAGTTACTAATTATACCGCCGGATAGTTGCTTAGAAATTTATCGTACGAGTGGGTTTCAGTTTTCATCTCGGGGGACCGATCTGTAGCAGCAGGCTCTTCGATAGAGATCTTAAAGACCTCCCTAAAAATTCTTGTCCCCGATTTTCTCCAATTTCAGTGGAGAATAACGAGTGAAAAGTGAACACAGCGGGGAAGTTTAAGAGAGTCGTTAAATTCTAACGATCTAACGATGGAATTCTAACGAGCAACGCTGTGATTTCGGCGAGTTAGGCTGTTCCGAGGCTGATTTCGAGTGATTTAAACGTGAGTTTGATGCACCCGGCCGGTCCGCGCGGAGAAACGCAGCAACTGAATTTCGTATGCGTTGTTCACGCTGTCGTTGAACGAAAAATGAGCATGTGCAGTCGTAGGTTGCTCGTAGCACGGGAACGAGGCACGCTCGGGAATCTGAAAACCGCCTGTAATAAGGAAGTTGAGCGGATCCGCAATCGTTAAATCGATAAAATCCCACGAGACGAGGGCACGGTTTTGTAACGGGGAGTTGGTTGCGAGAAGGAAGAGAGTTACGATGCCACGCGATGCTCGCAACCAGTGTGGATCTGGTTTCGCCTAAATTTAAGGAAGCAGGGATTGACCGAAGGTCGATAAGGAAATCGTCCGCAAAGGAGATGCGAACTTAACAAACCATGCTCGAAGGAATCTTCGAGATTGTTAATTGATCTCGCTATTCGCTGCATCCGATTCCGCGTGAGTAGAGAAAAGGATCCGCCGACATTCCACCTGCCTTGTACTGAATTGGATCGTTTTGCATATTCGCGGATTATTAACCAACATCCTCGAAGGGTTTGGAAAGGGTTTGGGTTATGTTTGGAAAGGGTTTGGAAAGAGTTTGGGTTAGGTTTGGAAAGGGTTTGGAAAGGGTTTGGGTTAGGTTTGGAAAGGATTTGGAAAGGGCTTGGGTTAGGTTTAGAAAGGGTTTGGAAAGGGCTTGGGTTAGGTTTGGAAAGGATTTGGAAAGAGTTTGGGTTAGGTTTAGAAAGGGTTTGGAAAGAGTTTGGGTTAGGTTTGGAAAGGGTTTGGAAAGAGTTTGGGTTAGGTTTGGAAAGGGTTTGGAAAGGGTTTGGGTTAGGTTTGGAAAGGGTTTGGAAAGGGCTTGGGTTAGGTTTAGAAAGGATTTGGAAAGAGTTTGGGTTAGGTTTGGAAAGGATTTGGAAAGAGTTTGGGTTAGGTTTAGAAAGGGTTTGGAAAGAGTTTGGGTTAGGTTTGGAAAGGGTTTGGAAAGAGTTTGGGTTAGGTTTGGAAAGGGTTTGGGTTAGGTTTAGAAAGGATTTGGAAAGAGTTTGGGTTAGGTTTGGAAAGGATTTGGAAAGGGCTTGGGTTAGGTTTAGAAAGGGTTTGGAGAGAGTTTGGGTTAGGTTTGGAAAGGGTTTGGAAAGAGTTTGGGTTAGGTTTGGAAAGGGTTTGGAAAGAGTTTGGAAAGAGTTTGGGTTAGGTTTGGGTTAGGTTTGGAAAGGGTTTGGGAAGGGTTTGGGAAATTGGCGCGCTGTAATTTAAACGGTTAGGCGTGTGATCCACTCGCTTGGTTCGCGTACGAATGCGAACGCACACCTCGTTCGCGTTCAACGTGGCCCTCCGCGGCCACGAGTAATAGAGACAGATCCCAGAGTGGTTTCTCGGAACGGAAATTATATTTTCACGTCGACCAACAACAGACCGCCGCGCGTCTGTGCACGTGTTCCACGGAGGCACGTTCACACGCTCACGTGCGAATAATTCTCATTGCCCGCTGCTGAAACGCCGATGTATCATTCTCGAAAGTTTTATTGCGCCTACCGCGCGGTGACAGATCGTCGTTCCTTCGCGCCCGTTTACTTTCCAGACGCGCTGTTACTTTCGTTGGCGTTTCACGGCCAACGAACCGTAGATTAGCATCTGTTCGAGCGTCCGTCAACGTTACGTGACAGCCGACAAGTCTACGTACTCGAGAGGAATGAGACTCCAAGGCGCCAGAAGATGTTACGTATCCCTATCGTCTGAATGGAACTTTGGTCATCGCGTAGAAACTCGTATGAATTTCTCGGCTTCTGATAAACTAATAAACTCCTTCGATCGAAATGTTCTCTAGGTTCCTCTGTACCCACCTCGTCGCGAATGAAGTTCTTTTACTCGTCGTCCGTCGAGGAAGTTATCGTCTCGAACTAATTTGATCGAGCAGTCGTAAAGCCGATATTTGCGAGAGAAATTAAACAGCCCGATCATATAGAGAAACTGCTCTGCGAGGAATATCTACACCGAACGAAACGAGCACGTTCGGCTCGTGTCCTCTCGATTCGTAATGAAGGTACCAGCCCAAGTTTGGCGGTCGGTCAATTATCTTTCTTTCTTTCTTTCTTTTTTTCCCTTTCAAGCAGAAGCTAACAGTACCTTTAATTTGTCCCGAGTTCGACGACCTCGAGACAAATTTTGTCCGACTGTTCGTCGGAGTTTCAACAACGTGAAATCCATTCTCCGTGGTTCATTGCTCTCGGCGGGTCGGTTGGCTCACGTCTACGAATCTTCCACGTATTACGAAATCGTAAAAAAATCCCGGCGGCTATCCCGTTCTACTTTGCGCGCGGGCATCGATGGTGTAAAAAAGAGGACCGGCGTGTTTTAATGCGATGTGCCACGCTAATGGGCACCGCACGCAAGAGATCCGAGATCCGAGAGCAAAAAGCTGTACGTACACGTGGATAACGATTTACCTTCTCCGGTAGCCACGGAGATAACGCTCTAGGTTCGCGGATCTACTTTATATATTCATTGTATTCCGTGCTCTATTCTATTCCGTACCTCTCCCATTCTATTCCATTTCAGGGTCCACGGATCGTTCCTTGCGCTCCCCGTTTGGCCGTATTAGGAAATTACGTAACTCAAGGGCCCCGGCTGCTCATCAGCGACCGCCGCGCGCGAATGCAAACGACCTTTGCCTCGTAATTTCGTTGCAACGTGCCACGCGATGGCCGATATGCCAGTTCGTGAGAATTCCGCCTCACCTATTTTTCCAGCCTCTCCCATCGCCCGTCGCTTCTTTTCCCTCGCTTTCCACCGAGTCTCGGACTTCGCGCGATTTCCTCGCCTTTGTTCGCCCGTAATTAAGTCAAAAGATCTCTCTCGTCCTAAGAGGTTGACTCGTTTCAACCCCGAGCCCTTCGCCCGGAGAAAAAGCACAAGTTTCTCCTCTCGGCCTGCCCCCCTCCTACCTGCACCCAGAGATTTAAGGCGGGTAATCAGGAGTAAAAGAAAATCAGTGTCTTAGCATGACAATGCAGCCACGGGTTCGCCTCTAATGGGTTACACGACTGCGGAGCTGATGAATAAAAAGTGTCCCCCGCTGCTGGGGAAATTTCCATAAAACAATACCTCGAGTATTAATCAGCCTTTCTTGCTGGTCTGTTCGTTTCTTTCCTCCTCTCTCTCTCTCTCTCTCTCGCTCTCTTTTTTTTCTCTTTTTCTTTTTCTTCCACGCCAACGTTGATTCCCGCCCCCCCCTTTGTCGTCGAACATACGGGACGAAAAACCGGAACCTGAGAAGTGTTAAATAGTTGGATTTTCCTTGGCTTGCACGTGACTTCTATTTCGAGAGGGACGACGAGGATCTCTCGCCGAATGACAGGTTCATTAAACCAGGAAAAATGAAGAGAGACCCCGTTTTCACTTAAGAGAGACCAATTTAAATGTTAAAATCGCTGTTATAGACATAAACGGGTCTGCCGTGCGAGCGCGCCGAGGGACAATGAGAATAGTTCATCGCCGGGACGAGGTTTGCTCTTGTTATCGACATACAAGACTCGCGTTTCGCTTTTTACCTTGTTTCCGTTCCATCTGTTTCCGGCGGAGATACGCGGCGAACTATCCGCGGAACGTTAGAGTCAGTCGAATTTGCATTTAGTCGGAGCTGAAGTTGCTTTATATGTTCGTTTTCTATATATGTATATATATATATTTCTAATCGCGTTTCCTCAAGTTCCGCTTGAAATCTCTACCGTGTGTAAACGATGGATGAAAGCAATTTTTGAATACTTCATTTGGAATACGTCAAGGATCCTCGTTGAGGATTAATATCGTTTCGTTTGCAAATCGTGCTGCAATCCAACGACACCGATCTTTCGTCGAAACGATTGCAATTTGAGTAAATTATTCAACTCTCTCACGTTCCACTAAAAAAGACAAATAATAATGATAATAATAAATAGTTGTAATGTAAAGTAGATCGTAGTTATCCAGGAGGCAATAAGGAAGACGGCCGGTTTACTTAGCGAATCGTCGGCAGATTACGCTAACAAACAGTAAATAATGTTTTTGCAAACGGTATAGCGGCCCATTTTCCGGCAGCGACTCCTCCGGCAGGCGAACATAATTACGGGGAATGTTCGGCGAGCGTCGGTGCCGCGCTCTCGGAACGAGGGTACAGGGACCAGCGGTACGTCGCGTTTACGTGCTTGATATTCGGCTATAGGTATTTGCCACGGCGGTGCCACGCAGCCAGCCAACACTCTCTCTCTCTCTCTCTCTCTCTCTCCCTCTCTCACCTCACTCTCTCGGTAAATTAATATTCCCGTAGGTGGCTGAAAATCCTGGTTCTGTATGCGACGACCTTCGCGAGCTCGCAGAAGTGCACCACGCCCCGCGAGGCAATATCGCGGCCGTGTATTTTGCAATTACGCGTAAATACGGTTACACAAGATTAGAGAGTGAATTAGCGCATTCAATTAACGTTTACTGCCGCGCTGTACCGCGTCGCATCGCGCGGCCCCCCCCCCTCCCTCTTCTGCAACACACCGTGCACCATCGATGTGTGCCCACCTATTTCATGGGATTTCTCTAGACACGCACGCGCACACATACACATACACACGCACGCGCACACATACACATACACACGCACGCACGCGTATCAGTGTGAAGTAACAGCGTCGTATCGCCGAGGCACCGCAATTCGGCACGATAGAACGCACAATCTCCTCCCCCCTTGGCTCGAGATGCCCGGGCCACGATGGGGAACGACGAGCGATTTAAGAATCGAGATATCGCGACGCGTATACGACTTATAGGATCGCGTGATTCCACGTACCGTCGAATCTCGATTACTATTGCTACACTCGGGCTTTTACCGTTACACCGGCCTCTCTTCTCTTCTGCAGAAATTTTTCTTAGGCGCGCAAGCGCGCTCCATCCTGACGCCATAAACTGGCTCTAACGAAGCGCATTATCCGGCCTGGAGTTTCGTTTCTTCCGGACGTCACGAGTTTCAGAATTATTATTATTATTATTATTATTATTTTTCTCTTCTTTATCCTCTGGCAATCATTTTGGTACACAAAGTAACGTACCATCCGATTTTCAATTTTGTTTCTCTCTTTCTTTTTTCTGAAATTTTGCCAAGTTCGAGAATTATTTTCAATCTTGTACTTGAGATTTTTGACGGAGCTTAAATTGTAAGACAGAACGATTCCGAATATTTTGGAGATTTTTTTAATCTTGGACGAATCTCAGACGAAGATGCGCACCGGGGAACTTTCGGATTATTGCTAGTTTTACATGCAGCGAAAGGGAGAAAGGTGAGAGAGAGAGAGAGCAGGGGAAACCGAGAGTGATAGGAGTGAAAGGAATCGCACCATTAAGGTACCGTTTTTCTCTCGTTAATATGTTATGCGAAGTGTGAAACTATGAAATGCGCGTGCTACTTTCGGCAGAAAGTTACAATTGAAAGAAAAATACGAAATTGGTCAAACATCGATCTGTATTCGATATCAATCGATTCTCTTTTCCCTTTTTTTCCCCAGCGAGTACAAATGGATCTTTATTTGCAGAATTTTTGACGTATTGAACGTCGCGGTTAAACCTGCCGCTGCTTCAAAACACGCGTTCCTTTATTTTTATTTTCCCGACTTGTAAACAAAATATTGATCTCTCGTGAAAGTCTCTCTGACACGCTCTTCTCATCGCGCGTTCGAACCGAATGTCCAAAATTCTTTGTTTGCCTTTAGTTTAAATTGTTGGAAATACCGTGGGAATGTTCACACGGAAGAGGAGAGACTTCGGTCCACTGGAATTAAAGAATTTATCTGGCTATCTGTAATTGTCAAACGTTCTGTCTTCGCTTTCGAATCCTCCAATCGCGATCGCGTCAACGCGTCGGCTCGGGTTCGAATTATCGTCACGCTAATGCAACTCGAATCCAATCGCTTGCGATCAATAGGCAGGCACGCAAATCAGTTACTGATAACAGAATGCGGCTGTTCTTACGATAGGACAAAATATCTCGACAGCAATATCCTAGTCGAAAATCATCGGTTGATAAATCAGCGTTAAATGCTAGTCGTTTAATTGTATCTACCCGTGATGGTTATCGCTTTCGTTATGATACCAACGAACTGTTTCTAAGGCGTACGATTAATTTTATTATTATGAGATCTAGCAGCTGCACCAGATTGCTAACTGGTTGGATTAATAATTACCATTTTTTCGCGTTATTAATCTCGCTGCACTCTCCATTACAACCCTTTTGATTACATTCATTCAACGAGCTAATGGAGGGCTGTCCAGGATTATTCTCGGATACTAAATCGTTCTTCTTCTTCGTCTTCCCCTCCTTATATCCATCTTGCGATAATTCTAAAATAGTAACGGGCGCAGTTACGTACGCACGTTTGAATAGTTACTTTTTAAACAAGTAGAAGAGATCAGTCCGCAGTGCATTGTATTGTGCATTATGCAGTGTCAAACAAATAGATAATTCAAAAGGAACAGGAAAAACGTATTGTATGGTATAAAGATTAAACTGTAAAATAACATCCCTGGATAATTCTTTTCTTTCATTCGATGTTTAAACTTGAATCGAAGACATATTTCACGAAATTTGTGAATCACGTGGAATCACGGGAATTCAGTTGCAAGAATTTGACAAGTAGTTCACACGTGTTCGATGAATTACATTTTCTCGCGAGAATAATTTTATAAATAAGTCCGCGTTATGTACATTGCACGTAATATGTTATCAAACAAATAAATTCAGCGTAAAGATTAAGCTCTGAAACAATGCCGATTATTTAATTCCTCTTTCTCGATGTTTCAACTTTCCTTATCGACGATATATTCCTGCGGCGAAATTTCCGCGTAACGTGCCTGTGAACACATTAAATACTCACTAAATCACGGGAATTCAGTTGCAAGAATTCGACAGATATTTAAACCCCGGGTTAATCGTTGAACAAATCCAAGCGAGTCGTTGAACATCACGTAGCGAAATTTCACTCGAATAAAATTTATCAGAGAATGAGAGAGTGTGTATGTGAAAGAGAGAGAGAGAGAGAGAGAGATAGGAAGAAGGAGCGCAGAGGTTGAAGTTATCGTTCATTATGCGGTAGTTTGTATTTCGCAAGAGAGCCTGCTTGTTGATAATCATCCGCGGATAATTATTTCGGGGGATAATGGTAAGGTTCTCGCCATTATCGTGATTGTTACGTATTTCGTAAAAGTCGCTAGCTAGGTAATACGAAAAACGTACGTACGTAAAAATCACGGATTCCCGTGGAACGTGTCGACAACACGAACCATGGCGAGGCAACGTCTGAGATTATCTTGGACCTCAGCCTCGAATGACGCCGGTTTAATCGAGTCGGAGGTAATCTAATTCGTCCTTTAAAGCCGGTGGCAGCGGCAAGGAACGAAACCACCGAGAACGAGGCCGGCCCACCCTCGTTTCCTCTGTTTTTCCTTCTTTTTTCGCCCCCCATTCCTCCCCCTCCTCCTCTCTGCCCCTCGTCTGAGCGACGCTTTTCTCGCTCGACGGAATAAAATTAAACCCGACGCAAGGAACGACCACTAGACCGGCTCCCGAGGGTTTAGGCGAGGACTAATGTGTCTGCGCACATATGAGAGCTTTATCCTTATTCCGCTTCTCTCTCTCTCTCTCTCTCTCTCTCTCGTTTTTCCCTTCTCCACCTTTCGTCCTGCCTCTAGATCATTTGGTTAAAACGCTTTGATGGCTTTCGATCTCTCCTCGACGAGTATCGAATTTATTCAGAATTAATCGAGCCGCGATCGTACGAACGTGGATGTTTACACGTTGGCACGTCTCGTGTTATTCTAGCCAACAAAATTGTGACATTTTGGAACTTGATACAATCTTGCAAATTTCCGAATTATATTTTACGCACGATATGGGCTGTGAAAATTTGACACCGTAGAAACGAAGTGTGGAACGTTGCGAAAGGACGCTTAATCGAGAAATAAGAATTGACAACATTTCTCAAAATCCTCCTGTGCGATTATTGTCACTGAAGGATAATTTTTAGAAAACAGAGCGGAGGGGCAGAATTAATCCGATATTACAGAGAATTTCCAAGGTAAAACTTTGCTAACGTATTGGTTTAACCAGATAACCAGACGAACGACAGTTAAACAAGAAGTTTACTGTTTCGTCGACGGGCATTCGACCGTTTATGATGAAAACGGCGTTGAAAGTTTCACGGGGCCCAGGATATCAACGTTTAACCGACGAGTTTGGTTAATTTATCGAGTTTGACGGAAGTTTTTTTCACGGTAGCGGATACCGCACCGCTGGAATAAACGATCGCGGACATTAAATATTCATGCACAATAGCGCGGCGGTTTATTTGGCGAAATCTTTGTTGGAGGGGATGATTCACATTTACGCCTCGTGGCACGCGTAAGACCCGCGCTCATTTTCATTTTTTTTTTTTTCTTCTTTTTAAACTATCGCGGTTAAATACCAGCTTTACGGCGCATCATTTTTAAATGTAATTCACGCAAGAACTTGTTTTAAAACATCAACAACTAAATTTTACTCTCCGCGATACTGTTCGCAGTTTAGGGGAAAACTTACGTAGCGTACGCGGCACAGGTACAACGAAACGTAGAATGTAATTTAACGAAACGAATTAAATTTAATAAGTTTCAACAATCATCTGGAATTTGCAAGCGCGTGCAATTCTTTTTTTTGTTCATTCTTTTGTTCGTTAATTACACGTTAAATAATTCATCTGGAAATTATACCGTGTCCCGTTTGCACGTTTTAGAATAAACTGTAGAGCAAAATATTTAAGTAGAATTTGCCGCGAGCAAACGAAACTGCAAACTGTTGCAACGACAACGAATCCCGTGCATTTTCGTGGCGTTTAAAAATGTTCACGCTGCAAGGAAGGATTTCAAAAGATTAACGCACCCGAGTCTGTTTTTCTTCGCGTCTACGCCCGAGATCGCATTACGCGGAGTAGATAAAACGTGCGGAATTGCGATAGCACGTCGTCCAAATGAAAGTTGGAATTTTTCGGAAAATTCCGACTGGAAGAATCGGTTTGGCCGGCTGGTCCACACCGGGCCGGGATACAAATCGAAGCTTTCCACGGACCACGCTTTTGCGCTGTGGATATAGCCTGGCCGTGAATAGCGCGCCACAAAGCCGTCCATTTCTCCAGCGGGTTAAATTTCTGCGACTCGGCCGCGCGACATTGACGAATGCGTCGGCCAAAGAAATCATGGCTCGCGTGGCGGCTGAACGTGCGCGAGCTATCGTTTGCATGAAAAACCACGGCGATCCGCTTTTAAATCCTAGCTTGGCCGTGACTGGTGTCGATCCTCTGGTACTTGCCCGTGCAAAAAATCCTCCTGTGTCCGACGTTAACGTTTTAATCATATTTTGATGGCGGGTCGTTTACGCCGAGAAAAGGGGGAACGTAATTTTAATTGTGTGTCACGCGCTCCATTTGAGAAGAGTTTGAAGAACCACGGTGGTCCAAAATGACCGATTTATGATTTTTCGGAGTGTAATTCTGCGGATTTGCAACGTTGTGTTTTGTTGGTAGTGACTTGAGTAATTTTTTTTGCACGAACAAAATTGGGCTTTCCGTTGCGTTATAAACTTTGCTATCCGATGCAATCTTTATGCTTTAGTTTCGTCGGTAATTCGAAACTTCTGTTTCAAATCAACGATAGAAGACACAAGACATTTTGCGTCTTGTCGACAGTGAATATTTTCCCTGTTTTGTTACCGAGTTGGCTAAGAAGTTGGCTACGGGCATTCTGGAAATTTTAGCTGAGCGAGACCGAACTCTCTTTCTCTTTCCGATTTTATGAAAATTTCTCCGAATTTACGAGACAACCGGATTATTTCCTAAGGTATTCCTCTCTACCGCGAGACGAAAGAAAAATCTTGATTCGATTATCGAGTTACGGTGAGACGTAATCGTGCTCAAGGAACAATGTATAATACAAAAGATAATATAATATCGGACGTTGCAGCGGCAAGAATGTAAACGACTGGGCAAGAAATTCAACAATGCCAGGAATGCATCTGCCCCAACTGTTGATGCATCTAAACTATTTCAATCGAGAACTTACAATTTCGCGCGGGGAGTTACGGAAGTCAAATGTTCGTTCTGCTGTTCCATTTGTTCTCGAACTTTATTTCACGAACGAATTCCGAGATCAACCCTCCAAATTAACAAGAATTTCGAGATCGAACTCCCCCGTAACCGAGTAAACGTGCTCGCAAACAAAGCTCGTGTGTCCTCGCGATTAAATCGGTCGTAGATAACATCAGCGAGATGCATTATCGACGGCGCGATTTCTTTTTCATTAACCGGGAAACGTACAACGTCGGCGGCGCGGTGCGAGATCGATGGCGAAATTTGCATAATTTTTCCCGGGGAAAATCGGCTCGATGATAATTTCCTTTTATAACGGAGGGGATTTAATGCCACGCGAACGAACGAAGAGGGAGGAGGAGTGATAAATCGACCAGTTCGCCTGATTTACGCCGCGGACGCGCGGACTCATTGTCATTTTCAGGATCCATCGTTTTACGTTTGCCTTGGCCCGATGATTTACGTTCGCCGCAACTTACGTGTAATCTATTCGGATGCGTTCTTCTTGCATCGATGATTGTGTTTGCATGGACAACATCGTTACCGGACATGCGCATGCAAAACAGGTTTCGTACGTTCGCGAAAGGAAGATTTACGGGACGTTCGTATTAAACAGCGTCCGCCCGTCCCGACAAAAATCGTCCTCGATCCCTCGAATTTCGCGGCCCCGGCGTCGCGAAGTCTCGCCGGTTCGAACCAGGCATCGATCCGCGATCGTTAACCCTGCTGTTGGCGGTAGCAACCGTAGTAGTTGAGAAAATCTACACAAACATGAATCGCGAACATTGAATTGCCAACGTTAAAAGTTTAAACTGTTATCAATTTGCAACGGAGAAGTCAGAAATCATAGCGACAAATTTCGGCTGGCTTTAAGTGGATTTTCTACTTTCACGATCCTGAATTCTTTTTTATATCCCGTAGAGTAAGTGAGAAGGCAAGAATACTATAAATTGTAACGTCGAAACAATTTTTTTTTTTTCTATAAAATTTGCTGCGTGAATTTTTTTTATCGCCAAATTATTGAACCTTAACCAGTTCAATGAAGAATTGAAGAAATTTTAAAACTCGGTCGAATTTTCGTCGTTTTCGGATATACGAGTTTTTCGCTGATTTGAAAATTTAATGTGCACAAGTTCAGTGTACGTTCATTTCGTGATAAACGTTTCACGTTGAAGATCAAGGATGTAAATCACGAAATCGTTGCGCGAAACTTTCATTTCGAGTACGTGGGCGATTAAACTGTAGTTGGATTATACGTTGCTCGAGCTTACTCTTCATAGAATTAATTGGATGAAAAAAGTTTTATATTGGGTGTTAAAAAGCGGAAGTCTTAAAGTTTAAGAGCTTCGAAGTACTTAGAGGTAAGAAAATGTTTAATCAACGTGGAAGTTCGTTTTCAGAATTAGGTGTAACATGGGGGCAGAAATTTCGCTTTTTTGCTTTTCTTTTCTTCTGAGGAACTTCGAGCGAACTCATTGTCGCCTATTAATATTGTCAGGCCGTGTATTTATTTGCCTTAAACCCCGGACGTAACGATTTTTCAACGGCTTCGTAACGAATAAAGTGTAAAGAATAGGGAAGAGAGAGAGAGAGAGAGAGAGAGAAAAGAAAATGTATGAAGCTAATTCAAGGTTAAGGTTATGCCGCGAACAGCTGAGAAAAGGAAGGATAGAGGCAATAAAACGCAACCGATCGACCGGTTTCCCAGAGTGCCAACCGGTACTCTGCGGTATGTAGATCGCGGCGTTGGAATACCGGAAATACGATATTAGTTAGCGTCGGATAAGACGTGAATCGCGAGAAAAAGGCGCCTGACCTATTAAACCGTGTCACACCCGCATATTAACGTGTCCGTATCTGAACGAAGCAGGTTTCAGCGTTACTTCCGTGATCCACGACACGAATACTCAATTACAGTCCGAGGTACAAGGAACAACGCGTGATGTCTTCGTTCGTGAAAGAACATCGTTCATTTTAAATGCATCGAGAAGTCGTGGACGTAAATCCTTCGATGGATGCAACTTTGTAAGTGAGTTTCGCTCATTGCGAAAATTTCTGAAGTCTAGTCTGTACGACCAACGTTCACGAGTATACGCAACGTCGAGGTTGAATCTATCCTCGTTGGATAAAAAATACTCGATTCCCTGTTCGCCAGAGACTCGGGGAGAGGTAAGCAGAGACGGAACACGACAGAACATAGCTCACAGAGAGTCGATGGAGTTTTTACGCCGGCCGGTGGTGCTTTGTCTTTGGCAAGGCTGATCTGAAACGCGGATTACGATGGTCGGTATTCGAGGTCTCTGAAGACTCTGGAGTCGCGCTAGAGATCATGTCCACCTGTACACGCGCGTTCTGCATCTGCATACACGTTAAGTACAATAGGCGTCCCTCCCTCCTCTCCTTTCATAGCTCGTGTTCGTGCACGCGTGCATTGAACACCGGAGTTTCCGGTCGATGTAACCGCGTAAACGTCCGCGCTGAACGTATAATGGTGGCGACCTTAGAAATCCTCCTACGGGGGATAGAAATGTACACGGAGCAACCCGGTGATATACTTGGATGGTTCGATAAAGTATCTGGATTGTTTCGCGTGGCGGGTCCCGCGAACGTAACTCAATACACCAGGGGTAGACCCTTGTTTCGGGAAACGAGCACCGCGTTCGCGCGGTTGTATCCAGGGCTCGCCTCCCTTGGTCCATGTATTCAAGTCGTAACGCGCCAGTTGTGTGTGGACGTCCGTTTTCTTTCCGTTGATATAGAATCACTTGCAGCTGCATACTTCATTCTATATGTCGAACCGTTTCAGCTCGGTCCTCCACCAGAGGAATTTATCTCTCCCGGTTGCTCGACCTTTAGCAACTTTCTTTCGCATCGTCTGGCCGATCCTTACGTTGCTATCGGATTGTTTCCCGTGTTTCCTGGCTGATATCGCGCGAGTTGAATGACAGGGCGTAGAATTTACGATATAGCTGTAACTGCCGTGGAGCAGTCACTTTCGAAATTTCAATGATTCACGTTCGGATGGACGGCGATGTGCGTGTAGATAAAATTGCAAGATACAGTGCGATCGATTGCTCGCTTTGTTGATTATGTGCTGTTGGCTACGGTGAAAGAAATTCACGACAGCATGAAAAATCACAAATTTAAGTGAACGACGTTCGCGCTTGAAAAGTGGTGACAACTCGTGATCTACGTTTCCAACGATTATGACAAGAAATACGACAGTTTCAACGTAATTTAACATCTACGTATGTAGGAGTTAATCTCTGGAAGTTGTCTTTACGATATTAGTGTATTTTTCTTTTTTCTCATTCCAGCTGGAGAGGACATAAATCTTCGTTGTAGTTGGAAACGTATCACTGAGCAAACACCTTATTTTTCAACGTAACAAGCCGATACTTCGCTCGGCTTGTAATATTTTTCAATAGTTGTTAAGTAGGGGACAGATATCTAAATGTCGACAGAACGACCGGCAGATTAAGATACCGCAGGCGCATAATTCTTTTAGGGGAACAGGTACGGGCGATACATCTGATAGGCAGTAGTGTTTATCTGGAGTGATTTATCTAAAGTACGTAGTTATGCTGGGAGACAGTTGAATTATTTATCACTTTTCGCCACCGTGGATCTATCATTAAGATGGTGGAACAACTGGAATTTAGATCAAATTGATTGATATCGGTTCACATATCCGATTCTTTTGCATTCTTTGCATCGAAGAGACGTACCAAAATTAGCAAATTTATTTTACCATAAACGTATTTGGAGTGAAATCTTTTCGTCACGAATGTCACGTTTCCGAGAAAATCATGCATGAAAATTTGCCTACCTGTATAATTGTTAATTGGAGGCAAAGAAACAATTACTAGGAAGTCGTTTTCCATGCAAAAGTAGGTTAAAAATATACCTCCACCTTCGAGAATGTTCGACTTATTTCACACGTGAAAATTTTTTCGTTTGAAGCCCTGCCCCCGAAGAAACGAAATTCCAGCGTATTAGTCAAAAATTAGCTTTGAATTAGTGCTTGGAAATTCTGTTTCTTCCGAGAACGAGGCTTCAAATGGAAAAAAATTTTCAGCCTACATTTCCTCGCATGGAACAAACTGTTCCACCGCGTTCTGCTGTATACATTAAAACGCAACCATAAAAATGCTAACGAAGCCTCCAAATTTTCGTTTCATGTAAAACGGCACGCAATGTAATACATTAACGTTCCCCGAGTTTCTGTGCGCGTAAGGAGCAAATTATTTTAACAATTGAACAACAATCTCGCCAGCTTCGCTCTCGACGAAACCCGTGATCGCGCGATCATTGGCCGAAATAATACGCTTAAAGCGTAATCCGTTCGAAATGAAATTTCCCAGCCGTGGACGGTGAGAAAATAAAAGCACCGTTGAGCGAGAAACATATTGGGAACAACGGCGTACACTCTCCTCGGAATAATTGAAAATTGGACGCTAACCTGAGTTACCTGGCGAGTTACCTGGTTGGTAAACGGATTTTAGCCCCGTAATTCATGCGTTAATATCTCGGGATGCATATTATCGGATAAATGTCTTCGGGTGCGGGCAGATCAAAAAGTTCATACGTAATCTGTTAACGGGGCGAAGAGAGAGAGAGAGAGAGAGAGAGAAGGAAAAATTGACCGAGCAAGTGATAATAACAAAGCTGTTAATCCGTGGGAGAATTTGAGGGAATACCCGGTGGGATCCGGTTTTAATCGAGCAACTTTTTTTTTTCGCGGTTCACGACTACATCGCTGTTTCTGACGCGTCGCTACCAGCCAGCTTGGACGAAAATTAATGGGCGTAATGTACACATACACGTACGTACTCTCTCCTCGCCGTACTTATACAATATCATATAACCACGAGCCCCCCTGTATTCACATAAATTACGTCAGCCGTTTCCACAATTGTGCAAACTTTATGCGAACCCGGCCAGTACGTACGTGCATATAGGCCGGCCGTAGGACTATCGTTTTGCTCGCGAAGTTTCGAAAACGGGGGAACTGACCTCGCGTTTATCATTGGATTTTCGACAGTCATTTGTATCCACCGTGTCCCCGCGGCAAAAAGGAATGCAGCTGTTCGCGTTTGCCGTCAGCACCACGGGGGGAGAATTGTCGTTTTGCTAATCGCAGAACGTACGCTGGGTTCTTACGTCGACGATTAGAGGGGAGTTATTCTAAAATTGAGCATCACGGTTTCGATGCAGCTGACTTAATCCTGTCTTAGACACGTTTCAAAAATATCTCAATTAGAAGGTTCAGTGTAATCGAAGATTAAAAAAAAAACATTGTAACGTAAGTGGAGAACTAAAGTTGGAACTAAAACGTGAAGCTCGTTCGAATCGAAATGGGAAACGATATGCAAGGGAAAGAAAATGATAGTAATTCTGGTTTTATTAACGACTTTGACGTTAATTTTATCATCGGTACAGAATGAAACTTGCTCCACCGAGTACTGCGAGTGTTCAAAGAAAACTACTTTGAGCCACATAGTCGTTGGCTGTCAGGGCACCGATAAGAAAATCGCACAAACACCTGCAACGATACGCGTGAGTTGGTAGGAATCGAGAAATTAGCTCTATCTCTAATGAGCTGCGGTGCTGAACGAGTCACCCACACCAATTTCGCCGCGATGTTAACGACATCGACCAAAGTCACGTTTCATTCGTTGATGCGGGTCTTTTTGCCACGATGGCACTGGCTCCTAGGTACGCTCGTTGAATTGACGTAATCGTGATCGCGGTAGATTCCGAACTTCTAGTTTAAATGAATTTACAACGCTCGCACAAGTTGGCTTACTTACCGATAAAGTTCTCTCAACGTGGTTTCTATTTAATTTCTTCGACTCAATTGAACGCGTTGGGGATTGTTGTGACTTTCACTACGTCTTTAGAAATTATTTGACTTTGTGTGAAGTTACGCAAGATTTGTGACAGATACCTTCGTGAAAATTCTGATTCTGCTTAGAAGGTTCAATATAGTCGAATATTTCAAAATATGTCGCATCAATGGGATGAAAGCTATAAATTATCAATTTAAAATTCTGTTCAATCGTACTGTGTAATTGTTGAGGATTTTTGTGACTTGGTGTCCTCCTTCCTACCGCATCCACCTTCGAAATTTTATTTCATTCTGCGTCAAGTTACACGGCCCGAAAGAAATTTAAGTTGCTCGAATCGTTGTGTCTAAATCTTCAATCTTTAACCTTCAAAAATATGAGTGGTGCCACTTAAAAAATACTCGAGTAAAAAAAAGAAAAAAGAAAAGAAAGGAAAGAAACTTCGCGAGTGGAAGCGAAAATGCAAACGTTACACAAATTTCGTAGAAACCGGCTCATTCATCAACGGATAAAAGCACTTGGTGAAATAGCTGAAGACGTTTAACGCAGTTTCCCGGGGAACTTTGAGAGTCGGCCGCCGCCCACAACTGCGAGACCAAGTATATTTCACGCGGCTCATCCGGAAGGCGGTCAGCCAAGTTCGCGATATTTCGCCGCGCAATGAAACACTTAACCACGCCGCTGCATAATAACGTCTTTATTCATTTTGCTTTCGCCATTCGAAATTCTAATTCCGTTATCCGCGATAACCCCGGTTCTCTTGGCTCTCTCTCTCTCTCTCTCTTTCGTTGTGAAACCACCCGGCCAGGGGGTGGGTGGGAGGGGGGGGGGACGAAAAGTAGCTTTAACCGGCTATTTATTTTTCAACTAAAAGCAGCAGATTTTCGTTCCCCTGTTTCCGGCTTTGTTTCTCGTTATTTGCCTTTAATCTTGGACACTTTCTGCAATTCCGCTTCTTCCGTCTTCGCGTGGAAGGCTCTCGGTGCACGACGAGCTCGACAGGCTCAAAGAAACTCGGTTTGACTAACGTCACTCCGAGCAACTCGGCGAAGAAACGAGGGAGGAACAGCCTCGTTTTATGAATATAAAAGCTGTAAGCGTCAAGAGTGATGAATACGCAACAATGGAGGAATACTGGCGCAGCGGTGTCTACGGCGTTCGACGTACGGCGAATAGGTAAAAACTAGTCCCACCGTGGAGTTAACCGTGCCTCGCGTTCGAGGAAGTCGAGCGTTCGTAATTCTCTATTGATCACACGTCGTGTCTGCTTGAAGTTGAAAAGGATGACTCAAGTTCATATAGATCAGCAGATCGGAGAACGAAGAAAAACACGCGTTGGTCAAACGGCCAGAAAGTACGTATTAAAAATCGTAGAGCCAAGAGCAGGTGAATAACGTTCACTTTTTCAGCTTTTGCAACTTTTAGGTTCGTCACTTCCTCCCTTCGATCTTACCATTCGTTCGCGGACATCGTCAGGTCGTGTCGCGTGGATGACGATTGTTGCAAAAAGGTCGCGCGGCATTTTCATCGTCTCGGTAGCAGTAAGTACAGTTTCGCGTGACATTTTTAAGGTCGTAATATCCGGTTATACATCGGCCTTGATTCCACTGACACCCTGGAAAACTTTTATCAGGGAAATAATTTCGCTGAAAGTTCGGAGGGGTGCGAAGTCGGAGGAATGGCGCGCTAGACCGAGTAACTGTCGCTCGGACGGCGGACAGGGGGAGGTTCGTTTCCTCCGCCACGTTCCGGCTAGATAAAAGTTTTCCCCCCTCAACCTCCGACCGCGTGTAAACTGGCGCGTGGAATTCCGTATGCGTTATCGCGCGATCCTATCGACGCGCATTCTGCCGTGTCGTCGATGGAAATCGCGTTCAACCGACCTGTCTGCCCTGCCTGCCCTGCCTGCGCATCGCACCTCCCTCAAGGAAACGTGTTTTCCACCGGGTAGGAACGTTAATGGACAGTAACGAATACTTTCACCCCGGCAGAGTGGCGTACACAGCTATGAATCAATCTCCTCTTCTCCTCAGGGGAGGAGAATCGGGTTTTCTGGATCGGTTTCTGTGATTTCTCGTAGGACGACCGAGTTCTTCGAATCTTCTGTGGAGAATTCCCAAACTTTTGATTGAAACGAAAAATTCGCTGGTTGCATTCAGTTTTTCTTTTTCACAGGATTGCGAGTAACAAAACTGTAATTTTGTGTACAATATATTCTTCCAATCCCCTGCGACGACCAAATAATCCATTTGCAAAAAAGTAGCAAAAAATGAATGGAACAATACATGGAAAACAACTAAAAGCAACTACACAAAAGTATCCGAGACTTTCACCAGCAAACACCAAAATTTAACAACAGGAAAGAAGGAATAATTACCACACGCCTAAGAACCGGTCATACCAAGCTAACACACGAACACAAAATCAAAAAAACTACACCGCCCACCTGTACTCGTTGCAATAACCATCCATTAACAGTAACACACATACTGCACGAATGCCACACCACAGAAACCCAAAGACAGAAATACGGAATCAACGCAAACATAAACCTGACTTCTCAAAATGACATACAAAGAGTATTAATATATCTGAAAAACATAAACTACTACACACACATCTAATGGTGCCATCGTCGCTAATGACCTCGCTGTCGATGCGACATTAAAAAAAAAGAGAAATAGAAAATAGAATATAATTGATTATAACCAATATATATATATATATTTATTATAATTATATACACAGCCAACAAATATATCATATTTGTTATTATTATATTCGAAGTAAATTGTATTTTTATGTATAATATTTTCTTACAATATGATTTACGTTCAAACTTGCCAATTTTCCAACAAATTCCCAGCATACATGCAATGCAAACGAGTGAATTTTGTCACGGTACGATGCAAGATCCGAAGATAAGCCGACCAACTGAGCTTCCATAGCAATCGAGGTATTATCACAAATTGACCGAACCGAGTTATTAAAAGTACAGTTGATTCAATCAGCGTCGTCGTGGACTGCGAGAAGGACAGAGACTCCACAGTCTTCCTTCAGAAATTAACTTCAGGTCAAAAATGTTTCCTCGCTTCCTCGACGAACGAAATCCTGGGAAACTGTGCACTGTCGTGTCTAGGAATGCGATTTAAGCTCGTATCGACCACAATGTACGACACACAATGAACAGGAACGTAATTACACGTATTACGGAGTTCAACATTCGGTGACTTGAGCAACTTCGTTAACATTGCTTCATTTGCCTGTCCTAATGTGGGAAGCGAAGAAAGATCCACTATCGTTTCCCTGTTCAAGTTGCATCTTACCTATAATCTTGGTATCGTGGCTTCTCATCCAATCACCTGTGCAGGTGTGTTTGCATACAGCTTGTACGACCAAGGTATCAAATACCTCGTTCCGACGTGCGCGATCGTCGACAGATTATGCTGCAGCTACGTAAAAATTTGGCCACGGATAAGAGATTACATCGACTTTTATAAATATGATGTTAGCCACTTTTTAGAAGTTTTCTCTCTCTCACTCTCTCTCTCTCTCTCTCTCTCTTTCTCTATGTGATGCGAGTGATGCTTACGATGTTTTTCTTCGCTTGAAGATAGTACGCTCGTTTCTCTAATACATCGTGCTATCAGCGAATATCTCATCACGTACACGTTAACAATTCATAGAAATTGATTTCTATGAGCTTAACGATCAACTTTGAACATTTTCTCGGGATGTTTTAAAGCTTCGTTCAAAAAGAAACTCTTTTTTTTTATTTGTTACAGAGTGCATACCGTGATAATCGACGATAGACAAATGGGATGAAACTCGGAAAGTTCGATGTCGTGTATATTCGTTTCGTGATGTAGAAACAAGACGTGAAATACACTTGTCTCGCGAGATAGCCTTGTAAAATGTTTCTTTGTGAGAAATGACGTTCATCCGTTTAAACTATGATTCAACAAAAAGATGCTTTCTCACTGTCGGCCATTTCTCCGTAAACTACTGCCTCTTGCTTAGTTAATCATTGCTGCGCCCGGCGCGCTAGGTTGCACGTACAGAGCGTACGTATATGTTCATACGGAACATTAGAAGTTGGTACACAGTCCTGCCGCGACACCCGCACCGCTCGTTAACACACGTTACTCCAAGATTCCTCTCGGAGGCTGTGTGTATGTAACAATGCGCAATAGCTTCATCAGCCTCGTGAACAAACTTCCTCAGATCGATGTTACACCTGTGCCATCGAGTTATTCCTGAACTAATCAAGGTTTATCAAGATTCTCGAATTAAATTTCGCAACTGCTGGTTTAGTTTTCCCTGCTGATTTCGCTTTGTCGTTCGCTCAAAGACTATTGTAATGATTTACTTTTCGACGTCATTGATTTTTTTCTCACGAACTATTTTTTTTTTTTTTTATTGTATCGTGTAGCTGGTAAATAATATGGCCTTGTCAAGACAATTGTAAGTGGGAAATCACAAGTTCCCAAATCGTAGAATTCACGAATTCTGACCGCTATTTTTTTCTTTTTTTCTCTGTTTTTTTTTCCACTACTTTTTCAACTCTCTGAATTAATATTGCACGAGCAACTTGGCCAATTAACGTTTTTTTTTTCATTAACTTTTCATCTCGATCCACTTCAGAGGAACGCGTCCTCGATAAACTGCACCGCGGGGAGAGCACGCGCGTGGGATCGGAAAATAACATTGGCAATTCCATCGACGCATTTCGCCTTTATCTGCGAACTCTTCACGATCGAACGGATCCATTGACCGGGGCAAACCTCGCAGGCTACCTGCATTCTTCCGATACGCGGCGGTTCACCTGAGGTGTTAAACTGTGTATCAGGCTGCCTGTCAAAATGACGCATCGCTCTTTCCTCCGTGGCGAATACGCGTCCAATGACGCGTGACGTAACTCAATCAATTGCTTAGCTTCATTCGCATATTTGCCGACTCGCATTACCGCGATAGCAACACACACACACACATACACACACACACACGTACACCCGGCGTTGGCAAGTCACGATCAGCCACCAGGCAAGATGATGGATGAATAGACGTAAACGAAATTATAGCCTGACGTGATCTCGATTAAGCGCGCCCGGCGTGTAAAGGTGAAACGTGGAAAGCACGGGTAAATCCCGTCGTGTCATGCACGGATTTTAAACATGCTCGTCCTGTCGATGAAATTATCCCCTTCTTGTATCCTGTTCTCTCTCTCTCTCTCTCTCTCTCTCTCTCTCTGTCGAGAGAGTTTCGTCGATATCGAAAACCAATCGTCGAATCGGGCCAACTCGACGCGATGTGTATCTTCGTACGCGAGTACGAAGGTAAAAAGGAGATTGTATCTCCACTCGGTTGTGCAATAATGTTGCGCGCCTTCTGAATTGTTGTTCACGAGAGCCAACGAAACTTGGCGTAGTCGTTCATCTGACCTCGTACGATAATTCATTGATTCTTAACGGAACTTTGATCTCGCGTAACTTTGCATTTGATCGCGAAAGTATTCAAACGTGTAATATGAAAAAATGTTGTATAACCATGTATCGGGGGTAGTCGTTCTTTGATACTGTACGAAATTTTATTTTATTTAATTCGATTTCACCTGTAATGTAATTTAACAATAAGCACACTAAGTACATTTAACTAAGAGACAAGTTACGTTATGCTAACTTGAAGTTATTATCACTGAATGGCAGTGTTTATTAAATTTGAAAAAAAAAACATCGCTTGTGGGTACCCGTAACATATAGCAAAAGTTATATGATGCATGTATGAAGTTTCATTAGCACTTGTTGCGGTTATGTTGGCAAAATTTGAAAATTCGTGTGTACAAAGTGGATAGCCGTATCAAACGCAGAGCAAGTGTTAAATAATTTCATTCGAAGTTTGCTGATTTTTGTGGAAGATGTACTTCTATACGAAATATTTCGTAATATTGTAATATTATAATCAGATCAGCGAAATTCGTACTCTCACTCGAATCAGATATTCGTGTAGCGTTATTAAAATAATCAAAACGAAGAAACTAGTTTCAGCAGACATAACAAACATCGGATACACCATGGAACAGCTAGGTGTGTATTGTAGTTGTTCCGTATTTTCATGGGTCCTGCGAGTTAAGCAACCCGAACGGAACAAAGTTTCAGTGAAATAATGTTAATTACTGTTCATAAACTCTGCGCAAACTATTGAAATAATTTCAGCATCGCGTTTCGTTGTTCGAAGCGAAAATTTCCACAGTTTCGCAGTTAAATCGTTCTAAAAATATACAGTGCCAAATGCAGTCTCTTTCGCGGTGTCTCCATTCTTTTCACATCATAATTTCCATTCTAGATATTTGGTAATCGAGAAGGTCTTCTCTGTAATATTTAACATCTTTTGTAAATGAGATTGAACTCTCTTGATCATTTCGCCATAAACAGGACACAGCAACAGCTGTTCTTTTCAAAAATCATCCGTCAACGTAGGAATAAATATTTGGGAAACGAAACGATTTTTCTCTGCATCGTTCTTTCTTAATTGTCCAATGCGATTCAAATATTAGTAGCAGAATGTTTGGAAAAAAAAAAAAGAGAAACGATGACCAGGCGTTGGTGAGAAAATCGAGTTTCGAGGGAAAAAATCGGAAGGCACAAGGTGCACGATAGCCATGACGATGCGGGTAACAACGCTTTCACATTTTCGGCTGGTTCACGTTGCCTGGACTGTTCGACAACCTACGGTATCTGGTTTTTGTTCCATCGTTCCATCGTGTATTTAGGGCGGAACAACACACGGGGAGGGATTGACCATCGCGCGAGAAAATTCGCATGCCAACGGCCGGTCAGATAGACCGATATCGGTTTTTGATGAAATCAAAATTTGTTTGACATTCTGCGCGCTGAAAGGCACTGGCTGCAAACCCAGGCGCAACGTCCGCTTGAAATTTAATATGCACGAGTCGTATGCTGAAATTTCACCCCCCCCCCTCCCCGCTCCTCCGGAATTCTCTGTCAGAGAATGAGTTGCCTCGGCCACCAGCAGCCCGAGCAAAGGGGAGAGATTGCAGCCGTGTTTCCCGCCGCACTTTTTATCAACCGCTTCGCTTGTCGTGCGTAAATATGCTAACGATATGAATCGGACGTATTAATTAACGCAGCGAAGAATGCACGCGGATTTACACGCCGGCAATGCCTGTCTCGAAGATGCCTCTTTCACGTTTCTGTGAAACGACTCATTCTCGAAGATTGGGAAGATTGCGCGAAGCGAAATTAGCGTGCCGAGGTTGATATTTTTGTTTCTGACATTTCGTTTTAGATTTGCTGACTTTTTGACTGTAGAGAAATTCCGGGAGACTTTGAGGATGAGATACATTTTCAGAGACATGGAATGATTTAAAAAAAAAAGAACAATGAAGCATAATTCGTTTGATGTGTGTGTGTATATATATATATATATATATATATATGATTTCTCACAATTTTAGAAATTCCGGGAGACTGAGGATGAGATACATTTTCAGAGACATGGAATGATTTGAAAAAAAAAGAACAATGAAGCATAATTCGTTTGATGTATATATATATATATATATATGATTTCTCACAATTTTAGAAATGATTCGTACGAATTCTAGGATAAAAAAAAATAGCATCGGTGATAATCGCAAAGAGTTAATGATGTCCACGAGTATTTGAAATTGATCACGTTGTTGTAACGTTTCATCAAATTATACCTCACAACCGTATAACCCCTTTCTTCGATATAACCCATTTACGCTGGTTTTGAATCGTCTATAATACAATATAATCGGATTACGACGCGGGAACGTGTCGTGCATTATTACGACGCGGCGTCACGACAACTCTCATGACGTAACAACGAATAGACACGAATAATTTATTCCGTAACCGAGGCGTCGCGCAGACAAGCTTTTAGTTTCACCTGGAATTTCAGCTACGCGAAAAGGAACCGGCCCGCCTTGTTACGTACACATATTCGAACAGTTTAAACGATAATTACGTCCCTTCGCGCAACGTAGGACGGTGGATACGTATGTACCGCCGTTTCAGTACAAACGTAGTTACACACCGCATTCTCGAACTGTTAATCGCTCGGAAGCCTTATAGGGAATTATAGCTGGGTCTGCAGCTAGAAGACGTGGTCGCGTTAGTCGGTCGTTGGATCTTTTTATTGCCAACTGATGACGCCTTAAAAGAGCACAGGTAGTAATAGACGAATACCCGTGTACGCCTTTTCGTCGTATCATGTACGGTGAAATTACCTTTTTTCCTATTTGTTTCTTTTTTCTTTTTTTTTTAATCGTCTCGCCGTTTCTGTCTCGCGTGTCTGCGTTGCACGCGTGCTTTTCTTCTCCCCTCCCCTTTTCGCCCTCTGTGTGCTTCGTGCGTGAATGTTATTACAATTACACGACGTTTAATCTATTCAAAATCACTTGTGAAATTTGTCCTCGTACGTGTTCCACGGACAAAAAAAAAATATATATATATATATTTTTTTTTTTGCCAGTGTTGCGCAAGCAGAATAACCAGTTTCTTATTTATCACTTCATCTTGGAGGGATTAGCTTCGTCCTTGCCACTTTAATTACATCCCCTCTTATATAACTATAACAGGGTTGCGCTGTGTAACTATACGATAGTACGTGGAAAAATTGGAGTTTACCCAACACGTTTGTTGCGGATATAATTTTCATTATGAGGTAATGTAATAAATGTAATTATCACGTAGCGTCTATCCCTGTTTTATGGTGCTGAAACGTACACGTTCAATTTCTCGAGTTCAAATAGGTACGTATAATTGGCAGGTTAGTTCACATGGAATGTCTGTTTATTTTTTCTCTTTTTTATTTTTTCACTTCCCTGAAATATCTCGTACGTTTGGTGCAATCAAATACAACTGAGAAGTTTAGTAGGAGAATAAGCTAGAAGAGCTTTGCAAAATAGTATTGAATCACGCGGATATTGCCACGATCGAATCAAATTCCGTTGAAACTCTGTTAAAGAGACCTCCGTGCGTTTACAAGACAATAAACTGGGAGACACATAAAGTCGTCGAAATAAATGTCGTATGAATTTTCTATTAAGAAGGAATCTGAACGTACGTAGGCAGCATCTAACGATGCTACATACATCGAGCACGTTGGGTAAAATTTTGAATTCACGCGAATACGAAGCGCAACCCTCACAGTTAAGCACTCGATCGAAAAATCGAGGAGGACGATCAAATTGCTTGCTTAAAGGGGTATCGAAAAGGAAATCGGAGCGAATACGAAGACGGGCGTGCGATGCGATTGAATTTCGCTGAGATATGTCCGTATCGAGACCACGTAGGCAGTAGTCTAAATCCACTTTATCGTAGGCTGATCCCGTTGAAGGGAGATGGTAATGAACTTAAGAGCGGTGGATGTTGCGCCGAAGTTCGACGAACCACGACGGTGCCACGAAGGGCGCGTGGTTCGAGATGTTATTACAGGTCGGAATGTGCGCAAACATAATAGAAAGATAATTCGAGGTAAGAAACGTCTTATTAAATGAGCAGGCAAAGGCGCGGATATTGCCGATGCCATTTGCGGTTTTATCCAAGTTGCTTCGAGAACTCATTAACGAGAATAATCAGCGCTTAGTTACATTAACCGTGGACCTTACGGCTGTAATAAAGATAAAAGAAAGAGCTACGCTTTGTACGATATAACCACGGCAATCGAAGATTTCATTTGAAAGCATCTGTCGCACAAAGCGAAGACACGATTCCGTCGTGTCGAAGCCATGCCGCCTCTCGTATGCTTTATAGACGTGTAGACGATGGAATTAATAATGCGAAAAAACGTGAGAGACCTTTATTTGATAGGACGATGTGTCATTTGCAAGGTATCGCGAAGAGCCTTCCATTCAAGACTATTCTTAACCGCTGTCGTGCAGAAATCGAACGATGAAACGGAGCTGATGTATTCGGGGAAGAACTGGTTTTGTCTTTATGGCGCAACTTTTGTCTCGTTCGGTAACGAGAAACGTAAATGATTGTATCGTGTAATTAAATCGGTTGGATTTTAAAAAATTAAGATCTTAAATAATTGTATAATTATTTTGAGCTGTGTAAGTTCGCAGTTTCTCACTCTTCTTTCGTTTCACGATAGTGAGATTGAAACACGGACAAAAATTGCACGCTCTGGTGAGACGATTCGTTTAAAACGAATTTTCACGAGATGTGAAAAGTTGTTTCGCTCTGCGGTATTTAAGCGTTGGCCGCGAGAACATATCGTAAAATATGATCTCGAGGTAACAAACAGCAAGAATCAATTCTCCGTTATGATTATTAAGTCAGAATTATACAGCGCGCGATGTAATACTTATCACACCTAGCTACGTGTGGATCATCTCACACACGTAATCACATCACGGTAATTATCCTAATTACTTTCTACTACACATTGAGATACGTACGGTAACAGAGAAATAAAACATAAAATAAAACAGACACGTAAGATACCTGTAGATAAGACATCTCGAGTTATTCAATCTTCCTCCATTTGAAAATTGAACCACAACGAAAATTAAAAATCATTCGCATTTTCGAGCAAACGTATAAAAACCTGAACTCGAAAGAATCTCTCCGAATCTCATCGAGTGGTCATCGAAGTAAATCTGGAATTTCAGTTTGTAAATTAAGAATTTCGAAAGTTTTCATCAAAGTGAGCCGCGAAGTAAAACCTTCGTTGCTAACACGTTGAACGCCACGATGATTTCGCACGTCACGACGCTGAACGTGAATTTGTTAGATATTATATTGAAATGTTATCTGCGACTGATAAGTTGAGGTACATAAAATATATTTCTGGTAAAATCCACGATGAACGTCGATTCCAACGGAATGTTGAAATCATGATTCCTCTGTGATAAAGTGGAGAAACGCATAGCGGGGGATAAAACCGTTTCGAAGGCGTAACGTCGCGCGGTGATGTATCTCGGCCGTGCCCGTGTATCTTCCCCGAAATAATTCGTCGTAGCCCGGCGCGGCTGGTAAGTTATGCGCGAGCTCGCGCTCGAGAATTATGTTAACAATGCCATTAAGGCTCGCGTTACGTCCGCGGAGGCATGATATTCCTTTCTTTTTTTTTCTCTCTCCTTTCTTTCTTTTTCTCGCTGGTACGACAGGCCTGCTCTCTCACAGGCTGAGGCTGAGGCTGAGGCTGAGGCTGAACTCGCTCGAGCGCACCGGATGAAAGCGATGGAGAAGACCGGTAGCGCTGTTCCGCGGGAGAAGGAGAAACAGAAGGGGATGGCCGAGCCGGTGGTACTCGAAAATTGCAGTCACAATTCTTCGCAAGACAGATATTATTACCGTTTCTGCCGGCGAAACGTTTCCATGCCGGCACACGCGCGCCTTCAATTACGCAGAAAATGCATTTAAACTCAATACACCTGGCTGCGTGCGGAGAAAGAAAGCGACCCGAGGCTTGTCTCTCTTTCTCTCTCCCCGAGCGCTGATAGCCGGAATGATCTCCTTCCTGGGGATCGTGAAAATTTTCCGCAGTAAACCACATCGTCATTGTTTCCCTCGGCGCTGTACGTTGTACGTCTTCGTTGCTAAGACAGCCCCTGCGTTATTTCGCGCGAAAGGATTTCGACTGCAATTCCGGCGCGAAGAAAGCGAACGGGGAATCGTGCAAATCACTGTGGAGTGTTCAATTTTTCTCTCTCTCTCTCTCTTTGGATTCATCGGGTAGCATAATATTGTTGAGAGAAGAACGTCAACCCGGACGGCATATTTAATTGCGCGTACGTTCTTCACAATCTGCGCGGCGTAATCACTTTTCCCTTTGACGTCTGTTTCCCGTGCTTTCACCTCTTCCACCTGTTTGTTCCAGTTACGTTTTGCAACTCGTCTTGTCGCGCTGTAAAATGCAAAGAGTGACCGTAATTCATATAAATTGTCGCGCGTGTGGGATATATTCAATTTCGCTCGGTCGAAGAACAAGACATTTTCATGGTCGAAGGAAGAATGTCGACTCGACGGTGTATTTAATTTCAATTACGCGGCTTGATGTACGATTCGCGAATTCAGTTGAATTATCTTGTCTCGTAGGTTTTGGTGAATTTTCCTGTGTTTGCGTACATTTCGCTGCAGACCGATGTTTTTAAATGTTTCTTTTATTAACGACGACGTCTCGAGTTCCTTTCAGCGACGTTGTAAATACGGTACACAACTTTCTTTGGAATTTTCGATCGGTAGCTGACAAGCAATCGGATTGAAACTGGTAGCCGAATGTAAAGGATATATGCGTCTTATCGAGGAACGTGGAACGTAAAATGCCGTCGTAGCAAGAACCATTGCCCCCGAAGCAACTTTATATCCCTATAAAGTCTCGCAGAGTGCTGTTCGAAGTAACTCGCGGCTTTTCTCTGTAAAACAGCCTTTCATCGGTTACGTAATTTTCGATATCGCAAATTGAACAAAGTTCCCTCGATCCTTCGCGACTTGAATTTATCATTATTTTTCTTTTTTCTTCGAATGTCAAATTACGTATTTCGCGTAACTCGAGGAGAGACGGTAAACCCGAGTCAGCTGGTAGATCCAGAGGGAACACTGTTCCCGCGTTTTTCGGCAATCCTAAACGGCAATCCCATTGCGTCAAAGAGAAAGCTCTCTTGCAAAAGCCGTTGCATGGGAGATCAATGAAACGAGCGTAGAAACGAGGACGAATTTCGCTCGGTGTGTGCCAGATGTCGATGGCATTAAGATAAAGAAAAGTAAAAAGATGGAAAAAGAGAAAGAGAGCGGCAGCATCAAGAAGAGGCGGCTCTTTTGCTTGCCATGAATCAAGCAGCGCAAGAATCACGGCTACTCCGACTCCGGTGATCTCCGAGACCACGGGGGTTTTACTTATATGGTGAAGTATTCCGTGCGCGCCTAGTCCAGATGTATCGGGTTATCTAGGTCCTGCCGACACTATGGCTGCTGCGGATCGTACCGACGAAACAACGACGGCTGCCTTCTACTCTTCGTCTTTATCCGCGAGTTTCCCCCGTATAATCTAACCCTCTGCTGTCTCTCGCCGAGCTTTCTTCTGCTTCACTTCATTCCGACTCCACTTCGTTCCTTCCTCTTCCTCTTCTTCTTCCTCTTCTTTTTCTTCTTCGTCTTCTTCTTCTTCTTCTTCTTCTTCTTCGACCGGTCGGTGATATAGTTATACATTATTCGATATTGCGGCATCACGAGTTCCCCCGAGGACGATATTCTCATTGTATGCCGCGGCGGCACTTAGCAATACATAGCTGGCTCGGGTGGACAATGTTCGTAGACGCCGGGGCAAAACCGAATCGGGAGTGAAGGGAGGGCAGGCAGGCTATGTATATCGAGTAGGACAGAGAGGACGGACAGAGGGATGAGGGGCGGGCGGGACAGGAGGGACAGGAGGCCACGGGGACGCAAGTACAATTCAATGTACAATGTTTGAACATTACTTGAATGCTTAATGAAGTCGTGTCTTATATCGAACAATGCCTCGAACCGTTCGTTCGTTCGCATCTAAATCCCCTCTATAAACCTGCCCGCGCCCGCCGTTGTCCTGTTTCGTCCCCTCCCTCATCACCCTCTCTCGATACTGTCCGACTTCCTTCTTCCCTTCATTGTCCGCGCCGTCTTTTCCATGTGCCTCTTGCTGTCCTACGTGGCCCCTACCGCCACTACTACCACCACCAGCATCGCGAGATCCAGGACCAAGCTTCGCCATTATGGATCCCTCTCTATACAACTCTCTCTCACCCCCGCGTCGTTGAGTGTGTGCAGGCGCGCGCGCGGTTTCTCGGGTTCTGTTCGCCTCTGCTCACCTCTCCTCTCCTCTCCTCTCCGCCCCTCTCTCAACGCTGTCTTCTCTTCTACATAGGTTCCGCTACACCGAAACCAGCCCCAGCTTGGTCGTGAGCTTGGCTACGATCTTCTTCGAGTATGATAATACGTTCCCCGAGCCAATAATCTTTATCGCCGGCATCTTTCGTGTGATCTTCGCCTCGGCGATGCACGCGCGCACGTTAATAACCCAGGCTTATTATTATTTGTCGTACAGATGCTTTCGAGATAAGCGTGCTCGTCGGCGCGATCGGCGCGGTAGTTTATCCCGAGACAACTAGCTGTGGCATCCCTTCCTCGTCGAGATCAACTTACTCCCGGTACCGGTGTTTATGATATACTTGACCTCTTCCGACCACTACTTGCTTGGATACCGTTTCCTCCCCTAAGCGTACTCTCGCTTAACCCCGTGACGAGGGGGCTTCGTCTCGCTTGATTAATACATCGATGGTACGTTAGGTGAACAGTTCGACGAGGAAGGGATTTGCATCTTCAGTGTTGCTGGCCGATCGATTCGCCACGCTTCAAATCAGCGTCAAATCTTTCGTTCGATCGCACGAGATACGTGCCGAGCCCCCAGTTGACATTTTCACGGCAGGCTACGCTCGAACCTTCGTCCGCGAATGCAAGCAGCCACATATACATCCTCCACGGAGCCATCAGGCCAGCTGAAGATTCTCTTCGTTATTCGAGACGATCGCTCTTCTTAGATCGTGACTCGGTGTAGCCGAGGCTCGATCGATGTCCCTCATAGACGTCGGCTTTCGTTGTCCATCCTCGTTTCACTCTCGCTTTCCACCGTGTCCTTGACTTAACCTTCGCCTTCCTCTTTCTCTTTGCGAGTCCTCGCCTTCACTTTCGACGCTTCTTCTTCCACTTATTATCGTTCCGTTCAATTCCCTCGTTTTCGTCATTTTTTTCCTCGAGTGACAATTTCGCGCGCGATAGGAAGCTCAAAAGCGTGAAAGCGAAGAGAATAAAGTGGAGGAGGCAACGAGAATAAGAAGATTACAGGGACACGTGGAAAACTGGCAGAGGCTTCTTAGTAGCGACTGAATTCACTATTCCCGTTTATCAAGAGGATGCGCGCGATAGCAGCGCGATAATACGCGGCGGTGCAACGCGCTGGCAAAATCGTTGCCCCCTAACCTCTTGCCACGTGAAGCGGCTCGACGATCCTTCCAGCGTGGTGGTGTTACACCGGCCGGAAAGTATAATTCCGTCATGATATCCCTGGAAGATGATCATTTCGCATGTTAGAACGGACTCTTGTTCTTCTCCAACTCGTACGCGTATAATTGCCGAGCCACGTCTCCCATTTGCATTATTACCAAGCTCAGAACGAAACATTCGCGTAAATTGATTCCTCGTTTAGGTATCGTTGGGAAATTGCTCCGACATTACCGAGTTTCGTCGATGAATTTTGTGTCATATCGTTTTTTCGTTAAAATCAGATTCATTCGGGATATATTCGGATATTTTACAAATTAGAGTTTGCTAGTTTTTTGTTCCGCAAATTTATGCTCCTTCCTTGGGTATCAAAACGAGTGTCGTTTCAATTCCACTTTTGTTTAGTTGCGGAACAAGTCGATTTTTAATCCAGTCGAATTTTATATGAATTAAGATTGAGCCTACGAATTTGTCAGTCAACGTCATTGAATGTACTCGGTCCATTTAATAAATGGTTCTTCACACTTCCGACGTGCGTCGAAATATTGAATTTTTCGTTCGTGTAGAGAGAACTTTCCGGTGTGTACGGATTGGGACATTGCATGAATGTTGCAACTGCACCGTGGTTGATTCCTAGCCTGGCGATAAATCAAAAAAAAAAAAGTGAGATACACGTATTTTGTACAAAGCTTCGTGTTCATGAAAATGAATTTTGCGGGTCCGCCGAGTTCACCGCGTGCTGCAGTTAACCAACCCAGTGTGTATGACCGATCTTCCTGCAGATTGTCAGTTCCACATATTAGTTCCGTTTAAAAAAATTACCGACACGTCTAAACGTCCTTTTCCCGCCTTTTATTTCTTTTTTTTATCGTCGGAAATGTCATTGCGACAGGTTGCCCTTTCGTTTAATCATTTCCACAGTTTTCATTCAAGAATCCATCCAACTTTAAGTATATTTTTGTCGATGTTCGAAGCTCAGGAGATTAAGCTCGAGATGTTTCACAAAAGTTCGCCATTTAAATTCTTTTTTCTTTCTTTTTTTTTTTTTTTTTGTTTTTTGTAAAGTTGTAAAATATTTCTCACTTTGTCAGCCACCGCGTCTTTATACTTTCGAATCGTGTCAAGAGTACTCGTTGAGCTTAATGTTATTTCGCTGTACAACATTGGCCACGTCCATTGAAACGTTTCAGCCTGCCTCCGCTCTAATAAAGAACCGATAAAAGTAACGCAATAAATCCACCGCTGAAAGGAATCAATTTTCCATTGTGCCGTTCCTCTTATTACATTGCACTTTCAGTTTTATTCTTGACCACACTTTACATCACCCGCGTTCAATGCAAATCCCATTAGTTTTCTATTTCACGGCGGCGAATCCGATAACACTCATTCGGAGGGAATAGAAAAATCCTCCATGTCGTATATTTCTCCCGCCAGCGATTCCGAATGATCCGGCGTTGTACCGTTGTGAGAGAAAATCGAAGAAATAACAAGCCCGTGGCGGAAAAAGTCCCGTAGCGTGCATATTTCCTTCCAACTTAGGCAAAAATGGCAAAGGATCTCGCGCAGTCGGGATTATAACGACTTCGCGTTACGTCGCGAAACACGATCAACGTCACGTTCAACGTTTTGTTTCAAGCTCCATCGACGTTGCCCTCCGTCATTTCCCGAGTATTTTATTCCGCTCCTTTGTGGAATTTCATTATTTCCATAATTCTTCCCTGCTTTAATAACGTATCGTTAACGATACCAGATTCCCCCCTCCCCCTAACTCTCTGTAATATCACGTTCGTATTTTGACATGATTAACTCGTACGTCTGTATTTTGTTATTCGGCGCTCGTACGTATGAAATTTTGATATTGACCCTTTGTTCGCTCTGTTCTACCTTTTTGCGTCCTTGTGTCGTTGCCGAACAATTTATTTGTCGTTTCGTTAGTCGTGAATCGTAATTTTGCTTCGAGAGTCAACCGCGACTCAAACTCGAACTTGAGGATAGTTCAGTACCTCGATTCAGTCAGTTTCAACTTACACAATCGCACTCTGGCTGTTTGCAGAAACGTAGAAAAGTGTACAAAAACGTTGTGGTTTGCACGTCCAGCAAGAGAGATTCGAAATAATGAATGTTTTTGTACTGCGAACACCAAGACTTCACTTTTTAATTTGTGTCGTGAACGTGCAAATAGTTTTCACGAGCAAACATTCAAGGAAATATATGAACATTTATTTAGAAAGAAATCGTCAAAGAATCGTGTTTCGCACTTTCTCGACAAGACTTCAGCTTCTTTTTCGATTTTCGAAAAAAGAAAAAGAAGAAAAGAAATACGGGTCAAATATTTCTTTTTTCGAAGACTATTAACGTTCATGCCAAATTTAATCGAAATCGGTGATTGACACTCGAGACGAACACGCGACACACGATCGCCAAGCGAGAGGCAAGAAAAATCTTAACAAGAACGCGTTCCGATATAATTCGAGATCAGTTTACGTCACGGACGACGGGAAAAGATTCTCCAATGGGGTGGAGGGGGGTGGGGGCAATAACCGTTTCGTCGGCGAAATGTGGCCGGCATCGCGTTACTCGGGGCGCAGGGACGCGTCACCGTAAAACGAAAGGATACTTCTCTCTCCAGCGGTCGGTCTGCGTATTTTATTTGTCAATCGAACTCGATACGACGAGAATCCCTCCGGGTGGTTAGTAGTCTCCGCTTTCAAATTAGTATTCGTCGTCGTAGGTTGCAGCGTGTCGTGGCGCTGCTGGGGAGGGTGTTGTCGATCGACGGAGACGAGCGAGAGGAACGCAAAGGAACAGAGGGGTAATGCGGTTATCTTGTAGCCGAGTATTATTTCCTCTTTCAATAAGAAGAACCGCCCTCCTCCTTGCCATCCCTCTTCCCGCCTTCTACCTCGAAATCCCCGTTCCAAAAGCGCCAACACCTTTTGTTCGTTTCGTTTCGTTCGTTCTGTTCCTTTTTCATCGACACGGGATACCAGTTAGCGGCTATTGTCATATTTATCGTCGACTGTTACTTTGAATTACGCGACCTCCCCAATCCAAGTTTCGTAACTCGCGAAACGGGATTCTTTTTCTCGCGAATTTCGAGAATGTACTTCACACGTTCATTCTGAATATAATTTTGAAAATTCGTCGATGTTGAAATTAACGGTGTCGCGAGAAACGTGGCTGGAGCACACATGCAGCTGAGAGCATCGGGTCTCACTGCGACTGTTATTTACATTCGTTTCAAAAGTTAATGTTTCTGATGCTAGAACCGCGGCTGAAACACGCGTCAAATGTCGCGCGGAAGGCGCGTGCACGCACACACGCACGAGTTAATAAAGGTTTGGCCGGTCTCGGAGTTTCGAAAAAAAAAAAGAAAAAATTTCATTCCGCCGTTCGAACCTATTGAGCGCGCGTTCCACCGGCGCTGGATGTTTCGAATTAACTTTTTCATTTCCAAAATGAAGCGCGCTCTCCTCTACTCCTCTACCCCCCCCCCCAAAAAAAAGGAGGAAAAAGAGGAAAAAGAAAAATGGCCGGAGAAATGAGTTAGTAAACGCGGGGCGACGCGTTTTGCTTCTTGTTGCCCGCCGAATGGAAACGAAAATTAATATAACTGTGTTTCCGATGTTGGTCAACGCGATAGAATTCTAAATTGGAAGTCGCAGTTAAAAGGAGGGGCGAGGGGGAGGAATTGAAGTGAAAAAAAGAAAAAAAATTGTTTCCCTGCAAAAATGAGAAACTCCGCGTCTCTTTTTCACTCTCGCGCCACCCTTCGAATTCCCGGTCTAATTCCCTTGGCAAATGAATTTGAATGGATTTCAAATTACCGTGCCCGGTAAAAAGGAGGAGGAAGAGGAGAAGAAGGGTCGATACGTCGGAAACGGGATAGTCGAACGGGTCGGTTGGTGTGCTAGTCCGCATTCCGTTTGGTTTGATAGGAGAGCAAGCTCGAGAGCCTCGGGTTCACGAACCCGACACACTGATACCCGAGGATGGCCGTGAACTGTTGGAGAGGAAAATGAGACAGATAAGAGGCGAGGGGGCGCGAGTCGAGCAACGAGCAACGAGCAGCAGCGGCGGCGGCGGCGGGGCAACGAGTTCTTGTCGCGCGTTGCAACGGTGAAACAGGCCGGGAGATAGAAACCATGTGAGATCGAATCGGTACCGAAGTAGAAACGAAAGGATTCCAAGGGATTCTCTCTTTCCTCCTCGTCGGACTCGCGGGGATAGTTCACCTTCCGGCTACCTTCGATAGTCTTCGAAGATGCACCGTACTGCACTTCGAAGAGTATAACCGAAGCGATAATAATCGGCCGGCCATGCTTATGGTCTAGGTTGGGGTGGCGAACAGTCGCCTCACGAGCCGTTAGCCATTCTTTCGACAAGGCTGTTTACCGGATAATAGAGGAACCTCTGGGGCTAGTTTGAATCCTGGCTGCACGGCACGCGGTATCAGTTTTGTTCTATCGGTGTATGGGGGAAGATGCGCGCGGCGGCCATTCAACTGTGAAAGAATATTTCCAAGAATATTTCCACGGTGCCTCTCGTTGTTTCAGCTGATTTCACCCGCTCCTCGCTTTAACGCCTGTATTTCGACCGCGACTCCTCGTTCCTATCCCTTTTGGCGCGACGTGACACAGTTCACTCTGATCGTCGTCAATTACCAACGTCTTGCCCCACGTGTTTCTAGCGAAACGCAGCGGACGCTATCCGACGGCATTTAGAAAAGTCTGAATTTTCAGATTTTTGATCCGTACGATAATCTGTTTTCGTACATCGATATCGTGAACAGATTTTAGACGACGCGAATTGCTTTCGAATCCGTGTAACATTTCCCTCCTGCGATCTCGTCTAAATTTTCAAAGTAACGCTCGAAACGTGGACCACCGTGATACGGCGCGTGATGGGTTTAAACACACCTCTCGGAAGAAAGGTTCGCGTCACGACGCTCTCGAAGTGATACGCGTTCCGCACGAATATGAGAGGGAGGCGATGCAGAGACGCGGTAATAAGGCAGGTGGACGCAGCATGCGTGCGCTATGGCACGCAGCTTTCAGTATCTCGCCTCTCTTCCTGCACTCGCCTGCACGCAGGCGAGGGTGTGCACGCGGTGTGCGGCCACGTATGCAGGCGAGCGTGGCAGCTCGGGGCCGCTCGCTACGAAGAGTGGAGTGCATCGGACGGTGGTCGGGAGAAGGCGAGCACACGGCTCGTAGATCAATGGGACACGCTTCCACGGCGTATTCCGTGCGACTATGCCTGCGATTGTTGTTCATCATACGACTATAGAGAGATAAAAGGAGGTAAAGGACAAGGGATGGACGCGAGAGGGCGGCGGTAGAAGAAAGGGAGGGGGAGGGAGGAAGAAAGCAGCGAGTGTGCAGCGAGAGAGAGAGAGAGAGAGAGAGAGAGAGGCGCATCAGCAAGAGCACACACAGCGAGTGGTGCCCGTGTCGCCACCGAGGATAAAGGAGTTGTGGAACGCGGCGAGTAAGAAACACGCGGAAACGGGTGACAGTTCGTGCCGCGGCCATAACAGCCACGCTATTTTGCCGTGGATTTTCCCTTCCTCTTCCTCCTCCTCCTCCTCCTCCTCCTCCTTCTAGTTCTTCTTCTGCTAGTGTTCTATCGCGGTCGCTCTTTTCTTTCTTCTCTCTTCTTTCATCGTCCTTTTATCTATCGACCTCCCCTTCGCCTTTCCATCTTCCTCGTTTGCGGCACCAGCCTCCAACAACATCGAGTCGCCGATCACGGCCTCAGATAGACCACGGCTACGGAGGAGCAGCTACGAGGATAAAAAGAGATCCAAGAGAGGCGGCGGCGACGGCGGCGGGGACTGGTGAAAAACCGCGAATGTCAGACGACGCTCAGAGAGTATTAGATAGATCGCTGGACCAGATCGACGGTGCCCTCCTGCGGCGTGCTCAATCGGACATCGAGATTGTTGCCGTGATTTTCGATCGGAAACTGGATTGCCGCGCGTTTTTATCCGCGCGTAACACTTGGATCGTGCGTTACTTTGACTTTGATTATCTTCGAACGTTGGCGAACGAAAATTACTGAAACGCACGTTCCGAGTGAAATTAATATCGTGGCGATCGGACAGATTGGACTTTTTATCGTTTCCTTCCTTCGAGTAAATTCTTTGGAATTGCTCCCGAAGATGTGTCAGAAGGCGAGATTAAGAAAAGTTTGTTTTTTACATTTTGAAAGAAACTACCTTCGTTTCTGGTTCAAACTGTCTTTCAGGAATCCCGTGCATGATCGTGGAAATTTTTATCGTTTCCTTCGAGTTTTTACAACTCTTTGGAATTGCACGAACACGTGTCTCGTTACATAGTTGCGCCTGCAGAACGAAATTAAAAATATTTGTCCTTACATTATTATTAGGGAATCATCTACCGATAAATATACGTTTGTACTTCAGGAATTCCCGCGCAACATTCGTCGAACAATAGACAAACGAGCGGCGAAAAGGAGTCTACCGCGCGCCAAAAATTACGCGGACCGACGTTGCTTGTCAGGTCTCGGACAGTGTGAAATTGAATCTGAACCGGAAACGGCGATCGCGTCCATTGAACGTCGTCTAACACGCCACCCTTTTCCATCGGCGAGTAAAACGATTGTCACGATACGAACGAGGAAGGATCTTTCTTTCGCGGGAGGAAAGCCAGAATCGAAGCGACTGGCAGCATACTGCTACGTCGTTGATAGTTTTACGAACATTGTTCCTCTTCGTCTGTCCGTCCAAGATAGCCTGGATAATTCCAACGCGTATCAAGGAGAAGTTACTTGGTAAATCTACTTCTTCTTTCTTGAACCTGGATAACCTTCCCCCCCCCCACTTTCTGTGTCTCTCTCTTTCTTTCTCTCTTTCACTGTCTTCGTGTACCTGTTAGACGAAGAATTCTATGTGGTTAGCAAGGGAAAAGTTTCCGGCAAAAAGCATCGGTACGGGCTTCTCGGCCAGCGAGGATGCGGGATACTTTTTGCAACCGGGCGCGCAACGCCATCGCTGACCACGAACGAGATTATCGTGGTATCGAATTCGGCACGAGGAAATTGCCAGGAGAAATTTATTGTTGCCACGTTCGAGAAAAATGATGCTCCCTGCCAAACGTTAACGCGTAAAACCACAGCGTGATCGACCTTAGCCAAGGGTGAAGGGGGTGGAGGGGGACGGGGGGGGGCAATTTCTTTAGATCTACGCCGGTTCCCCTCGTATTTATCTGTCCATCGGCATAATTTCATTCCTCGGCCACCGCAGATGTAATGAATTTTCGTTTTAGGGATTGACGAGAGTTTAAACGGCCGACGGGGGATACCTCGAGAGTCGTGATCTTCATTTTTCGCAGTGGTTCAACTGCATTTTTGCGGTCAACTGGCGTGATTCGAAATTATTGCCTTTCGCTTTTCAGCGGAGATTGTTCTCCCCTGTCGTCCAGACGTACGATATTATCGATACTGGCGTATTTCTTACGCTTTCCTCTGTGTCGCTTTTACTCCGATTTTTGCGAAACACGTCAATCGAAATTTCCTGGGATCGAAGTGCCTGTTTCAAACAGTGTTTAACCAACAACGATGACTGCGATAAATTTGACAGTTTATAAAACACGATATTAACGCCTGTAACGTGGTCAACGCGTCGATCTGTTACGTGGTCTACGTACGCTGTGAGAATCTGAAAAATACGACCCTTCGCTCTTGCGCGAAGGATATTTTCTATGAAAATAGCGATGATCTTACGGCGGTACGTCCTCTGTTTATTCAAAGTTGTGCCGTGTCGTCGAGACTGCCGGGCTTTCCTAGGCAAACTCTACTTAAAAAGAAATCTGTTCGCGGATAGGTACGTGTATCCTCATTACGAATTGTCCATCTCACTCGCGTGCAATAACAGTTTGTTCGAGGTTTCGGTTCCAACGCTATGAAAATAGGTGAGCCGTCCGTGCTTGACGAAGACCGATCGGTAGATATTTCGCGGAATATTTCGTTTAATCGTCGCTAAATGCCACGGGATGAAAATAACTGTTTCGTAAAAAAGAGAGAGAGAGAGAAAAAAAACGACAGAACAAAACGAAACAAAACAAAACAAAACAATTCCAATAGCAATTCCATTATCCCGCCGCCACCCCCCCCCCCCGAGTAGAAAACGGCTCTACTGAATCATAAACAAAGCCCATCCATATTCATGCATGGAAATAGATTTAGTTATGTCGAGCAACGTATGCTCGGCTACGTGAGAAAATTACGAATATTTCCATAAAGCTTTCTTAACTAGCGGATAGTCAGGCACGTAGGCCGGAAGCGCATTTCAGACGGAAAACACCGCCGATGTCATCGCGTGCGTCATATCCCTGCGCTTAACTTAATCTGCCGCGCGCACGCACACACGCGTGTCCCGTGTTTTGATAGAAATTTCGAAGCCGCCCTGCTCATCTTGCTCCAAATTACACGCGTGCATCGACGAAGAACCATGTTCCACGACGGAAATACCGGATGGAATGGAATTTCGCGACGTTAGACAGAATCTGTTCCAGGTGTATTATTCCGGGCCGTTCGAGATTTATTTCGAGAACGAGACGACGTCGCGCAATTTTTCGCGCGTTGTTCGACCTTCAAGTTGGCGTTTTGCGCTAAACGTGGAGAATTTTCGTGCAGGGGCGGGCGCGCGTGCGTGACGAATGATTTTATACGACGACACACGGTCCGTTGCGTTTCAAATGATATTTGGTTTGTAGTTATATTTATATCCTACGCTCCCCGTCGGTTTGTATTTACGCGCGCGTTTATTCGGGATTTCGCCCCGTTGCGTTAGAGCGCGAATATAATAGCGGTATAATTTTTATGGAAGCTTTATCAACGATCGATCCGTCCAGCGGGATAAATTATTGCGCGCATTTATTAACCAGCCTGTGGGGAGTAAACTTTAGTTGTTGACGAGTTAAATACCAAACATTTTCACACCGGATCTCACTATATATATATACACGTCGATGTCGAATTATTCCTCGACCAAATATTAGTTAAAAATTAGTTACATTAAAATTAGTTAAATTAGTTAAACTTCAATTAGTTAAAAATTATTGATCGATTGCAATTCATTTCTCACGAAGACGAACAATTCCATCTTATTCGAAAGATGAGAAAAGAATTACACGTAAGAAAGACGTTATTCATAGTTCACTTTGCAAAGCCCAGTCCAAAAACCGTGTTTCGTATCACTCTTGAGTCGGTCCTTTTTCTCATCATCCGCCCACGTTTGAACGACGAACGACAGCCGGATCGCGTCTACATCGTCTACGGGGATCAAAGTCGGGGCCTTTCGGAACAAGATGTCAACGTTTCTCCGGCGGCGGTTCTTGCCGCGGAGAAAAACATCGAAAACAGTTGAACAGCTGAATGGGAAAACCAGCGAGCGAACTAGGAAGCGGCGGCGGCCGCTGTTGAATTTCCATTAACTGTAACAGGAAACGAAGAGGACGGGAGGGGGAGGGCAGGAGGCAGCGCTTGGAACACGGAACGAGTAAGATAGAGCCGGGTGAGGTCTAGGTCTGCCACTCTAATGCCGATCTCTATCTCCCGGTGCAGCCGGGTTCGCCTGGTGGCGGCGCAACTACGCCGCACAACTAATATCTTGTCCGGCGCAAAACCGGAATGCTGCCAGGGATTACAACTTGTATTAATTACGGGCGACATTACGCCGGTCAGATTAGAAATCGAAGGGAGAGGATAGCCGCCGAAGTCGTGGCAGCTTTACACGCTGGGAAATTCCTCCATCAATATGCCACAGGACCGTCTGGGAACCACCCGCTGCCTCTTTTAATTACCGGCCACGCGATCCCCTCCCACTCGTCTGACCCCGCTACAGATCGTCCCCGATGAAAACACCGGCCAACGTTAAACGATATTGTTCGCTTCCGCCTCGTTACTAAGTTGTCATTTGTACCTGTCACGGCACTACCCTCCAGCCGATACCGCTCGCCCTCCCTCTCTCTCTCTCTCGGCTAACAGTCAACGCTGATGAATCTTCGCCGAGTTGCCGTCGCGACTGATAACGCTCGTTCTGTTTGCTCGTTGAGTTTCTTTGTCCAGCGGATTGGGACAAAGAAACGAAGAGATCGAGCGGATGCGTTGCGTTCGAGGGGAAAATTCAGAGGAAAGTTCGAAGGTGGTACTGCGGGTAGGATGCAAGGGTGTTTGGATTGCACGAAGTTGCGGTAGACAAGAGGGTAAGAATAGCGTGCTTACTCGGACTTTGGTGGTTGCAGTTTCTTCCACGTCAGCTTGCGTGCGACTAACCGCTGAAATGACACGCACATCGAGAATTGCAATATTTTCTCAGTTTTAAGTATATATTTAAATGTAACCCAGGTAAAACAAACGATAAATTTATTACGTTTTAATAATGTCTACCCAGTGATGTCATACCAACGAGTTCGAAAGAAAAAGCGTATACTAACAATATTATTGCATACGGTTCGGTCACTCTTTATGGTCCGCGAACCAGTTACCAGCGCAAGGGGTTAAACAGAATTTGAGTTCTGCGTGATTTTGTTGGAGAGGCGTTCTTCGAACGATTAGGAACTGTTACGTTAGATACGATTCGTTTAACAGATCTTTCTTCCGTGATAATTCTTCTCGTAGTTTTTTTTTTTTTTTTTTTTTTTTTTTTGACAGTTTCACCCTGTCTTTTCTAAAATCATCGCAGAGCAGTAGCAAAAATGTTGAATGTCGTTGCAGTTGTCAAATACATTCGTTTTACGGTAAAAACTCTTGGAAACGGGGCTAGGAGAAACAGTTTCAAACGTGAAATTTTATAACGCAACCCTTCTGGAAACAGACGACGGAGAAACGTCTCGGAAGTCTGACAATTTCGATAGGAAATTTATCGTTAAACGCCTCGACTGAATTCCGTCAGTCTGTGCCAAATGGAAACGAGGGGAGTGCTTAGCAAATATTCATCCTTATATTCGGTTGATTTTTATTCCGTCCCTATCCCCTGCGTACCGCGACTTCCCCCTATGTATCGCTTTTCGATGTTGATCCATGAATAATTCAGGATCGCGCGGGGACGGCGACACAGAACAAATTCTAATTGAAGCAGCGGTGCAATGAGAACGATGTACACGCCACGCGTATCACCGACGTAAGTTAAACGTAATCTGGCCGGGATCTTCTCGGCGAGGATAGAGGGAGAGGGTTATTGATTTAGGGAAAGGGGGAGAAGCTTGCTTCGTCATCCGGTAGCAATTCCTGAAATCCAGCGGGGTTTCCCCCTCGAGTTCTCCGTTTCCTCTTCGCTGAGCAGAGTCAATTAGAGTCTCGATTCGAGATTTTCAATCTTCAGTCAAGGTTACGTCACGCCAGGCGAGTAATGAGCGAGCACGGGAACTCAACGCCTCGCGGGTTGCTTTAATAAAAACAGAACGATTGTAAATGAAATCGTTTCTTCTGATGAGAAACACTGGCTGGAATCTGTAACTTAGTCGATACTTTCTTGTCGATAGTTCGCTCGGAAGAAGAACGACGTTATGTGTTTTGTACGAGAGATCCCGAAGCCTACTCGAACGTATCGAGTTTATCGTCTAATACAATTTCCTGGGTTATTTAGTTTTTTTTTTTTTTTTTTTTGGAGTTCAATCTGGAAACGATTCGGACACGTAACGTCTCGAAGTGAGAGCAAAAATTTGATCGCTGAGACGGAAAAGTCGCTCAAAGTTTAATCGAGTAAAATTTTCGCAAAATTGGAAGATATATATTTTCAGGAGAGATCTTCTTAATAGTAAGGTGTAACAACTGTAACTCAAGCTCCCTAACTTATTGTTGAATCAGCTTCCCATCTTATTAATTAAAAAACGAGCGATTTTCCACGATATAAACTGAGGCCCCGGCGAATCGCGTTCTAAATGATCGAAATTAAGGAAGAATTTAATTACCCCTCAACGAAAAAAATTCCATCTTCAAATTACAAAAGAATTTAATTACTTGCGTTTGGTGCACTTCGTCGTGTGAACATTGCATGCAATCTTAATAATCAGCGAGATTTCATCAAGAGCATTAAATTAAATTTACGTCTGATTTTTTTTTTTCGAAACATCCGCGAAGCAGTTTTATTTCTGTTCCCCACTCCTGCAGGAAATTAATTTCTTTCCTTTTTTCTTTTGTTTTCCTCTCTTTGTTCTACGCAAGAACATTATGCTAGTTTTACACCGTGTGACGTTCGTGTGAGGTTCCCTCAAGCCTTTCTCGCGTCGTCGACTCGCTTTCTCTCTCATCGAATGGCCAATCCGGGAAACGTGATAGACGCTGGAAAAATCTGGTAGCTCAAGGCGGATAAAGTCGATTTTCTCCAGTCAACAGAGGTCGCTTGGTGATTTCAATTTGTGTTGATTTTTCACATGGCAAACAGAGACGGCTTCAAGCCTTTTTCACGTTTGTCTGCTATATTTGTCTTCCCTCGCACCTTTCCCAAGTCGGTTCATTTAACTCTCCGGGCGTTCCCATCCCCTCCCCAACCTCCTATTTATCGCGTTACTTGCAAAGTATTTTGTTTACGCTGTCGCAGTTTTCAGACGACGCCCGGCTCTGTGTTTCACCTGGCAGAAATTCGATTACGAGTTGCTCGGGCACGGTGCCACGGCGCATTTAGAAATAAACTCGAAGAATCGCGGAGGAAAGTTGCGAATCCGCTTTAAAAAATTTAATAATATATTTATCGAGTTAGCGAGTTCGTTACCACGGTCCGTGTTATTCGGCGCATGAAATAATTGCCTGAAAAAAAAGAAAGGATTTAACTATCTCGCACTACCTGTAGTTTCAAATATTTTTTTCCTTCTTCCTTTTTTCTCTTCTTTTTTTTTTTGCAGCACTGCCTTTGCAAGACGGATTATGCCCCGTTTAACGTTGAAATTGAAAAATCGTGAATTTTATCGAAATTCACCTCGGACTCTTTCGTTCCAAATCAATTTCGATCAGTTTCTGTTCTTCAATTTTAAGTTATTATTGCCATTCGTCCTTCGTTCGTTCGTAATCATTCTTCACAATACAGTTTAGAAATCTCGCATTTGCGTAAAGCGCCATCGCGAAAGCAGGCTTGGAAACGCTCTGTGAAAAATCATCTTTCAGTTGAAGGAAGGAAAGTTGTGGAAGTTCGTCTTCTGAGGCAAGCTGAATGCGTGCTGAAAAGAACAGGAGAGCCTCAATTATGCTAGTTCCTTGGGGGAAAAAATATGCTAAATTGTACGTTTCCTTATTTTTTTTCTTTTTTCTTTTTGTTGCAGGTAAGCGATGTGCGTTTAGTTCAGAGACGAATGGACCGAGGCAGAGATACAACGCGGTGCCTCTCACTCGAAAGCACGTAAGAATTTTTTCGATTTGTTGTAGCGGCATGTAACTGGCCAGATATTTTCATGTTTAGCAGAAGTACACGTACCAGTCGGTGCAAGTTTTTGCCCGGTGCCGAGTTGCCCGGGCAAGAAAACGGGGATAAAGGCTGCGGAAAGTTCGTCGTCGTTTCACTTCTCGCCTTTGTCCCCACTTTCCTCCGCGCGGCGGACGGAAAAAAAAAAAAGAAAAGAAAAAAACACCGCGGCAGATGGGAAATATTTATGTATGAATTTGGTTTTTACACGCGCGTGTCCGACGAATGTTACAAAGTCTGTGTCAGGCAATTGAGACCTTTTGAAAACGCATTTGCGTCTCGCGGCCAGCTATGCTGTTTTTACGCCGTTCACCGTGTAAAATGGGGAGGCGGGAAAAAAAGGAGAGTGAGTGTGTGAGAGAGAGAGAGAGAGAGAGAGAGAAAGAGACAGAGAGAGGGGAAAAAATTCTATGGAATAGCGTGCATAAATTTATTAATGAGTCCGCAAGGGAAATGCTTTTTACCGGACGACGTTGATACAATGTCGTGAACAGAAACTTGCTTGATTATTTTCAACGAGACAGGATGCCGTATTCATTAAGTGAAAGGTTTTTTGATCGAGTCGACAATTGCTTTTTCCGCGCGCGAGATTAGTTTCACGTTCTTGTACGTATTAATTATTGCGCGCGTCGATAAAGGATGCGTTTGAACTTTATGGAAACTCGCGTTGAATAATTAATGCATAGATATCGCCAGAACGTTTTAACCGAGTGCATTTGTGCGAACGTGATTTACTTTTTTACCTTTTTCTCTGTTTTTTTTTTTTTTTTTTTTATCAATTTAACGCTAATGATAACCCAAAGACAGAAATACGGAATCAACGCAAACATAAACCTGACTTCTCAAAATGACATACAAAGAGTATTAATATATCTGAAAAACATAAACTACTACACACACATCTAATGGTGCCGTCGTCGCTAATGACCACGCTGTCGATGCGACATTAAAGAAAAAAAAAATAAAAGAATAATAGATAATTTCATCGAAGCCTGGTATTTTTACAACTTTGTTAAATTTAATTGCGCAGGTTTGCACATCGCGCGCGCGCATGTTTCATGGCAACGTTATTACATACGGGAACAAAAGGCTCTCTCATTCATCGCGAGATTCGTTAGGAATTTTGTTTTTTACAGCCAGCAGAATTCTTTCAATGTTCCGTACTTTTTCAAACAACGAGCATTGTTTAAAAAAAGGAGGGACGAAGGCCGGGGGAAAGAAGAGAATTTCGCCGTTACAAAAGTCGGGGTATGTTGATGATTACGTTGATAATTACGCGCCGAGTAGAAGGTTTTATTTGAAGAGATAAAAAAAAGAAAAAGAAAAAAAGGAAAGAAGAATGAAGAAAGTGGAGAAAAAGGGAAAATAGCGAGAATTGTAATAAAGTTCTGCACCCAGATGATGATTTAAAATCCTAAGTTCGAAATGGGGCTGTTACAAAGAAAACAAATAAAAGAATCGTAGAACCGTGAAGCCCGAGAATTTCCCCCTCAAGTTCGAATTTTTCTTTCCTAACTAGATTTCTTAGGGGGGGAAATCCTTGCATACCGAGAATGGAAATAAAAGTAAACCGCTAAGAGGTTCCTCGTCTCTTTCTCTTATTATTCTTTTTCTACGCTCCGTCCGTGGTACCGTCGTCTTTAATCAACCGGATAAATCGCAAATAAGATTTAAACGAAATGGGATACAAACTCCAGATGCTTTTTCTATTTATTTTGAATACTGTGCGTATTTAAACTGCTCGAGTAGAAAATCATTCGCCACTACCTGTTTCACCATGTTTCAAAATTCTGAACCGTTCGTTAGTTGGGAGAGTATTTTAATTGCCCACTTTTATTATTTATAACGTGTTTTATACGTAACGTCTGCTTGAACTTCCGATACAATATATTACGTAGATCGTGGTAATCGCGTTATTCTCTTCGATCGCGTCGAGAGTGTCGGAAAAATATATCAAAAGCACGATCATCTTCGCGATGACTTTTAGATATTGCTCCACGATTCCTCCATCGGACGAATAAAATTAATTCCTCGTCTCGCGTATCCTCGATCTCCCTCGAAAGAATTTTTCAACGGAACCGAGATCGGGCACACGCTCGTGATCGCTCGGGAGAAGCGCTACAGCGTAGATAACAGCGCACGAGGATACGCCGAGGAGCGCAGAGGAGAGCCCGAGCAAGTCGGCAGAAACCAGAAGCAAAGATTGCATGTCACGACCTACGCTGCCTTGTAACACTTGCTTGTCAAACAATCTAATCGTTTGGTATTATCATACGTGTCTTGTCCGCAAGTCACCGAGAATATTAGACACACCGTGAATACCCACATGTATAAATCACCAGAAGGACTCGTAACACGTAGCAAGTAACGGGCCTTCTATTATTCAGGACTTGATAGCCAGGATCACGAGGGTCGTTTTCCTCGTGTACTCCGCGCTGTCACATATTTTTCTCGACGGCGAGAGGAAAGATGAACAAGCACCAAATAGGACGTAGCCCGCTAGTTCGTTATTAGCTAATTAGCGGTGGCTAGAGCCTGGCCTTTGACTGAACTCGGATCGATGGAAAGATGTCGCCAAGTAGAAGAAAAACCACCTCTGATATTTCTCTTGTCGCTTTTAAAGCTTAAATTGCATCTCTGCCAACCGACTGGGTTTTTCTTTTAAACTAGCCACTCGAGGAAGCCTCTCGCGATCCCTGACCGATTTTAATTGCTGCGTCGCGAGATACACGACTAATATGAACAGAAAGTTTGGATCTTTCAGTGACTTGGTGCAATATTTTTCTGCAAGAATATCTGTCAGTATTGCAATGACTTGCCGCTGATGAGCCAAATCTCGACAAAGATTAAATCAGCCATTTCTAGCAAGTGGATATCGTCGGAACTATATATCGAAGTAACGTAGGAAAAGAAGGTTAGAAAGTTGGCAATTGGGCATGTGTACGTGTGTACGGTCGGACGCGCTTATCGATGCTAAAACGAAGCGAAGTGAGGAGGAAATAGATAAAGGGCACGGGAGGAGACGTTGAGATGCAGGGGAGAATCCGAAGCGAGCGAGCGAGAAAGGATAGGAAGGAAGAGAGAGTTGGCAGGTCACGACCTGGACCGTCCGGCCGTAGAATGGATGCAAGCCACCGACCGGTACGACTCTCCTACATACATTAGGAAGTTTCTGCTAACTTTTAGCCCATGGGTTCGCCCGTGCTCCGCTTAGCGCGGCGGCATAGAATCGGATAACCACCGTAGCCTTCTTCTTCTTCTTCTGCGTTCGCGTCCTCTTTCCACCCGTTTCTACCCTTTCCTTCGTTAAACTCGGTTCTCCCTGCCTCTTGACCCCACCTTGCTTCTTTTTTTTTTCTTTTTTCGTTTTTCAATCTTAATCTCGCTCTTCGATCTGCTCTCTTTCGTCTCATTTACCTTTGTCCGTGGCCCCGGCCTCTCGGACTTGGATACTCGGATACTCTCATAAGTAACGAAGGCATCGGACTTATTCATGATCAAAGTATATGGAAAGAGCAAACGACAAAGAGAGCGAGGAAGATGGAAAAAGCGGAAGAAGAAAACGGGAGACGGATACCGGGAGATAAGTTGGGAAGGGAGAGAGAGAGAGAGAGAGAGAGAGAGAGAGAGAGAAGGAAGGTCCGATAATCTCGCGAGGGTACCAATACAACGGACCTGCGGCTTACTCTTAGGAGGAAGAGTCAAGAACCTCGACAGAAGTGCCCGCCGGCCGTTGCTACAATATTTTGCTTGATTGCTATCGCTGGTGGAAAAGCTGCCAGCAGCCAGCGACCCGGCCGCCACCAGATAGGCAAAGGGTTGGACACGGCTCGTTTCTCTTTCCTCCCTCTACTTTTCTACGGTTCCCTCGTTAGTATGCTAATTTATCGGCGCGTTAAATTTTCGCACCCGGTCTTTGATACCGCCTGAAATTTATGTTCTATATTTCAGTCTGAAAGTAGATTACCCAGTAACGCGGACGTATCGCGCTCCACCCCCCTCCTCCCCTTCCCCCTCCCCTACTCTCCTCCCTTTTACCATGGATGGCGCGCGTCGCCACGTTACTCGTTTTCGCGCTCGCGCTCGTTTCTTCGTTTGATACGGACGATCCACGAAACGTTGTGACATCGTCGTTCAGGCGAAAACAGTCGACAAAACGCGAGTAATATTTTACGAGTTACATTTACAATCGACCGATCTGTTCGCTTCTTGACACTTTAACTCTTCGATCGGGCAACGAACTTGTCAGATCGCACGCGTAATGTTCGCGCGATGAAAATTCTATCAAAAAACACGCGAGCAGGGTTGATAATTCCAATCGAAAATTATCGATCCGCCGTTCGAAGCTGATTTTATTTTGCTAATATTCGTCCACGGGGGAATTCCACGTTCAATTTCCTCCCGACGACCGACACCTCGTGAAACGTCCATCAATCGAGACATTAATCAGGCGAGATACTACTATTCCGCGAAGATCGTGGGACGAAATCAGGAATTCCTGGGTAAAGTGAAATTTATGCTCCGATTCAGCCTTGGATGAAAGAGGTTTAACAGACGGTGGCTCCGTTCTCCGCGAACATCGAGAAAGTCGAGTAACGAGCAACGATAATCTCGGCCGCGTACACACCCAAACATGAGAAACACAACCTTTGTGAGATTGATGCAGGATGTTACGAAATAGCGCGTGGAATTATTTATAGAATTGACTGTAGAAGCCGACTCTATTGAGCCAAGTTGTGAACAATTTTATTTCACGCTGGAGACGCTTCGCTCCGTAAATTGGAATAGATATTACACCACTCGAGAACGTATAAGTGTCTGCAGTATATCGTCTGTGCATAACAGTTCGAAGTTGCTCGTAATAAATTAGCAAGTAAATGAGGAGGATCCGGGAAGAAAACATCATGAAATGAGAGAAACGTCAAACGACAGAGTGAACTGGAGGAGTATTTGCAAGTGTATATTTCTAAGAAAAATGGAATTGTTCGCTTGAAACTTGAAGAAATATAAGACTCGAGCGGATTTTCATCCGTTTCCAGCGGCGTTAGAATGCCCTCCGCATTCTCCGCGACATTCTCGCGCGACAACAGAAAGAAACCGGGACATCGGGTTAAACGATTCAGGATTCTGATACGTCTTACAGGATTTTATGCTCTGGATACCCGCCGGAATTTCGTACATCATATTAGGGGAAGGCACGCACGTTAATCACTCTGATATTAGCGTAACTCCTAAAGCGTACAAAGCGTCGAGACGTAATTTAATATTATTACATTACCGGGACATACAGGCAGTGTCTGTTAAAGTGCCGAGCCGCATCAGCCAAGCATCTTTAAAATTAGATTTTCCATCCTAACCTTCCTATTACCGTTATCGCATCGCTTCCATTCTCGTATCTCTCCCCCCCCCTCTCTCTCTCTCTCTCTCTCTCTCTCACTGCGAATGTATTCCCTCCCCTGGGTAATTACATCGGGCGTAACGTGTTGTGTAATTGAGACGTACAACCCGTCAACTTTGCTTCGCGGTAAAATTTCAGTAATCGACAACGTTATCGCGGACGGGGAAAAAGGATTGGGTTGGCTTCACCTTGTGGAGGACGCTTGAGGATCTTCTTGGATAACGAGTTTATCGCTTCTTCGTTTCGCGTTAATTACGAGCATTCATTGATTGCGAACAATGGTAGAGGAAGATAATTTTGAAGACCATCAAAGGTTCGTGAGTGAATGCTAGATTTTTACGTATTGACGAAAAATTTGAAAGTATGACGCGTGATAAAATATGGTGCTCAACAAATGAAAGAATCTTTCTTTCGACGTTGCTTTCACCCAACTGAAAGATATTTACGAGAAGAGCAACGAATCGCTAAATAACAAAGTCACAGTATTATTATTATTATTATTATTATTTTTTATTATTCTTATCGGTATTCAGATTACGGGCGACGTTAACCCCGATATACGTCGACTTGTCGGAGCAATTGCGTGAAGCAGCCAGCCGGACTACTTTGTAGCGGAAAGTTTGGAAACCGCTCGGTATCGTCTCGGTCCGATCGCGCGGTATGTTTAAAATATACCGGAAATACGCGGCATCGAGATCAGCTACGGGGGTACGCTCCTGCTGTCAAGGGAGGGTTCCTTGCGTGTTCCCCGCCGAGGGAAATAATTTCCCCGTTCCGAAATAACCTCAACCGTGAGCCGAATGGGATGGAGGTAGCCGGGATTCTGAAGCTTGGCAAGAGCCCCGGCATTGGTTCAAAGTGCCCCTAAACCAGTCTCCCTTCCGAACATACGTGGTAACTTCCGTCGATTCGCGAATATCGTGAATTTGCAAGGCTCGCCAGCTGCGCGCTAGTTACTCGTCGAATCTACGACCCCGCCCCGCCCAGCGCTCGTGCGCCGAATTCGGTATAACACGCGGCGGTGAACCTTGAACCGTTTCCCACACGAAAAGAGACACATCTCGCTGTCCAAAGATTCGCGGACTGAACTGTCGAACAACTGCCTCGAACTGTGGCGTTTCACGTCGTCGAGATCTTCGTTTCGACTCTCGACTTGGTGTCGTTGGGAGTTGTAATTAATTTTGTATTTAGAATTGAATCGCTTGATGTTGGGATTCTGTGAAATTCTGTAGTTTTCTATAATCTATCTGGGAATTGAATTTTCGATACACTTACCGAGACGTTTGTCAATGAAAAATTTACAAATATGTATACAACGCTTCCAAAGGCAATTATCTGGTCTTCGTTCTCCAGGAAAATATTCAGAGAAACGATAATGATGTAGTTCCAGTAAAGTGTTTTGATGCAAATAAAGTTGCTCGGACGTATCAACGAAAGGAGGAAATAATATTGTAATAACAAGTTGCTGGATCTAAATATTGTATTAATTACTGCGAGGATGGTACGGTTGAGTCTTCTTTACTCGATTATCCCGTTATCTAAATACCTCACAATTAGAATAGTCAATTATCCACATGTTCACATAGCGCGTGACAGTCTAACGACAGTAAGACGGAAACGTGCAATGCTAATTGCAACAGTTAGCGAGAGATAATGAAGGAACTCGAGACTAGCAAAAGTGCAGCTTCGTCGTTTTAAGAAAGCATGTGATCGAAGAACGAACGGACAGTGGCCATTAGTTAAAAAACGGAAACGTATAATTGAGAGTTGCATCGCTCTGAGACGTAACAGAGTACTTCGATAAACCTTCATCTAATAACAATGAAATTATACGTGGTATCGTACCTTGGCTTGAATAATGAAACGGAATTACGAAAGGAATGACCGTTTCAACGTCTTTGAGAAAAACGCCGTGTTAAACGAGACATGATTCTTCGTTCGATAAAACAGAAATTCGGCATCTGTAAATTTTTGATCGAACTGTATTTTGTAGAATTAAAGCCACTCTATCTCGGGACTTCGTCACGAACAACCTGCGATTTAACAATTTCTTTCAAATATTCTCCGAACAAAATTCCACCGGTGTTAATCTCCATTTTCGAATCTCTCCGTCGAATTTTATATACCTCTGACCACTCTCTGTGAAATACAGAGATCAGTCTACGTGGAGTTGAAGCCACTTTGCCGGGGAATATCCTTCGCATCAAAGCTCTCAGCTTCGGTTAGGCGTGGCCATCGCCCCCGGACCGCAAACGTGCGCGACAGCATCCGCACACAAGCCGTCGTTTACGTTCTCGAAGTCCAATCGTCGCCATTATTAATCTTGACACAGAGGATCTTGCATCAACGGGGGGGGGGGGGGAGGGTTGTACGTTTCGTACTTTGCGGCGGCGAGGCGACGATCATTTTCACGTGCTCGTGGCTGTGACGCGGCGAGGGTTGTTTACGCGCTTCGCGTGTCACGGCGATACACTGACTATTTATCGAGTAATGTCCACGCGTCGAACTGGCCCGAAACTATCGGCCGGCGGTGTGGCCGCAACGTTGCCTTCGTGTCGGCTTTCCTACACGCGCCAACGTAACGAGACACCGTTTCCAGAATTACATAAATTCGCCCGTGAAACGAAAGGTGGAGTGCGTTGCATGGTCGATGATAGTTCGAAGTAAGACAGGAAACGAGAATCACGAGCTGTTAAATTGTCGTTGTTAGCTGTGCAGACTGACACGGTAAACTGTCGAGTCAGAAACTTGTTAGCTACGATCGAAGACGAGAGAAGGACGAGAGAAACAGAAAACAGGAGAAAAAAATCTGCGGAGAAAAGTATCGTTTCGCGAGACATTTGGCTCGGGCAAAAGTTCCGTATACCTGATCGTAAGGACAATTGTACGGAGCCTGTTCGATTTTCTGAACTGCGGGAGTATCGATGACAAGAGTTATGGATAAAAATGAGGAAGAAAACGTCGGTGTGAAATATTATTGCAGATCGAAGATACAAGTTAATTTTTTAACTCTGTTGTTTTTGCAGAAGAATCGCGATTTGCTTAAACTTGCATACGGATGCACGAAACTCACATTTCAACGAAAATACAAAACGGTTTATAAAAGAAAATAAAACACGATATTCGTATCGTGACGAGTAGACTGTAGACATTTGTAAATGTACACAGAATGGACAAAACACGCATGAGAAGCATCCTAAATAACATGGTATACAATATTTCACGAACGAAGCAAATCGCTGTTTGGAATCTGTTTCTTTGGTCACGTGAATCCGCGAAAGCGTTAAAATGCTTCGGCGAGCCGCCGTGCGTGCCATTACACATCTCGGCTCAGCTCGACAATTCCCCCCCCCCCCCCAAGTAGTTTCATCAAGTTACATTGGATGGCGAGATTGTTGGAAGGGCAGGTATGTATGTAAGGCTGGTCGCGAGGAGAGCATCCTCCGTTCCATCCACCGTGAGTCGTCGGAAGGCCAGGCTTCCACGGCTGGTCGCGAGCTTGATCAGTGGATCACGAAGCGGTTCGGTCGGTATCGAGCCCTCCGCCCCGAAAATATACGATGTGTGGAGAGAAGGAAGAGAGCGCGCGGGCCCGAACGAAAGAAAGGTAAATAAGAACCTTGGCGAAATAACGGTACCCAGAGGAAAGCTTCGTCTCATCTCCGCTCTGCCGTCTCCTTCTTTCTACCGTGCCTCTTGCCGAGCGGCGTGTGTTCCTCGTTCTTCGACGATCCCTACGGTTTCCCTCGCTCTGGCTCTTCGCTCGCTGGGTATTATATTCCACCCGCTGCCGCGCCACGAAGAGAGTCCTATTATTGAGAGCAGTCACGACGTATCGTCCGCGGAAGAGAGGCTCAAGACAGATCGTAACGTATTTCACTTTCTTCCCGAAGGGCTCCACGATCTCCTTCGTTCGCCTTCGCGGCCATCGCCGCTCCCCCTCCCCCTCCCACCCCACCCCACCCTCCCTGCCGTTTCGTTTTATCCTATTCTCTTTTCACCTCGGCGCGTCGCGGGTTTCTAACGGATGATGCATACAGAGATAGAGGGTATATAGGAGGCTCCGGGCTTCGCCTTTCGAGCACGAGAGAATTTGCTAATCGAACACGGAAAATCGCGACAGTAACGTTGTTGCATGCCTGGCTGTTGCCACGCTACTGCCTTTCTCCGTTTTAATCGAAATCCCGTTGTCGAGAGGGACAACGTACGAACGAAATGCGAGAGAGAACGAACGGGAGAAAGTACGATATGTATGTTGCAAGCAGTAACGCGCGTTCACGGGGAAAAATTTGAGCAAAGACGCGCGGAACACGCGGAAATCGGAAAGATACACAATGTGCAATTGGTTTTCATTCCTTTAGCTGCTTTCTTATTCATAAAAATCCGCGGAACTTCGTTCAGTGAAATTTTAGTTGACGTCCATCTACTGGTCTACTTACTCGAACAGAACCAACGTTACATTATCGTACGAATTCCAGTTACGCAGACTGTTTGTTCACTCGAATCCGGTAGTTTCCAAGATTTCCAACTTTCGTCGAGTGTTTGAAGGATTCCTTGCCCTGGCCTATATTCGAAGGACCTGTTTCCCTCCCTATTCCTTCTTCTATTTCTTATAGACGCACGCGGATAACACGAGAAACGTAACAGAATTCGCACGCGTCTGCATTTCAAGAGAGAACGATCCGGAAGAAATAAAAGAAACGAAAGGAAAGAGAGAAAAACGCGCGATTTCGTCGACCCGACCTGTGAAAGCATCATGTACCAATTCGTCCGTGGCAGCTCTTGGCTGCGGCTATACGCCTTGATGCTAGATTGGCACTTGTCCAAAGCTCCTCTTCTCTTCGTCCGTGCCAACGTAACCGCGGAAATTTTTGCCTGATTAACAATATGGGTTTCGATATTTTTCCGGCGGGGTTGCTGCGCTAGCGCGTGGTATCGGCTCTGGCTCGGGGATCCTGCTCGTACGTCGTTTACGATCGTTCTGTCGGAAACCATCCTTGCGGTGGATGGTTGTACGATTCGGCCAGACGGAACTCGCGATAGATCCCGTCAGATGCGAGCGTAACAGCGCCTGAGCCAACACCTGTTTCCCCAACTTGCAACTTACATTCTTACGTAACGCGCAACGCGTTTTCCCTCGAATATATAAAAGCCTCCTCTCATTACGCGAAATCACCTTTCCACAGTGCTGAGCAAGATCCTGTTTACCGGTCCGACTCGTAATTACAACGTACACTCGCTAGGATCCATACGAACGACTTCCTACCGGTTTCAGTCGGTCGAAGAACTTAACTGTTCAATGTATCTGAAATTCCTTCGGCAACCTTCTGAGGTACGAGCTGTAACGTACAGCGTGTGGAACGTGATTCATTAGATATCGGATTGGGCCAATTAACCGGCGGTTTTATTTCTCTAATATATATTGCCTGTTTCGTGCATTTACATTCACATTGACTATCCTTGACTGATAGAGGCGTCTTGATTCGTCCTTAAAGAAGGGAACACACACACACACACACACACACCGTGAAGCAATTTTTATTATACTCTGTACTCGTTACGAGTTAGAATTAGATTCAGAATGTTTGAAAAATCTTTAAAACTATTTCTGAATATAATACTTTGTTACGCTATTGTCTATACTGGCCGTGTAATTTCGACAGTTTAATTTATCTGAGAGCTACGTTTCCATTTGGTAATTATTTCCACACGATGACGACGACGACATTCGTACTGCGACGACGATAATGTACAAAAGCGACAAGTCATGACGAAATATTCAAGGTTAAGGATTAGATCAGGCAATCATGAATCTCGAGTGGAAACTGTCGACAAACGATTTTACTTCCTCGCAAGTCTTTCACGCGTGATAAGAAAAGAAAATCGACTTACAAATTACTGACCCTTCTCTCTCGTGCTCTTGTCTCGAGGAAATGCTATGCAAAGTGCGTGCGCAACGAAAGCGTTTCTTTTGCAAACAGGCCAGCGCTAATAATTATATGGTAATAGTGTACGCTGTATTACAATTGCGAGTACACGATAACAAGACCGATGAAGGGTCGCGGAAGGGACAATGCCGCGCTCATGCTATTCAAGACTTGTTTGCGGGCGGACAACGGCGACGTTCCTCATAAAAGAATGGGACATAACCCGATGACACAACATTGAAAACGTTTCTCCTTGGACGTGTTTCGCGTTGGACGGCTATTTAAAAAACATGGCGCGAGAGACGGAATTATAAATGTCGCGTCTCAAAGGGAAATTTTGCCGTTCTTAATCCCGCGGAGGTTATATTCGTTGAAGACAGGTAAATTAATTAGGAACGTTCACAGTTTCTTGCCGTGGAGTTTTTTCGCGCGACGGTCTCGAATTTTCGAAGCGGAACGGAGCGTTTTCGCAGAAAAGTTTTCAAGCGTTGAGTCTACGTTGCACCTTCCGATCTCGACGTTCGAATCGTTCTCCGTGGACGAGTGAAATTATTATTCTCTTCAGATTGACGACTGAAAAACAAAAAGTCGAAAACTCGAGACGCGATCACATCCGAGGAAATTCCATTATCCCCTCATTTTACAACAAATTGATTCGAGCAGTCAATGTGTTCCGCTGCAGTGTAATTTCTCTCGTAAAAGATAGTTTTCGAGGCAGACGTGAAAGGGAGCAAGCGCGTTGACGCGCGAATGGAGACGACGACGACGAAAGGAGAGGAATGCACGCAGGTAGACGAGCGACACGTGAAATCCTGACGGAGCAGGCTCGCGTGACAACGATAGCCAGTTAAACGCGTGATTTACGGATTATTATAGCGGACGAGTTCATGGGTGTGCCGTCATTGCGGCGCGGACTGCCTCGTCATTTTCGTAACTGGTGTTCGTCGTCAGTATTGACCTTCGTTGTTAACGACTGGACCGCAGATTGTCGCTATCGATCGGCTTCTATAGGCAAAGAGTAAACTCGGTAGGCAGTTTTGCCAGTAATATTCCGGCGGCTGACCACGGTACAATGGACGTTCACTCCTCCCTTTCGTCCCCCATCAGTCAACGTGCCCCGGGTTCTCGAAAACCGTTCCTGGTCGCAGGATGAACGGTGATCAATAACAAGAGCGAATGTCTAACTTGCTACGCAAACATCTCTCTGCACACACATTCACGCTGGCTATCTAAGATTGACGTACAGTGGCTCGTCGAATGTATTTGAACACTCTCGCCGTAGGAAACCTTTCTGTTCGCGTTTCCTACGTCGCCGAGGAATATCTCGAATTTCCCTGATACCGTAGTGAGACACGATTTTGATAACAATGTCTCGCAAAATTTCGCGTCGATCTGAATATATAGAGAGAGGTTGTCGCAGACTCGAAAATTTTATTCATAATATACTTTTTTTTACTACATTTAAACTACATTTAAAGATAAATGTTTGACTAATTATATTTGAAGACCAAGTTTCGTATAAAAAAGCAAAGTGTATTCCAAACTTTTAAATGATACGTATATTTAACGAGAAACTGGTATAAACTGTTGCGAGTTGATTAACACGTACGAATAATTACAGAATTTTCTGTCAAATTTTCAAAGAATTTCAACAAAGACGAAAGATATTACGCGTAGATGAAATTTCAGACCGATGTCTGACCCCTGTCGGCCGAATCTACTCGAATCGATGACCGCGTAGTTGTACGATACACTCTCGCGAGCGACTGTACATGCCTGTGCATTTACCTATACAGCGTAACATTGTGCCTTTGACAGATTTTCATTTCTTGACCCTCTCCCACCTCCCACTTCTCCGGCAGGTATCGAACGAGATACTTATTTCCGAGGCCAGAATGTGGACGAACGATGTTGCCGGGATATTGCTAAGGAAAACACATCTACACTGCCCTTATATACCGAGAATCTGGCTTTTATTACATTTTGAGGTTTGTTAGCAGTACCTCTGGGCGATATCCAACGTCCACCCTCTCTTTATCCCTCCCACCCCTCTCATGCTAACCCTCTTTTTCTCGTCTTCTCTGCAGCTTTGTCGTCGCACAGTGGCCATCAGCCACCGACTTGCTCGTCCCGTACCGTGTAAACAGCAGACGATATTAACGGATCAGCCAGATTTTTCTCGGTGATTCGAAGTTTTCCTGCTGGTTCTACTATTAGAAAATATTGAACTAGGATCAACCTGATATAATACTGTCTGAAAACTGTAACGCAATACGTGCCTGTGATTCTATTTATGGTCTGCAAACACTCGCTCGCTCGCTGCTGCGGATTATAAATATGAACGCGCGTACACGGCGTCCTCCGCCGTTGTTACATAATGGACATCGACGGATATATTTTAATGTATAAATAAAACGTCGAAACGGCAGAGTGAGCGCGCCGTTTTCATTTGTTTGATGTTTCCCTCCGGTATTAGAGAACGTGTCGACGGTACGTGATATCCGTATAGACATCGTCTAATAGAAGCAAAGCAATCTGATGGAACCAATAAGCGTGAAGGAATGCAAGTAGCTTCTCCCCTTTCGTTTCGTTCGGTCCACGATGTTGGATCTCTCCTTGGTGCTCACATCGACGAAGTCGTTTCATTCGCCTTTTCCCTCACCAACGGTGCACGTTAAATCTTTCTTTTCTTTTCTTCGCGTCGATCTTTAAAGATAAAACCGTATCCCCAGGTGGATAAAATGGACTTGATAAAACGTTGGACGACACCACCGCTGGTGGGCGAACGATAATTACATGCTTCGATGTCGAGCTTCGTTAGATTTGAATCTCTCTCTCTCTCTCTTTTTTTCTTTCTTTCTCGGTTATCGAGGAAAGTGGAGCAAGTCGTCGTCGCAATAATGACAATTTTTCGCGGGGTAACATCTAACAGGGATAAACTTGGGCGAGGTTAGGCCAGATAATACAGGAATGAAAGCATCCTCTCTCTCTCTCTCTCTCTCTCTCTCTCTCTCTCTCTCTCTCTCTCTCTCTCTCTCTCTCTCGTGGGGAAGTTATTGTCTTCCGAGTCAAAGAGCTTTGTAGAGGCAAGTAACTTTCAGCCTTCGTAATATTTCGGTCCCGAAATTGCGTTGACTATTCCTCTCGTTCGACCAGAGTGCCCGGCCAATAAGAGATAAACGGTTATGCCCTCTCCATCCCCTCCTCCCCCACGATCTTCATCTCCTTCCGGATTAATTTCTCGTTTCTTTGCAATAAAGGATCCAGATCTTCCGCCTGTTTGATCCCGATCGTATCGAGAGGGAAAACAGACGAGCCGAGCAACGAAATAAAAGATTGCTCCGTTCACTTTAAAGGATCCTCTGCCCCTCCCTCTCCCCCCCGCCACCTCTCTGCTCCGTTTTGATACAACGGTAGAATTCTTCCGAGCCGTTTCGACTCGCTTCGTCCGTCCGTCTTTCGGTCTGAGTGTTCGACGCCTGGTAGAAATACTCGGCGAGACGCGAGCGCGTGATCCCTCGCACAGTCGTAAGTAACCAGGCGAAATAATTACCGAACAAAACAACACTGTTCAGAGAGAGAGAGAGAGAGGGGCGGGGGGTTCTCGAGCATTTTGCTCAAACACTGATCGCGAGTGATAAATAGCAACTCTCCGTGTACTGTTCCCTCCTCAAAGAGTAGTACTAGACAAAAGAGAGTTCGATAAATTTACCGTCGGATCGACGTACAAATATATCCCGTGTACGAACGTGGCTCTGAAATCTTATTTTTTTGAACATCTCCTTTAGAGAAGATCGAAGCATCATTCTCTTTAACGAAACTGCTTTATACAATCTTCCTGAGAATACCTGCACAGTCCGTTTCTAAACTATTCCAATTAATTTCCAAACATTTCGTTTGCGATATCGATAGTTTCGACTGTCAATTAAAACTAGAAATTAACTATCTTGATAGTTGAAGATATTAATATGGAATATTAATGTTCGTTCGAGAGGATCGTTATCTCTTTCGAAATGGTAGAAAAAAGTGCAGCAGTGAAAAGAACTACGATCTTTCTAAGGTGAGATCAACACAGTTGAAGAAGATGATTTCAATGGATTTCTACGGTTCTGTAATTTTCAACGGCAAAGAAGTGGTTGATCTGCGGTTGATCAGGGATTCAATGAACTGCAGTTACTTTCGGCTCTCACGTTTTCGTCGCTGTCGTTTGGAATTCCGTCGGGATGAGACACGATCTGAGACGAAACAGGATTATTCGACGTGGAAATCATATAAATTTGCTCATTAACTTTGCCAGATAGAGTGTGTGCCTTGGCAATCTAACTTCGATGAGCCATCCACCGGCGAACTCTAATTGGCTGACGTGCGTCGACCGCAGATTAGAACTTCTTCACTTTCGTTCGTGCTAAACAAAAGCGTTCTAACGATCATCCGCGTTGGCCACAACGCTTATCCCACTGGCCAGCCGGCGGTGACCAGCGATGCAAGTCATCTACGCTTCTCTCGAAACTCCGCTACAGAACCGTGCTTTGATCGCATTAAAATCGGATTTGTCGCAGTTCCTCTTCACCGTGCATCCAACGGAACTTCTCTGTAATTTCGCCCTGGCGTGATGCCGTTTCTGCTTTCGACACGCTACAGTTTCTACTCAGAGGGGCGATGGGGAAGAGGGGAAGGGGGGGGGGGTGAGGGACCCGTTAGTCGAACCGAAGCGTCCCTTTGAGTAGCCACGGACAAAACTGGCTGACATCGAACTCGATCTTTTATTGAAATTTCAGAACGTTTGAAATTTTATCGCCACTTACCCTAAGCCCGGGGAAAGTGTTCCGATTTTCTGGTTTCAGACGAGACGGAGAAGCGAGAGGGAGTTCGAAGTTTTAAATTGAAATCAAACGACGAAGTCTCTGAAATTCTTCTCTGTGGTCTTCTCAAGTTTTGACGCTCGACGATAGACAAAGACTCTGAACTCTGAAGGAGAATCAAGTTGCCGTGTTGGACAAAGTCTGAGTTTATTCGCAGTTTGTTCGAAGTTGCGGTTCTATCGTCATTGGTTTCAATGACGCAATCTTCGAAACGCACGAACATCGAGGAAGATTTTTCGAAGCCTAACCAAGAAACAGCGACGATAATTATCCTGTACCAGAGACGAAAGGTAGGTTAGAGACAGAGGAAGAATCCAGAGAATGGGGGATTTTATCACGGCCCGCGTAGTAGCTAAATCTTCCTATAAATCACGAAGGCGGGATTTCAAGTTCGGATTATCAGTCGCGGGAAAGAAAGAAAAACGAGCAGTTCGTGCAGGTAATCAATTTGTTGGAGCTGAGAAATGCGTTTAGATGCAGAGCTATCAATCATGCTCGGAAAGGCAATCGTAATAAAAGATAGTGGGAGGAGAGAAGAGACAGCGGAGGTTTAAAGAGCGTCGGACGGCGACGTGAAAAAAAGGAAAGAAAGAACAAAAAAACAGCCTAGAAAAATTGCACTCGACGTCAATTTTCCAGACAACGTGGATGGGTGTCGCGAAAGGACATCCTCGTCAGTTGTGGACAGAACCTCCGGCCGAGGTCTTTTACGGCTTTTTAAGAAGTCGGCAGAGTTCGACAGCGAGTTTTCGCACAATGCCCGCTCTCTCATACCGCCGTTTTCTCTCTCAGGGGTGGAAGGGAGTGAGGGGCGGGGGGAGGAAGAAGAAGAAGACGAGAAAAGAGATCCGACTGGCTCTGGCCATTGTCTTCGTCGCGTGGTCGGAACGTCTTGGCCGTGCAACTGCTGGTAGCTGGCGACACCGAGCCCTTTATGCCGATTGTCCCAGATAAAGTTTTCAAGGCAAGCTCGTTAAATTGTTTTGAGATTACTGTCGCGCCGGGGCCGCGGTAATTAAGTTTGAAACTCGAGGCTCGTTTAAAGAAAAAAAAAAAAAAAAAAAGAAAAGGAGAAGAAAATAAGAAAAGGGGGGAGGGGGGAATCATACTGCGTGATAACGAGATAAGCAGATCGAACTGCCGATGGAACAAAGTTCCGTCGAAAACGAAGTTTGATCATTCTCTAGCTTCTTAATCGAAAAACTCCCGTCAGCCCTGGGATCAGTTCGATGTCGCGCGTCATTTCGCCGGGCACACGCCAAATTCAATATCTCACGGTAAGAGTAATCCTGTTTTCCGTGTTCGGAACGGATCGCACGCTCTCGCCCGGTCCCGTTAAGATTCTTCATCCCTTAGCCACTTCCGCGAGTCTGGCGATCTGCAGAATGCAGTGTACTTCGCTCGGTCGTCGCCGGATGATCGAGCACCTGGGACAGCGAAAGTCTCCGAAAGAGATGAATCGGCTTGTCTTGCCGCGGTCTTTGCTTCCGAGGAACCATTCACTGTTGCGTGGTAGCTCGCAACGCACGGCTGCGTCCACGAATCGTCATCGGCAATCGTCGCGCTCGGTTTTCTCGAACCGCGGGCAATCGGAATCGTCTCGTCGTCCGCATCGCGTCCCGTCGTCTCGTCGCTGGCAGTGTCGGTACCCACTACGCCGCCACTAATTCAACCTCAACGAGTTGATGCTGACCGATAATAATATTCCATTACAGCAGCGAGGCCGTACATCACCGGTCGTCACGCGGATCGTCCACAACACGATACCATCTACATGAGGCGTTAATTACGCGCCGTCCTACCGCGTTACACCGCCACTCGAGATATCTTTGCAGAAACGCCAGGTGGAAACGAGGTGCTCTCCTGCCAGCCACCTCTCGCCGCGTTCGTCTTCTTCTTGCCCTCCGCCATTTCGATCTTCGCCTCCCTCTCGTTCTCTCGTCTACTACGCTCGTTCTTTTCTGCCCCTATTCCTTCGCTCTGGTCTCGATCCTCCTGCGTCGATTTTCCCTTATCTCGCTTCAACCGACTCCTAAAAATACGCGCCGCCGTATGTTTTATGCGAACGTGAAAGATTCGAATGACCTTGCGTTATAATCTTTCCTGTTACGTTCTTGCCCGGTCGATTATACCGATCACGATGATAATCAGAGATTAAATCGAGCCACTATTTCTTCGAAGAATACGGCACGTTGACGATAGGAAATGGAAACACTCGTGAAACGAGTGTTTCGAACTTTGTCAGTTATACATTACACGATCGATGGGCATTTAATCGGATGAATTAAAATTTAACTGAATATCCTGAGCATTCGGGGCGCATTCACAAAAGCGTTCGATTTGTTTATGAAATGCTGTTTATCTCATAAATTGAATAACATTTCGTCTCGACGATCGAGAGGCTCCAGGCTGCAGTAAATATCGTTTAGTTATTTCATCAGTTTTTAATGAAAAGCACAAAGGATCGGTAACAACGTTTCAACAACCGGCTCTAAAGAAATGAAAGAATTTACGATACGGCGTCTGTTATTAATCGACGCGTGGAGAAGTAAAATGCTATTTGGCAGGTAATGACAATTATTGTTGATTAACGATCTTACGGGCAAACGTAGACGCGCGGCCATCGATCGCGCTGATGTTTTACTTTTATTATCAACATGCATATGCCGCGGTGGTAATCGCTGTTTAACGAACGCGCTCGTACAGCAGCTGCCAAACGCCGGGATAATTGCGGCGCAGGACAAGTTTGATTACCGGGACTTGGTCGGAGACCGTAAACGACATAAATTGAAAGTAAATATAACGTAATTGCTTGCATTATTACGAACGTAATCGAGCATATATTGACGTTTCGATCGCATCGCGCGACACGAAAGAAGAATATTCATCCAGTTGGGTACTTAACTTTTTACAAGTGATTATCACTTGTGTTTCAATAAATATTCCCAAGTATCGCGATATTTATTGACGGGCGACAAACTTTGAGAACGTCAGATTTTCGAGGAACAGAGCGACGAATTTATCAGCCACTTACGAACGAACGAACGAGCGGATAGCACTTGATCCTGCAGAAATATCCGTGTCATTTGAAATTAATATCGCGTTTCAAATTGAATCGAATTTGACTCGAGCATTCTCCATATTTCGCGTTGTAACCGCGTCAATCGTAAAATGATAACTGAACGAATCCAAATTACGAATGGATCGCTATATCTATGAACTCGAACGCATTAATCGAGATTTAATTACGCCTTTATTGTTGACGAAGGAGAATTTAATTTCGACGAAAACGTAGTAGTTCAGAGTCTACTCGAAATTTTTCTCAATATTACTAACTATTTGACAAAATATATTCCGCACCCCCAACTTTGATAAAAAAAATAAAAAATACGGGTGGAATAGTTTTTCGAAAGCTACATTTCATCGAAATCAACTGATTCACACTTCGGTACGTTCCCTTGTGAGGGAAAATTTGGCTTTTCGCGAATCACGATTTTGTTGCGCGCGAGATTGCCGGATTATCGCTGGTTGCTTTTGATTTCCGGCTTGGACAAATGCCAGAAAACGCAAGGTTAATGCACGGTTCATATGAAATTGTCACAGTGGCATAATTATTCTGGGAACTCGATCAACGATCAAATAAATCGATTACATTCGCGGAACGGCGCCGTCCTACGTAATCGAGTTGAATCCTCATTAAAAGGAGCAAATTGACAATTCCTCGCGTATCGACTCCGGGGCAAATAGAAGCGTGCGTGGCACGGGCGTTTATACGCGCCACGTATCGCGTAATTTGGCTCGAATCAGTCGAAACGTCTGAATTAGTAGCTCCTTACGTATCTTGAAATCATGCCAACCATCTCCCGATCGCAGCCGCTAACTTGCCGCGCACGCGATTTAATTCACGCGGTGAAATTAGTTACGCCCAACGATAAGGAACGTGATACGAACTTTCAATAGGCGACGACAAAGTGTTACACACGCCTACGTTGGAAGAAGAAAGTAATAGCGCATGCATAGAATTAAAATTGATTTATATAGATAAAGTAAGATACACCCTAATTTATTAATTTATTAATTTACGGATAATATACATTTTCTACCAAATTGTTTGCGAGATAATTTTTTATTTCAGCTCCGATTGATTTACAAAGTAAAAAATATCGTAGTTCGTCGGTATTTTTGGAATATCTTTAAAAACGTTACATTTTCTGCCAAAGCTTGCGAGAATGATTTTACTTTCGTTTGGAATATATAATTATTATGTTACTAAACTTTTGTTATAATTTGCCTTGAGATTTGTTATTTGTTGTATAAATTGGTGATTTATAGAAACATTTATAAATTAAATATTTGTACTTTTACAGGCTGTTGTTATTAACACCATGTTAATATATTATCAGGTGAATCTCGATATCGTTCTGTGACTTTCAGCGGTAAAAAGACTAGTTGAAACGTACGTACGTGTATATTCATTCGCGTATTTGATACGTCTGTCTCCTTACACTTCGTAGATTCATATTTGCCGATTTTTATTCCGTACAGAATAAAAATCGCCTCTTTGCAAATAACAACGAAAGTAGCCTGTCGTTGCGATATCGATGTATAATTTTCGTTCGAAGCTGCACGGCCGAGGAACGATAAATAAACGCCTCGATGAAACTACAATACCAATCAACTGTTTTCATTCGTGTCGTTCGTTCATTTTGGCGTACAGTTATCGACAGTCGGTCGAGGACAGAGGGTGTGAAACGTGCGAGGCGATCGAATGAGAAAATGAACAAGGCGAATCCGTTCGGGGGTGTAAAAGGACCGGAACGACTGTCAGGAGACCTCGCGCCGGCGAGAGAAATCTAAACTGCACTTTCGTGCGAGTAAACTTTAAGGAGTCGTGTGTCAAGACGTCGGGCCGGATGACGGAAATTCCCTTTAGTTACCGTCGCGATAAAGCGTTTCTTTATTTTCGAGGAAAGAAGATGTAAGCTCGCGTTGACGCGACGCGAGAACAAAGAAGAGTCGGCCCCGGGTTGAAGAAACCGCCGGCTGCTTATTACCAGCTTCTCCCTCGTCATTTATCTTTGCGACGAAAACGCTTCGGGCCGGCGATATTACATTTATCAAACTTTAATAATTGCATCGGAGACGACGAACAGAGTCGAAGGAACGAAACGAAAGATTGAAAATTACGGCCGGGCGTAACTAAGAACGGAATTTGAATTGATCGTTCCTTTCGTTTTAATGTTTCGCGTAAAGAAAATGTATGAATTTTTATATTCGCTATACACAACGTACAATACGTAATTATTAATTTGTTCGCGGGACACACTGATTAATCATGATCGTTGATGATCGTTCGACTGAAATCGGTCTTCATCAATAATAAGTTATGAATAATATTGAATAATTCGAAAGACGAATAATAATCGATGCATTACGAAAGATGAAACATTTATTTTACAATACGTTCCATCATATTCCGTGCATTATTAATTAATAAAGTCGTTTCCTTTGCAACGATCGTTTAATTATGAATTAATTTTAATCGAACGTGAAATTGTAGACTTACCAGTGTTAAGGCAATGGTTGGCACTTGTGAATCAGCTCTGAAACAAACAGAAAATCACTCCAGTTAAAAGTGATTCCGCGAAATACGTAGTTAGACGGGAAAGAAAAAGAAAATTAAAAAAGAAAACATAATGGGAGAACACGTGGGAAAATACGTTCTGTGAATCTCGAACAGAGTAACTCTCTGCTGTAGTAACTTGTGTGAAATTGATTGCAGCGGTTGCACCATAACTTTCATTCTTTTTGAAGCCATTGACTCCAGATGGGTCCATAAATAAAACCTCACTGATTTCAGATTTCAGATTCTAGCACTAAAGCGTTCAATATGTCTTGGATATATCCGCCTACTTGGGGATCGATTTATTCGAAAAATACATCTTACGTCCCGTTTCGCGCCGGCAACTCTGCCGTAAAGATATTCCAAATAACATATCGAACGGCACGTAATACCATTCTAGTAAATTATCAGTGCCACCATAATGACACGTACAATACATACGTTGATAGTATCATAAGCGTGGCGCGGAAACGGATTTGTGAATATCGAAATGGCACGAGATCGCAACTATATACCTTTCAGCGGTCACGTCTGTTCGAGATATGTTCTTGCTACGTTCAATCAGTCTCATCCACTTTTGTTCCTTCCATGTTACATTCAAATTGGCTGTATTGACGAGCTCTGATAAATTTTGTTTGATGATTAATTGACAAACAAGGGACACGAGTATTATAGATATTTGTTAGATAATTGCGCAATTTTTATCACCTATCTGCTATTATTTTCAAGTTGAAGTTTAAACCACTTGCGCCACGCACGTCGGGAATTTTTTGTTCCAAAAAGTTGTAACGTTTCCTCAGTTTTGAGTATATTTAAGTAAAACGATACAGGCAAAACAAATAATAGATTTATTACTTCTCAGTAATTTTTTTTTTATTCAGCGATATCATACCGACGAGTTCAAGAAGAAAGCGACGAATTATTGTATACGGTTCGGTCGCTCGTTACGGTCCGCAATCCAGTTGCCATCGCAAGTGATTAGTGGATTTAGGCTGCGCAATTTTATTTAATGTTTAACATTCCGTATTTTAAAACATGACAAGGACATTTAACCGCGGAATAATGTCGGTGCACAGCAAGATGAAACTATTACGCAATCAACAACAGCGAAAGCTATTTTCACTCGTCATAGTCTGTTTAAGTCCTTTCTCCGCGACTTCCTTTCCACCGCGTACGCCACGAGGAAGAAAGAGCAAGTTATTGTTTCACGGTCGAATCGAAGAATAAATAGCGCTCGCTTGCCCCGTTGGTTGCAATCGCTCGTAATGATACCGATGAGTTTAACATGAACGATCAATCTCGCGGTTGATTAGACAGCCAGGGCGAGGCCGGGTCAAATTGTCAGATAAAGCCATGAAAATTCTCGCGTCGTATTATCACCGAGGGCTGAAGAAATAAACGTCAGACGGAAGACCTCCGCTGAACTTTTTAATATGACACATAGCCTTCGTAGCAGCGGACCGTTATAAGAACGCGGGCTGCGGAATTTAAATTCTTTTCACAGTTTTCTCGGAGAATTCGCCTTAGAAAACGAGCGAGGAGGGAAAGAGTGGATAGGTGGTGGTGGTGGTGGGGGGGGGGGGTGAAGGCGAGCGCAGAAAGAAATATTAATTCCAGGTTTTTCTCTTGTGCCTGCCTGGTAAGGAGGTGCCGACTATACGCGAGCTCTCATATTCCGAGTAGCGAGGAGCTCGCTGAACGGCCCCTCAGTCAAGAAGGTATAGAGACGACGAATAAATTTCCGTCTATGAAAGCTGGTAATGGATGAACACGAACCTCCAGCTAATAACATCTATCAGCCGGAGGAATTCTGAAATCGAAAACCAGAGGGTAGGCCGGGTGCGATGGCCGAAAAAGAATCGGCTCGTGCTACGTGCGAACATTGTGGCGAGACGCGGTAACTATCAAATGGTGAAACAAAGTGTAAAACTTGCGAGGAATAGGGGAAAATTTTTCATCTCGTACACGTGTCCGGTTATTTTGTACAGCTTCGCGTCAGTGGATTCTTATCTTAATGAAGTATGAAATTTTTACCTAAAATAACAAATTAGTCGTTTTCAGCAAGATCAGAGGTACGACGTTAAACAAGATGCATTTTAGAAGATGCATTTTATAATCGTGACAATGACTGAAGAGCCGTTTCGTTTCATAATTCGTGACTCGCGTTGCAAATCACACGACAGTAATTGAAAAGCGAGGATGAAGTTCTGAAGCTGTGGGATTTTTAAGAGACCCGACGGTGAAATTTCACGTATGGATGACTTGTACTGTTACTTTGAATGACGAATTTAATTTTAATGCTAGTTTTGGTATATTTGCGAAAGTGTTACGCGCGTCGTGATATATTGATAATATCTTTCGAATCTAATTAGCATTCATGTTAAATTTATGACTCGACTACCACGGAACTAACGACTGTGAAACCAGAAACGTATTCGCCGGCATGGTTGCTTAGATATAAAATAATTAATAACATTCGAATTTAATGGTTCTATAAATTTTCCAAATTCACGCTCATGCGTTGCATCATGTTCGTATTAGTTTTCAATTTGTAATTTTTCAGTCGAAAAATTCCGGCTCAACTCGCAGGAACAGTTAGATAATTTCGCACGTAACCGGATATCGCGATATTTAATAAACACATGTTGCTCTTTAAATATTCAGAAATGCCTTCGCACGGATCTTATTTCCCACGCGTCCGTTTCATTAGGGCGAATTAACAACGTAACGAATTATCTAAAAACGCTTGCCAATCGCGCTGAAACTCGTTAAAATCAATTAAAACGAAATGACGGATTATTAATATCCCGGTGTGCGTGTTCCTCCGGCAGTGACACGCTGACGTATCCAGCTGGACGTGTTGCTTTTCATTAGGCGTTGGCGGTGGCTGGTCAGCATTTAAAAGCGGTTTAAGAGGATCAATCAACCATTCCGGTGAAACACGTTTTGCGTATCGATAAAACGTTACTTTATGGCTCGTAACCGCGGCGAATGTAGCGGTAATAACCGTAACATTAATAATTAGCCGGCATGTAGTGTGTAACACGCTGTCATGCGACTAATGCGGTTGGAAACGCTCGTAAAAGCCAGCCATAATTTCCCCATCTCTTTCGTTTCCTTTGTTGTTCGATTTTTTTTTCCTTTTTTTTTTCTTTTTTTCCATTCTCTCTTTTTTTTCTGTGCTCTGCCTGTGAACGTGGACGAGGCATCCGGCAGCGTGCCTCCGGTGTATACGATCTCGTCGAAATAACTCGGTCGGTTTTTCATCGGTCATGGACGATGCTGTGTAGAGCCCGGGAACGATCGTTTAATACGACAGTCGACATAAATCAGCGAATCGAGTGCCCAAGTACCACTCGAGATCTGAAATTGTACCGTTTAATCTGCCGATAATAGGCATTTCCAACGTGGAGATACGTGGATACACATATTTGTCTAGCCTGCTGCGTGCAACTGTTTCAACTGGCGCCGATCCGCTCCCATTCGTTGCGCAGACGCCGGACAATTTCGTTCCTCCCCTGTTCGTGTCGTTTCGACACTCGGCCGCGCGAGGTCAAGCGTTTGTTTCGACTTTATTGCCGCTGTTCGATCCTTTAATTAAATCGTCCCAAGCTGCGACCCTTCTAATCTGATTCGGAGTGGACGGGATCTTTGGGATCGGTGTGTACGCGAGAACTGGCGATATTTCGGATGTTTTCCACGCGAAAATGGAACTTCCTTCGAGGAACTTTTGAACCGTTGTGGAAGAATTTTTATATTTTTGTTCTTTCCGCTATGAAATCGAGATTTTTCAACAAGCAAAATGACTTTTCGTTCCGATTCAGATTGAAAACGTGAAGATCTACGACGAATCTGACGAGTAATTTTTATTCCAGTTGGTAATGTATACAGTGACGAGCGAAAACTGAACACGTACGTGGAATTTTTAGCGCAAATAATATCTTATCAAGTGTTTGCACGCAGAGTACGATAAAAGTGAAATATGCAGTGTTTTGTAGGATGTTCTGGCTCACCCAAAATTCTGCCATCACTACTCTGGTAGACGCAAACTGCTTTTGCAGATTAATTTAAATGAAGATAGTTTAAACTGTTATAATTTCGTTGAAATAAGTCGTATAACAATATACTTGGTCTCGTTTTAAAGTGCAAAACTCTGAATTCGTGCTTTTCCCCCAAAATATTTCAACATCACGTATAGCAAATGGAAAAGTGTTCTTCTCGTAATTTTATTGACAATTTTGAAAAATTCGAGAAATCTTAACATTTCACGTTTCTTTCAACAGTTCTTTTCCTGCCAAAAAGAAATTAAGCTTACAGCAAGGTTTTAAGAAGTCGTAAAGAAAACAATTTCAATTTTCAACTCCATGGTGTCTTGGAAAAAAATTGTTCAGTGTTCCTGCAAATTTTTACAATTTCCGAGGATAAAAGTACTCTTTACTTTTCCCACTTAAAATTAGACCAGTCAAAGTGAATTGTACGTTTCCAAATAAGACCGAGTGCATTGTCGCACGAAGATATTTAACAAAGTTAAAGCATCGACGATTTTTCATCATTGTGAAAACGTAGAAACAGAAGGAATAGGGGGGTGGCATATTGACCAACGAGTCGCGAGCAAAATCGAGATGCATCGTCACTTGAGATATAGTATGTTGACAGACCTAATCTAATAAACAGTCAGCGACTTGGTGGAACAGCATCGCAGTGGCCAGACCAGCTGGCTGGTATGCCTTCGGCGTCGCGAACGTAATCCAACGAAGAAACGAACGAACGAAGTGAAAAGAGTATTACGGAGCGCGCACGGTTTATAGCACAAAGTGCACTGAAGTCATTTACAGCGTCGTTTGTCGTATGACGTATGACTGGGAAGAGGAGACCACTTCTTCAGTAGTCGAATTATAGAATCCATCAGCGTCTAAGCCTAGCCTATACGGAATTGCCTTCGCATTATCGTCGGTTCGTGTAGTTTCACACCGTCAACGGGGGCTTTGCATTAACGTTTTCTTCCAATCGCTGCTCCCTCACGCGCTATCTGATTTCGCTATAATCCCTCTTACCTACCGTTCGCGCTCTATCATCCGCTGAACATAGAATAGACGTTACCAATATCCTGGCTGTAACCATCGGCTTTGCCAAGCACGATCCTACGATTTATAATCCGGATTTATTATTTCGTTGGTTAACGCACGCTGAAATCCGAAGTAACGTTCCCTCGAATTGTTTCCTTAATACGCTAGATCGCGACGAGGCGCGATTCACAGGGGTATTTTCTATTAATCTCGTCTATGCTCGTTCTTTCGCTTGAATCCTTTTCCGTGATTCCATTTGTAGACATCTCTCTCTCTCTCTCTCTCTCTCTCTCTACGTGCACTCGTGAGATCTCTCAGGGCGCCATTTGATGTTCATCGTAATGAAAAACTGTGAATTTACACGTATGAATTCACGACGTGGACGAAGTTACGATAAATGTTGATAAACTTTGTCCCAACAACGAAACGTGTGACACGGGACTAAATTATCGTCCGTTGGAAATTTCTGCATCTGTGAATTCGGAATTCGTTTCTCCTCAGTTTGAACTGGCTCGCAAACGCGGGAAAAAATTGATAAATTACGAGCAGTATATTTACCGAAGCATCTTGATCGACTTGCCACGGAAAAGAACTACCCTCCCGTGCAAAGAGTCTCGCATCTGCTCACATCCATAAACGATATCACCGAGATTCATCCAAGATGCACACCGCACGCTCTCTCTGTTCTACGAGAATAATTCGACAATCTTTCAGGCAATCTCTCGAATGTACCAATGATTTCTCGTTATAGGCTTCGTATACTTTTCCCCCTTGTTCGAGTGCGCGCGCGCCGCGTGCATTTGTCGGTGCAGCATATATCGGATATAGAATACGGCCGAAGATGGCACACACACGGCACGGCGTTGCCGTGGTTCGCGCGACGATGAGCGCGGCATAACTCCGCAGCTCGGTTATTATAAATTCTCTGGTAGTAACCCGCGCGGAGTAAGGTAGCTCTACGTACTTGGATAATAGTCTGGAACAAGTACCGCCACGAAAAGGGCGAGGTCAACTCGTCTGTCGCATATTAAAGACAGAGGGGGCGGTGGGGAGGGCACGTGTGTATCCCTATCGCGCTAAAGGCTGGAATGCGCATACGTGGTTCTCCGTAAGTGGCTCGTATATTGGGACGTATGGCTGGGCCGGTAGTATCGAGCAGGAAGAAATTTCCCTTCGGCATCAAACACGGTCTATCGCTACCCTCCGATTCATCGCGCATCCGCCGAGAGGTAGCTACGTTACCCCGATCGAAAGTAGCGTCTCGGCGAGTTTATATCGTACTTGGGGTTAGTTTCGACTGATAGTGTTCGCGCCTGACCTACGTATCCGGTTACCGGGCGCAACCGACGATCTCGATCTTGGGACGAACCGTGGAATTTTTTGACTGGACGGCAGTTTTCCGCGAACAGCGACGGCGGGAAAAGAATTTCGAACGGCTCGGTGTGCGCGAAGCATGCACGTACAGGACGGTGGCCGTATTGCGTTACAACAGTAGTTTGCAACTACTTGGAAGATAATTAACGTCACGTGATCCCTTGGAAGCGTCTTAGTGTCGTTATCGGGCAAAGTACACTGGTTGGGCGCTTTGTACTTGCCACGGTCCCAATACTGTCGACCCCGAGAGGTATACCGTTGGCGGTTGATCGTAAAATTAGTGGCACGTCTTGGCAACTTGTCCGGGGTAAAACTAAATTCCTCTGCAGCGAAACGAGCGTCTGATTACGTCATCGTTGATCGACAAAACGAAAAACGAAAAACGAGGCAACAAGGTCGGAAAGAACGGAGGGTGGATCGACGACAGGATGAAAGAGACAAGATCTTTGACTTGACTCGTTAACGATCGGTGAAACTGTTCTCGATCGAACTATCGATTGTTCCGTGGCAGATCGTTAACGATGCTCTCGCTGTTTTCACTCTTTTGACGGCCGGCGAAGAATTCGTCAACGCGTGGGTGGCAAACTCGCGGACGGGAGATAGGAAGAAGAACGAGTGGAAAAACATGGAGGCAGGGACAAAAAAGAAAAAAAAAGAAAGAAGCAAAACGGAGAAAAAGAAATAGGTGCAAAATGGAGGAGGAAAGAATTTTTCACGGACAGGTGACCGAGAATATTTTAAGTCTTTCCCTTTGGAAAATTTTCGGAATAGTTCTCTTTTAGTCGTCTTCTCTGTCCTCGTTCGTTCCGACTCCGCGATTCCCCCCTCCCCCCCTCTCTCTCGCTCTCTCTCTCTCTGGACTCGTTCATAAGGCGGGTTCACCACCCCGAGGAAATTTCCATAAAGAGCGCCGAACCTCCGCGGAAGTATCCGTACAAAGGATTGCTTTATGAATTTGCGCGAGATCTATCTGGCCAAGACGTGAATAGTATGCACCTGCTGCAACCGTGGAATGAGCTACGTGCGGCAGTTCCTATTAACCTTCCTGCCCGAGTCACGTCCACCGCCCGAATATTCGCCCGAATTTCCTCACGTTTTATCGTCCAGCAGCTCTGATTTCCCCGCGACCGAACTAACGACCTAGACGGGCCTGCCATAACCGTGTTCCTTGCGATTTCGCGAACGAGGGCGGTCACGGAACCGTGAACACTCGCGCGTGCCGAATTCAAAAATTGCTGTCCCACTCTTCGAAACACGCACACCTCAACAACGTTTCATACAGAGAAAGAGAGAGAGAGAGAGACCACTCTCTGTGTACTTTCAGACTCGAAGCTTCGGGTGCTTTTACCTCGAGGGAGGTGAAACACTGCTTGAACTTTGCTCTTGACTCTTGAAGATGCCATCTTGAAGAGATGATTATCGTACAAAAACAGGTAGATGGGGTGGAATATTGGGTACTTAAAGTAATCACGACGCTGTTTGGACAGCGGGAGAACATGGAATAAGAATACTTTTTTTTTTTTTTTTTGTTTGTTTCCGAATTCCTTTTCTTCGTTTCTCAAGGGACCATTTTCGAATTTTTCGGAAATTCATGGTTTAATAATTCACGTTTGTCAGTCGATATACTGACAAATTCGACTTGTATTTAACGGTAGTGATCGTAGTGTGCGTACGTTTACGTCAAGTTTATCAGTAGAATGTGACACCAGTCAGACGAGTTTCGAGAGACTCGACGGACAGTAACACAGAGATGTATTTTTTTTTTTTCCTTTCTTCAAGTGAAATGATATTGACACGGAGAATGCGTAGAATTTTGTTACCACCAAAATTTAATTTCGTTCGTCGTCTTCTCAAATTCTGGACTTTGTCGTTATTTTTTCGTACTTTCTCATCTGTTGCTTCGTCTCAAAATCCCCTCCCAAATTCACAGAAACATGCCTCCCGCGAACCAAGTGTTAAACGTCCAACGATCCGAAAATGTTGGAAATTTGGAGAACCTGGCGAGAAAGTATCGAAGAATTCGAGGAAATACTCCGTCGATGGAATATTCGACGAAACAGTCGACTTTCGCGTCGATAACAACATCGGTTTCGTCTGGCTTGGCTGCTTGACTCGTTAAACGGAAGAGCCATCGGTTGCCATTGTCCCTGGCAGATCGGACGATCGAGTCGAAATAACTGTCGTCGAGTAGAGGCGTCACTCGCCTTCCCCTCGCCTTTATCGCTGCAACTAGGATCTTTATCGGGAAGGATTTATCGATCGACAGCGTCACGGCGAGCTGCCCGTAAAAATATTAATTAGTCGCTGAGGAGGCAGTATATAGGTTGCGGTCAAGCTTGGTATGCGATTGCCGCGTGCAAGCAATGCCCGTATTCGTTGACCTAGCCGGTAACCAGTTCGAGCCGTTGCATAAGTAGCCTACATAAATTGCCAGCTGAGTAGCGTGTACCTCGAACAATAAAGAGGCCAGGGGAAAGGGACAACGAGGCGCAACGAGGAGAGAGAAAGACACACACGCGCGCACACACGCATGAAGAGAAAGAGAGTGGACATGCACGCATGTGCGCGCAGAAAAAGAGGAAGCCAGAGGGTGGGAGCCGGTTGACACCAGTGGAAATCACTTCGTTACACTTGTACGAAATACAGTTGCTCGCAAAAGTATTTGAATACTTTCAACGAACGTGTATTACGTGCATTGTGCGTTATATACACAGCGGCAGTATTGCAACTGTACCGACGACAATGTCGACAATTTAAAACTAATGTGACCGTGTAGAAAAAGATCGCACGACGATCCACCACTTGGTCTCATTTTAAGGCGTGAAGTCGTAAGTTCGTGATTTTACGTCATGGGTGAGGATACATTTTTTTCTCGAAAATGTGTAAAAATGCAGAACGCGCGTGGAAACATCGAAAAATTTTTAACTACACCTTTGTACGATCTTGAAGATTCATTCTCTTTTTCGCTGTTCGCTTTTTTTTTTAATCATTTTGTCGAACATTGAAGTTAGAATTTCTTGAATTTTTGTCGTTCAACAAAGTGAACGTTCATTAAAATGTTGACAAAAAAAACCATACAAGCAGTAGTGTCAAGTAATCTTCACGAAAAGGAGATTTGAATATTCAAAATGATGATAAATCTAGTCACGAGAAAAAGTTTTCAATGTTTTTACGCGTATTTTATGAATTTGTACAGTTTTCGAGGAAAAAAAGGAATAGCCTCACTTTTCCACAGATAAATATAAAGTCATCTTGGAAAAGAACGAATTCACGATCGTCACGAAAGTAGAAACTTCACGCTTTAAAATAAAAGTGGATCGTTACATGATTTTTTTCCCTACGAAATTATGTCAATTTAGATTATCGACAATTTTTCACTGTCACTGGTACAGTTATACTCACCGCTGTATATCATAGCGATCGCTTTAAATTTCATTTTAATGACTACTTTCATGATTGCATTCGCTAAATTTGGAACGAATCTCGAGGCCATTTACGGTTACAACATATATATATATACATGCAACATATATATATAACAAACATATAGAACGTATAATACACGCATGATACACACGCAAAATGTTCGAATACTTTCGTAAGTCACTGTACGAACGTGATGACGGCCCACACTGACGTGTGTTTGCGAAGAGACCTGCCCTGCAGACAGGTGAGTCCGTGTGGGTTTCGTTCGTACCCGAGCTCGTATATCCTTCCCAGTAACGGTCTTTACGAGAAGCAGTTTCAGCCTTCGAGGATCTCGAGAATTCGCCAAACGAGACAAACCAAAGCTTCCGCCAGTGGGTGTTATCGAGTAGGTTAGCAAGACTGTTGCACTTACGACTCGCCACGTACATGTAAAACACCTTTGCATCGTCCAGTTCGGTTTATGAAAATTGCTGTATCGTCCGTTAAATAGGACATTTGCTCCGCGCGTCGCAACAACAACTGTTGCTCTTTCGTGCTGTTCCTTCCAGTCAAATTTGAACGGATCAGATTCCAGTCAAATTTTTTCAGAGTAGACAAAATTGCTGCTATTATTGGTTTATCGGCTCCCTCTTTGTCAATTTTGGTTACCATTCACCTGGTTCTGGTGACCCTGATTGTTGTTTCAATTCTATCTTTCGAAGTATTTGGGATAGATAGTTTGTAATTTACTGGTATTTATATTTGCTCAACTGATTTGCGATCACGATGATTTAATTATTAGTAAATGATAAACGATGATTACTATTTAATTACTATTTAATTATTAGTAAATAGTGCGTCTTGTTTTAATTCTCACTATTTTTACTAGTTTTCCTTGTCGAGTCTTTAAATGTATACATGTCTGACTAATGTCACATTCTACTCGCAGACTTCGCTTACTTCTTACGTACGTTTCAAGCGCATTTACGTGTAGAATTTATGGTAATAGATTTTCAAAATCGATGCATCTTCACCACTTTTCTATCGGGTTTCTAAATTTACGTCTGACTTGTGTGACGTTCTACTTACCTAGTGGATAGTACAACGGATATCTACCTATGTAAAGGATAAACAACTTCCCGTATCTAAAAATATCTGTCGCCGATTTAAAACATTTGATCCATTACGAGTACTACTCAATTCCGTCAGTCACGATTCAGTAATTAAAAACTATAAATGTTGCAGTTGCCTCAGTGTTGAGAACCGCGAAATATAGATCTTTCAGATCGCCTCAAAGAAATTTTCTCAATTGGTTGATTAAATAAATTAAATTTTTATTAAACTCGTTAGTTGCGCAATCGGTCTTACGAAAACTATCGAAAATACGAAACGAACGACTCCATTCGCGCCGTTGACGTTCCGAGCCGTAAATTAAACGGGACCGAATCATAGTCGGCCTCCGTCGAATAGACAGATCGAGCAGGCTTTCGTAATACTTGTTGTCGAACAAGAAAAGAAAAAAAAGAGAGAAAAAAAAAGAAGAAAAGAACCTGTGAAATTTATTGCGCAACCGTGCAATTTACGAGACAGAGATATTTGATGATGATGAAGCCGAGCGTGGGAGGGCATCGTGCTGAAAGGTCACGAAGGTCGAGGACCTTCTGCGATCAGGCCAATGAAATCTGGTTTATTAACCGTTGCAGGTTCGGCTAGAAAATGAATCGTAGATGATGTCGGAGGTGGTTCAGCGCACGGAACATCAGTGGGAAGCGTATCGGTGTCAGATTTATCGAACCGGCCGCGTTATCGGGCCGTTCGCGCGAATAATTATACAGCCGATTGTATCGCGCTGTATCGTGTGTGGGCGATCCCGAGTCCGGCAGGTTTGAGTCAGATAAATCGGACCGACGAAACCACGGTGGATAGCGACGTTCATCGAGACCTTTCGCCTTTCGTTTGCACGCCGGTCTCTTCGATTTCCATTGGATCATTTGTCGCTAGACGTACGCGAAGGCGAAGGTGTTATTTATTCCGACCAGCCAGTGGCGTCGCTATTTACTACAAAGACCGCGAGCTTTCCTCCTCTCCCTCTCCCACCCGAAGCGTTACGTGTTATTTTGGCGCCCGCTTTAACCAGACGCATATTTCACGCGTCCCACTTTCTTGCCACGAATCCGAGGCCGCGAGGCAACCGGTCTCTACCTGCTCGAAAGCAGCTCGCCTGTCGTTTTTACGCATAGCAGCGCGCCGCGAAGGCATGCACCGAACTGACTTTTCTCGTTCGGCAAACGTCGCCGTCGTCGTTGTCGTCGTCGTCGTCGGCGCGTTTAACGGTACCAGCCAGATTGGAGAACCATCCGCCCGTGCCCTGGTCGTTACGTTTGGTCCCACGAGGAACTTTGCCGCCTGGTTTACGAGGCTCTCGAATCGATAAACAAGTTCGCTTTGGGGAGAGAGAGAGAAAGAGAGAGAGAGAGAGATTAGTCCGTTTCCTCCATCCCTCAGGCAGCAGGTCTGCTAGGATTATCGGGATTACTCGCAAGGAAGATGCAGATCAATACCCCTTGTACTTCCGAGCGCGAGGAGAATAATCGCGATGCTTAACTGAATCGATAAGAGTATGTGTGTGTGTGTGTGTGTGTGTGAGTGCTAATAAGAAAAATCTTTTTCTCTGTCGATGACAAACCAGACGAACTGAACAAACAGGAATCGTATGCGTAGCCAATAGTCACCGGGCGAACTCTGTTATCGAAAAACTAATTTCCTTAATATCGTCATCGATGGTGCGCAGCTAATTAGAATCGACCGATATCATACAGAGCGAGGAGAGTGAGGTCAGTCTCTCAGGAGTGTCACATGGTACTGACCCCGGAGATCAGTGTCCAACCTCTAATTTCCTCCCGTTACCTCGTATCTATACCGTTGTGTCGTATCTATACGTGGTCACACTCCTACGGCCGACCCTCCCCCTCCCCCACCGCCCGTTCACCTCTTGCTCCTTGTGTTGTCGTCGCCTATGACCCGACCTGAATGTACACAACGGGGCCAATAGCAATTACGAGTAGCTATATGCTCCTCTTCGTGAACAATGAGCCGATCGTTTTGATCAAGTTATGGCACGGACCTGGAACAGTTCGCCTTTTCGAAACGTACACGTTCACGTATATCAGGTATACCGCGCGCTAAATACCAATCGTTCCCGTTGTCCACGGGGTAAAGAGAAGACGGAATTCAATAGCAAATTGGTTAGATTCGTCGCAGGGTGGATGTTGATTCGATCATCGTCGCTGTGTGATTTGCGAATGTTTTGTAGTTTAAGGGGATTGTACCTCTAGTAGCCAGACAAATATGTCGATATTTCCTTCAAAACAGCGCCGTCACATTGCCGTTTAATTAACGATCGATTAATTCCTTACGGAATGAAATTCACAAAATTTGTACACGCGTGTGTACAAAGTTCGATTCTGCAACTGAGCGAAATAACAACTTGGTTTGGCAACATCGTGCCGAAGGTAAATCGTCGCGCGCTTAATCGCGATTCAACGTCGCTAAACACGGCTTGTGTGTATGTATAAACAGTATAACGCAGTCGGAGACCATTGGAAAACCCGTGACAAAGATTAATCCCCTTTATTATCATTTCCGTGAAGCTGTCATTCCAGCCATTGCCCCGGCGTTACTTACACGAGCTGCGCGATCGTTCGGGAGGAATAAACGTAGCTAAACGACTGGGTAATCGTTCCATTGCCAGCTCCAATGAATACACGCCACGAGAGCCTTCCGCATGATCAATGACATCTATTCTTCAGCATCGTCGTAATTTCGCTTACTTTCTGCGAAACAACTTAATCCCGTACGTCGCGCCCTGCTCCAGCAACGATCGCGCGCGAAATCCGGAATTTAGAACTCCACCGCGAGGGATAAATCAGCAGGCAAATCGAGGCAAAAACGAACTTAAGATTTCGACTTGGTCACGCTCTGAAGCTGTAGTTTATCGTATTTCCTGCAATCACGATTTTCGAGTTCCCAGCGAGGAGGGAGAGAGGGGGGGGGGAGTCCCATAACGAGTACGAGTGAAACGACGGATGAGAAATTGTACTCGCAGAGTCGATTCCAATAGACGATTGAGATTTTTGCCGGTTCGCACACAAGCGAATTCGGAATGGCCGGATATCAACGGAATCATGATCGTCGTCAAACGGCACACGATCGCGCGGCGCGTGATGAGCTACGCCGCAAGAATATATACACGAAGAAAATTGAAGTAAAGTCGCTTAAGTGTTTACCCACGTTCTCAATTATATACGATGAACCCTTGGCACCAAAATAATTATCTCCCGCAACCCGTTACTCGGGACTCTCGAGCACAACAGAATAAATCGGCCACCTCGCGCAGCATCTCTCTTGTTCTTGTTGCACGTTTTAATAGACTGTTACACACACACACACACACATATACGTTCAGAAGCGGGTTCCTAGACTTGAGAAGCATGGAAAAAGATGCTCGAGTAGTGTAACACTGCGAATAAATTGTCACGTTCTATGAATCAAAGTAAAAGTCGTTGACGACCGAGCGTTCGCGGTACAGAGTCGCACGAACTCTTTGAACGCGAATAATTGAACGTAGAGAGTTCGTGCAGCACTTTTCACTCGCTCGTTTACACCGAGGATTTAATCAGGAACAATTTTCAGAAAAATCTGGCAACCACTTCTCGAAAATAAAAGACAAATAGAAAAAAGATTATAAAGTTTACAACACTTTGTCTAGACTATATCTGCAAACGTCTAACAATTAAAACGTGGAGAACGCGTTCCACGCGATTAAGCGATAGCTTGGCTGATTAAATACGACTGTGTGTATCGCCTAATAGCAATTACAAGCAGTTAGTATCCGAGGCGTGTAAATTCCGATTCGGTTATATGATTAGAAGATCGTCGAGCCATCGGGGAAAGTAATCAATCGGGGTGAGGAGGAGTGGCGGGGCACAGTTAACCCGAACGTAATAATTATCATGATCTCTCGTGAGGACGGAGACCCCTTCGCTTTGAGCCCCGCGAATTCCCTGCCGGTAAGGTCTGGTAAGAGGGTATTAGGAGGCTGGAATAGGAGAGCGAACGAATCTCCACGAGCGAGATTTAATGCGGGTCTTATCAAAGAATGTCGAGGTCTAGATAAACCGATATAACCTTATTCTGACATGTGAAATAGAGCCACGGCCTGGACTTCGAATAACAGTAAATCGGTTCCATTCCGTTTATACGACATTTCGATTAGTATCTCTGCCGCTGCCCTCCGCTTGCTTTGTTGTCCGTCGCTTTTTTCCTCCTTCTCCTCCTCCTCCTCCTCTTCCTCCTTCTTCTTCTTCTTCTTCTTCGTCTTCGTTTTCTTCTCCTACGTAGAAATTATTCTCTCTCTCTCGATGTAACGAAACGACTCAAGAGGTTAGACAGCTTCCTATTGGAAAACACTGTCCTCCGTGGCCGATTAGAGAGAGATATTCTAATTTATGATAGAAAATATCAGTCAGGAGATAGGCCACGGATTCTTCGTCTAACGGTATACCGGCGTACTTATTTCATCTGCACGTTTCGATCGACACTTCCAACTAGTTCTACTTTATTAGCCATTGTTCTCGCTCTCCGTACAGCGCGTTGCGGAATTTATTTGCAACTTTTTGCTTGTATTTTTAATTTAAATGCGTACGTATTGCACGAAACACAGTATCGCCTTTTTCGTTCTTTTTAATTTCACGATCAATGTCGAAAAGAGTTGGAAACACCAAATTTAAATCTTTGTTTGCAACAAAAAAGAAAATCGTATTTCAATAATCGGGTTTCTTTTCACTATAGAGATGTCGAAGCTAGTCCGTCGAAGAGAATCAGAAATGTACGCCCATAGCTGATGAGCAAAGAAGCGAAGAGTTGAAGACCTTTTCAGCGATTATTTCGTATTTTATCTCGTACACGGCCGATATACATGTGTTTCCTGCGCGAAAGCGAAAATTTAATGAAAACATTTCTAGCCAAAGGATCTGCTTTTTGCAAGTAGTCGTCGTAGAGCGTGCCGCGCGAGCATTAATGTTTCAGTATTGACGCTCATTTACGTCAAATGGAGAGGCTTTCGGCCGTAGCTGCGCGACCGGCAGCGCGCGCTTTCCAAAGAGGTCAGTCAGTCCGGCGCAATTTTCATGAGCGAAATCAGAGGACGTCACAGTGGCCACCGAAATGGTCCCAGCGACGGGGACAAACATTGACTTTTATGCCGAGCCAACTGTGAAAACGGGCGAGATAAAACGACAGACAACGACGGAGACAAAGAGAGCACGAATGGCGAAAAGGGAAATTACGACGGTGAACGAGATAAAGGAAACGATCGGGGGACAAATGATAAAATCAACGCGACGACGATTGAAAAATCGCGCGTTTCAAAGCACTTTTCGTGGAAACAAAAAAAGTCGGAAAGTCGACGAGAAGGAAATACACGGTCTGTGTTGTGTGACGGATAATTTTGTTCTTTGTTAATCTGCCGTCCAAGGGTGGTTGGTAACGAAGCATTGATCGATAATTTGATTCCAATGGCATCCTTTCTTCGTTCTCACTATTTGTTCTACCTCCTATCTCTTTCATCGCTAATTTATCTCCCTTGTCAAAGCGGCAGATGTATTTCCGCAATTCTTCAGCCAGAGGCAGAGCAGAGAATTTCTCTGTTTCTCTGGTTAATTAATTTCGTTGGGGATTTTAGTTTTGTGCACCGAAGGGAAGAATTTCGTTGCCGGTTAAATACTGATTTGCTACTAGAGTCACGCGTGTCAGACGCTTTGACATTCATCTACAAAATAAATAATTAATGTACTGTTTATAACGAAACTACACTGGTGTTACTAGATTCGTATCATCAGACTGTACAAAATTATAAGAAATAATTCATCATTCGTCGTTGATTCGAATAATTACCAGACGATCGAATCAGTATTAATTTAATTGTATTCGTACGTACAGTTCGTTAAATGAACTGAAGGGAAAAAAAGAAAGAGATCAATTATTGAATAACGTGCGGATACTGCGCGAATGAACGAAACTGTTCGTCAATTGATATATGGGGATCATCGGCAATATTCATCGGATCTTAGGTAACGATCTTGCGGTTAGTAATGTAGCTTCTTGAAGTATAGATTACCGTTAAAGGAGATCGCTATCGGAATCGGTAGACCACCCATGACGGAGTATCACGAAGGGTCGAATAATTTTTTCCACGAGGCTAGGAAGCTATGTAGCAAGAGCTCGCAGATACTAACGAATGGCTGCAACTCTCGAATCACCTATCTCATGTCGATATTATTCCTATACGTACGGCTCCTATCGAAATTGAAATGAAATTCGAGGAAACGAGTCTTTCGAAAGGGAACTTTTATACCGACGTGCAGAGACAATTTCAACAAACTGTCGCTGCACCAGGCATCCATTGTCGTCGTTTAACGTCGATTGCTATTTTTGCGAAATCGAAGCCTCGCAAACCTGTCCGATTGCCGACATCCAGGGAGACAATGGACGAGCCACCACTCGAAATAGGCAAGCCGATCGTTATAATTTTCCAACGTGGACATCACCAACTGAGGGATTTATTTCCATGCCAGCTGCACGAAAAGTGCTTATTACGAGGATCTACTTTAGTACTTTCCTTATTCGTAACGTTGACGGAATAAGGAGGAGAGTGCGATTTATAGTATCGACAAAGTAGTTTAAACGAACATACAAGAACGACAGAAATATTTTCTAAACTTGCTCGTGGTAATTTCGAACGAAGTTCATCGTCAATTAGAATATCTTCGTGGTGCAGTGGTTAATTCTTCAAAGCGGTTGAGAATTGAATTAAATAATAAAATATGTCGGAAATTTATTTGCAAAGTGAAATTCTGGTCCAAATGTTTAATGAGACGAATTCGAACAACTTGACAGGACAAAGCGTTTGTAAAATTCAAATATAACTGTGTATATATATATATATATATATATATATATATGTAAGAGGAATAACCATTGAGAGGTATAATTCGAACGAAAAATGGAGTGCAAAGTAAAGTATAAATTGCTGTACAGTCGGAATATACCACTGAAGCGAGACACTGGAGTTTTTATTTTATTTTACAAAGTTTTTATTTTCGTTCAACGATATTGAATTCGTCGTTGCACCAGCAAACACGCATCTTGAAAATTGGTGAACCGCGTTCCAATTGTACGAGCGTATCATTTGCAAACAGACGTTGCTACTTGTCCAGGGGAATTTCAGCTCTCGTCGGGTAGAATATCATTTTCAAAGCGAGTAGCCAAAGAATAACGAAAACGGGAGGGATTTCGGGTTATTGCCGGAAGGATCGTCGAAATTTTCGAAAAATCAAGACCAGAACGCACGCACACACACACACACATGCACAGAGTTCCGGAAAATGTCGGTGTATCGAGGAAAACGAGGTGAAGTCACTTTTATTCGACCTAAATACTTGAGAGCCACTCGCCGGTGAATGTGAAATTGAAGCGTGTAAACATTCAGCTTTTCAATTTCATTGTTTCAATTCTCAGCGAACAAACGGCGCGCTTTTGCAGCAAGCAAAGTGAGCCATTCTAAATTCGCCTTTACGCCGGCCGAGGTTTATCTTTCCTCCTGGCGGAAGTTTAAAAAGCCCTTACAACGTGGCAAGTGAACCGACGCGAGCCATACGTACGGCTATCACCGGCCAGCTTTCCCAAAGAGATGAATAAATAATTTCAATGGGCGAACGCTAATCCAGCTCGACGATGTTAACGTCGACTCGATCTTTTTTTGAAGAGGCGAAATCTTCCGGAAGACAGGAAGACTTCGCCGACTATGGAAACTGGCAGATAAATATATCGGTCAGCCGTCATTTTGAGGTATTTACGACTTAGAAGCAGCCAAACACGACGTTGTTTCGTTAATCCTCTGAAGGCAGAAATTCGCTCGCAGGAGGAAGAGAATCATCAATTGACTGATTAAGGTTTCATTTTATCGATCGATCGTCATTTTACGACGATTTAGAAGCAACGTGGGTGTTTCTTTTCGTGGCTGCTCCTCCGCAAGCAGAATTTTTCGTTCGCTTACAGGGAGGAGGCATACATCAGTTAACTTGACACTTGCCCCAATTGAAATCTTGGCAACTAATAACTGTTATACGTAAGTAATTATTTTTCTAATTTACAGTAACGAAGCAATGAGTGTACAAAAAAAGGAGGTAATTCTACGCATTCTTTGTGTTACATGTCCAATTTCATTTTTGGAAAAAGTGTAATCTTTCGCCTGGTGTAAAAAGGAGTCAGCTCCTTTTGCTAGTACGTAAAAATTTTCAAATTTCGTAACACGTTTGAAAAAGAAAAAATAATGCCTGATTTTTAGAATTATCCAAAAGTGGAGTGGCTACCTCATTGTATCGGTTCATCTTCAATTTTCAGAAACTGCGTGCGGTGCTTTCAAGTCGCACGACGTTATAGAGGTATTCAGCTAAGTAACGTTGAATTATCCATCGTGTAGAGCAAAGATGGACACGGGAGTTAACCTCCACTCTCAGCCTAAGCTCGAGACCGCATCAGCACGTTAATGCCAACGAAAAGGAAAGAGATGGACGAAACACGGTCGGCGAAATAGAGAGAAAGAGAAAGAGAAGCCTTTTCGCGTTATCTTCGAGAGAGTGCGCATACATTTGCCTGGTGAAGCAGTTCCGTTTTCTTCGCTTCTCTCTCGTCCCATTCTCGACCGGTAGACGAACCTAACTGTTCCGAATCGTCGCGATAATTTTGAATCTCGCGTTCGAGGCGCTACTCCCTCGCATACCGGTTCTAAATTACAGCCGCCCACGCTGTCCAGCAACATTGTCACACCACCCACCAGGCCTCTTGCACTTTCCCTTCGTCCCTCTGTCTGCTAAATCAATAGATAGCTCTGCGTGTGTAGATGGAACGTAATAAGTACACTGTACACGTTTTAAGAGGTTCCAACATTCGGAAGCTTACGTTAAGGAACGTTACGCTCCTTGTGAAAAGTATTGTTGAATCGATAACGATGAAAAGTTGTCGATACTTGAACATCAGAATTACCGACGACTAAAGCATAAAATTTTCATCAGAGGCATGATGAAATGAAAAACGATAGAGATTGTAACTTTCATTGAAATCATTTCTCTAGAAGTACACCGTCTCGCGTCTGTAAGATATTTAACAGAAATTATAAATTCGTCATTTTGACGGTTCTATGTGTTATAACTTCGTGAAGAAAAATCATACGACGATTCATTTGATCTTATTTTAAAGCCTCTACTTTTCTGAGTTGATTCCTTTTAACGATGTTTCTACATCATTTAGCGTGTAGGTGTACTTTTATTCTCGAACATTGCCAAATTCAGAATTTGAAAAATCTTCGTGCACGACTAGACTTTGCACTATGATTTTAAAGACTGAAGTCTCCCTTTTACAATGACCATTTAAAATTTGCTGTACGATTTTTTTTCGCCATTTTACTGAACTTTGAATATTAAAGTTAAATGATAAATCTTAACATTTCATCGTCTGATCATAATGTTCAAAGTTTGGCAAACTGGCAGAAGGAAATCGCGCAGCAAGTTTCAAGGGCTCATTGTAAAGGGAAGACTTCAATTTTCAACACTTTGGATATTTTATATGCTGTGTAAAGCGTCACGTTTCTTCACAAAAAAATTTCGAACAATTAATACCCGCTGTCTGACAAACTTGACTTCTAAATAAAATATTAAATTCTTCAATACCTCGAGACATCTGGAGAATCTAAGAAATATTCGCTGATACACACGTGTGATATTCTACAATAATTAACATGCAACGAGCAAGTGAGTAACTTTCACTAATTGTTAGATGACGGCCAACAGCTCAACCAGACTTACGCTTGCAACATGAATATTTCATTTTCATTTTCATACCTATGCATAATCCTAGAACTCGATATATTTCACTCGATTGTTTTCCACATAATAGAATATATTTTACAAAAGGAAATGTTTACGTTATGGTCTGTTACGTGACTCGAAAATGAAGCACAGTGACAATGAAAAATTGTCGATAATTTAAACTGATATAACTTTGTAAAAAAAAAATATTATTTTAACTTCGTCCTATTAATCTGTAAAATGGTAAAAAATACCAAACAGCGAATTTTAAGGGCTCGTTGTGAAGAGAACATTCCAATCTTCAATCATGAAAACGAAACGAAATTCTTCAATATTGTTACACGCGTTTGAATTTTCCTGCACAATGTAGAATCATCAACAAAAAAAAAAAAAAAGAACTAAATCACAACTGTCAAAGTAGAATCTTTGCGCTTTAAAGCGAATAAATTGTTACATGATTTTTTTCCACAGTTCCAAATGTCGACGATTTTTCATTGTCATTGGTACAGTCACGCTCTTCACTGTATTTTCTGGCTCCATAGTTCCAAATATTTTGTTGAAAGTTGAAACGAACAGAATAGAGGTCGAAGGTCGATAATCCTGACAATACGCGATAGATTTTTAAAAGCATGAATTTCACTCGTGCCTCCGCCATTTGCCAAATGTACACTTTGCGCGCAGTTCATTTGCATCAGTAGGTAAATAATAATCCGGTGTAGCAGTATGTAACTGTATTTCGCTTTTTTTTTTTTTCGCGAAAGAACATCCGCTGTATGTACATACATACGTCGTCTCTCTCTCTCTCTCTTTCCCTCCTTGCGGCGTTAATGACGCAATCGCCAAGAATTATACTCGGTGGAATCGTACGCGTCGCACTCGTACGCACTTCAGTTCTTCCGGTATTATTCATTCAATAACGACCATCCGCTTTCTTACTTTCCTTATTTCGAATCTCACCTTTACTGCCGTGACCGTGCACAACCTCTTAAGCGATCCAGATAAAAATAGCGGGGCCTGTTTTTATTTCTTCTACCGACGCGAAATACATTTTAAACGCTGGAAATGCTGTTTTTGGTATTAACTACTTTCGTATTTATTGTTGTTACGTATGTTCCGTTTCTCGCGATTATCGTGCTCGCATTTTCACGCGTTTTGCCTTCTACTGTTTGGGACTCGTCGAGTATTAAAATTTAAATTGTTGATAGTTTCGAACGACACTATGAGATGCTTTGAGAGTGTATCGACGCGATAGAAAGGTTTGCATCCATTTCTTTTATTTTTGAATTCCCAATCTTTTGACATTCATCTCTTCTAAAGATTTTACCTCAAAGTGGCTTTAACTACTTTGCGATGATTCGCGGACCATAACGAGTGACCAGATACGTATACTGCAATTCGTCGCTTTCTTTCTGAACTCGTCGATATAATACCAATTATTAAGTAATAAACTTATCATTCGTTTTACCTGGGTTACATTTAAATATACTTAAAACTGAGAAAATGTTGCAATAGTTCCTAAATAAATTAACGAAATCTCCAGGTTATTAAAATCGCTTGAATCAAAAATTCGTGTAAAAATGTACAGCAACAGAAAACGTTCCCAATGTACTGAGCTCGTACAAAGTTGCAGCAGAAAATATTATTTTCTCCGGCGACATTTCTCAAAGATAACTCAGAAATTCAGGCCTGCTGAAACTGAGTGACTAACCCTGTAACTTTAAGTGAGGACAGGGATTACAGGGATTGTCTGCGAATTTCTCGGCTAATGTCCCGCTTGAGAATTACCTGCTATATTTCTCGATATTCGTCGACACGGTCGTCGTTAGAGTGCAGGGACGTAACAACAGGCCAACGATCGCAAGTTTTTATTTCATCTGCTTCATCAGCTTGTTTCAAGATACGGATTCGACTCGGCGTTCTTTTCTTTGCACATCGGCCTCGCCGTTTTCGTTTCCTCGGTTGCAAAAACCGAATTCCCAGGTATCCGAATCCTTCGATACGTTACTTTTCCCGTAGTTATTGCGCAATCGTGAAAATATAACAGCAGCGCCAAGGCAATTAGCCATGTTTTTCTCCGTTGTCGCTGTAATACTTCGTAGAGGTCGCTCGCAGTTTCCTGCGCAAAACGCAGTAATCGACTCGGGAGGAGGTGTGTTTTCAAGGAGGAGAATGTTGCATCTTCTTTTCTGTTTGCGTCGCTTCGTCGTTAACGCCCACGTTATCGGTTGATACGAGCCGAAGGTTGCACGCGTGTGATTGGCAACGGGGTATTTATAGCGTGGAATTAAGTCGTCCAACTAGTTTCTACCGAGCGTCAACGTGAAATGAACATATTTAGCCGTGTGCACGTGAGAGGCAGCGGCGATCAGGTACACGGCTACCTTCCGCGCTTCCTTTAATTTCTTCATCGCAACGTCCGACCATGTTTGCCGATCGAGTTCCAAACCGGCGCTGGAAATATCTCAGTGTACAAACAGGAGATCCTCCAAAAGGGAGATTTCACGCGTTTCGATCACTCTCCTAGAGATCTTCAGTTTCAACCGAGTTGTTCAGCAATTCTTAAATTCAACGTCGTGTTTCCTCGTGCATTACAAAAATCCACGAAGCTTGCCATCTTTTTCTTTTCTTTCTTTTTTTTAATTTATGTTTATAACTCCAACATTTCTCCTAGATTCCCTCTTTCTCGAATTTGCTCTTTCCAACGGGCGATAACTGGTTTCCCGTCGGCGGCTTGCACGAAACTCCGAACAAAAATCGTCGCTGGATCGGCGCTCGCGCGCAATCGTTCGCAGGCGGATAAGGCTAAGGATAAAAGAGAGAGAGAGAGAGAGAGAGAGAGAGAGAGGAACGTTCGTCCGCGAATCGACTAGCAGTTGAGTAGCCTAGTGAAACGGCAAAGTCGAAAATAGTTTTCCCAGGTAGTTTTCGTTCCGAGGCGAACGTGACGTATCGACAAGCAGCTTGCACACACACGCCACGCCTTCCAAAGAATCCACTCGTTTTGCGTTGACTGAGACCGTGAAAAATGGCGTGCGCTTTCATCCCTGGGTCTCGTCGTCGACCCGCCGGCACACCGCAAGCAACTTCCTTGCCAGGAGGGAGAACCTCGTCGATTCGTGTGTTACAGCGCAAGCGGAGAGCACGTCTACGGCTGGATAACTCATCGTCTCGCGCGTAGAGCAACGACGTGACGAGTAGTGAGAAGATCGCGAGGAAGATCGGCAGGACCAGAGACCAATTTCCTTAATAAATGACCCTATTACACGCCGGGGAGGGAAAAACTTGACGTTAAAGCGTCTTATATATCATTGCAACGTGAAATTGGATATTTATTGGTGACAGATGGGACGTGGCTGTTCCACGGATCACGCAGCGCGATCAATCATACCGTAATACTATACACTTTAGCGCGGTGCCGCGTAATGAATTGCATCTGCAGTAATAGCGGGTCAGTGGTGGCGGCACGGCCTTTGAAAAATAACCGTAATATCATTGTTCGTACGGGGACAGAGAGGGTTACGTGTGGGATTCAGAATGCAACCGGCTAGACGCGACTCTGCTGCGCAGCCTCCTATGCATACCAGGTGGCCGAGTAATAGTGATTGGCAACGCGCTCCGCGCCGAAAAGTTAGCGGAGAATGTGAGCGAAGCAGTATGTGCTCCGTTTTTTCGAGATATGAGGAAGCTTGACGAGTGTATTGGACTTGAACTAAGAAACAATTTTATAATCTTAATTAAACTTAACCGTGTATCTCGGATGAAAACATTATTAATTTACATCCTCGGAGGATCACACCCTGTCCCCCTCAAAAGTCTCGAGACGAGTGTTACATTCGTTTCAAAAGTGGACTTTATAGAATAAAAAATCTGTCAAGTATTAATATGTAGTGAATGCAGAAAGTGCATTCGTATACTTGAAAAATTATCGATACTTGCGGTTTATAACTTTGCGAGAAGAGATCGCACGGTAAATTTGACGAGATTTTTTTAAAACGGTCATCAAAACCATAATCGATTCAGTTGCGAGAACAATTTTTCAGTGTGCAAAATTGTAAGACCTCATTTTTCAATCTTCATTTGATCACTTGTAATTAGACTCACAGCGATGCTACAACTATGATAAATCAAATGTTAGTGAAACCTAGTACGAAAATTACGTAAATAGACGTCCAAAACCATAAAGTCGCTGTTAGCGTTAAATGATTGAGAAACTTCTCCATTTCTCAAAAGAACTGTTAGATTGCGACTTATGATTCCTCGAAAAAGTTTTACCACCGCGACGAGTAGAACGCAATGCAAGAAAAGGAAGAAAAAAAATTGCTTTAAATCTTGAAATTCAAAACCAAAGTCAATTTTGCGGTCAAATCGAAAGTGTAGAATTCATCAGCAACTTTCCCTTCCATCCTGTACACGTGCTGAGCGAGCTTTCTCAAGCAAGATTTCATGGAAACCGAAGGAGGAAACACAATCATCGATGAACATTTTCACCCGCTGTTGTCGCCAGGTTGCACGCTGCATCCCGATTAATGAGACACTGTGTATAGGTGCACCTATGTCTCTCTGGTAGTCTGGCGCGGCTCCTCTCTGCCTTCTATCCTCGCGTTATCTGCTGTCTCGTTTCACTGAGTTTACATGCGACCGGTAAACTAAATGCGCGCGGAGCCTCCAAGCGACAGACGCAACGTCGCCTGGGAATAGAAACACATGCAGCCCCGATTTGATATGCCGACTGACACACAGGATCACTGTTCGAATCTCCACGGCATATGGCTTGATACAGGCGATGCGATGCGGGCCTTCGCCGCTGGCATCTATTTCCACGTGATACGTACGGGAGAGAAGAGGAGAGAGCCGAGTCGAGACCGACACACACACAAACACACACGTACGTCGGTATACAGGCCAGACACAGGGAGGCAATGAGAGAGAGAGAGAGAGAAAGAGGGAGAGGCAGAGATCGGAGCAAGAGTTATCGGTTAAGCTCGTTAAATTTAACTTTGACTTTTCGAGCCACGAGAGCCCGTGGGACGTAACGGTGCCTGCAATGACGAACGGCCTCCGCTTTGAACACAAATCACGTACGCCCTGGCCGAGCCTCCGCGAAGAATTAAATGATTCTTCTCGATCTTTTATCGGCTCGAAACCGAGGCCGTTGTAAAAGCACACCAGGCTACCTTCCGATCATCCTTCTTCCTGATTCGAGCCCTCGTACGCCTCGTGCGCCGTCTTCAACCTGTTCAACCTGCGTGCTTTCAATCATCGTCCAATCTTATTATCGTGCCGTTTCAAAGAGAGGAGCGATCGATCGATACGAGATTTTTTCCAGTTCCTACACGAGCCTACTTCTTCACCCTCCCCCCTCCCCATTCCCCCTCTCGTTCGTTTCTATCCTCGATTAATCGATTAAATTGATGATTGATACTTATCACGCAATCAGCGCAGACTTTTGAATTGTAACGAAGAGGGAAAGGTCCTCAATTGATATTTTGTTTCGTCACGAAACGTCTCAAGGCACAGATTATCGAGGCATAATTTATAATTAACGATTTTCGTCGAAAATCGAAGCCCCGCCTGTACCAAAATTAAACGCCGTGTCAACGGAATGTGTAATCCCTGTCCGTGATGGAACGAAACTGAACCTTCGGGATCTATTCTTGGCACGTATTAATGCACTGAAAATCCACCGACGATAAATCCGTTCCCATTCCCTATTTACTCGGCGAGAGATGAAATTATCCCACTTTCGAGGAGGGGGGGGGGATTCCTTTCTCTCCGTTCGTTCGCGAGCTGTTCGCTTAATGCGCAGTTTACACCGTGCGCCGGGCCTCCGTCCAATCCCTCTAAATCAAATTGATCATCACGGTCACGGAAGTGAACACCACGGCTAAACACCACGTGTCATCTCGCGTTTACGAGCCGGTGCGAAGGTGCTGCCAGCCGGCCCAGCGAAATAAATTCATTGTAGCGGAAAGTGGCTTCTCGCCACGGTGAATATTAAGGCGATAATGATAGCAATACGCTTGGTAGCAAGCTGATGATAATCACTCGGTGGTCAATCTTGGGGGAACAGGCAGCCGCAAGACAGCGGTTGCACGGCAGAGAGAGCGGTGCACATGAGCTAACAGAGGCCGAAAGGATGTCATGACCTAACCTCGGTGCTTTCGGTGCGCGGGAGCGTCATTAATACGGTAGCAATTTATTACGCCGCTGTCTGACTGGTTGTCTGGCCCGACAGTGTCTTCAGGGCGTAGACGTCGTCGTCGTCGTCGTCTGTGAGCCTGAATCTTGCGACGACAACACGTACGTACCTACACGTACGCTGGCATGCTCGACAGGAGATAACGGCTAGCAGAGACAATGCAGCGACCGGCCGCGCGAAAATTCTGTAGATGATGGAACGTTCCAAAGGACGTTTCGTGAAAAGAAAGGGGGGCCGGGGGAAAGAAAGAAAGGAAAGGGAAAAAATTCGAAACGTGAAAGAAATTCGTTTGAAAAGCGAGCAGGATCGAGAAGGGAGAGGTGTGCGAGCAGGTGTGTGCTGCTTCTATTTCCACCCACTTAAAATAGACATTTATATGGACAAAGGAGTTTGCAGTAATAGAAAGCTAACAGAAAGTGTGTACGACGAGAGGCGAAAGGCGTTTTAGACGTTGTTTGTCGCTCGCGGTGTAATAAAGACGGGAATGTTGGACGTGGCAAAGATGTTACGAAGGTGATAGTAGATTACGTTGTTTATGAAACGGTGCAGTGGTGTTGCAGGCGTATGTAAATGTGCGTGACGTGTCAAAGGACGGAAGATTTATTCGTAGCACCACGTTACGCGTTATATGTTAGACTATAATGTATCAAAGGGCAAACGAAAGTTAATTTTCTTAATAATTGATTAAGTCTCCGCTTTCGGTGCTAAGGGATTCTTAAAATTTTATAAAAAAAAAAATAAAAAAAATAAAAAAAAAAAAGAAAGGGAAGACGTTCATTCACTTATTCTTTCGCAAACTGTTGATCAAAAGGTATATTTCATAAAACGTTATTAAACTCGGTCAACGAAGTACCTGCTTTCCTCGAAGCAAGCCGATAAAAAAAGAGGTCACTCTATTCCAAACTTCGGACTTGCGACTAATCAGTTTCGTTGCGTGAAAATTGAAAGCGGGTCGTAAATTCGCGATTCTTGCCTTTTACAGTTGCTTGGCCGACGCGCGAATAATTGATAACGAGCGGGAAAGTTGCAGCCGCTTTTCGACAACAGGCCGCTCGGCCGGAAGTGGAAGTAGCGCGACTAGGGTCAGACCACTATTCGGCACAGTGGGATTCTCGGCGCAGCCAATTAGACGTTATTCAAGACGGGGACCTTTGACTCGGGCCAGCGCACAGAGAAACTGCGAAGGGCGACTTTCTCGCGTCTCTCCTTGCCGAGTAAAACTTTGTGCCTCGTCGTCGGTGATTATCGAACGAAAGTTTGTTACACGCCGATTCACGCCCGGCTGGATGATTGTTCTTCTTCCGTCACGGTGGAAACGTGGGCCAGATTCACGTGGCAGACGGGTGTACGCAAGTGTGTACACACGTCTCTGTATCAACGAAACTCGCCGGAATATCAAGAACACTGATGCATCGTACAGCGAAACAACGTGAAACTGTAACACGTACACCCTGCGGCGGCACACCGTAATAGGTGCAATGTAATTCCTCTGCGTGTCATTCGCGTGTCACTCGGCTATCCGAAATCTCGTTCCTCGTGATATTAACGACGCGATGTTACAGCCGAGTTACAGCCGAGATCCTTATTTCGCGATTAAACGAGCAGCTTGTTGCGAATTTTATTTTAATTCGGGATTTTTCGGACTCGCCGAGAGGCGAGATTAAGATAAGTGATTCGACATTTAATTAATTCGGCCAGGCAGATGTAGAGGAGGTCGTTGAGCAGGCTGTTAACGTGAATTTTTGAATCGGATCTAAGTAGATTTGTAAATTCGTAATTGATAAGATTTGTAAACGCGTGAAAATTCGTAGTTTATTAATGAGATTAAATTTTATTAACATATTACTTTGCACTGAACTAAAATTCGTTATCTCGACTAATGTAAATTTTCTTAAACACCCCGATACCAGTGTTCTCGCTTGCGAGTCCTCTTTCCAATCGGTTTCCGGTTTTTGTCCAACTCGTAAAATTCTACGATTCGGCACATCGTCAAACCATTACGGAAAACACTTGATTAATATTTACTTTATGGCCTGAAACCGACGAACAGACGATTTCATCGCGGACGAACGAGGTCCGCGATTAATCTGTCCGCTTGTTTGAACATAACCAAGCAAATTGAGTAGAACAAATTCAATATTCTAGTTTTTGAAATGGAATCAATCGGGCGAGACGTCACTGACGTTATCAGTTGATATTCGTGAATTTGAACGTAATCGATTAAACGATTTCACGCACTATTTAAAATACGGAACGAGATCGAACGGGCCGAATCGCGAGTTCGAATAATGTTATCAGATTTGAACGTTGGCTCTTGCAGTTGTCTCTCGGTAAAAAGAGGAGAGAGAAAGAGAGAGAGAGAGAGAGAGAGAGATGATACACTTCCGGAAATAGCATTGCCACGTAGAACGCTGTTTGGAAGGACGAATTATCAGATGTACGTACGTTATATGACGTCCAATGCATATCTAACGGACCTATATGTTTCACCGCGAGCATTTTGATTACGCGATAACATCTACTGTTCGTCTCTCGGTTCTTTTTCTACCTCCGAGTTCCAGGTATTGATCCAGCTTTCTGTCCGCGAGATTATTTTTACGTGAAGGCGGCAAGTTGGCAACGGCAATGATAATATGGAGGGCAGTTTTATTTTATTTCAGTCTATTTTGTTTATTCAAGCGTGAGAAAACGCCCGTTCTCGATGTCTCATTTGTTGCGAAAGAGACGTTCAAACGCGGGAAAATGTACGAGAACACGTGGAAAATATACAGAATGCACGAAACACGTTGAAATAACATAAACTGATCGTTAGACGGTGGACGGTTTCTGTGTCTATAGAGGATTTACGTGGGGAAAAAGTATCGAAAACACGGGAAATATGTAAAATAAGCGTCAGAATAATATATACAGAGTTTATCGAAGCAGATTAAAATCTTCGCAGGGGATTAATGCAGATTAATTCTTTCAATTTTCGTAAGAATTGTACGACAACAATAGAACGATTCGTCGAAACTAACACGCAGTGCCACTTTGCGATTTTGTTGTTATTTCGTGTCACAAACGGCGATTACAGTCGCGCGAAATGCTGCATTTAAACTATAATAATCTCCGTTGTGCGGCGGTATCAACGATTAGTTTTGTTAATTATTATTGCCATTTGCGTCACCGACGCAATTAATGTACCGATCGTTTCAATCAGCCAGCAATGACAATAATCTGCCAATAATTTCGCGACATTGTACTGCAACAACGTTCATTAGCTACGCGTTTTCATTTTCTTTCCCTGATGTATTTTTATTCCCTCCGCGGTGGAAGGCGAGGTCGCATTTTCGTCGTACGAAATATTATTAGAATTCCTAATGGATTTCGAAAGCAATAACACTCTTCAAATCCGAGGGAAAGAAACCTTTCTAGAAATTGAATTCAAATGAGAAAACCGTACCGTGTCTCGGCGAAGTTACATTCATGGAAATGGACGGAGAGAGTCAAGATTTCAGACGTTGAAACGAATTTCGATATCCGGCTTGTCTAAGAGGGAATTCCGAAATCGAAAAGGATTAATCGACGTTAATGAGCAGGCTAAAGCGATCGTTGGCCTTTTTAAATGTGTTTGAGAATTAATTCAAATATCCTCGACTACCGAGGATTTTAACGTTATTAGTTAGCAGCGTTTCCCACCGCGGGGAGGGGAGATTTATGAGAAAAATAGCGGAGGATAAAGTTTCACCATTTTTTATATTATTTCTACGTTTACCATGGTTTCGGCGTTACGGCGAAACCACGAATATTTCTGAATTAATGGCCACAATTTGTTTCAGATTACACACGTAAAAATGCTCGTTTAAACAAATTCAATAGTAGCCTACGTGCCTTTACACGTGCGTGTAAAAATGAAGGAACTTTTGCGTTTAGTGCATGTTAATGTTTGAAATAATAACAAGAACGTAGCGACGTGAAATTTCAATTTTTTACGAGTCTTTCGTCGAAAATTCCATTCCCTCTCAGAAGTGTGAAGCAAGCCTTTTTCTTTTTCGACTGAAATAAATTCATTCCTCAAAGGAGATGGACGTTTAAAACTGTTGTTCCTAAATGTGATTGATTAACGTTTCGATGTTTCGAAACATCACGATTCGAAGAACGTATTATTCCGAGAAATTCGTTTCCTCCCGCCCGAGAAACTTTTGAGAAGCACACGAATCTCTCGAGCACACGTGCACGAAACACCATATCCTCGTATCCAAAAAAAAAAAAAAAAAAGAAAAATAAAAAGTCCAAACGCAAGTCTGAGTTCGCGACGTCTCGCGAAAATATTTGACTAGCAATCGAATCCTTTCAAAATATTTCACTTGGCGTGGTGTAAATCCTCTTTTTCCGCGCGAGGCACGGCCGCGATCAAACTCGCGGAGTAAGTTTCCGAACCCGTTCTTTAAACAGACCTATTTCCGCGGTTTCACCGTGCCCCGAGAAACTCATCGAGAAAGCGTGTTTCAACTTTTGATACTTTGCCGCTCGTTTTCAGCGGCTCGCGAGAGAGCGACAGGGCCACACTCAAAACGTGGAATAGCGTTTGCCTGTGCGATATCTCTGGCTGTGGGTGGGGTGACAGGGGATGAAACTCGATACCGAATCCCGGCGTGATTAACGACGTTTCACGCTCGCTGGACGTCGGTTCGCGGACGCTCGGAAGGATTTGCGACTCACGAGATTTTCCTGGGGGCATCGACCTCCGGGGCTCTCCTGGTACCAGGATACCGGAGAGAAAGAGCCCTACTACGACGACCCGAGAGAGGAAGCTCGTGCACGACTTTCTCGTAAGCGCACGGCCGTTGGAATTCTTCTGTCCGACGTGCTGGTAAACGTACACTTTTTTTTTTTTTTTTTTTTTTTTTTTTGTACCGAAGATGCACTTTGGAAATCTTCATAAAGATCCGGGAATGTCACGGCGAATTTGCTTTGTGAGACGTTTGCGATATGTCACGTTCAGCTACGTTTCTCAGGGTGTTTCTCTCCTCTGCCGAGCCGTCGTCTCTATCGTGATTTCGGATTTATCCCGACCCGTTCCGATCGCTGACGGCCATCTCATTAATTCGACTGGCTGCTCAACGCCGACGCCGGGGCATCGAGCAGCCAGTCGGTGAATTATTTAAATGGTACAATCGGCGAAATACGTGGCGATGATAATGCACCGAAGGGACTATGAACGTGATTAATTGCTGGTTCTTTCTGGTTTGTAGAATTTACTTGGAAATGATTGGTCGAATATATTTAGAGAATCGACCTTCGTCTTACTTGGATTGTTTTCAATCGTTCAATCGATCTTAGCATCTAGCATCTCGATTCACGATGTCGACGGTGTCTTTCGTATCGATTTACTTTGATCGATAAAACAGTTCACTCCTTTCCTTTGCATCGATCACTGATACTTTTGCATAAACACAACGAACAGTTACTTATTGTAAAAATTAAACGAATCGTTGTTTCTGCAACAATTCTGCAAAACTAAGGATCCGACGACTCGACGTCGTTCGTCGAGAATCGTCGTCGTACGATCCATTTCGAGACGTTGATCTCCCAAACGATCGTATACAACATCCCCGTCGAACGGCCATTGAAACGCGTTTCAGCCGGGAAAACATTTCACTCGAAATGAAAATGGCCCGGAAAATCAGCGGTAAGCACCTTTAAAGGTCGTACACCGTGGTCTGATCGCGTGGCTGGCTACGAAAGAAAAAAGAGAAAAAAAAAAAAAACGTCCACGGCACGTTTCAGCTGTAACAGAAAACCGTACGCGCGAACTTCATGCGCGCGATATTAAAGACTATAACGGCCGGTCATTAATTACCGGGGGCCGGTTCCACGAGAACCCTCGCGCAGTCCGGTAGTCGAGCATTCGTCTTGGGGAATTCCTCTCGTACGTGAGAACCGAAGTCCCGGCTCTCAGTCCGGAGTGGCGAGCTCCTCCACGGAAAAGGGAGGAGGAGGTGAAAGAGAGTTTATCGTTCGCGTCGCGGGAATATAGTATCCTGGGTGACGCACGATCGGCTTCCCGGAACACAATCGTTCCTATATACCGTATTGCAGAACACTCGCCAAACGTGTACAATTATCCCCCGTGTGCCCTGTCGTCGGCTCAATTAACCATGGAATTTATTCTCTTCTCGCTGGCCGGTGTCGCCGGTGCGTTACCGGAAGTCGTGCCGCAATATGCCTTTCTACCATCGGCGTTGCTCGTCACCGTTTCCCTTCCACAGCCATGCTTGAAAACATGCTTTGTGTCTGTTTAAGGAAGATTCGTATCGTCTTTGGTCCGTTGTGAACGGTCGTAACGTGGTGAGTAACGATCGCGGTAATTGAAAGTGTCCAACGCACTTTTCGAAAATGATTAACGGAGAGCGAAGTTGAATTGCCTTGCACCTTCCTTTCAGTTCAGTCGTCGGTTAAGAGAACTAATTGTTAAAAAAAAATAGAGAAAAATAAATTGAAAGTAAAAAAAAAGAGAAAATAAATAACGTGCAACAGGCAGTTGTCAAACACTTCAACACTTTGCTCGATACTTGAATTCTAAACACCTTTGTTTCAACATCTACGAATTCTAAAGGAAGAATCAAATGTGCCACGCGCGCGAAACAAACGTAGTTGATCACGCTGATGCGATAATTGATCAAATTCCTGCTCGTTGGTGTAGCACGACCGTCGAATGGCAGACAGGCGTTGAAGAGCAGCGGACAGGCCAATAAACTTCACCGGAGGACAATCATTATCAGCAAACAGCCGAAAGGGCATGGAAAATGAAACGCGTCTGATGTTCAATCGATCGATATCGAGCAGACGATGTTACGACAGACGATCGCGTCGCGTAAGAAAATCGCTCGGGAAAATAACCACCTTGCCAGATCCCATTGTTGAGTCGCGCGGCGCGATATCATTGAATATCTCAATTATCGAGGCGTTATAACGGCCAAGTGGCCGCGATATACCGCGCTCACGATTTCTCACCATTTAAACGAGCTTCTCAATGGCTGTTCGCTCATTCGAACGCGAAAATCTTTGATCTCGAATAACAACGGTACTGTTATGTGGGACGTGGCGCGCATGGCGCGTGGGCAAACGCGAACCGGGATGCGCGCGGCAACCTTATTTGCTCGCGGGATGATTCACAGCTCTCTGTCGACGTTCCGCGCCGGCCCGAACTGTGTTCACACCGTTCGCGGCAAATTCGTCCTCCTTTTGTCCATGCGAGGCATCACTCCGACGTATCGTTTGATATATCGGGCCTCGTGTCGAGTCGTTTGCAAAATAGCCCGCTCGGCGTTCCCGATACGCCGTTTCGCGCTAAAAAGGATATCCTTGAATATCCGGGATTATTTAATCGCGAGATGTGAACAGCCGTTTCGCTCGCTCGTCCCAGCGATTTCCAGTTCGTGTTCGTCTTCGATTCTCTGTTCATTGAATCTTCCACGTTTAACGTGACCTTTCAATCAATTTGATTTTCAAGACGAATAAAAATCTGTTCGTTCCGTTCGTGAGAAATTGAAAGATTCACCGGTTGTGTGTCTAGTTCGTGCCAGATTGTTGTACAGAGAATCTTGTAATCAATGGCGAAACAATAGCTGTGATTTAATTTGATTATTATTGTTATTTATTATTTAATTGTAATAATTTATTGAAGGTTCAAACAAGCTGTAAGTTGAAATATTCATAACTGTGTTGAGTTAAAATATTCAATATAAATATCCTATTATTCGTTCTATAATTAATGTAAATAATATTATAAATATAGATAATGAAATTATATTTAGTACAGAATAAAAATTTATATATTTTAGATATAAAATTAGAAAAAAAGTAATTTCAATATGAAAAATTAGAAATAATAATCTAATTTTTAAGAAAAAGTATTGAAAATGGTAACATAAATTTCGAAATTGAATTGAATCCACATTCAAATGGAATTTTTTTTTCTAAATTGATTTTTTTATTTATTGAGAAAAATTTATTTAAATTAATATAATAAATATAATAAATATCATATAAAACTCAAATACACCAAAAGTATATGTATTTCTCGTCCAGTAATATTGAACTTTGAGACTTTTAATCATTTTAAGCACGATTATTTTGTTAAATTTTTAACAGTCGCCACGATAGTTATTCAGCGAATCAAATTCCCATTTCCACTTCTTCAATCGTAAAAAAAAAAAGAAAAAAGAAAAAAAAAGTACAAAAATCGCATGACGAAAGACAACGTGCCAGTCCACGCCAATTCGGCTGCCGTCGAAGTCCCCCTGATCGATCTTAACTATCGATATCCGTGAAACGACGGCGGCGACGAACGGAACAACGTAACGGTGTAATTAAATAACCAAGTAGCGTGGAGAATCGCATGAATTGGCTGATGAGACGAAAATAGATGTCGCTGGTTGACGCATGCCGATTTTCACGCTACGTAGCAACGTCGTTACGGTGAAATCTGAATCGGCGTGACATCGTGCTGACGCGATAGCCGCGTTCCGCGTTACGGAATCCTCAACACGCTGAATATGGATGACGATCCTCCTCCTACTAGGCGGGCCCTATTTGTGGTACATTGAGCTGTCACACCAGCCACGGAATTACGAGGGCTCCCGATGATAACCCGTTAAGCGTACATACGGATGGACGAACGAGCTGAACGACTAGCCAATGCTCGTCCTAGGATTTACACCGCAAAGCGTTATAGCGGCTTGTAATTTGCACGCGATCTCTTTGCGTGTTGTCGTTGATTCCCCTCTTCCTCTCTCTTCCTCTCTCTCTCTCTCTCTCTCTCTCTCTCTGTTTTCCCTTGTGAAAACGTGGAAAGGAGAGAAGCAACGCCGGTGCTAGCACAGCTCACGATAAATTCCCTACCCAAAGCAGATGTTGCCTCGCGTGTTAAGCCTAAGAGAAACTTTCGTGAGACAAGCTATCGAACCGAATGAAATTTTAGATTATAGATACCGGTCGTTTGGCTGGCGCGCGTTATATTTCGCCCATGGCGTGAAAGGAATTTTTAATTGATATAGGGTTGAAATCTGTATGAATATTCACTGTGAATAACACCGCGAATAATTACAAGCACGAATTGATCGGGCGAGAATTTAAATTTCCGATTGTAGATGGCAATTGTTTCAATATTTTTCATTATTTTCAAGGCAAAGTTAGTACACTTTCAGATGAGGTGCGATAGAAATCGAATTTAAATTAGCCCCGTATATGTATAATCTCACAATGTAGTTATACGTGACGTGTGTAAGTAGATACAGACAGTCACGAACAGAAACTAAAAGTTACTGGAAAGACACAGACTACACGTTCGTCAAATATTATTACAATGTTATTAAGAAATATAGATTTATTAACGTTCGCAAGTAACGAACCGTTTAAATAGTCGCGATTAATTCGAGGAAACGATGAGAGTCACACTTGAAACTTAAGGAAACGAACGCTTCGGACGATCGACTGACACAAGACGTCGCGCGCAATTGAAAATCATTACAGAAACGTACTCTCGTTGTCCACGCGCGAGAAGCTCGGATAAAGACAGGTGTTCGAAATAGCGGCGTAAAATTCAGCTTATCGGATACGAACGCCATTACTCGTGTATGTAAATGCCGCGCGAGCAGTATATGAATTTTAATACATTCGTTGATGTAACGAGGGCCGCGAACCTTGACCAAGAAAAACACACGAGGCAACTGGTCGGTGAACTGGATCTAAACGCCGATCAGGAGACATGTATGCATAATTCCCTGTGCGCGAAACCCCCCTCGTGCTCAAAAAAGTAACCCGTACTGCAACTCGTATCGAGCCGGTTTTACCAACGGTACATGGCGGCGTTACAACGTCGACTAGCTTCCTGTTTTGTGAACCGAATTTCCTCTGTTTTTCTTTCCTCGCGGGCTTTGCGCGACGCGACACGATAAGACGGCTAACTAATTTATCCTGCAAATTTTTTCCTACAAACACGCGCGTATAATCCGCGCGTGTGCGTGCTAAGTGAAATCAACGTGTTACTCGCCTGAGGGACCGCGTCCGCGTATTCCAATAACGCGCGCCGAATAAACTCGCCGGCGGTTATTTATCTCGCACTGTCAGTGCGACAGTGTATAAATTACGTTCCGCATTAGCACGCGGAATGCTGCTTGAGAAATGAATCGGCCGGCGGTTTTATCGTGGCGACACGTTCGAAGTCAGCGCGGCCTGCCCTCGACGCGCAACAATATGTCAAAACGATATTTCGCCCGATCGTTGCCACGCTCTTTTCACAACAGTCGCTTCTTCCCCTCTACTCGCTGCGAGAGTCCCCCATTCGATCGCCGCGAAATTTATTGGCAATTAACGCGTGAACAGCGATTTATCGCTGTGTGACGTGTCGAACTGGCGCGGCGAGAGAGTGTAACAATTTTTGCGAGATGCGCGTATAATTAGGTGCGTTACCCGGCCATTGCTTAGTCGTAAATCGGGTTTAGTGCTAATAGCATGGGGAATATCGAGGGAAATATATGGAGTTCGTTGATGTTCGTGTTGATGGGAATTAAACGTCTTCGCTGCTCGTTCTCGTGCTTCAAGCTGTCAAATACCTTAAATATATGTAGATTTTACTAACGAGCTTTTACCGCGATTGTCGCAGTTACTCATCGTAATACCATAAATAGTTCGATCCTCTTTAATTTTGTAAAATTATAAAATCCAGAATGTGAAAGTAGAATTTGATAATACAAATACATTGAAAGGGATTGTAACATCGCCAATAGGTTGACGAAGTAGAAACAGATGTTCGTGAAACAACTGTTATTAATCGATCGGAATTGCTCGAATGAGCAGTCGTCAGTCACAAATCCATCTCTGATCTTATTCTAAAAAAGACATTTTTTCAACCGTAATCTGTCCATATATTATAACAAATAATTGTACATAATATTTACGCTATCCTTTCACTCTCACAAGAATGACGAAAGAGTAAAGTGAAAGTATCGGTGGGAAAGAAAGCGTTCCACCCGGTGGAGACGTTCGTCTTGTTTCCGGGATTCTCTGCTCGGTCGTTTAGCCCTGTTTAAGGGTTTTTCTTTCGTCCGCCCCCTCCCCCCTTCGGCACTTTGCCTCTCCACCAACCCTACTCCTCCTCTTTCCCACATCCCGTGCAATTTCCAAGCACACTTGTCTACGCGGTGTCGACAGCGGCGCCACGGATAGAAACCGAGTAAATGGAGGAACGTTCTGGATACACGCGGCCCCCACAAAGAGACATCTGAAATTTCTGCACTCACACGAGAAACGCAAACCATGCCGGTCGGGTGGGGAGGGGGTGGGGACCGAGGGAATTAATGGCGTGTGCACCCTGGATAAAGTGCCCCTGTGTACCGCTGTGTGAAAGCACGCGCTTATCCTGCACCCTCTAGCTCCGCCCGTTGGTAGGCACTTCGAGACACACAACCAAAGAGTAAGAGAGAGAAAGAGAGAGAATCTAGATGAGCAGGAGACAGAAATAGAGTCAGGAAGAAAAAAGAACAAGAGAGAGAGAGAGAGAGAGAGAGGAAGGAAAGGAGTACTGGAGTGTAGAGTAGCAGCCAGCAGAGTCAGGACGTAACTGCGTTTAGTAAACACGGGGGTAAGTTACGTCGACGTGCGACAAACGACTCCTCCCGTGACAAAACAAAGTTTGATACGCGCGCGGAGCGAGTCACGCTGTGCCTCCTGGACTATCCGTCCTCTCTCCTTTCTCCACTTTCCAGAATCCCGCTAAGACTGTCCGGGATTTGCCACGGTGAAACTCTACCGGGGTTGTTTACCCGCAAAAGCAATTACGCGTCGTCATCGCTCGATTCCGCCAGCGTTCAAAAGAAACAGTTCTAGCGTGTGTTTTCTTTTTTTTGTTTCTATTTTTTTTTTTTTTATTTTTTTTTTCCTCCGCAGTGACGACGACGATGAGGGGTGGGGAGGTAAGACGTGAACTCGTAGAACTGCCACGTATGGTGAAATGGAAGTAACGCAGTTGGAACGTATTTTGCCAGATTTTTATACTTTTATTGGCGCGATTGGAAAAATAGAACGATAATGTGTTTTTTTTTTTTTTTTTCTTTTCAACACCGCGAACACGAAATTCCATTTGCAGCGAGATTCTGCGAGATTCCCTTTCTTTCTTCAAGTTTCAATGTATCGTAATCCCTGCCATTGTATCGCTGCATAGTTGTAATTCACCGTGAGTAACTGGAATGGAGCGGTTGAGTGGAACTATTACGTTACATCACTGCAAATCTTCCAGTGCGAGGCAATTAGTTGGCGGTATATAGGACGAGTGAAGTCAATGGGTCATAGAACGGCGTAGTTTAGTATAAGTTTCGGTTTAGTATAAGTTGCAGTTACAGGACGGATCTTTGGTACATTACCTCTTTCTACCAATATCTAATTCAGGTCTAACGGTGCCGCAAGATTGCCTGCGAGAGACTCGAAAAAAAGGATCGCTTATCGCCCGCAGCCAACGTCACGTTCCGACGAATTGATATTAATAACTCTTTATCACTTGTCACGGATCGTTGCCGTATTCTGACATTCATGCGTGTCGAATATATTTCGTCAAAAGTCTTGCGATTGAAATTGCCGGTAATTTCTCTTTTGCCAGTGACGTTTCACACGGTATTAATGAAACGTAGTATCGTGATCGAATCGTGCGAATTAATTGATCAATTAATAAATTAATTTAAAATACGCGCTGATGATTACGCGCAGACCGTATCGATTTCAACCAACCTGATCGTTTAAGCGTCTCGGTAGCTGCATGTAATTTCCAGTAATCTAGATACCGATACACGCCGATTGTGTTTCGATTTGTCTATCAACCTATTGTACGCCAACGATCAGATTCGAGGGCTTCTATTCTTGAGATGATTGACACGTCTATTTACCATTCCCGCGGTCGACAATTATGCGATGTCAAGCGAACGCGTGCTGAAAACGATCGGACATCCTGATAGTGACAGTGATAGTGCAACTATCGTATCATTAACGCATATTTAATTGAACTCGCCGGGGAATCGAATCGGGGCATTAGCGGGGCGAAATTAGTCGAGTGAAAGCGTTCATAGCGAAGCCTTTCGCAACGTTGCTACCGGTGTTATCCAGAATTTGCAATCACGACACTTCTTATTGATCGATTGGATGGCCTTTTATCTTCGACTAAAATTCGAGAATTTTGACGATATCTCGGTTTATTTCTAAATTACGAACGAGAGTAATTGACGAATTTTGAAATGTTAAACTTATAAATCGTGTAAACTCGAGAGTCGTCGCTTGTTTGCACAAAGTGACGTGATGATTTAGGTATTTCGAATATTTTACACTTGTATTAATAATCATTTAATATATCACTGACTAACAATTGAAATTAATTAACAGCTGATATTTTTACTCTCGATTCCAGTTTCCAAGCGTGACATATTTGCCAAATTGTTAAACGAAATATCAGGTATATTGCACAATAATGTCCAAAGTATTTAATTTCGATTCAAGTGCTCCACGCATTCCACACTTATTTATTATATTCCGACGACTAATAGCGACAGCTATCGCAGCCATCTGTTACCCTGTCAACGCGCTCACAATTGACATTAATATGAAATTATGCAAACTAACGCATCGCCGATAATCAGCGACTCACGTTACATCGAACAACGTCGAGCAGACTCGCTTAATTGTCCTGCGATTCGACACAAGCATTCGACGACCATGATATCGAGAACCAGATTTCCTTCGCTGGAGGAGGAGGAGTTCCCTCTGCCTTTCGTGAACCACGAAATTACGAGTTCGCGGCACGGTCTCTTTGTTCCCGTTCGAACGATTAATTATACTCTCGTCGAGAAGACTTTCTAGTGCGTCGAATCAATCTGCGTTCTCATCGGTTTACCGAAAGTCGCGTAAATTAATTACAGTGGCAACAAGCAATCGGGGATTCGCGGTTGTTAATATGGCGGCTGCTCGCAATCGATGAACACTTGCTTTTATGCGAAACATTGACCACCATCTCGTGAAATAGATCTCATTGTTTCAATTTCGCGTGGATCGTGGCAAACAGCGTTATCGAATATTTGCTCGCGTATCTTGCAAGTGGATTTGGTTAGATTTTCGTATTTAGTTTAAAAATCGTCAATTTCCTTGGTTTCGCTGTTGTGAGATGAAAATTGCGACCCAAATTTTTACGATTTTTGAATTGTAAAACAAATTAAATATCACGTGAAATAGATCTCATTGTTAATCTCGCGTGGATTATGGAAAACATATCGAGTACTTGCTCCTGTATCTTACAAGTGGATTTGGTTAGATTTTCGTATTTATTTTAAAAATCGTCAATTTCTTTGGTTTCGCTGTTGTGAGATGAAAATTGCGACCCAAATTTTTACGATTTTTGAATTGTAAAACAAATTAAATATCACGTGAAATAGATCTCATTGTTAATCTCGCGTGGATTATGGAAAACGCGTCGAGTATTTGCTCGTATATCTTACAAATGGATTTGGTTAGATTTTCGTATTTAGTTTAAAAATCGTCAATTTCCTTAGTTTCGCTGTTGTGACATGAAAATTGCGACCCAAATTTTTACGATTTTTGAGCGTAAAACAAATTAAATATCACGTGAAATAGATCTCATTGTTAATCTCGCGTGGATTATGGAAAACATATCGAGTACTTGCTCGTGTATCTTACAAGTGGATTTGGTTAGATTTTCGTATTTATTTTAAAAATCGTCAATTTCTTTGGTTTTGCTGTTCAAATAAAGATTGTGACAATACGAACTTTTATGAGTCTTGAATGTAGGAAGGATTAAATATTACAGAGTGTGGTTTTTCAAAGCAAGCTTCCTTTCAGAGTTAGATTCAGAAAAAAGAAAAAAAGAAAAACCAAATATAAATTGAACGTTGTAACAACAACAGCCAACGAGATCATCGAATATACAACACGTCCGCAAAAATTCGCCGATTCGCTGTAAATATCAGAAACTCGTCTCAGAACGTCTTTTCACCGTCTCGCGAGCGTTCTGCTCGCGCCTGGCAGCTCATTTTAAACAGGATTTCTCTTTCACGGTTTAAAGGGCCTTCTCTCCGTTCGACTGGATATATAAGTAAATAGGTGAGCAGTGCTCAGGCGGCTTGAAAATTCATCCAATAAGAACGCCGGTCTCCCTATCAGCCGGGCAGAGGCACCGTTTAATCAGGGCGGTGAAATGAAACGCGACTCGAACGCGATGAGCGCGTTAATAAAGATCTTTAAACGCGGAGCAGTACGGAGGCAGGTTGCACGGCGTGTATCGTTCCTCTCCTTTCTTCCTTTTTCGTTCTTTTTCTTCTTCGTCTTCTTTTTCGTTTTCGAAAGGCTCGTGCCACTCCGTGGGCGGTAGGTGGCCGAGGACATTGAGAATGAAACAGGTAGCGAGCAACAGACGCGGCGATAAGAAGAGGAGGAAATGGCGGGCAGGTATCGCGGAAGCGTGCGTGAGCGGAGCGCATTTATTGCCACGGCGTAAAGTAAAATTACCGGTGTAACTGCTGTTACAGCAGCGATGCAGCCGCGCTTTTTCTCCTTTCATCTGGCCGTTGGCCGCGTGTAAATCCCCCGTCGTTTTAGTGGCAACTGAAACGGAACCATTTTCGGTCCCCGCCGAAGAGACTGTGCATAACGGTACCGTACGCAAGCGTTTCCCTCCCTTTGGTCTTTATTCTCGCCCCGGTGTACGTTCGAATCTTGGGAACGCTCGTGCGCGGAATTTCTGTGTTGTACGTTTCGCTGTTTTTCGCCACCGGCTCGCACTCGCGAGGAACGGCTCGCTCGCCCAGCTTTCGAACGTATTAGCGAGGAAACAGTCACGTTCCCGGTTAATTGCTAAAGTCATTTTTACACCCTCGCCACCTGTTCCCGCGCCTTCATACGAATATTTTCTTCCCTCGGCCTGTGCCAGTGTTTTCACGTTCCCGGTCAGCCGCGTGCTTGGCGAGTTGCAATTTCAAGTCCTAGTCATTGGTGGGAATTATTGGCGGAAACACGGAGGGAATTGTCAGAGTGAAAAAGGAGTTTAGCATGTACAAGAGCGGGAACTTCCGCGACTTTAAATGGAAATTAGAATAACTTCAATGATATTACGCGGCAGCGGAATATACCAGTCGGATATATGTTCCGCAGTCAAATGAGATATGTAAATGTAATAATCGAGTATTATCATAACGTAATATGTAAATGTAATAAAGTGTAAAATGACGTGTAAAGTTTAATAAATTGCAACGTAATGGAACCGTGAGCCGAATTAAATTATGATCAACTCTCGTTTCACGTTATAACGATTTCTTAACGCGTGTATAATGTATGATGAATGAATTACGGGATGCTTCGACGAATCGGACGATAATGGAGAATTCTTTAAAGAGGATTACCTTGATTTTCGCGTTCGCTCGTTAAATTCATCGTTTGAAAATTAATCTTCGTCGCGCGAGTTGCACGTCGCGGACTGTACCCAAGGCTCGTGGAACTTGTAATTTTGATTTCTCTTCTGTCCTGGCGCTTTTCCAATTGATCACTTTCAAATCAGTCGTTTATCTCGAGTTACGCGTCGATCGTATCAAATCGTGCCGAGCTTCTAATTAATAACTAATTAGCGGTGTGTAGTTCTTTGCAACGAGCCGGCATACGCACGTGCGCATACATCGCCTAGAAGATCCGCCTCGAATTATTAATTCGATTTGATCAACTACCATGTAATTAATTCGCCTTTATAAATTCATTACATTTAACGTGTACATTAATACACGGTCATATAGTATAGAAAATTGAATTCCAGTGCTCTCTGGCGTGCGCTCGAACACAGGCTCTGCATACCACATTTGCGCGTTTATACCGCACGTGAATGATAGTGACAGTAAGAGTCTGCGGGAACGCGGACGGGAGGTAGACGTCGTTGCTTAATCTTGCAAATTGCCTGCAGCGCTTTTTATCGACCAGTTTTTACCCTATCTCTTCATTCACGGAGAGAAAGCAGAGAGAGAGAGAGAGAGAGAGAGAGAGAAACAGAGAGACAGAGAAAAGAGAGACGCATCGGCCTAGAATCCCTAATTGAAAATTACGCGAAAGATTTAACGAAGCAGAATTTACGATCGTTTACAATCAAGAATTTCCTTTGTCCTTCGTTTCTTTTCTTTTTTTCTTTCTCTCTCTCTCTCTCTCTCTCTCTCTATTTTTCTTCGATGGGAAAAATGAACTAGCCAGACAGACTGAGAGGCAAGCTCGGCCGCGTATTATGTTTTGCTTTTATTTCTCGAACGCGGCCCGACTGTTGTTCTTATCGCGCGATTTCTAAGGATCGCTCCGTGTATTCTCGCGCAACCCGCCTCGCCGGCGATAGAACACTCCCGCGGGGAGAGTTCGACGACTTCGTCGAATCGCCTGGAGCAAGTTTGACTGTTAGCCAGCAGCTGCCACGTTGCGTGCACTTTCGCGAAATTTCGCTTTCTTGGCGGTATGTGCGGGCGTTCGACTCGAGAGAGAGAGAGAGACTAGCTGCCGGACTCGTAATTGCGTGCTGCTAACAGACCGTGATAAAGCGACGAAACAGACGCCTCGACGAAGCAGACGCGGCCTATTTAGTACATCCTCGATTGTTCAGTTCGAAAATTCGCACGCCGCACGTCGGTTGGATCGAAATTTTCTCTCTCTCTCTCTCTCTCTGTCTGTCTGTCTGTGATTTCTATTCCACGTGGAATACTCGTCTGCGGTTTGAAACTCGGTATCGCGGAAGGGGCGTTTTAGTAAAGTCGTTTTCGCTGAATTCTTCGTATTGTATCTGCTCATACAGTAATTTTTGTAGGACAATTATGTAGGTCCGAAGCGGGTTCTTTAGCGAGTTATAAAGTGTTACCTACGTTCCTGGGAATGACATGATTTTGCATGTGCGTTTCAGCAACTGTGTTAGGTTATCGAATATATTCTATGTTCTCCGTGTGAGAACATAGAATGCAGTTGATCCCAAATAGAATCGAAGATTAAATTAGGGAACCTCGCGCGATAAATTGTATTATTTGAGAAATCACTCTGCTGTTTAATCAACTGTTAATTTAATTTTTGAAAGTATCCCTCAGTTCCAACGAAGAACGCGTAATCTTCGGAAACACTTCATGAAACAACGTCTACTCCAGTTGTTCGAAATCGAGTGAAACCGTGCCCCGGCACCTCGGCTGAATGAAACAGTAACCGAAAAGAGCATCGTGTTCGAGCACCCGTAAAGATCTTGCGGTTACGGTGTAATTCAAGGAAAGCAAAAACTGGCTCCCAACCGATTTCGATTGCCGATTCTGTGCACCGGCCCGTCAGAGAGGCAGCCAACGGTGAAGTGAACGGCCAGTGTGAAAGAATGGGGCTACCGGAGAAACAACGAGGAAGAGAGTGAGTCAGAGTAGATGAGGAGGAGGAGAAGGAGGAAGAAGAAGACGAAGCAGAAGATGATGATGAAGAAAAAATAAAAAGAAGGCCAGGAGACTTTCCGTTAGCTCGTAATTTTCGGGTCCCAGAAGTTGCAGCATTGGGTGGGTCAGGGGAAGATGGATGTCCCTTTTGGTTCGCGCCGTGTTCGTGCCACTTTGATGCAAGACCCAGGCGCGCCGCTGAAGAGAGGGACCATTAGCGGAGCCATTTGAATATTTGCAAAGGGTGGAAAACGCGAGCGCTAAGGTTAAAAAGATGTGTGTAATATAGCGGTCTGGCGTTTGCTTCCACTTCTGCCTCTGATACTGTCGCGTCGACTCCTTTACGGGGGAGTAACGGGATCACCTGGGTAACATCCACTCGAAACTTCATTTTCAAGCTTCACTTAACTCTGACAGTTTCCAATGAACGCGGCAACCCGGTTTGTAAATATTTGACGTTTTATCTTTGGCCTCTCGCGCTCATGTCACCGATGCCGCGATAATATTCAACGCGGTCGCCGTACATCGAGACGTTTTAACACTGTTACCGCGAGACACATTTTTTTTTTCTCGATCGAATTTTCAAACGTTCGAGGAAACTTTCCAGCCATCGGAGCGCGTGTACAAGTACGAGCGAAGGAATATTATTCAGCGTGTCAATTTAAATCGATCGTTCGTTGCACAGCGGTTTGCACGTTACAATCGTACCGAATGTTTTGTCGTTTCTGCTTAGTTCGTTGTGTATCGGGTTGGCCAAGAGTTTCTTTTTTTAATAAAACGTCGAAATGTAAACAAAAAAACTAATTTCACTTAGTCAGAAACACGATTTTTTCATTGTGTTTTAAAAATTATTTCCTCCAAACGTTGACTGCCAGAGCGTTCGCAAAAAAAAAAGTAATGTGTAATAAAACAAATTACTTGGTTTAGTAGGAAGTGATTTTCAGCCCGTCCCGTATAAAATTGTCTACTCGACTTATACTCGAGCAAAATTACGTTCGACAATGAAACACGACGGTGAATATATAACAGCTTGAAGACAAGTCACCTCGCCGCGAAATAGATGCCAATTTTCAATGCTAAACTTGAAACGATCGTTACGTGGAATGAGCTCGTGCATTCTTTCGGTTACGCAAGAAACACTTTTTACGTACGACGGAGTGTAAAGGAAATTACAAGGTGTCTTGCGAGAATTTAATTGCGCGGGCAATTTGAAATTAAACTCGAGGGAAGGGAATCTATGAAGTTGTTAGTCACGATCCTCGAAGCTGTCCGGCTTGACCGTTTCACCTTTCCTTCTTCTCCGGCTCGTTATCGTCAAGTAGCGATTCCGAGTGTCTTTCATTACGTGCCGAAAACCTGGCAACTGGCCTGATTGGAAAAAAATTTTACGTTCAAGACACCAACATGTCCGGATGATTTACGCGCCATCTACAGGCACCAAAGAGCTATTCCTACGCCAGCTGCAGTGTATAAAACATTGGAAATATCTCAACTCACGTGTTGTGCGCTACGTGCCACGTATGTACATAAATTAAGTCCTAAGTTTAAGTAAAGAGAAATGGGACATATAGTTTTCGTTCTCTTTCTTTCCCCGAGCGTCAGAAGTGGACACGAACGCGGAGAATAATTTCCAGATTACCGAAGAGGTTGCAGTTCACTTCCAAACTCTAGGCGTTATTCGTAATCCTCTTCGGTCGACTGCTGTTGCCTCCCGGAAGAGACTGGCAGTGTACCCTGCAGGCATTTCAATCCTATTCGTTCTTCCACGCCGGTGATTTGCAATTCGCGACACTTAACAGATCAGAAGGAAACCACCGATACTCGCCCGATGTTATCAGGATTTTCGAGGAAATCCCCGCCGTCAAGACGTTTCACGTTTCGCGAATCGATTTTGTACGCGACCCAGTTCTCACGATTAGGTCGCCACGCGAGATACCCCGGATTTGTAGTTTTGTAGAATTACGAAAAGCCCCCCCCCCCAGGGCAGGTCTTCTGTTTATTTTCCAGGAAATTTCGCGTACCTTTCCTTTTCGCGAGAGTTCCTTTACCTCATCGCGCGAAACCAACTAGTTGCTAAAAGCGTTTCAAGAATTTATGATTGAGCACCTGAACACACGCTAGAAACTACTTTTTAATACATACAAAAACGCTCAGCTGAGAACTTCACTGCTCGGTCGTCGTTAAGCTACGTTAATTTTGTTGAAAAATTCACACTATACATCCGCGAATAGCCCGACAGTTTCGTAGGAATTGGTAATCTTTGTTAACTAACGAGGGAACAAATGTTTGATTATTCGCGGATGAATACGAGCTGTTTCGCCATTAATTCCAGCTGCCTGCGTTTCATCTATTTTGCAATGTATTTCAGCAGTAATTGTAGCCGCGGGTTGTGAGAAATAGTAATGAGTAAGTTCTACGAATGACCACCGAACAATCGCGATTAACATGTTCGGAATGAAGCGCTGGTTTTCGACTGTGTTTTGCCTGTTAGTCTTTAACGAGCTATTATCTTTCAGATTAAAAAGCAGAAGGAAATAAAATTGCTATTTATATATATCTCACTCTCTATTGGAGAATTAATAAAATCTACTTCGTCCGATCCGTATGAAATCCTAAGAATCAGAAAAATTGAAAATAGGGAAGAATTATGAATTCTTTTTCAATGAACTGTGTATCGCTTGATTCACGATGAAGAATTAATAAACTGAAATTCGCAATTCTCTTGATCGAAAAAACTATAAATTTTTATAGTTGCGATCACGTGGCGGGCGAAACGACGCCATGTGAATACGGAAAAATCTGCATTCTGGAGGCGTTAAGAAAAAAAAAAGAAGAAGGGAGAGGGAAAAGGTTTCCGTTTCGTGGAGTTCCACGTTCGATCTATTTTGTAGGAAAGCGGAACCGGCAACGGTATTAAAAGTAAATCACGTATTTCCGGATGTTTGACTCCGTATTATCCCTTTCTTGCCACTTCCACTTTCCGAGCGTTTCAAGGGAAAAGTGTGGAAACTTGGCGCAGAACAAAAACGTATTCGAAGGAAGTACTTCATCGTATCAGCGTAACAGCTTTCAATCTGCTAAGCGTTCGAATTACGCTTCTTGTAGCTGGCTGAAGGGGGGGGGGGGGTGGAAGAATGTTTTCTGACGTTTACGACGCCATCGAAGAACTTGCTTTTCGAGTAATCTCGTGTCCCATGGCTATGCAGAGAAACTGCAGATAATCCCTCCAGTGAGGTAGTCACGTTACGGTACTTTTTCCCCCTGGGACGTTTGTCAAATTCAAATTAATCCGTTTCTTTCGAACGTGACGAAATGGCTCACGAAAATATTTGGCACCCCTCGACACATTTTTGAACATATTGTGCACATGTGTGAAAAAAATTATTGAAAATGTCATTCCACAAAATTTGAAACCAATTTCCGGTGTAATTTAATTTTTTTATTCGTTCTAAATAGAACTATTATATGAATTTATATCGATATTAATTATTCAGTTAAAAAATTATTTGCACGTTCAACGACTTTTAATAATTTTTCAATAATGTATTTATTAAATATTAAAGCAATTTTTGTGTCAGCACAAGTGATTTATCGAAAATGCACGTTTTGTCAAAAATTAGGAAAACCAACGTCACAATTACAATAGACTAAGAATGGTCATGTGAAATTAATCCAACGAATTCAATGATTCAAATATTTCTGTGACTTGTCTTGAGATTTCTGTATTCGTTTATCATTACAGTCTTCGTAAGTGTTTAAATATTTTTACGAGCAGCTGTACATCGCGCGTTGTCGTTCGAAATTTCTTACACGAACGTTTCTGAACAAAAATCCCGCGTGAAAGCCTCTGTTACATCGATATAACGAGAAATCTATTTTATTAATATTAATTGATGCTTCGACTTGCCATTAGAACGAGTATTAGACTCGAAATTCATCGCGTTAGTCACTTTCGCGGAGTTTCTCGAAGCGCGAGAAATGAAGCAAATACTGGGAGGCGTGAAAATAAATATCGTCCCTCCCATCTCTTCACGGAATTCAATTTGACCTCCATCCAGCAGTTTTATCTTTCCATTAAACAAATTGAAAGCCACGTCACATCGTCGCGTGTAACACACGCGCGCAAGTCAAACGTGTCAAACGGGAGTAGCGATCGTTCTCGATTATCTCTTTGAAGAACGTGTACTCGATTAATGCCATTTATTATAAAAATTCAAAAGTGTTGCAAAATTGGCCGCTTGGCGAATGAAACACAATTAAAACGTTTCAAATATTTTGGAAATATTTTTTGTTTTTTTAAATGGAAAACAAAAAAAAAAAAGAACTTGAAATTGCGTAATTGATTCTCGATATCGTAGTGCTGCAGTTTCATTGTACCATATCTCTTTGTTAAAATTATACAACGCAAGTAACACACAAGGATCGAAAAGGATCGTAGATTTCGTTACGGGACATTCATAATTTTTTCCAAGTGGAAGAATTCCGCAGAGGTTGCCATTTACGTTTTATCACCTTTTGTGAACGAAATTCCCGTAACTTGTAAATCACACTCCTCGGGCATATAATCATGATAAAATACCGGAAAGATGTTCATTCTACGATAAAGGTCAAGACGAAGAGATTTCAACTACACTCCCTGGAAGAAAGCCACATATTCTACTAAGGATTTCTAATGCGTAATCCATGTTCGAGATGTAACGAAACAACTGCGTTGTAGATTCTTTGATACGCGTGTACGTATCTTCTTTGAAAATGGCCGGAGATCTGAGGCCGATATAAAAATTGAAAAAAGAAAAAAAAAGGAAAAAAGGAAACTTTAGATTAACAGTTATTTCTCATCAGACCGTGCGTCTCTGGAGAGTGAGAGAGAATCGTGAAACCGCGAGATAAAAATATACACACACACACACACACACACACACACACACACACACCATTCGCGTCGTTGCTGCAAATTTTCCAGGAAATTTGTAAAATTACATGGGAATATATATTGCGGCGTGCGTACACGCATCCTCGTTCAAAAGTTAAGGAGGTTAAACGATTGGGAGATTACTGTTTCGATACTCCGTCGACAGAATAAAATCGATTCCTAGAATAGTTAATGTACTGTTGATATGAATTGACTGTTTCGATTATGATTTGGCATTTGAATCTTCGTTCAAATAAGAAATGTTGTTTTCTCAAGTGATGTGACAAGATTAATATTGATTCAAACATTCTTGAGAGAATAATATTTCTGAATGAAATTAAATGTGTTTTCAATGAAAAATATATATAATTTTTCTAGTAGTAGATAGTGCAATTGTTTCTTTAGAAGAATATCAAACAATTTTTCATAATTTTGTATAAAGCTTCAAATTTTATATAGTACTTATAATTAATTTCACGATTTATAAGACTTAATTTTATATAAGATTTATATATAGTTTTATCAACAATATCTGCATTATTTTATTCTATCATCTTTCGTTAATAGATCAGAGATCATATCCATCTCATCACTCTGAAATTATTTTTCATCGGAAAAATCATGATACGTACGCTTTTATATTCTTTCCTCCAAGGTTTACCAAATATTACACAATATTACATCTATATCTTCAAGTTATTATACACGAAAATTCAGGGAATATACTTATTCCTCGTAATGTCGATATTCCTTCATTCACACGTTGTGGTTGTAACAATTTTCCCACGAAATTCATTGTTCGACACTGCACAGCGCGGAGTGTTAGTAGTACTTAATAGTAACGATAGTATCAGAGAAGCGAACGAGAAAAAGAATGCAACGTGTGTGTGTGTGTGCGCGCGCGCGCGCGCGTGTGTGTGTGTGTGTGCGTTTCCATGGCTGAGAAGCACGAGCCAAGTCCGGCACTTCGTTATGAGACTCTCTCGCCTCTCGATTACGCGAGGCAGATGTGAACAACCTTCGTTTATTGCAGTTGATGTAAATATTACATGCTCGTTAGCGATAGATCGCGTACACGACAGCGGCGTATCGCACACATCGCCGAACCCTCCAGGGAATTTTACACGAAACGTGTCGATTCCATTCTTTCTGCTCACGTTGCTGGAAATATTACCCAAAGAAAGTTGTGTGTAGCAGCTAAAGCGTGCCATTGTTTTTGAAATTACATCGTGTTGCGTTTGTTATGTTACACGACGACGATCACTCTATACACTCTCGACTCTCGCAGAGAGGGAGATGAAAAGCCGAAGAAAAAGATTGGCGCTTTAATCGTACGAGTAATAATCGTAAAATCTAAGGTAAATACTAAACCTCCCTTGAAATTAACCTTCCGCGAGTGAACTGGATCGTTCATGACCAGAAAGGAATTTTCTACTTGAATTCTTATTGGGAGAAAGTTTCGAACATCGAACTCGATGAACGATTTATACGATACGCAAAATTTCCCCTCCATTTTCTTTTTTGAGAGAGTAGAATAATAATAGGAAAAAAAAAAACAAAAATTGTACCTCGACGTAAATGACTTAGATTGCCAATGAAAAAGAATGAATTTGCTTGGTTAGGCAAGTAAATTTGTCAATGGTGAAAATACATTCTCTCTGAGTGAATAATCAATTCTGTTTTATATCGTGTGGCTACAACTATAGCAAAAAAAAAAAAAAGAAAAAAAAGGAAGAAAAAAACTGTGTTTGATCAAAATTTTTAGCGCTAGAAACTAACAATTTTGCAATAAAAGAAGGTTATTTTTGTTAGTTTCTTTTTTATATTTTTTTAAAGGCCATTTTATCGCGCATGACTGAATTTGCCTCGTCACTCATATCGTGCTCGATATATAAAAAAAAAAATACATATTTCTCCACCGCGGCACGATACAAACGATTGAATTCAACATAAACGATCCGCGTAAATGTAGACTTCTCTATTTCTCATAATTCTCTCTTTATTATTTTATGATCTTTGAAGATTAAAAAATAAACAAATAAATTGGTTCGAAGCGAAGTACTTTATGAGTTTGCTGCAACTATATAAAATGGACGATAAATTTATGACTGAGACAGATGAGAAATCGTGAAAAATATGAAATATTGTGAAAAATTTCTTGACTTTCTTGATGTTTATGTCTTTCCTAGATTTTTTTGGCGCACTTGTACGAAAAACGTCCTTAACGTGACTTAATTTTCAACTAACGCTTCAATAAATAATCTCTCTACACGTACGCTTGAACGCTGAATTAAACTCGCGGAAGAATGGAATATATATCGTTAAGGCCGCGAGATTATCTTTTCGTTGAGCAAGTTTTGCTCAAAGTTTCCTCGTAAAGTCCATCCGAGTGAATGTGTACCAACGCAAACAACTTGAGCAACATGGAGACCACGAGAACGGAACGTAAGATCATGTAATTACAGTAATTGTATCGCCAAATGTAGCATGATCGTCAGTTATCTCGTGACTTTGATTTTTTATCTCCATCTTCGCTTCCTGCCTGCTGCTTACGTACACACGGGGGATCATTTCGACTCGAGTCAGACTTTCAAATTAATGTCTACCGTTATGCGGTAATACGTTTCCAGCTAGTTTTGATTCTGATTAAGCAAGCTTCCGGACATTGTTCTCCCAATTATCGCGATCGAAGATGTCGCAATGCACGTAAAAGCAGCCCCGAAGATCAGCATTTCGGCTATACAGGAAGTCGGGCGCATGTATCTCGGGAGCCGTATAATTACTTAATTAATTCCATCGTCGTATTCAACATCAGATAACTCGTTTCATAATACTCTTGTATCTCCCTCTATCAAACGTCCATCCTCTCCGTTATTTTACAGCTTACGAGCGACTTCTTTCTTTCTTAATCTGCTCCGATTCCCAAGAAGCTTTACGAGCCTAAAAATACGGTTTTTCCAGATGGAAAAAAATTTTCACTCCGTCTTGCGACAACACTCGAACAACTGTGACAATTTCAGAGCTCAGAGTTATCACGAAAGGGGGAAACTTCGTGAAAATGGAATTTCTCAGCAAAGGAGAGATCACGGTGCGTCTACCATTTTTTTTTTTTTTTTTTTCACGGAGGCGTAATACGATCCCATTTAGCGACAAAATTCGCGATTCAATAATGGTAGATCCGGCTGGAAATACGGAAGCTCGCCACTAGCGGAGCCATCAGCGCGGAAACAAAAGTGGCTCGAGCACGTTTTCGGAATTCCACGTTTAAACAACTTGGAAAACACTTTGCGTGTTCGCTGTGAACGCGGTCAGATAGAGCTCGGCCCCGGAACAAAGGCGACGAGTTTAGGATCCGAGAAGTCGCGTCATTCAGGGGCGGGGTGGCGTTATCGCGACAACGCCTCGCCGTGGAAACGATCCGAGGCAATTCCTTGAACAATCAGCTCGGTACATCGGCGATAATCGCCAGCAGCCAGGGTTTTCAATCCGTAACACCCTGGTACGTACACTGGTTTGATCGTCGATTTCGGGGAAGTCCAGTCAGCCGGGTTCAGACGCCGCTTCGGGGCTGTTGCTGACTTCCTGGCCACGACACACGACCATATCAGCGATATAACAGTCGACGAACGTCTCGAGGGTTGGGCCAATTATTTTTAAGCGAACGTGTGCCGTTCGTTTAAAAACAATTCCTCCGAGTGGACGCGTGTCTCCTTCGATCGAACATGGTTTCCTCGTACAATCATCTTCTTTTCTTTCTTTTTTTCTTTTTCTCCTTATTTGCGTTCGATCGAGACGCTGTCCTGATCCTTTCGAAGACGAAAAGTCGAACACCGTGCACGTGGATGATTGAATCAACTAATCCGATATTGGATATTAGTTCTTCATCACCGTTAACCGTTAACGTGCGAGTCAAAGAGGATTATGAACGAGGCTACGTGCGCACATTCGCGCGTTTCTTTTTTTTTCTGTGTGTGTGTGTGTGTGTTTTATTAATCTATGCAAATGGATCGATAGCTCATTTCTCGCGACACTCCGCGTTATTAATTTTTATCGCTTCTAGGTGGTATTACCGATGGACTCGACGCGCAGAGTCATACGTTTCGATTTCCTGTTTTTATTGGCACCGACGCTATTAGCTAGTTTATTCGCTTCGTTCAATTCTTTAATAGTGCGGTGGAATGTTTCTTCGTCGTCGAGATTTATCGCCCTGCATCTTCTCGTATCAATCACGGGGAATGTATATTTTTCGAGACCGTACGGGAAATAATCGCTCGAGTCCTACGTTGCAAAATTGAATTCACGCGCGTTAATAAATGCAGCGATTTGTCAGCAAGGGTCTCTCTGTCTTCTTCATCTTCGTAGTTGCTCCACATTTAACGACGATCTCTCTCACAGAGATCAACTCTCTGCAAACATTCGCTGTTCACAATATTCGTTAAAGCAATTTAAATTTTCGCGAAATCGAATTATCGATCTATCCCGAATCCATCATTCTCTCTGAACATTATCGTTAGCGGTATATCGAGTTTCTCCATACGTTAAGTTAATTTCGTATCGTGAACTCCGCGATAAACGTACTTTTTCTTCTGAATTCATTACGAACCACAGCGACCATAGTCGGTTCCTTTTTTTTCTTTCCTCCGCGTTCCACTGCAATCAGGTACTGGATTTTAATTCTTCCGACGATTACGCGGCTAGTTGTTTCAAACGAGGCAAGATGTCGTTCAGAAGCGGTTGACATTAATCCTACTTTCTCGACTCGATCGGGATAGTACCGTATGACCTTGCGAGGTTAGCGGCGACTCGCGACATGCAAATTTTTCAACTTCCAATCCACCGGTACGCTTTTATCTTGGAAATTTATTCGCGTCAATGGCGGATAACGCGGCATTATGGAAATTGCATTTCGCAAATAAATTTTCCAAGAAATCTTTTGGCAACCAGTTTTTAGAAAGCCTCCTTGTAAATTGAAAATTCACTGAATATCGTACAAAGTTCGTGCGTATATTATACCCAGAGTTAAGAGTTTTTATGCTAATTCGTCTGGGAATGATTTAGAAATTAGAACCTCGATAAGAAATTGCTTTACGTGTATATTATGTAAATCTTACTGAAAGCACTGAACTTTCGGATATCTTATATATTTTCTTACATTCCGCGTACTCTGTGTGATATTATACTTTAAAATTTTCTCCGAAAGTTCGACGAAAATCTCGACAGTCTAATTATAAATGTTTTTTACGCGCGTTAAAATTCTGAGCATCATGCAAAATTTATACGTATGTATATCCACTGGGAATTAAAAGTTTCTGCGCAAATTCTTTTGAGAATGATTTACAACATTAGAACCTCGATAAGAAATTGTTTTACGTGTTTATTTTGTAAAGCACTGAACTTTGGATATCTTATATATTTTCTTACATTCCGCGCACTCTGTACTTTATTATATTTTAAAGTTTCCTCTGAAAATTCGCTGAAAAATTTCTACAGTCTAACTGTAAATGGTTATTATATATATATATATCAAAATTCTGAATATCATACAAAGTTTATAAGTGTATTACTGACGATTAAAAGTTTTTGCGCAAATTCTTTTGGGAATGATTTAAAAATTAGGATCTCGGTGAGAAATTGTCCGTTTTAGATTAAATATTACTAAAAGTGCTGAACTTTTTGGATACTTTACGATACTGCAAATCCGCATATCTAATTAAAAGTGTCTTTCACGTGTGTTTCGTGTTTCTCGCTCTTTTCGAATACTTGAAATCCGACCGGAGGGCCGCGAGAAATTTTTCGTCCGACGAGAAACGATGGTGTCGACGAATCTTCCAAGACTATCCTCTGTTCGTATATATATACGAATTCGAAGGTTCTTTAACAATTCACGCCACTCGGAAATAAATCGCGCGCCGAAAGGCGAGCGTTCAATGAAACGTTCCGAGGCGTTCCATAAATCGTGAACAATCCGTTAGATACGGATCGACACAAATGAAAATACAGCCAGAGACACGAGCCCCCGGACGTTTCGACCGGGCGGATCCAGCGAACCACGAAGAAATCCTTTATTCCGTTTCCGAGAAGCGTGCCGACATACACACACACACACACACACACACACACGCACACGCACACACACGGTTCACGACAGAGCCACCTACGATCCATAGGCCTAACGGTGCCAGCGGCAATTAATTTCACTCGTCCACGTGGCACTCCCCATTCTAAAACCCGAAGTCTTCAATTACGTTCTCGGCTGTGCGAACCTGGCTCGGAAACCCGGTGGTGTTGGCGCGCGAGCATACGCCGATTCGCGAGGGAAACACAGAGACGGTGCACGCGGAGGCATAGGGAGCGAAACACGCATCGTTGTACATACGTTGTGGCGTCTCGTGTAAAACGGATGTTCACCTCCCAGAGCGCATAATTTTTCGAGGGAACCGACGGAGAACGGTTAAGAAGGAAGCGGGAGGAGGAGAAAAAGAAGAAGAAGAAGAAGAAGAAGGCGCAAGAAAGATCGTGAGTGATCGCGAGTGAAAAAGGGCGAAGGAAAGAAACAGGAGACTACTGGTGAGAAGAGAGCATTGGCGGGACGATGAGCGCAAAGGGGAAAGAGAGGCGAGAAGAGAGGTGTCTATCTGGTGGAGGAAGATGGTGTAGAGCAGCGTCGAAGAAGAGAGACGAGAGATGATTCGCGCTTCCATGAGAGCGGCCAGACTTCTGGTGGTCGGGTAGGTGTACCCAGGGGGCTATTAACCGTTCGCAAACAATGATCTAGAAGCGGAAGTGGCTGCGTTCTACTCTCCCCGCTCTACCAGACCGCTCTTATCAGAATTTCAGTCTAGGTTGGAGAACAACCCGAAGAAGAAGAAGCAGCAGCAGCAGCAGAGAGAGAGATAGTTCCAGCCTCAGATAAGGGTAACCAAGGGGGAGTATGCTCTCTTTCGTTCGTGCAGCCTTCTAATTGAGGCGGCTTGTACGACGAGTCGCGATGCCACAATTCTCAGCTGAATGATGACGCGAATGCCACGATTATATTGTTGTACAAGCGGCAGCCCGTCGATATTCAAAGCGATCGTTCATAACGTGTACTTGCATTCCTCGACAACTTCAATGATATAGTTACTTGTTTAAAAATATTTCGATTTGAAATTGGAATTTTCGAATTATCGTAACTGTGAAATGTCAATTCGGCGAACGTTTGAATGATTAAGCATTCGACAGAAAATTGCCTGTCGTTGGAGTTTCTTGATAATTTCATAGTGAATTTTTCTACTTCGTTCTATTTACATGCCTTACGGAAAAGAACTGAGAAGAAACGTTTTGTTAATGAGTAACGAGTCGAGTTTCAAAGAAGCGGCGAAAATCAGAGCCGATCGAGATCAACCCGGACGAAGAATAACTACGCTGCAAACAATTAATCTCGTTAACTGAAATTGTATTTGAGCAAGTGCGCTGTAAGTTCGTTTTCAAGCTTGTTTCGCGCAATAGAGATCAAGCTTAAGGATGTTAGCATTTCATCGTACAGACGATCAAACGAAGTGACGAACTAATTCCTACAAACTAGCCCGGAGAGCAACTGCGCCCCGAGTAAAAGTGAGAAACCAGTTTCCTCCAATCAGCTAAGAAAACAATGTCCATGTTATACTTCTCGTCGTCGTCGTCGTCGTCGTCGTCGTTGCTCGAACTTACGTGTTCCGAACGCCGTTGCTATTAAAATTACAGGCGTTCTAACACCGACGAGCACACTCTAAGTGAAATTTTACGCGGGATGGTTAATGTTAATTGTCGCGGGCGAGCAGACGCGCGAAAGGACCCGCGTGCAAGAGAGACAAAATTATTTGCGGTGATATGGAGAAGCGAAATTACGAAGTTTAATGATGTTGCATCAAAGAACATAGTTGATGAGAAACCGCCGTGGTAAAAAGCGGCTTTAGCGGAGTCGCGAAACTCCGTGAAAATTGAAGCGACAGCCAGTGCCTGTTTGCGGGATCGTTGGCTTCTCCTTGCCGCGCAAGGTCGCGTTCAAACGCGTTCCCATCATCTGTCTCGGATGTCAGAATGGAGAAGTACCTGTTTCAGCTATCAACGAGAGCACCGAGCAGACCAGAGAAAGAGAGTTGTAGGAAATCGCTGGAGCGCAAGCAACCGTCGACGGCCTTCCTGCGTTTCGTTTTCACAGAGAGTTAATTAGATCGGGCGTGCATTCGAACTGGCAATAAAAGTTACCATTGAGCGAAAAAAACAAAAGAAAAAAAAAAGAAGAGAAATAAGAAAGAAACGGACGACGACCATTCGGTGTGTTTTAATCAAATTACAATCACGTTCGATTGAATTGAAGTGTAACTATAATGGGTAACGCGGAAATGTCACGTGTCAACGTAATTTAGTTGGATAATCGAAAACGAATTTGTATCATTTTGGTGCGTTTATTTTCAGACAAAAAGTGTGACATCTTTGAAGAGCATCGTTTCAAATTCCGTCATTTTTCATTTGCATGTGTCTGAGATTCGGCATAGATTGCCGTACATGCATCGTGAACTTACGTGTCAACCGAAGTCCAAAATGTGTACAGTGATCGTCGCGTTGATCACGTGAAAGTTCACAGCTTGTTCCATTTATCGTAAAGTATGGATCGCTCGTAAAATATTAAATAAGATTTTTTTTTCACCTCGACGGAACTTGTCGTATCACCTCGTTGATTTTTTGTCTGTCGGTTTATCGATATCAAAGTACACACTTGTCCCTGTTCATTCGTAATCGATTATCTCGAAAAAAAGAAATTTAATCTTTACACTTTTCTTTTTATAATTTAAAATCATCGCTTCGTCACGCTTTGCGGAACAAACTTGAATGCTATCTATACCCGAAGGTGCCAACTACGATCAAAAAGACACATTCGAAGATAATTCATTCGACCTTGTTACTTAATCTAGGTTGTTTCCGATCGACTTGAAATATTTCGACGAATAGAGCGAAACAAAATTTGCTGCACAGTACTCTGCGAATATAAAAAATATCGTGTCAACGATTTTAATAATTTAAAAAATTTTTTAAATTGTTTAATAATTTTTTCAAACAAGTCAGAGACAACGATTTTATAATTTTGACACAGGATAAATAGGTAATACAACCTTTGGTTAAATTGTCAAGTGTAGCATAAAAGTATAGTGTAGGTTAGTGTTAAATTGTTAAGTATAGCACAAAAGTATAAGGTAGGTAGAGTATGAGTGAGAGGAACACAGAAAATGAAAAAAAAAGGAGAAACGTAAACCAAGTCCACTTTCATGACTGTGAAGCGGAAAAATTATCTATCTATCTCATAATTTTGACAACGAGTCGAACAGACACGATTCCCATCGGCTCCTCCCTCCTTTCCCAACTGCTCGAAGGAAAGAAACGATTCGATTGCCAATCGTAATTCGCCCGCGTCTTAATAAGAAGTTTTCTTAGCTAAGAAGCTCCACAGTTTTTTCCAACTGTTCACAGCTGAATGAGCACGGTCACTTCCTTCCGCAACGCGCGCAGGATCATCCCAGCGAAGTGAAGGAGGCGCGTGAAATTCGCGGGAAGCGGCGAAGTAATATTATTCCGATTTTGCTCGGAGCTGAATCCTTGTAGTACGACGTATGTATGTATGTACGCATATGGCTGTACCGTTATAGCAGCGAGAGGCGGTTATAATCCTCTCAGCTGGCTCGTGACGCTCGATTCCAAGGGTAAAGGAGTATCTTTACATTTTATCGGGCATCTTTTCTTGGAAGCTGCGCGTCGCGGAAGACCGAGTTTCACAAACAAACGACGCGTTCATCAGAGCCCATTTGAAAAACTCATTCTTTCCGTATAAATTCAAGCCATCGTGCTCGAGCGGTACATCCAAGTGTCATTAACCCGTATTTCCTATGTTTGCATACATTTTGTCGCAAAGCGCAAGTAAATTACATTGATCTAGTTGAATATAGTCCTCCTTGTCTGGTCCTTGTTTTGTTTCCTCCTTCCCTTGCAGTATCTCTCTCATTAGAGAAAGCTACTTGCACGCCGGTGCGTTTAAAAGCAATTTATTTTGAAATTAATTTTCGATTAATTCGCGCTTCCATCCATTTCTAAATGCGCGTGTTGTCGAGCTAGAATTTACTCCCAGTTGCGTGGAACGGCCGGTGTATGCCTCGTGATATATTAACCTATTTAGAAAACGATTCAGCTACAACAGAGTAATATAAAGAGAATTGTAGAGCACGTATCGAGCTAATGTTCCTTAAACACCTGTTCCTTTTTTCTTTTCTTTCCTTCGATTATGAAACGCGAGGAGGTACCCAGCATTAATTCCCATTAATACCGGGGGAATTATCGAACAATCTCCAAGTTCGATCGCTCGCAGGAATGCGAATGTGTATAGTGATTAGACATCGCGGCGTTAAGACAATTAATTGGCAGCATTCGTTACCTCATTAAAAACGAACGCTCGGAAGATACGGGGCGCCTTAATCGTACATTGGGATTCGCGGAATCAAATGCACGCATTCGCGCGCGCGCTCGTGTTCCCGCACGCTAATGTCTCCTATCGAATACAAACGCGTTCCTTTGTGTGTAAATTTCGTGCAAGACCACCGATGTCCTACACACTGCAGGGCTTTATGAAAAAACGAAAGAATTCTTCCTCAGCATCTCCTTTCCCGACCATTCCGGCGTCTCCTCTCTCGCAGAACATTCAACACGTGGTTCGAGTTCCGAGCGAAATAATCCGGCAGAGAATAAAATAAGATATAGGTATACGTTTCAGAAAACGTGATTCCCTATTGTTATTTAATTCAACAGAGCCTGCCTGTTCTCCCCGTCTCCTCCCCCGGCGGAGGAAATATTTTCTGTACTTTATGGAAACGAGTGATTGAACGTACGTAAATATTTTGTGAAAGAGGATAGCGCGCGTTCCCTTTCTCCCGCGATTCATTTCGAGTTTACGCGTTGTCGCATTGTTGTTTGACTAGCGTAACGGTAGCGTTTAATTTCAGTTTTAAAATGTAACTTTGGTTCAAACGATTTCGCATTTATCGTCTGCGTTTTGTCCGATTGCTTTTTAAAAATGAAGACACATTTTGTTTTTAAAAAGAAAAAAAAATGAAAGAAAGAAACAGAATCTTCTACGCCCAACGCATTTTTCATTGATCTCTAAATTTGTCCGAGTTCAAATCTCGCGAGACCAGCACTCTGAATGCGTCGATTAACATATCAACGCGTCGTCGATGTTTCGGTAGTGAATTCGAATGTTAACTCCAACATAAATTAACAGACAAACTGGTTAAAGAGCGATAAATACTGAATTAGAAGCCAACACCACAGTTCGTCGACCGACTGACGAAAATGGCATTTTACGTTGCCGTGCGTCTAATTAACCGGCAAATTTTCATCGATCAGACGCGAAAACGGGTCGAAAGTGATCGCGTGTCTTCGGTTACGCACAACCATGTAATTTACTGCATCGTATATCTCATGAAAGTCAAAGCATCGTACCCTGGTTGACAAGCGTATATCGTCCGAGTTTTAATTGACACGTTAATTCCCTACCTGTGGATTCTAACTCTGATCGCGAATGTTGTAAAAATCATGTAATTACCTTCACCGGGAAGTGACTGAGGCATGTAACAGGACGATTTTAACGTGAGTTGGAGATCGAAGAACGAGAGGAAAGCATTTCATTGGTCATCAAAATCAAATGGTATGAAAATTAACGGCAACGTTCAATTCGAATACCATTTCAAGGAGATTCATTACACAGGGAGATCAATTTTCAGAGAAGAAACCTGCGTGCCTGCGTGTATGACCAAATGTGAATTTAATTCGACGATTCTTCCTTCATTTTCGAAAGTAATTGTAACTATAAAAGTAAACTGTAACCGTCTCTCGCGCTGTATCGTAAAATTTATCTTCTCCAGCGAGCATAAGCAATAAGAGAAAAAGCGATACCCGCGGCATAAATTTTCTGCACTCGCTTGGTATCTTTCGGTTGTAAATAGTTTGAGCAGAATGATTTGTACGCCGTCCACTGCGCTCCGCCAGCCTCTAGATGGCGAACTTGGTCCTTCCCAACTTTCTTTCGAATTATCTTTATCGTTTCATTATCCTGTAGCCGGTGAAACTCGTCTAAGCTCGCAAGGCAAATGCCTTATCTCCGGAAACTAGTTCAATTACTCAACAGTGCCGAAAGAGGATCTCAGCAACATGATTGCAGATTATGTCACTGCTAAGTTTCTCGATGTTCCCTCGCGAGCAAAACTTCCCTGACGGATTACTAGCTCAAGGACGGCCGAACTGCGAGTAAGGTACCTATCGTTTCGTTACTCGTCATCGAGAAAGAGAGAGAGAGAGAGGAACGTTCCATTTTATGCTTCCGTGACACCGTAGTACGCGACCGCGTTTTCATTTCAAGGCAACTGTAATTTGCCAGACGAAAGACAGAGATCACTATAGGTCCGTGTATGTGCTCCGTGTGATATTGAAAGTCAATTACCGTCGCCACGCGCGAAACTAATTCTACGCATTCCCATTCCAAGAATATTTCGAAATGTCAAAAGTGCGATGCCAAATATCTCGGCAATAATTTGAAAAGAATTTCCCACGAGGCAACGTGCGTGTGAGTTTTAAAGAGACAGGTTGCTCAACATTTTTCCGACGAGTGAAACTTTTAGAAATTATGCTTCAATTTTTGCCCGGTACGAGTGAACTTATGGACTGTAATGTTACATTACCGCAGTGGCTGTCCGAGTAAAAATAATCTTTCTCGAGGAGTTCTCAGTTCTACCAATAAATATCACGAAAAGTTCCAAACCAGTTGTAAAAAATACGATCGCCCGCGATTTCAATTCGCGCGCGAGATCCGAATAAAAATTTAGAAAAAAGAAAAATCAATACCCGCTTAATATCTCGGATTCTATCGAACAAACGTCGGAATAAATTAACGGAGGAAACCAGTTGTATCATTTTCAATCGCGTCACTCTTGTTAGGAGGCCCGTGCCGATTCTGAGGTCATCGGCGGGTTTACATCCGGTCAAGGACGATAAGATTGATTTCACCAGTCTTTACGAACTCTTTGCGAGGCCTCTCTTGTCGAAGGAAACTAGTCTTGTTCGCAATTTACACGGCTTGTTAGCCGCGGCGTTAATGTTACGTGGCGTTCGAGCCTCCCCCCCCCCCCTCCCGATGCATCTTTTTTTCCACGTGAAAATAACATCGAGGTAATACTCGTTAATATTTTATCGATGCACTCTGGAATCGACTCGGTGTATCATTCGGATACTTTCACGACGAAGATTTATCTACGACGCATAATAGTTCTCGCGATAGGCTGGTCGTAATTTAGAGTTCAGAGGATTCAGGGAACGAAGAAACTAGGAGGTGGTGAATAATAATGTTGAACATTTGCATCCAACGATCAACTTTAAATAGTTCGAGATGACGTGAGAGTAAGAAATTTTGACGGCGATATTTTTGATTAAATTTGACGACTATGAGTTAAAGGCTGCGAGTTGAAACGGCTTTAGCTCAAAATACCAGTGTAGAATATATCATAGAAATTCGATCGGGAACGAAACTTACGTCAAAGTATCAACCATTTCGGGGCTAATACCTCCATTCTAATGACAAAGTTCGTTAGTCAGTTATCTCGAAGCGATGCGCCGCTCCGTCATCCTTTCAACGAACTGGCATTAGAACTGTTCTCGGGGCTGAAGACGATTTTTCTCTTCGTCCAAGTTGAATTTCATCGAGTTGTCCCGAGTTCTTGTATTTTTTAGATACGACGTTCTACAACGTTGGTCGACGGCAACGTTGAGTTTCCCTTATAGCTTGTAACGGAGGAAATTCAGTCAGCGACAATTAGTTTCGACCGACATTGCTCTATTCACAGTCGGTTGAACAGACAAGTGGAGCACGCCGTATCTATCGCAAAAAGAATATTTCGAATAGCGAAGATTTTTCAGCGTCAACTGTCCGCGAGATCCGTAAATATCGGACATTGAAAACGGTATTTAACGAGCAGCCTTATCTCAAAGAGCAAATAAAACGCATCCCCCTCGTATCACGGTTCGGTTGACCATCGGAATCAGAGCATGTGAGTATCGCATCAACTGTACAAACAATAACGATAAGATCGTTTCATTTCGCTATCGATACGCCTGCTTGCTACATTGACTCACGTTTCTCACCTTTCTTCGACACAGTTAAACAAGTCACACGAAAATTACCTATAAATCAGATTTCAGATGGAAATTCGCATTTTCTCTGCTTTGCCCTCTCTGGAAAGAGAATTAATTTCACCCACTGAACGTCGAATGTTTCTTGTACGTTCGCACACGGTAACAAATGCACAAGTTGAAAGAAGAATCCACAGCCGAGCGGAGAGACGAGAAACGCTCGGTTCCAAGGAGCGCGAGCAGATTGATCTCGCCCCTCGAGTTTAAAACGAGAGGGATTCCTTCCTGGTGCTTTACGATCATCTCGTTGGCGAGTCGCGAGGATCGCTTGCCACCGGGGAAGGAGCATCATTCGATAAGCACCGCGATGAGCGTTATCGATAACAGTTATCTCTGGAACGAACGGCGTACCAACGTCGGGAGAGAAAGAGCGTTCTCTCTTCGGTTTCCGCCCTCGCTCAATTAGCCACGCGGTCCGCGCTGGCGGAACAAGCCAGTTGAAATTCGCCGCACTTGTTTTCCCTCTTTTCGCAAATTGAATTTTCCCATTCATTAAACGCCCGTGGAGGGAGAAAGGGAAACATCATCGCTTTCACTTTGTTCAACACCCAGATTACGCTCGCTGTCCCACGGAAAACGACGCGCCGAAAAACGAACGAAAGCCAGGCTACAAACTGGACGAGAATGATCGGCTACTGGAAGCTTGTCTGAAGTTTCAGCTTCGACACGAGCTCGCGCAATCGCGAACAAGAAATATTGATAGCGACGATAAATCTGCGGGCGTGGTAATTATCCTTGGCCGTGTCTTGGAACGATGACTCTGCGGATGAAGACGCGACTACGGCCATCCCATTCAACGGGATTTCGCTTTCTTTCCTCCTTCGTATTTAATTAACGACTGACTCAACGGCTGGCGTGTCACGCGCAGAAGAAGAGAGAGAGAGAGAAGGACGAAATAATGTAGCTTCTACTCAAGGATGATAAGATTGATTCACCTATCCCTTAAACCTCTTGTAAAACCATTGAAGGGCTTTAAGTAATCAATATCGCGCGAAAACGAGGGGTATACGAGGCGCAAGGGTGGGTGGGGGAGGTGGGGTGGGGTGGGAGAGGGTGAATCTCATTACCCTCTGCAGCTAAGGCCATTGTGCAGCTGAACTTCATTATCCGGACTAATTATTTCAAAGTTAGTCGAACAGTTCGCCACAATGTAATGGCGAAGGAAACGGTCTTAGTGCCGGAGAGGTTTGCAGCTAGACCAAAAAGGAACAAGAAGGAGAAAGACCGACTACGCAAGAGAGAACATAATATCGCTTGGTATAAGGCTCCTGCCTTTGTTACCATTCATTAAGGTAATTACAGGAACCGATTTTCTTGCAAATGCCTCCGCGCAACCGGAGAATTGAATATCGGTGTGTGTGGAAGATCGCCACTGCTGGATATCGAACCGCGTGCACCTCGAAAACGTTTACGTACCCTGCTAAAGGGGCTCCGGTGCCATTCCCTGTGGAAACCCCGGCTGAGCACACTACCTGTGCCAATTAGACTCTCTATTTACGGATTAATTCGATTAGTCGCAGCGTACGTCAAAGATCGTCTGTCAGAGTGACGCTAAAAGATTCGTTGCGTACATTTCGCGTCGACTCGTGTTAAAAAATTATATTTTATCCATCGTCGCCAACGAAAGAAATACACTAGCGAGAGATCATCCGTCAAACTATCCTCCGTATATCTATAGGTGCGCGGCAGAAAAACAAGCGAGCAAGCGTCCTTTTAAGATTCCAAACGAATCGCCAGCACCTTCCAGACAAAACTGTTGCAAAAATCCATCTGGTCGCCGGGTTCGCTACGCGAGTGCAGTCGCACAAATCGACCGATTCGATTGCCTGGTCGGGCGTAGCATTTTCTCTCGCAGCACGAGCTAATAAGCTCGTTTGATGGAAAGTACAAGGGAAAAGAGCTGTCCGCGCGATGACGAGGATAACGTGATCTTGCACGTCGTGCACACGCGTTGCTGTTGCTCGCAGCGATCAATTATTCCATCGCGTCCGGCGTACCGGAGACGCGGCCGCGAGGGAAGAACCGAAAATTCTCTCCGAGTGGGCGGAATCATCCATGTGGAAAATTGTTTTGCCGCCATTCACGATACCGTAGAGTGGATAGGTATAACCGTCGCGGATGGGACTTATCGATTTTATTGAGAATACAGCCGCGGTTCGTCGGGAATACGATCCGTGAGAGCGGCATGGGCGGGATAGATACCTCGTCCAGCAGTCGACCAGACGTGAAAAACGCGAAATGGAAAAATTTGAAGCGGGGCGAGACCAGGTTGACCCGTGGATCCCACCACCGACCCGGCGCACACGCCAGTAGTAGAGTTTTTTGCGTTTAATTGAAAAAAAAAAAAAAGGAGGACACAAACGGAGGCCAAGCCGCCTCTCGAAAGGATCCGATTTAGAATTTCTGCTCCCCTCCGGTACCCCAACATATACCCTCCAATAGCCAGGAATCGTTTGCATTTCGGTAGCCAAGCGATCTCGCCAGGGCGATCTATGAGGAGGTCATCAACGTACGACAAACTCTCATGTGAATGTTCAATCCACGCTTCTTTGAACGTCGTGTGCGAGATAAATCTCCCCCTTTCTTTCTTTCTCTCTTTTCTTTTTCATTTACACTGCACCGAAGGAGGATCTCTCGATCGAACGAAATGAAAGGGACATCGCCTATCCCCGTCTCGTCTGAAATTCTCGTCGAAAAATCGGCGCGTGCGCGTCTTGGTCGATTCGCGCGCGATCGTCTCCGGATATCGCGATTCCACTCTAGATCGCGACGGGTAATGTGAACGCGAGCACGCGCGTTTAAAAGCGGAGAGAGCGGCGAATTTAAACGGCGAGAGAACGGTTGTCATTCGTGAGAAATTACGTACCTTGGTCGAAGTGTCGTTGACTGGGACGGTTGGCTGATGGAACCAGGGTAGATCGGCGAGAAGACGTGGCGGATCTCTCACGCAAGATAGACTGTCGTAGCACTCGATGGCTTTCTCTCTTTTACTCTTTCCTTATCTATCTCCCTCTTCTTGCCACCTCTGTCTCTCTGTCTCTCTCTCTCTCTCTATCTATCTCTCTCCCTCTTTCTCTCTCTTTCTCTCTCTCTCTCTCTCTCTCCCTCGCGTGCCCTTGGACTTGAGCCCCGTTCACGGCCACAACCAACACAGAAATGCTGGGATTGCAAGGCGTGCGGCCACTTTTCCTGCCGGTACCACCAGGTGGGGGGATGTGCCCGGTTGCTGTTGGCAGGTGGAATGCTCAACATCACCGCAACGTACTCACGAATTATTAGTGCGACGGGACGTTCTGCAAAGGGAGAAGGAGAAGAGGTGATGGTGGTGTGTTTGCCTGGACGGCTGGAGGGGGCCGAAGGAACGGCGCCTTGGAGGGGGTTATACGGAAAGGGAGGAAGGCCCCCGCGATTCGGACGAGTCCGACGTGTGATTTTCGAGTACGTTCACCGGCACTGCGCTTCCGCGGTTTCGCGGAACGAGCCTTTTGGGCTTTGCCTCCTGGCCTTGCCCCCTCCCCCTTCACCTTTGAGGTCTTTGCACGCTAAATGTTCGTGGTTCCGCGCGCGCCACGCTCGTGCCAGTCCTCCTTCCGTCTGGCCACCTTGGCGTTTGCAAATAACGAACGCTAATCATTCCTTCAACTATGTCCTTCGAACTTCCTCTCGTGGTTTTCCGCGGGCAAAGGGACAGGAGTCGTTTGACACTGACTGGCTCGTCCGTCTTCAGACGTTGACGATCGTTCTGTACGATTCAATTTCCATGGTGTAATTGTCAGTTAACGTACTCGGTGGACAACATCTGGCGTAATGAGAGTTAAGTTCACTTCGTTTCGATTCAGCCTCGAGCGTTCGAAGAAAATATTGGCAATAATTTGGAAAGAAATTGCAACCTTAACGCGCAAGTTATCAAGAAAATGTTTAAACAGTAGAGATACGTGTCTGGCCACAACGGTGGATGTGATGTCCGTGAAGTGCCGATAGTTCTCTTTTAGTTTGGCTTTTTACTTCCGTCGGAGAGAGGTTTCGAATAATAGATACGAATATTGATAAACAAGTATATTTAACAACGATATAAGATAGTATACGATTGACCGATGACTGTGTGACGAGTGTTGTACGACGTATGATGACTGATTGAATGAGACACACTGTGTATGAGATTGTTGACTGACTATAAGACACTCTGTATGAATAATCTTGACTGATAGATGTGAGACACTCTCACTGATGTATAAGACACTGACATGTATGACATGTGCTATGCTTATATAGACGGTAGTACCAAACTCCCTCCATACTTCGGGCAAAGGTGTCTCCTAGAGGTCTTTTCCGTTGTTTCCCATGTTCCATGCAGGCGAAGGTGCAATTAAAAGAGACGACAGAGAAATTGGGAAAGTCGGCATGTTTATTGTTTTGACCGTCAATAAATCTCTAGATGTTGGAGTGAGTTGCGGCTGTCGTAACTGTCGTCTACTTGTCAGACTAGCATGTTCTGGGCCAGAACAATACGAATAACGATATCTTGCTTGTTAAACATCAATTTGTCTCTCCTTTCTTATTTCTGTGCACACCTGTTTCTCTATCCTCTGTTCTACCTTCTCTCCACGTTTCTTGCCTCTCGGTGTTGCACACTTGAATTTAAAATTTACTTTCAACGCGTTTTCGTTGCCCGTTAGCCTCTCCAACGCTTTACGTAAATGGTTCGTAGACTTTGGAATAAGTAATAGCGCGATAATACGGTACTCGAAGAGTATGATGAACGGTGCTCGTTATTTCTTTAATTACAGTTAACGGGGTGTACAGTTCTAGTATGCAACTTTACTGTCCTTTCCAAGAAAATTATATTTTTCACTGTAACTTTCGTTTTTTTTTTTTTTTTATTTTTCTTTGCGCGTACGCTTGACAAACTCGAGCAATTTTACATCATGAAACGCGTCATGAAATTATAATTCTACATTTTTACAATAGCTTGCGGATACTGAAATTTACGTGAACAGTTACATCATGCTTCCTTCCTTGTGTCTTGTTCATTCTCCCTCCTCCCCCCCCCTTATTTAACGCATTTTTCATTGCGTTAGCTAAAATAGCAATTCACGGAGAGGATGTTCAGCGGATATGGCGAATGTGGTCAAACTGACCATTCAATTGCCGTGTGAGCTTTGCTACGTGCGGTCGTGCACTTATTATGCAATGGAACCACATCCTTGCAATTGATATGCAGCGCAACGTCTTTCTTTAAGTTTTTGCCGCGCTCATTCCAATTTCTGGATGCAACTGCTGCGTGCTATGATCTCGGCTTTATTTTTCAATGAGTTTCACGAACTGCAAGAAAATATCTTACGCTTTTCTAGCTACTGCGATTTACATTTCGTTAATAAAAACGAGAATGATTGATGTTTGGATAGCGAAGGGTAATTCTATTGCCAACGGTTTTTTTTTTTCATAAATTTCATCGATCGCATACGCCGGGAAATCGTCGTGATAAAAGTGATTTGCTTCCGTTCGAAAATCTCACACTGAAATGATCAACGTCTTGTTTTCCATCTTCGAAGATCGCAGACGAATTGATTTTCATCTTCCATTCTGTTACTGTGTCATCGTACATAGTCGCACTCGTTCGAGTATTTTACCAAATCGTCACTATTTTCTTATTCGAGTTTCCACGTTTTCCCGCTATCCTCAGCTCGATGAACACTATTTAGCCGCGGATTATTGGCCAGAAAATAACGAGGCGTGTGCTCGTTACTGGAATACGAAAAAAAAAAAAAATTGTATACTGCCTGCCAGCAGCGCGAGCCACCCTGAATTATTCCAAGAACGCGAATTTCCTTTAGCCGCGGCGCAAGTATATTTATAACTGAAACTTATATATAGCCGAGTAGCTGGATCATTTACAATTAGTCGCACTAAAGTTTAATCGACGTGCCTCGACCGTTTATCGTTGTTTCACGGCGTGCTTTGTTCAACTGTGTGGAGGCACACAGAAGGCTGCCCCGATGATCGCCGATGATTGATTCGTTACAATGTAGTACCTGATACGCTCTCGTGTAATCGTTCCAGTTTTCCCTGTCCTGTTTGGACGAGCCGGGAAGTTGATCGTAACGAGCTTACAACTCCTTCGACATTGACTTCGTGTCTAGAATTACAGTATTTGCATTGGTTGCCGATCGGCGACCTGCAAGACGTTGCTTGGAATGTCATGTACCGCGTTCGAACGTGGATCGCGGATAGAAGATTGCGCGTTAAAAATCGCCGGACTTGGAAAACTGTGGTTGGAAACGCTTTAATGGACAGATTTGTATGCCGTTAAATACCAATGGCACGTTTGCCGTATACGTGGCAATAAGGAGGTGGGAATTCATAAAATCCCGCTGAATACCATAAATATGTACGTATCACGCGTATCGTATTTCCGTAATTATCCTGTCTTTGCAAAAAAAGATCTCCACGCCACGCTCGCTTCCTCGTCCAGTTGTTCATTTTAATTTCGTTTTTCTGTATGTCGGTAATTGTTATGTCCATGTGGTTGTTCGTAGGTTCGAACCCGAAAGGATGCGACAATCATCGGGAGCGTGTGAATGAAAACGAACGTGTTCTAAACGGTCTAAACGATTACCGAGACTTAACGCTCTCGAGACAACTGGTCATTTTCAACTTGTCACCGTGTCGGTACGCTGCTCGCGACGAATATTGAATTCGAGAATATCGATTGTTAATCGTTTGTTACGATCATCGTCGTTTCAAATATATCGTGATCTGTCTCAATCTGTTTCGCGAGGAAATTACGATGCAAAGGTGATCTTCAAGTTACATTATTCCAGGCTACTTGATTTCATTTCATACCTGATAAATTCCATACGGCTTGATTAAAAATTTCCAAATTCAACCCAGAATCGTTATACTCTGCAATGGTTATACGTTGATATATTATATCACTAGAATTACCAGCACTGGATACACAAAAAAAAAATGTACTCCGTAAGCGGATTATAAAGAAACATTGTTTCAACGTAAAATACCTCAATTAAAAAGTCTGCTTTTACATATTTCGTAATTGAAAATGAATAATTTCGTACGTTAAACGCTACTCTTATTTTTATATTTTCTTTTTTTTTCTTTTTATGAAAGCGCGTTCTTCAAATGCTCGTTAAATGGACAGGAGCGGCAGTTCCAGTGATATTCAACAAAGACAGAAAAATTATTCAGTCTGTGCAAAGTCAACTGAAAATTCTCATCCAGAAATTTCTCAAGCAGAAGCGAAACGAATCGTCTGTCAGCGGTTCCATCGCAATTAAACATTCTGCAACGCCTTGCGACCATTCTTCACGCGCGAATTTCCCAAACGCTCGAGAGAGAAAGAGGAAGAGCTTCTGGCCATAAACACGCTGATGCACGACTCGGCTTTCTCGCTCCAATTCTATAATTATACGTCCCGATGCGATCTGGATGAGTCGTGGATGGTGTAACATACGCGGAATACGGCGGAATGAATCGCCGGTTGCTGGTAGCAGCGGCGGCGTCGCGTCCCGATATTATCGTCGGGTGAAATAATATCGTAAATGATTGCCGGCGTACGTGATCCCGTTCTTTAAGCCCCGGCGACTCTGCAGTAATAGTCGCGCCGCATTAGAATGTAGCAAAACGGATGTCGTAAATCTTCCGCGGCTACCACTCGCGGCCGCGCGCGCGCGTCTCAAGCGTTCAGGAAAACGTCAAGCGGACCTTGTCCGAGCAACATCTTCCTGAAAAGCTTTTCATCTTGCTACCCGCCATCGAAATATTGTCATCGGTGGTCTCTTGGCCGTTTGCAAATTACGCTGGCTGCTGCTGTCATCCCCATCCCTGCCCCTTTTCCCAAAAGAGTTGACAATCCTGGGAACTGATCGTCGATCAAGTGGAGCAACGAGATCGCGCGTCGAGCGACATCGAGGCATGTGTAACACAGCGCGATAGTTTAGAAATTGTAGCGAACCGCGCGCGAGTTTGGTTCCGTTCGGTGGCTGGTTACGCATCGCGTGGTGGCCAACATTCTAACGGGCCTATTTCTATTGGTAGCTGGCCGCTTCTTGGCATCCGCGATTAATTTTTATGGAGAGTGGAACGTTGGCCGAATGCTTGGCGCGTGGGGTGAATTTGTTCTGCCCGGGCTCGTGAAGATCCTTGCAGCGTAACAAATTGTTGGAAACGTTGTGTCTGTTTGGCAGATTTATTTGGAGAAGAGTGTTGCCACAAGTTGACACGATTCGACTGTTTTCGATCCTCATGATTGAATCTTAAGGGTCAAGAAAAATTTATTTTCGGTTATTATTGGTGCGTGTTGTTCATCGAAATAGAGAAAAATATAGTGGTTTTAGACTCTATGAATTTTAGTGGATTTAGTCTCTATGAATCTGTATGACGTGTAAGATTGAAAAGTGTTTTGTTTAAAATCCGAGATACGTGTAGCATCTAATATCTTTCAGAGTGAACAGAATCATCTTATCGGTTTAAACACTTTTAGGGAGATTCAAGTCGTGAAACGACGCGTCACAAATACGAATCTCTAATTTGAAATGTAATTTTTCATTTAAGTTCGAAGATGATCCTCGCATCTCGATAGACAAACGAGTTCCACCGTACGTTCTCTCTGTTCGACGACGCGTGTGTTTTCACGTACTCGCAATTGGTAATTTTTCACGATACTCCGGGGAAAAATCAACGACACAAAGAGATCCGTAATCTCATTAACGATGGAAGGAAAAAGTTGCGAGATTGATCGCAATAAATCAGAACGCGTTTAAGCGTCGGTAAATTAAGACGACGATGGTTAATATGCTAATTTTATTCAGGCTAGAGTAGACAGGTATTCATTATATTATATATGGAGAAGTTAATGGAAAGTGTGTTAAACGGCTGATACTTCTATTAAAATTTCTTTTTTTCCCTCTCTCTCTCTCTCTCTCTTATTTTCGAGATAACATTCGTGTAACAGCGCGCGCTCAGCTTTGTCTACCAATTTAGAATCGGGCCGAACGGATCCTTACGCAACGCAATTATCCAAGATTGATTTAGCTGTATCCTGCGTAAGCAGGATCGGGTAATCAGAGACGCTGAAAAGATGTGAGATACGATACGAGATAGTTCGTCGTAGAATTAAATACATCCTATCCAACAACATGAAAGATCGCTTTCATCTTCATCAGATATACGCGGCGAGCACGTATCTCTGGAAGCGTTATCCCGCTCAATTAATGCTTTGTCGGTCGTAAAGTCTGATTTTCGGTTTTCTGAGGATCGATCGTTCCTTCCAGTGCTCGTCGTCGGTGGGCACAGGAAAAATCCGCAATTTGCTGTTGCAAAATCTTAGCGGTGCATGTGGGCTGGCGCGTTATTGGATATTTCCTTATTGCACCGACTTTTCCTGCACCCACGTTCAAGAGTAATGGCTGCAACGTTTCGCTCAGGAAACATCGCAAGCATATTTTATCAGAATATTCATACACTGTTTTCACGGAAACTGTTTACGAGAAGTCATTATGGAATCCGTAACGAGAGTCGATATTTTTTTTTTTTTTTTGCTTTAGTTTTCTTTTGTTCGAACTGCCTGAAACTGATCGTTCTCTTGGTTTCCAAGATCTTTGAGTTTCATGATTGTCTAATGTGGCACGGTTGGTTAATCAGGCAACGATTTACATCTTTAGTTTCCGATATATTTTCAGGATACTCTATTAAAAACAAACTCTGTCAAAATCTATCAAATCGATCACATTTGTTTGTGTCTTTTTATTTATAATTTGCAGTCGTCTCGTTAGAATAATTCGTTGATCGAATCAAATAAAAAAAAACAGATCGTAGACAGAGTTAGCTCGATTAAAATTCCAAGATATTTGATTCGTTTACTTTCGCGAATAAAACAGACTCCGGAGAGTTGACTCGATGAAAATTCAAAAATAATTTTACTCCTTCACTTTCACAAAAATTTGTTTATCTCCGTAAGTCTATCTACGAAAGAATTACTGGCGAGGGAATTTTGTAGGCACGTTGTTTGTTGTTGAAATTTCCGTCGCGGGCAACAGAGTACCACATTTTTAAAATTTACGCCGGAACGTCTTCGCAGACGGGCTGTAATACAAAGTCAACAGAGGGAAACAAAGAAATTGCCAGCGTATCTTTGTAAATTTACTGTCGCACGTTACGAATAGTGCAGTAAAGACGAAACTAAAGTAACATAATTCTTCCGATAAAACGGGAACAAATGTTACAGCACTTTCCGCGAAGCTGTGAACATTTTCTAAGGGACAAGTTGCTTCTTCTTATGGAGTGTTAGAAGTTACTTCCAACGTGCGCTAATTCTCACTCAAGTGCAATGTCGTTAATTTTTCGATTTATTTTGAAGAAGAAAAGAAACGTTTCGCTCGATTCATTCAACACCAGAATAATTTCAAGTATAAAATATAACGTAAAATATACGAAATAAATACGATAGGAAAAGAGAGCTTTCGTTCGTATACTTTGCTAGAATTTACTATTCATTTAAGATCCTCGTTGTCGGTGTCGCTATTAGGAAAAATTACGAGTTAGTCGTTTCCGATCGTTCTGAGCGTCAGAGGTTCCAGTATTTCTAGCGTTAAATAAATTCAAGTGTAATGAAACAGGTTTAGTATTCCGGGCACGATTCAAAGCTCTTAAGGACTTAACAATCACTGCATATCAAATCACTGGGTAATCCTTTCTCGACAGGGTTAATATATTTGTCGGGATTCCTGGGGGACTGTGGAGTATAGATTGCTCATTCGCCGGGATCGTGTATGACAAGTAGCTGCAATCGGTATCGAAGCGCGCACACGCGTGTGCGTAGATAATCTAAATAAATATCGCGATGTGACAGATACGCGCGCCGTCGCATCAGTGATTTTATTTGACGACTAGGGAAATGGAGAATGCGTATATAAATGTTAAATGCGCTCGGATTGGAAACGATTATAAATCCCATTCCATTTGTTTGGCTAACAAAACTCGTTTGTCTCTGTTACTCTGCACCGAATGTGGCGTCTCGTGGCGTCTGTAAGAAATTTTTCAAAGGTGCAAGTACGAAAGAACGCGACAGTGCGAAAGCATCGGGAAACAGTATATCGAATGTACGGCGTATGGTTTAGAAAAAAATTTATCTCGCGTTTAATCGAATTGAATTCCATAACAATTCGGCTGATTAAAACTAGTTTAAAAAAAAAAATTGACTCAATGAAAATTTAAAACACTGTTCGTTGATGTATCTGTCACGAGTATTGTATTTTAGGATCTATTGTATTTAATCTAGTCTAAATAAATGACTTTCTCGGGATATATTTTTTCATAAATCGCCAACTGAAAAATTATCGCTGCAACTCGTTGCATTCTCACACGCTCCTCAATATTTCATTTCACGTATCGGCTATTTAAATCTAATTTCATGGTAGAACAATGTTGTTATTTAGCAGCATGATACAATCACTTATTTCATTTCTAATTACATCCTGTTAAAAATAATGAAAAATTGTACGATACGTCAATCTATATTTCATATTTCGTAACAATTTTTCTAATCGTATAAAGGTACCATTGAATGGCACAAGGTTTACCATGCTTGGGCCTAATTAATACCAGAATAATAATCAGTGCAATCCATCGAATCGAATACGAAACGAAGCTTTTCCACAAATTTGGAGAAGCGGACGTGACTCAGAAAAGGGAAAAGTCCACAGATTATGTGTTGAAACTGCGTGCAACATTTCCACATTGTTCACGATGAAACCCGCGATGACGTTTAATAGGACACGTGTGCGTATAGCGTACAGATTGATAGCGCGAGCGATTGGCGAATCGACGCTGCAACCCGACGAATAGCGGTGACTATAATCGCATAAACCCGGCGCTGGTTAGAACGCGTAAATGTACGAACGCCGTTGTTAAAGGTCCGCGCACGGTAACAAATGTGCGTACAGTTTAACGACCGGACGACTCATTCTAAAACCAACTAGAAGGGACGTTCTAGCAATTTGCAACGCGACCTGTCGGAGATAAATGTTGCACATTGTTACCCAAGCTCGAGTGTTAGCGGCAAAAAGCCAACGGCGGCTGTCGCTGCTGGAATCCTATAAGCAATCGATTGCAACTTGCTGACAGTTCGTTACGCACTTTGATCTGATCGCAGCACGAACCCGTAATCACATTTTCGCGGACAAAGCGAGTGGGGCTCGATCGGCGACGGCCGCTTGCATTTATAATCGTGATTCGTTTCTTGCCGATCCGGATTCACTTCCCGTTTGTTCTGCTGTTCATCCAATGGCCGATTGTCCAATTCGGGCTCGCGAATGAAAAGCAGAATTCTCTTCGAGATTTCTCGCGTTCTGGATGGTTTGACATTAAACCATGTCGCGAAATAATGTGTTGTTAAATTGAACGAAGAAAAATAAGGGGACAATGAAACTTTAGTTTTCTTCTTCTTTCTTTTTTTTTTTTAATTTCGAAACATTACGTGTTTTAATGAAGAAGAGGAGGAAAGGTGCGGAGTGAGTCACAGTTTTTCCTCTCAATCTGTTGAGAATAAATTTGCATTGGACAAGGGCGACATTTCATTTGTAATATTTATACAGTTGAGTATCAGGTCTGGTTAATGTTATTTCTTTCACGAACTGTAAACATCTGAAATCTGTTTAAAACACTATTGCGATTAATTCACTTTTACTCTCAACATCTCGTCCATCTTACAAACTGAAAATTCAATAATAACGAGACGCGTAATTTGTTCAATTTTTTTGTTCCTTTGTGCTTGATTATATCGGGGGCTAATTATCGATAATCTGAAGAGAACAATATTCATTACCCCATATTTTAAAGCACTGATTTATGATTGTCGTGCCGTCGGGGGGAAAAAAGGGAAACTGGAAAAGGGATTTCCATTTTATCCTTTTCCCGGCTGGCAGCACCCTACTTTTCATGTAAAAGACCTCGGTAAATCTTACATACGAGACAACATTTTGCTCCTATGTTTAATAATTTCCAGCGAGAACACCATACAACGCTCTGGATAGAACCGCTTTGCACGTCATTGCGCGTTTCACCCTGGATAATATAAAAATTTCATGAAAAAGCGCTATGCAAATGCCGCGACGTAACGTTAAATCAAGTGACCGAGATGTTTCGCAAAAAAAAAAAAAAAAATCGGCTGACTTATACGCGTGGAAATTAAAAAAAGGTTCGAATATTCCCAGATCGCTTGTGCTTAACCTGTTCCTAGTTATTATTGAATAATTTCACCTGCTCTTTTTTTTTTTTTTGCATCTTTCGAGTATACAGTGGTTATCGCTCTTGAAAGAGAAATGTTACACTCTTCGAAACTGTACATCATCAAAACGATTACTACATCTCAAACGTTCTTTCCATCATAAACATTTTAACGAACAACAAAAAGGTTCGATTATAAAAATTATTTCGATGCGATTGTTTTTACGTTTGTATCCGTCAGTCTGGGAATCTTGGGTGATTTTCTTTGCAAACAAAAATAAAAGTTGCAAAATGCAAAGGGATCGTTAAAATACGTTGTTACCATATTTCTTTTAATTATAGTTATCAATGATGTACATACATGAGAAACAATGCCATATATACTATCCTTGAGGTATGATTACTTGATGCACAATTGAAGTTTACGCGTGGAGATAAAGGAACAGATTGTTTAGATAATATTATGCATCGCGTTTAGAATATATTAAACGATTAACGAAGCGGTGAATAAATTGCACGTTGATTGAACAAGCGTTTCGCTGTTAATCAAAGAAAGAGCGATTGGAATGACGTTGAAATGCAACGTAAATGCCGGAACGAATCTAAATGAACTTCGATTTTTCCCATAAATGCTGTTTCCCACTTTAATTAGAGGTACACGCGTGTAACAAGTGTTTCATTAGCAAATCACGTGCCACGTCTAACCTCGATCCCTTCATTTATTTCTCACGATTGGAAAATGCGCGTCGCACGGAAACCTCTCGACGCTTCAATGCAATTCCATTCTGGATGTTCACGTATTTATAAAAAATTTCAAATATAAAAACACGCAAAAGTATAAAAATGTGGACTTGCCACGGTGTTAAAAAATTGAAGATTTTGAAGTGTTGTTTGTTCGAACATGATTTTTGCAGAATTTCATCGAACTAAAAGCTACTTTTAAGAGGCTTACGTCTGTTATACCTATATAATGCGCTATTTTCATTTGTATTAAAACACCGTTCCCCGCTCCATAAAATGACATGAAAATCGGGGTATATCAACAACAGGAGCGTATTCTTGTGTTATTCGCACGCGTTTTACGTTGAAATCCGCAATTTAAATCTTTCGCACAATTTTAATGAAGGAAGTAAGATGCTTCGTGTGAATAAGCAAATCGAAAGAATGTATTACTCGATATTACGATTGCTTGATGTTTTAGATTGCTTCGATACGGATTGTTCGAACAACCAACGAGAGACTCATGTGACTAACACTTTAACCCGTTAAAAAATTCAAAATCGTACGAGGGGGGGGGAGGAAGGTTTTATTCAAACGGTGTATTGTAATACGAAACGGCGATGCTAGTGTATTCGCGTAACTCCAACAGGATGCATCTCATAAATTTCGTCTTTCCTGGTAATAAATATAATACCAGTTCGGCTGGCGAATAATACTCATCAAGGAGTATTATACAGTAATACCAATTATTCCGTTAACAAGTGGCAGCGTATGAACTTTCCTTTCAATATTAATTACGTAGAAACGGAGGATATCAAATTCGTACCACGGAAGAAAATATATTTATGAGCATACCGATGACAAGAATTAATTACGTAATTAATTAATCACGACTGTCGTGACTGTCCATTTTCGTTCACGATATGTTTGTAAGATTAATCAATTAAATATTAAAAATATTTGTATAATTTCGGTTTTTAAAGCGTCTTTTTGTTCAAAGTATTATTCTTCGCAGAATAACGAAAGTTATGAAAATACAGATGTGTGGTGAAAGTCGTCGTAGGGTCATAGAATTGGCAAAAATATATCGAGCAGTGATAATGTTCTTTCTTTTCGTCGAAACAGCGGAGAACACTGTCTGAAATTCTTTTGCGTGGATGAGTGTGCGTAGGAGATTAGGACATGGTCAGGTCAGACGCGGGCCAGTAGCATTCTCTAATTCCAAATATCGATCAGTTCTTTGTTGAATGTATACGTGTTGATTATTTATCACTGCTATCTTCACTTATATTCGTGAATAATTGATCGCGCGAAATATTTGAATGTGTTAATAAAAATAATACAAATGAGTTTTTCTAACCCTGTGTAGTTTAAAATAAACATAAATGAAGTTTATTGATTTAGGAATTAAGAAATATTGAAAAGTCCAAAGACAGCGATGGTAAGATATATATATATATAATCTCTCACTAGACTCTCACGCTATTACTACTCTCTATATAATTTTCTCTATACGATTCGCGACTCTCTCGATTTGTACGCTCTGACATCTCGATGCATTCTTCCTGATCTCGCACACTCTCACACACGCACAACTGTACCCTAATATTTTAAGTGATAATACTTGAAATTTGGGCGACTAGACAAACAGTCCCAAGTCTGGTTTCTTTTCTCACCGCGAATTTCTCAGATTTCTTCACGAACATTTCTTTTAATATCAAAAATTACCAATCTTCCTCAATTCCATGTCTATCAAACTAGAAGCCACCTATTCTCAAACACCACTCCGACGTCAAATCGCGCGTTCGAAACGCACCACGCGCCGTGTTAAACGTATCACCTCGGACATCCTCGATTTGAAATTCGCGTTGCGACTGCATTGATACGATGGCCCGGCATGGCAAACCCTGTTTACGAGTGCGCCCGTATTTTCTGGCACTTGATTGCTAGCAGCCGAAGAGGTACAATAGCCAGAATCGCATACGCCCGCCCTTTTCCCAAACAAATCGAAAGACGATAGAATTTCTTTCGGTCAGTTTACATTCGAGACCCTGGACCTGACCCCGGTCGTCCGCCCTTTCGCAACGACGCGAGAGAGACAATATTTACGGTGCCGCGCGATCGAATTTGTCCGGCGGGCTGAATAGAAGAGCGAAAAAAAAAAAAAAAAAAAAAGAAAAAAAAAGGAAAAAAGTGAAGAGAGAATAAAACCGGGGAAAAAAAGAGAAGAAAAAAAAATAACCGTCGGCTAACGAGGCCTTTTGGTAGCGGCAGTGTTTATAACATCATTAACTTCCGTACAACAACCGGGTCGCCCTGTTTTCATTAGTCTGTTGGCACATGGCACATACTCTCTCCCGATGCAGTGACACTTGCCTATTCTATTGTGTTGTCCGAGTGTAGTATTGATTTGTCGGCGGGGGACAGTACCAACAGTGTTCGCTTTTCGCGCGGACGCGCACGTTTTTGATGTTGTTCGAACCCGAAAGCTTTATGTACATTTATACAGGCGTCTGCTTGATACATCCCATCTGCGTAATTCAACAAAAAGCAGCCGGAAATCCGATGTAATAGTTTTATCCCGTGCATTGATGCCGTGCCGGTATCCCCATTGATCTCGTGAAATTGAGCTGAAAACCGATTAAAAGGAAAAAAAAAATGAAAGAAAAAAAGAGGAAAGAGAAAGGGGGAAAACACGTACATACACTTTTGTACGATCGCTGATAGCTGCTGATTTATTTGGTCTGCGTGAGGCAACACGCGTTCTGTGTTAATGGACACGGTATGGATATCTGAGAGCTTTCGAGCAGCTGTCTTCGTCTTCGCTTGATTCAACTTTGCTACTGAGCTAAACTGAAGTTAATTCGTGTGTCATTAATTCAAAACTGAATCATCGGGCATCGCTAGAAGTGACGAACGTAAAACAATCGCGTGAAAAGTAATGAAACGAAAAACGGGACTTTTCGCGCGGGTATACGACCCGAAAATCGTAAATAATAATATGACCCAGCCAGTGGCGGTTCCAGTTGTTTCAGTATCGACGAGAGAATTGAGTAAATATGAAACCGATACTCGAAAAGGTAGTGAAACCGTAACCAGGACCGTATAAACGAAAACCGTTCTCGTTAACAACAGTTACAACATCATCTCAATTCTTTGGTACTTTGGGAAAGAAAAGTTACGCTTTTGGAAAACACGCGATCCTAAAGTAATTTTGAGTGTCAAAATCTTGACTGTGAACGAAATAAAAGAAATAATAAACGCAGCAACAAAGATTTATCATAGATAGTCTAACAGCATTTCGATTCCTCGGCGCTTTTTTAAATTGAGTGTCAGAGGTGAAGTTAATTTTTTTCAGAGAAATACAAATGAAAATAATTCTAAAGTGATTTTAGGAAAATTTGGCAGTACAGAAACTAGAAGAAAGAAAGAAATGAAGGAAACAGTAAAAGTGGGGTACAAACGTGTTTGTTATCATTGTTTAATAGCAGCTGTTCAAACGCATGGCAACTATTCTAACGCTAAACGTGGTAGCAACGTACAGGCGCATGTTTAGAGTGCTTTAAACGCGACAAAATATAGGGTTCTATACGATGGCTTATGTCAAATCCACAAGTCTCGCGTGTGTTTATTACGTGTGACCTATGTTTTAATCAAAATCCACATTTAATGCGTCTGTAGATTTATTTTCTAAGATTTTATTATTCGTTTATAGTCGAACTGATCGAAGATAATTGACATGTTTGAAGCGATAAAGTTTTGAATATTGGATTTTAATTGAAAATGTGTAAATTTCATATTTGTTTGTAGGAAAGGTCATGAAAATTTTTTTTCAATTTAAGGGAGAAAGTCACATATTTTTTTGGTATTTAAAAAAAAAAAAAGAGTAAAATTAGTAGATAGTTAGTAGATAATTAGTATTAAAATTAGTTTCGTCGTTCGATTGAAAATTCACATACCGTTGAGGATCAGTTCTCATCAACCACTTTTCTAGTTCAACCTACGGACGCGGTTCACTTCCAGTTTTGCAAAAATTGCCCAGTCGGCTGCCGATTTCGAGTTTGTGCCGCTGCACGAACGCGAGGAATTTCGGAAAACGAGGAAGAAACGCCGTTGCGCGTGATACAGCGGGCGACAATTTCCCAAACGAATAATTAACCGTGGCAGGCAGGAAAATCAGGCTGGGGTATCTACCTAACGCTTGCCCTCCCCGTATCGACCCGGATTACTTCGCTCGGAACGCCTCTCTCTCTGTTTTCGTGTTTTCGACACTTGTCAAATTGCAACGGGCGGCGGGCGCGAGCCAGCAAAAGAGAAAGGCTACCCTTCCCTCGGGAACTCGTCACAAAGCCGCGCTGTTTATGAGTAATTACACGTTTACCGGTTGTTCTCGATAAATTACCTCCAACGTTGGTCGTAACTTTACGACATGTGAAAAGCGATTAGCGATCGTGTTACGTTATAAAGCTTATAAAGCTTTGTTCGCGATCCTTTATTTTCTCTCCCATCCTCGATTCGCTGCACCACCGTCTCACCCTACTTTTCCACTGTTTCTCCCCCTTCGCTCGCTTTCTTCTTCCACTACTCCTCTACCCTGGCTCCCGATCGTTCAATCCTATCGCCAAAGTGGGTTAGGGAGGAACAAACGAAAAGAGTTGCCTCTCTTGTTAAGGTGTTAACAATGGAGCAAAGTTGAATCTACTTCAGGCGCCAACGTCTTAAAAGTCAATCATAAACTTTGCGCACTGGCTTTCCCGTATCGGACGAATGGGGAACTATGTGTGTTGCGTCCGACGGGGAAAAGTCGATTGAAGCCCGGGGGAATGATTCGATTTCCGGAATTAAACTACACTCTCGGAATATTTAATTACTAGCAGCAGACGCAGCATTTTCAGAATAAAATTCGTTTGCAGTGCCTCGTGAAATTCGCTGTTTGAAGGTCAGACTATTCTCAATCGTGCGATTCGAATAATTGTCAATTAAGTAAACAACTTACAAGTACACGAAGGAACATACCAAAGTGTCAATCGCCGATTTCGATGAAATTTAGTTTTTAAGAAAGTACTTGACTCGTATTTTTTCTTTCTATCAGCAATCGTCGATGTTGAAGGGAAAACTATCCTCAAAATTGGAGGGGTATTTTGTCTAAATATCTTGGAAATTATCGAAGATACAGTTTTTGTGTACGACGATGGAATTAGTGTTTCTTAACGATGAATTTAATGGTGTGTACCACTTTGCGAGAAATTTGTCAAAAGAATATTTCAATCAACTTTATCTTTTATTTAATTGCAATGCAATTTCATTGGGCAAACACACGATTAACAAACTCAATTCTCACGAGTATATCGAATAAATTATTCCCGCAACATATTTGTCGCAAAAGGATAATATAGAAATAACTATAAATTCCCGGGCAAATTCGAAAAAGAAAAGAACATTTTCTATACCCTTGTTTGTTCAATTTACAAAGTTGGTTCGTGTCGGCTCGTATCGGTCGAAAGATTCTGCGGTGAATTTTCGTACGAACGATACACGAAGAGCCAACGTCTCTCGAAAGTCGATTCGTAGTTAATACGGAGAGGAGAGAGAGCCAGCAAGTTCACGCGGGGCGTAATCTCTTACTGGGTTTTCTCGCACCTCTGGTCTCTGTCTCGACGAGCGGTCGAGCTAATTGAGACTGTTTGTAATCCTGCTTATGGATCTTTATGAAAGGGAAGGTTTACAGGCGCAGTATAAACCCCTCCATCCATCAAGCGAGAGCGGCAGCTAAAGACCTCATCAGTTCCGGTGCCAGCAAACACGGTGTCTTCTTGATAAGCCCACCGAGATAGAAGCCAACGGGGGGAAAGCAGCGAGCACGCCTCGTGGAAAAATCCGCATAACTCCCCACCCCCTCACCCCCCCGCGCCGCGAGATCTTATCTGTGTGTCGCCAGATTTATCTAAACATCAAGAACGCACCGCGCTTACACCTCCACCGAGCGTGCGCTTGAACCCCGAACGGGAGAGATGGAGAGGAGAAAAAGCATCTGCCTATTAACGTGCACGCGAAGTTACGCGTACGCGTACGGCTACACGTGATTTTTCGCGATGGGTTCACGCTTGTCGGCTCCGTTCGTTACCAAGCTATGCGGAGTATTTTTTCTTTTTTCTTTTTTTTTCTTTTTTTTTCGACCGTGCTTATCATCGTCATCTTAAAGTGGCGCCGCCAACTTTGAAGAATTTGTAGCCTCGTTCGGGGTATGCGTGGGCTCGAACGGCGAATTCGCCGATGACTAACGCGGTTCCGTTACCGACGAGCCGCGATCCTCGTCTCCGTATGCTAAATTCTGCCCGGCCAGGCAACGATGCTACCACCTTTTGATTTACACCTTCTAGTTAGTCAACTCTCTGAGTAGATTTTCTTTCTTCCTCTTTTTTTTATTTCTTTATTTGTCATCTCTTTCTTCTGTTTCATTCTGACAATGGAGGAGGCTCCATACATTTCGCAGAACGTCAAGAATCTTGACAAGATTCTGCTGGCAAATTAAATTAATTATATTTGGTATATTGAAGCGCTTCGTCCACATCTTCCGTTATTATTCTGCTCTCGAACGTCGTCGTTTCGCGCGAGATAACGCGAACGATTCTCCGAACGATCCCCCTCGTATTTTTGAACAATGATCGCTTTGAATTACAAATTCCTAATTATCCACGCCTCCTCTCTCTCTCTCTCTCTCTCTCTCTCTTTCCGTATAAAACCCGCGAGTCGACTCGACCGCAGGTCGTCTTCCAACGAAATAGTTTCGCGCGAATTCGCGGCAACCGATTGTCCGCATTCCCATGATTAAATTTCGATTTGAGCGCCGGCAAGAAATCGCCTTCAGCGCGGCTGAACGTTCGTCCAGAACGAATCGTACGGATCCGAGCGGCACGTATCCAGGTATGAAAAAGACATTTGTCAGTTAAACAAGAAGCAACCGCGGCGGGCAAGATGGCATTGCTCAGCAGGTTCTGGAACTAGCTGGAACTAGGTCAGTTTATACAAATCGTCGGTACTGAACTTCCAGGCCGGTGGGGTAGTTTGTTTCACGATGGTGTATCACGATGACCTGCTGTTCATTAGCCTTCGTCCGATATTAAGCTCGCGCGCGCACACACACACACACACGAGAGAGAGAGAGAGAGAGAGAGAACTCACATCCCACCAGACAGAAACGCGTACAACATCGTTGTCGTAATATTTCCTCCTGCTAAACGATCCCAGTTTTTGCCAAACTGTAACGTTATTAAGATGGATAAGAAGCACAAAGAATAGTGGCAATAATAAATTCCCCGCAAGTCGATAGATTGAGCGGAATGACACGCACGCAATGAAACGCCAGAGGTTCCTCTCTGCGGTGCAGCGAGGTTCCACGCGAGGTTCGTATATCGTTGACGCGGGATAAAGTAGCGAGCGTACGCGTTCGAGTATAATGAACCCCAGCGCGCGATAATCCTCGTAAAACCTCGCTCCCCGAACTGCGCGTTTCCCTGAGAGCGAATACGAGGAGAAAGAGGGAGAGAGAGAGAGCCCTGCCTCCTCGTGAAAGGAATCTCGAGAATAATCTGAACCTCATGGTACATTCTTATTCCGTTCCCGCATCAAGCCTCAATGGCATCGATTTATCACGTGCTTCGTAGGCGAACTGCTTGGCCCTCGTGTGGCGCGGGGGACGACGGAGATGGAGATACGTGTATGTACGTATGTGTACACACGTTGTACATTTACGTATGTGTACTACCGGAGACATAACTCTCAAAAATCACCGAGCATTCTGGCTGCGTGTAGCGCCGGGGGTGCATGAATGCGTTCCGTGACATCGGCGAAGCGCAATAGCTCCGCTTTACACGCGGCGTAATGACAAATCAATTTCTCGACAAGCATTTCCTGGCTGGTAGGGGGAGAGCTCTTGCAACCTCCGGCGCGACACAGGCCGCGGGAACAGCGGCGTGCCAGGGGTAGCCAATATCATCTTCATACTCTCTCTGATGCGCTTCGAGCCTTTCGTTTCGAGATTGCCCACATTTCTTTCCCGTTTCTTCCATCTTCCGTCTTCCCCTATTTTCGTTTATTCTTTGCCAAGTATTTGAAACTCGGAACTCGAACAGCTCGTGTTCCAACGCAATAATTCGCGAGGACAGAGGGAATGTAATTACAGAGTGGAACGTTCGTACGAGCTTGTCAATTGCAATTCTTTACTTCGCGAACTGGAGGAAACAAACTTTCACACGTATCGATTTGTCTAATCATCCGCAATCGGTAGGTTGAAATTCGGATGTTAGAAATTCGAAGACAAAGAGCGCAAGAATTGTATTGCAATCAAGGTACGTATCTTGGTTTTCATTAAGCATTTGAAACTTCGAACTTTGAAGGCTCACCTTGCAATCATTTCTGCTGACAAAGAGAAAGTGATTGGAATATTTATTCAATTGGTAAATTTGAATTTCAATCAGTAGAATTGTCAGGTACAATTATTGTTTGCGAATCGATCGAAACAAGTTGCACGTTCACACTTGCAATTACCCTTCTCTGATCTGGCGGAAGTCGATTTAGATGTTGGAAATTTAAGGACAAGGGGCAGCGCGATCGATTAATCACGGCATCGTCCCAGTTGGTTGTGTTGAACTTAACCCATTACGTGTTCGTCAGAATCCTCTGGCTTGTTACGCACGATGCTGTCGCGTCGGTGGACTGTTGTTCCATTCTTCATCGATAGCATCAGTAAATCAACCAGTGTCAGACAGCACGGACTTGAACTAAGATTTCAATAAAGTCTAGCTCGTACCCAGCTAGCTCGTTGAGGTAAGGATAAGCCATTGTGCTGCTGTTAACAGCGTCACATACTAATTTTTATGCACGCACGCTGTCGTACACAGGCAAGGTATCGCAAGTATCTGAAACATTGAATGCAAATTTCACATATTTTCGTCTAGTTCCCGTCTCACGAGAGTGTCTAGACCTATCTCCTGTCGTGAGACTTCATCGAACATGACGATGCCAGGTATTAAGTATCCTGGCAATTTGTGGTAATTGTCGCAGCTCGAGCAACAAGCTAATGATGACAGAATCGCGACAGAATCGCGTGTAAATCGTGAAACAACGAAGGAGTTCGGCGAATGGAGATCTGGTAATTAAATGGAAAAATCTGAGCGAGTTTCACAATCTGTTTTATCTTTAGCTTCCAGAGTGCACTGCAATTCTCGATCCAGTGGTTCTAGAAATAAATTCTCATTAGTCAATCTTAAAGATGTCCAGTTGGCATCTTTCTCGTCTCGTTGGCACAGAGGGAAAACCGGGAAATGTGAATTTTTTCCCCACAATTTAAAATATTTCCTATTTATCCTCGCGCGGCCTTTCGGTCATAAAGTGGTTTGTGGTTTTCCAACCATATATCTAAATACGCAGCAAGCCTCGTAATTTGACATTCTGATTACTTGGTAGTTTCGAGACAATGAGTTATTACCGTAACGACAAGAATGAAATATTGAGGTAGAGAAAGAGAGAGGAGAAAAACGCAAAGAGAAAGATTTTCTTAGTAGCGGCTTAACGTAGTTTCGATGCCATGCAGCGCGATCACGCTGTTCAAATTTCGTGTCGAACGTGAAGCTTTCTCTCCTAATTGCCTTCTCTTCAATTAAACCTAAACCACGTGCACAAACAGCCACAACAGTTTTTGCTTTGTCCGCCTTTTATTGCGTTGCTTGGCATTTTTCGCAGTTACATCAAGCGAGTGCTATCCAACGCGATTTTTTAAATAGCCCCTGGCAGTAAACTCAAAGGTTAATGAACTTTCGTGAAACCTGTCTTTGATGAACCATTCCATCAACCCTGTTAATTATTTTTATCTCTACCAAACTATTTCTAAAAAAAAAAAAAAAAAAAACGAAACATTTCCAACTCGTCGTTCTGCCAATTTACACGAAACCAGTGGTTCAACAACGCTGGGGAGCGTAACAGGTTCTTTGATCTTGCAGATCGCATAAACAGTCCACGTCATTAGGGCTTATTAAAATTCTCCAAACGAGCGTGTGGTACACTTCTTTAAATTCCCCGTGCCTTGATTCGCGCTCTGTCGCGAATATCTTTCATTTCTTTCTTTCAGCGAGCGAGTGTTACTTCCCACACAAGTGTATACAGGATGTCCGAGCATCGGTGGTAAAACCATGGAGGGGTGTGACTCTACATAAAAATAAATCGGAAATAAAGAATAAAATTTTTTCATTTGAGGCTTCGTTGTCGAGAAAATCGATTTTGAATCGCGTGCGCTTAACTTATGGCTTAGATGGAAATAATTGAAACAATTTAAGTGAATAAAGGTTTCTACGTGAAGACTTATCCAATTTGTCAGAAAACGTTCTAGCTATTAGACAAAATCTCGTTTCCAGCATGATGGTGCCCTACCACATTTTTCTCGAGACGTTAAAAGTTGATTAAATGAACGACACGAAGTTTGGTTTGGCCGTGATGGCCCGATAAACTGGCCACCAAGATCCCCAGATTTGACACTCCTTGATTTTCATCTATGGGGCCATGTTAAATCAAAAGTGTATGAGGAGAAAATTACAAGCGTTCCTCAATTAAACGCGAGGATCGTTTTCATATTTGATGAATTAAAGTTACAAAATACATTGGAACGCGTTCGTACAGATCTAATTCGGAGAGTACAGTTGTGTATGCAGCACAATGGGCAGCATTTTCAATCCTTTGCATTAACAAAGTCTGCTAGTAACTAAATTACATGTCTCATTTTCATTTAAATCCATAGGCAGAGACGAGTAACATTATGTTGATACTAATGATATTAGTGCTAATTATAAGTGACACATGACTTGCATCGAGACCCATCCATCCAAGCCATAGTCAAGTGCACGCGTACTCGGTGAATATTCAAAATCGATTTTCTCGACAACGAAGCGTCAAATGAAAAAGTATTTATCCTTCGTTTTCGATTCCTCCTTTCACGTAGAATCACACCCTCACTCCTCGCATGTATCACCCTGTATATCGAGACAAGTAGCGCGCGAGCAGCTTTTATTCCACGCGAACAACGAGCAAAGGACGTAATGGGGGAAGGGGGGGGGGGAAATCGAGTGGTATCTCGGTGCGAGGTCCCGCGGCCTCTGACCCATTAGTCACAGGCATCGGCCAAGTGTCTCTTAAAGGCTGGGGGGACTGGTTTCGGCCGACGAAAACGGTAGCTGCCCGAAGTAACGGCACGTGCATACGGCCGCGGTTACACCATTGACCCTATTCGACGGGTTACCGAATTGTTACATGAGCAATTTCTTGCTTGAGATCGGAACAACAGGGACGGTGCGCGATGGGGAAGGGAGACGAAGGAAGAGAGAAGCTCTGCATACCGATGCGAACTTACGAGCAGCCTTCGAGACCGCAAAGGCTGCGCGAGCATACCGAAATGCAAAACAGTTATTCGTAGCCGCGTCTAGGCGGATTGCGTTATTTGACTTCGTCCTCCTGGCGCGTTGCCGCCATTGTCTGTCGACGATCGTAAGTGTGTCTCGAATCATGGTGCTTCGATTTGGCGCAAATTGCAGTCGATCGAAGGTGGATGAAAGTTGTCAATGAGGATGTAACGTGTAACACCAACTGAGCGTTTTGTTCCCACTGTATCCCATACTTGCAGTAGTCTGATATGTTCATTTTCTGTGTATAAAATATTCTAGACAAGAAAATCGTTATGGATGTTAGAAGATCCTAGGGAACGTGTATCTAAATGTATGTACATGTAATAATTATTATTATTAAGCGGCTCGTGATCTTCATTATCGTATAATAAAATTTTCTAAAGATCCACGCAACACAAAGTCACAAACCAATTTTACTAATTCTCTGACTTTTACGCCAAAAGATGTATTCCAACGCAGTTATTAATAATTATTTCCCGACTATAGTCTTTACTCTTATCACAATTTTGAAATTTTCTGCTCGAATGAACTCAAGCGAATATTCGAGTATCAGGAAATGATATTTTATTCCGAAGCGCAACGATGAAATTGCATCATAACGTTGAGCATAACAAAGTTCATTGGTCCCATCGGTACACGGTAACAATAGGTATCTTTTGCAAAGGCCGGTTGTTACACGGTTTATCTAAACCGGTCAGCATAGGCATTCTTACCTACATACACGTCTGAATACAAGCCGCGTGTTCGTTCTCCTTTTCCCTGGAAGAGCAGCGTGTTCTAACGTTTCTTCGATTGGAAACGGTTTGCACCTTTGGCTCAGCCGCTCCTTAGAAGTGAGACATTCCCGTTGAACGAAATATCTCGTGCGCCCTCGTGCCTCGTATTTTGCATCCCGCGCGGGAAACAAAACTTCAAACGGGAACGGGAGACGTTTTTTTTTTCCGTCCCGCAAAGAATTTCATGCCTCTCGCCGATACCGAAACCCATACCGCCGACCATTGTGCACGACGCGACGCTGAGAGAACAGCTTGTCCGTTTGCGGAAGGAACACCGCTGCTTTCAAACAACCATATTCAACCGCAGCGTATTTGCATTCTCTATTCGCGTCATAATTCCCCTCCGACGTTCTTTTTCCATCTTCTTTTCTTCAGCGTGGTTTCCGCGCGGTTTCTGTACTTTTCCATTATTTCTTATCGTTAGCTCACGGACAATGTGAGACGATCGTTGCGAACGAGGTAGCTTTAAGGTTATTCGGTCATCTTTTCCTTCCTGGTTACACGATCGGACGGCTGAGTTTAGATCGAAGACTGCTCGGTTATCAAATGTTAATTTCGAGAATTTGTTGCGCGATTATGGTTCGCAGACAGGCTGTGCGAAGTCTAAAGTCTGGCGAGAGTAAGTAGAACTGGACGGTCGTAGTCGGACACGAGATTGATAATTAATAATTGTCTGTTGACTGTGTGTTAAGCTAAATCGTAGAAACGCGCGGCTCTCGTGTTCATACTTAAAAAAATTTAGTGCCCAACGTCCCCTCGTATTCGTATTTTATAGTTGTAACGTTTGATATTTTATAAATATCTGAACGTCTACTCTCTAATTGTACAACTTGACAAAAATGTGTTAAATAGATATTTAAAAAAATGTAGAATGTATATTTGGAAAACCGTGTTTCACAATGGGGCGCCATATGAAAATTATTTTCATTCCACGCAGAGGCGCCAAGGAGAAATCAAGGTCATCCAGGTCCTTCACACAACGCGGTATAATTCTTTTAACATGCTTACCCGAGCTAAATTACCTGTGAGAACAGCGAAGAATGGCGCCATTATTGTTACATAAGATAGGCGCGAATATTACTTCCTTATGTGTGTGCAACACAATTAGTCCAACATTTTATTTAACTTGCTGCCGTGTACGTTCGCATTTTATTAGCTATCACTGTCGTAATAAAACTCCGATTTTTATCCGATAGAATACTACCGCTGAATATTGTAATTAATTCCACTACGCTTACTCACTTACGCTAACGAAAGGGGAAATCGCTACGGTGGTAACAAGTTACTTTTCATTTCGTGAATTTTTACTTGAAAATTGAATGAACCGATCGTTTGATCCTCTGAGAGAGTTACTTTCTGTTTCTGTTTCGTTAAGAATTCCGCTGTATCACGACACGTTACGCTGAACTCGTAAGTCAATTACCACGCTTGACTTTTTAATCTTGCCTTTGCCCCTTTGCGATTGTATTTCGCCATAATACCCACCTTTTTTTTTTTTATGAAATTTAAAAGATCAGGACGCTAAAGCCAGAGAGGGAGAGAGAGAGAGAGAGAGAGAGATCGTTCACCTCGTCATTAGCCGCGAGAGGAACGGGAAATAAACCTGTTCGTAAATAATTCAACGAGTTGCGCGGCACTGGTTTTCACGTCGAAAACTTTGTGAACTATTGAACAACTATTTCAATTATTCGCTCAGTCAACTTAGCCGCGTGTCATCGAATTTGATAAGTGAACGAGTTCCTTGCGCGCGTGATGCACCGGGGGGATACATCGCGCGCTGCTTGATGGACGAATCGTCATTATCGATGAATATTCATCGTCGTGGTATAGATTATCGCGGACGCGGCAAGATATTTCATAAACACGTTTTTCAAACACGATTCGCAAATGCGCTCGCGCAGCGAGGCGAGAAAGCGATTTTTCGAAAATTCGAAACTTACCAGTCCCTGCGCTCCCACTCTATGAATGCTAAATTACCAGCAGAAACACCAGCGTGTGCACTCGTCATTAAAACTGGTTCGAGAGCCAATTTCCACCCCGGCTGGACAGGCGTTTGTTCGTCGGCCTGGGCGATTTGTTGAATAATTTCGCGTACACGTACGGACGGGCGCAAGACGATTCAATGCATAATTAATTCGCAGGGCATTATTATTCAGGGCCCTTCAATTACGTTTTATAACTTATTCAACCGGAGGAAAACAGCCGACGGGATAATAATCGTAAAGTCTCGAATGCGCGAAAATCTGATTTACGCGATACGTGGGGGGTTTTTTTTTACGCTCGCTTTTATTATCTCTCCCCGCGGATAATGTCGTGCCGCGTAAACAGATGTACATGCGTGCGTCGCCTGTTCGCAACGGATCGACGCGCAAAGGTGGAAACGCCTTGAAACAAAAGGAAAGCGAACGAAATTATTTGCCTTTAACGTATGTAGGGTTCCGGTGGGGAAACGGCATTTCAATTTGTCGAAATATAAATAATTTGATTGTCGCTCTCTCTCTTGTTAGATGCTATAGGTTATTCGTTTTAATATATCTCGTTACACGCGTGACAAACTACGCAATCGTCGGTATGCTCCTCGTTCCTTCGCATAAATATCAATGAAAAAAATGTTTTCGTCACCTCAGTTAGATGTGCAATAAATTAGAATTACGCGGGAACGGAATTCGTAGATACTTCCTGCTTTTTCGAACACGTATTTCGTATTCACGTACTTCTGCAATGTGGAAGACGTATCTTTTTTAAAATTATTAAAAATAGCGTTTCTCGTTACACGAAGAATTTACGTCGAAACATTTAAATACAGCGGTGAATAATAATACGATTCGATTTGCTTAGATACCAATCGAACCATTCGACGCACAGAAAACGTTTATTCGCCTGAAAGGGAAAACGCAATAATAAATTTATATCTCTTTTTGCGAGGCTGCGTTCAGCCATCTCATCTCTTCGTAACGAGTTCGATCATTCAGAATAATATAAATCCAATCTGATCAGTCATTCAGATACGTATAACAGGAAGTATTAGCTATAAATAGTTATTGCTTGCGAAGCAGATACTCCATAGAAATGATCCTTCCTATGCACCAAGAATAAGAGCAACAATTAAATTTATCGCTCAATAAATTCCGTGCCAAACAACGATGATAATTAAGATATTTTGAATCCAAAACCGGGTTTCAATTTATTTTTTATCAAAAAGAAAAACTGTAATACAGTCGATAAATCATACTTGTAATACCAAAGCGAATCGCCTTAAAAAAAAATTCGTTCCTTAAGAATGTGCACGCGAATGATAGGCAAAGGTAATTGAGAAATTCTTTCCAATTTTTATTAATCGGGATCAGCCTTGTTTCGCGAAAGACGAGATATAAAATTTCGCCGTAAACGGTATGTACGTTGATTTCTGTTCGTGCCTGATTTCTTATTTATAACGTAATAAAACGTAATCGAATTCCAATACGATAGTACTTGATGGAAATTTTGATGATGAGATAGTCGTGAATAATTTCCAACTACCGAAATAACTACGCTTCGACTTCTCGTTTCAATGTAATAAAACGCAACGTGAAATTCCAGCGACAGGGCTTGATTTAACAGACGATTTTGACGATAGAAATGAAGTGAGTCGGAGTAAATCCCAAATACCGAGTCGTGTCACGCACAATTATCGAGACGAACGTTTCGAACTTTTAACATTAATCGAAGAGGACGAGAGAAGCGATGAAGACCGTTCTCGTTGCAGCGGGAGTGAACGAGCAGAGCAGAGCACAGAGCGGAGTGGCAAGGACGTTGGCGCGAACATTCGCTAGGTACCTACTACACGTGAGCCGGAAAGAGGAAGAAGCGGAAGAGAGTTGAAAGAAACGCCGTGACTCCGGATGTTCAATCGCGTTCTCATCCTCGCGCGCGCGTTCTCGTCGTCCCTGCGGCGCGATCAGTTTCGTCGTACGATCGGCTAACGAGAGGAGGATGCACGAGGCGAAACGAGGAGGGTCGAGGACGAAGGAGACAGAAAGAACGCCGCCAGTGAATTTGCATTAGGGTCGGTGCACACGGTGGGTTCCTTGTACCGTGCTTTTCCGCGTTGCCACGTTTTCCCCGCCGGCGATCACGGCCTTGGCGTGCGGTTTCCGCGAGACCGCTGCCTCCAGACCGTCGTCTGCCAACCGATTACGTGACAGCCAAAGAAACATCCACCGAAACCATCCGGGCGCCTCTCTCTTTCTTCTCAGTTTGCAGACATTTTGCCTTGTGTTTTTCTTCTTTTTTAAGACGTCACACGCGGGTCTAGTTTCAGTAGTGACGAAATTCGCAAGTTGCAGTCTGAAAAGCAAGAATATCTCCTTCTGATATTCTTTCAAGATACGAGGACTTTGAATTGGCATATTTTTAATTTTCGAGTAATTTCAGGAAACTTTAGGAGAGATTTGGGAACAGTTTAATTTTCTGTCCAAATTGCTCTTGGAATATCTTCACTATCATTTCGTTGCGTAATGTAGCGGCTCGTGTAGTATTTGAACGCTTACCATAGAAGATACTTCATTAATACTGCAACGAGATACGATTCTCGTAGTTGTACTGGTCAAATTTGAGACCAATCGGAAAATAGGCATACAACAGGTGAATGGTGTTGAATCCATGAATTGGATACCATCATTGGATACTTAACGTCATTAATACAATTAACTGTTTAAATATTTGCACGATCTCTGCGAAACATGTACCTCCATGCATATTTCCACATTCGTTTGAAAATTCACCAACATAATACCACCTACATAATATAAATTTAAAGTTATTTCGTACAACGTGCATAACCATAAAAAAACCTGTACAAGTGCCTGTGTTCAAATAATTTCACCAACCACAGTCTATTGCACGCGTACAGATTCACACGTCAAATTTCTTACGTAAGGGGGCCAGTTTAGCTCGTCAACTTCCCCTGCCCTCGATGATGAATTATTCCACGGTTTATATTCGACGTTAGTTCCGTTGGAAACACATCCATCGAGATATCTTCGCCCCGGCGAATACATCTCGATACATTACGCGGCTAAAGTAAGATGGAATAAGATATCTTGTTTATTCAGCTCTGTTCGATTCGTACCGTTTGCATAATGCAGAATGGACTGTATTACGCGGATGCGAAGAACTTTCGTTCGCGTTCTCTTTTCTTCTTCTTCTTCTTCTTCTTCTTCTTCTTTTTCTTCCCTCTCCTCCATCGTTTGCGCGAAGCGATCGTTTTGCTTTCGCGTAAACAAGCCGGCGACAAATCGCATGAGTCCGCGGCCACTTCCGTTTCGAAACGGTCGGCAACGTAATAAGTGACGACAATTACCGCAAGACTACGTAACACGACCTGCTTTTATTTGCCAAACAATGACCACCACTTTACAGTTATCGCGTACCCCGGAAAACGTTTTACAATCAATTTGTGACCACGTAACACATTATGGTTGCACTTCGGTGGAAACCTATGTATAACTGCATTATCGGGTAATTACGTTACACTTGAAGCAGTGTATTCGCGGTTCGTTAGCAGACAGTGTTACCCTTCTTTTTGCTTGAGAACTTTCCTACGAGTTTCTTCTTTTCTTCTTTCTCTCTTTCTTTCTCTCTCTCTCTCTCTCTCTCTTTCGTTTGTATTGTTTCGTCACTCTGTCATTCTTAACTTCGCATTCACACCTCGATCATCTCTGACGAGAGATGCATTTTTCCAACGTTCTTACTTGTATGAATATCTCGTTTTAACTTTATAATATATAATTTATAAATATAATACACAATATTTATAATATGCAATATTTAATTTTATAATATATAATATTTAGTTCTACAATGTACAATGTAATATAATTGTAATTTTGTAATATATAATTTTACAATTTTTGTCAGGATATCACAAATTGTGAATGAAGTCGAAATATTCCCTTTTCCTATCGTTCTTATTATCTTTTAATCCTCACATTTTATCATCACAATTTGTCTTATAATGGATATCTTCTAGTCCGGGTTTCAAGTTTATTAAAATGGAGAAACTAACTGCGATCTTCTTGTGCTTCTTATCATAATAAAGAAAAAAAAAAGAAAAAGAAAAATTACTAACGCTTCTGTGACTAGTCAGAATTTTATTCCGCAACGTTACAGAAACTGGAATGGCTCGTTCATGTTTCGCTGTCTGATAATCTCGATGCTTTCGCGATAAGTTTGCAAGCAACGCATTCACGGAAACGTAACTCGGCGAAAGATGTCGGACATGTGCACACAAAGTTCGCGCAGACGAGACAATTACAAGCGCCTTTAGCGCGGAATCGAGGAACGTCGCGAGCAGGATTTAACTTGCGAATATATTATACATACAGTCTCTTAAATTTCCAGCGTGTCACACTTTCTTCTTGAAGAAATTTAATATTTTTCGTGGTACATGGTCTTTCGATTATCAGGTATTATTGGTAGTTTAATAAAATGTAAATACTATTTACATAAAGCGATACTATTTACAGGTTTAAGAGATTTGCGAAATTCTTCTCTCGGGTGACTTAGCTATTCTCGGCAATCTTTTATGGAAATTCTGTTCCAGTATACATAAGCATCGACGATGCAATTAAAATTGCATTTAAATCACGCGTCTCATGGAGGAATGAAATTTCAGAAACTTTGAAGAGTTTAAAGATCATCTTATATTATTCAGATGTGATACTGTAAATACTTGACGCTTCGGTTATTCTTTTAATCTCGTTAGTTCAAATTTATCGTAATCTTAACCTCGATACAGAGAAATCGGCGCGATTTAAGTGAAAGAGAATGACGCCAGCCATTTTACGAATTTCTCTCTCACACAGTGTCACGGTGTAAAGAACAACCGACGTGCAGATGACAATAGGCATCGAAAGCCTATGGTAATACGTGAAATGTAAAAATGTTCGGGCTGAGACAAGGGTGCGACAGTTCACTGCAGCGGGAGTTACGTAGAAAGTCTGTTACACTCGAATGGATCTATCCGAAAAAGCTGTAAACATCCGATAACGTATGAAACGCAGTGATATAAGCCTCCCCCCATCCACCCCCCCCCTTCCTCTCTCCCCCAATAACGAAAGCCGAATTCTTCTTCACACATGCGGAACGTTCGAACGATGATGAAAAATTCCTGGTGCAAGCGATTGGCGTCAGCTATTTCCGATTAGGGGGGTTAACTTTTGACGCACGGACGTCGACATAATCGAAATTCCAGCGCAGTACGAGAAAAAGAAAAGGAAGAGACAGAGGAAGAAAATCGGCGGCCGTAACTTCGCTTTCTTTCAATTTTTGGATTATGTTGTTTTTTTTAATTATTATTATTATCATTGTAGAGATTGATCAAAAATTATTCGAACACTGAGAAGCTCACAATATGGCAGCGAGGCACAAAAAGAGATTTCACAGAATTGAAGTAAAGATATTTCTGAAACTAATAATTTTTCGACACGATTAATATTTCAAATTGTATTGTTGTGACATAATATTTTATTTTTTATCAAAAATTCATTCGTGGATAGAAAAGATATATCGTTCCGTTTAAAAAAAAAATGGAGATGACCTCTGGGAGGTTTAAATGGTTACTCTGTACAACTGTTCTTTCATTGCGATGTAAAATATTTTGAAATTTCATTGTTTTGATTATTAACATAAAGTGCATAAAATAAATTTTACGTTAAGGAATTAATTTTGCGAAAAGTGGCATACGTACCATCTATATAGAAGACAAAGAACAAATTAATTAAATGAAAAATTGCTACAAATGATTGAAGCATCATTGTCTTTAATTGTGTATCGAAAATAATGACTTTTAAATAACACGCTGCGCAGAAAATATTCAATATTTTTAATTTAAAAAAAAAACCATTAATAAAAATTAATTTAAATTTAAATTTGTTTAATTAAAATTTAAAATTTATCAGCTACACAAAATTGTGACAGTATAACATTAAATTGTCATTTGAAAAGAGATTCCAATTCCAAGGTGAAATTTTGAAAAGGAACGAATTCCATTTTGGACGGATTTACGTTGCAATTTATTCGTAAACAATTTTATTTTCAAACTTTTGCAATTATCTCTCACTTGTCTCGTAGTTCCTATTTTAATCTCGTATCGCGGACAGATGTCTAAATATAGAGGAACGACGAGGTCTCGCTTCTTCATTTCGCGAATGTACCACGTTCGGTTCCCTCATTAGAATGGCAAACCGGAATCGTATTTCTTTTGAATCGAGCGACTCCTGTTTCCGATTCTTCTGGGAGAAACAAAAAAAAAAAAAAAAAAGAAAAAGATGTCCGCGGCTAAATGCGTTTCTCATTCAGCTTCTTAATTGCGGTTGTCCGACAATACGCGGGAAAGAAACGCGAAACCCGTTCGAATTGGGAAAAAAGCAACGGGCCAGTCGTTTGATCGTGTTATATCCGATAACGATATTAATGTGTTCGACATGCTCACTCAGTTTTAAACAGAACCTGATTCCGCGCATAATGCATTTACTGTTTCGTTAATAACAGGCCGCGCATTAATTATTTATGCCTCTCGATATAGATAATCGTCTCGAGATTATGCTGCATTTAGAATTTGCAAACACTCGCGTGAATTCAACGAGGATGGAAAAAACGACCAAAAGTCACAAATTAGTTTTACAGTATCTTTTGTTTTAGTATTATTTACATTATTAATTCAGATGTGTTGGCTATTTTCCCAACAAGAATATTTTAATTTCCAATCGAGGTGAAAAACGACACGCAGCGATTATCGTTTCGCATAGCTGCGTGTTGCTTAATAGAAATTAGACTTGATTCCGGTGTATAGTTTAATAGTGTTCACGGCGCTTAGCTACAACTTGAACTTGCTTTAACAGTTCTCGTCTCACTTAATTAGAAGTTAGCTTAACTGGCATCACAACACTTTGCGGTAGTTTCTTCAGCCTGGATAAGACAAGTACTAATCTAGATGCGAAGAACAATGTTTCCTACCGAACGGAACAAAAACTCCCAATCCTCCTCGAATCGAACGAAATTTTCTAATTAACAAGATTTCGTAATTACAAGACGATTGGTAGGACACGCGTATCATCATTCACACTTTTGAGAATCTAATTAATAACAAAATAGAATCTCGACAGAGAGAGAGAGAGAGAGAGAAAATGGACTGTACAAAGATTCAATTAACGAAATGAAACGAAAGGAAAAGTAAAGGAAAGAAGAAAAGAAAAGGGACGAAGGAAGTTCGAAGTACTTGAAAAGTAGAATGAAATAGCAATAGTTGACGATCGAAAAATGTCAAGTATTCTGTGTGTGTCTTTTCACATTGCAAAAAAAAAAAAAAAAAAAAAAATTCTCGAAAAAGAAAGAGAGAAGAAGAGAGAAACGCAATGTAACTTCTCTAGAAAATACATCAGTTTCTCTTCGCTCGATGTAAGTATGTATAGCGTGCATGGTATACATGCTCGCGCATCGGTCGCTCGTTCGCGCGGTTCTCCAAGCGAGTTATCAGGAAGAATCGGCGAGAGGGGAAAGGAGAAAGCGAAAGAGAGTAGCCAGTAGATACACGGTTGGAAGGAGCGCTAGAGAGAGGGAGAAGAAGAGGCCGCTACCAACGACTAGTTACACGTATGAAATAATCTATTATCTGGAAAGGGGAGTTATCTGGTGCGGGCATTGAATCGCCAAGGTCGCGGTGAAGTCTTGACGGAGAAAGGAAGACGGAAGGAAGGCTGGTAGACAACGACGGGGAGAGAGACGGAATGACAGATAGAGCGATAAAGGAAGAGAGAAGTCTCTCAGCGGCGGTCAACGAACCTCCTTCAGCTCTGTGTGCACGGCCCGCGCGTGCATACGTACACACACGTACACACGTGTGTATCTCTACGTTAGCGATGTTACCGACGCAGCCGCGATCTACGTATGTACGCTACGTACGTAACGTAAGCGAGTATAGGAGGTACCGGCCTACCATTCAGCCGACGCTGCTCTCGCTGCTTAGGCGCCCACGATCTACAGGGTGTATCATTGCACTGTACGCGAACGCGTGAACTCTTCACCGCGGTGTACCGTGACTGGCCATAAAAAATCCGCCACAGTTTGTTTACATCTCATGGTGTTCCATACCAGCAGCGAGATTCAGAGCTGTTGAGAGGCGAGTAACAGTTGAACGGAGTTAGAATTGGAAATTGAAAAGCATCTGAGCAGGTTATATCGGAAGTTTCTTCACTCGCAATGAGATTTTATTACAGCACTCGTGATCTTTCATTCATTTTCAGTTGAGCAGTTTCAGACGACAGAGAATCCATTCAATCCAGACGATAAACATGTGGTTGTTGAAGCACTGAAAATATAGTAATAGCTCAAGACAAGCAGCATTAGAATTATTGATTATGATATAATAGGAGTTCAAGTAATTAGATTCAGAAATCGGACAGTAAGTGAACTTTGGTTCTAATAGAAGAAGTTAATCACTGATCCACTTCATTGCGATACTTCGTTCGTGTTTAGATAAATGAATTCGAAACGATAAAAGTTTATTTTATTCATTTAATTAAATGTCGAATTATTGAGAATACTGTGACAACGTAAGACAAGTAGACATAGATGATTACGTGATAAGAATTGATTGTACAGGAGTTCCAATAATTAAGTTCAGTAGGCCGAGTCGGACAATAAATAACATAGAGGAAGAGAGTCACTCATTGATCCACTTCATTATCTGATTTTTCATTCATGCCCAGACAAATAGATTCAGTTAATTAGATGTTGAATCATCGAGAATGCTGTAATAACCAGCAGACACAGATGATGTGTCTTAATTACGTGATAAGAATTGTCGATCGTATAATAGGAGTTCGAATAAGTAGATGCAATCGGAGACGGTATGTAAAATTTCATTCTAATAGAGAAAGGAGAGATTTCCATTTCATTGTGATTTTTCATTCGTGTTCAGATAAGTAGATTCAGTCGACAGAAGTACATTAATCATGTTGTTGTTGAATCATTGAGAATCGTGCAACGGCGGAGTGAATAGAGTTGAAAAGTTTTTGACAGTAGCAAGACAGACAGATAGAGATATTTGGCGTTACGATTATATTCTGGTATTCCTTTGAATTCGTTCAACAAACATCTACTTGCTGTCAGTTTTCGTTCGTCTGTTGGTAGAGGTTTACGCAGGAGATAAGTAGATAGAGTCGGTAGAGGCTCGTTTAGTCAGACACTAGGAAGTATTTCGTTCCAATAGGTGGAGTTCAGTTACACGGAGTCGTTTTGCGAATACGACGTCCAACTAAACCGAACATACAACATTCGGAATCATCTTCAAGTTCGACAAGACCGAAATAGTCGAATTCTTTTAATTTAAAACAGAATTTTCGACTTTTATAATACTCTGTCCATCGTTGTTTATGAAACAGCTCGTTTGTCGCGGATTCTTAAATACACATCAAACGTCAACGAATCCGTATATTTATAAATTCTAATCGTCGAGCAGCAATTAAAATTTCGTCGCACAAACTCGTCCGAATTTCAATGGGACGTAGATTCAAAAATTTCGTGACACTTAGCGGAGCAATTCCTCGCATTTCCACGCGTCGTAATGACGCTCGCGATGCTTCCCATGATAGGAAACACCCAGTATACACGCATCGGAGTAAAGTGCCTCCCAGTGCTTCCTTCTCCGGTTCGCCTCTCTTTCTCATCCAGCTCCGTTCCCTATCCAGTTCCTTCTCCCCTCCTTTTCCATCGGCGTCTCTCCGCCACCTTCGCCACCTTCTTCCTCAAGTCGGACTCTCTCGTTTTCCTTGGCTCGGCGCGCGCTTCTGGAGTGCCGCGGCGTCTCAAAGCTTGGAGGTTCCTTTCTAAATAACAAGTAGTCTTAGATTTACCTTAGAGCGCGGCCTTCTTATTTCCTTTGTCACGTCCGCCGCAGCCTCAGCTGCCAGCTTTCCCGATAACGGCCGCATCGAAATGACGTCCCTGGCGTCTTCGATAGCCACCAGACCCAATAATTAGGAGGAATATCGAGAGCCACGCGCGTTCCCATTGGTTTTCTCCTATGAGAGAACGCTCTCGGCAAGACGAGAGTGTCGATGCGCCTTTGCTCTACTCGCGAACACGTACCGCCGCCGGAGATGCCGAGTCGCGAGTCGTTCCTTTTTTCTTTTTTTTCCTTTTTTTCCTCTCCTCCTGAGAGATCGCGTTAAAATGACAATACACGGCGAATTTGATTCAGCGAGAACCCTAAACTACTCGATTCAGTTGTGCATCTCTCTCTCTCTCTCTCTTTCTCTCTCTCTTCGTGCGAGAGACTTTCAGATTTTATTCGTCCCCATATCGTTCTGGAAGCGGCGGACTGCGGCTTCGAGAAAAAAATCAAGCCGGAGGAATTCCAATAAACATTGAGTGGCCGGCTGCGGGCAGTTTTAATGGGTGTGAATGACGCTAAAAATATACAAGCCCCGACGAAAAAGTCCGGTTATGGACATTTCCCCTCTATAATTATATTTTCCGCAACCTGCAATCTCTCTCTATAACAAAGGTGAACCCTTCGTCCTCAGCATCGGGGGAAATTAATAGATACGAGCGTCGTTCGATGTTTTTCAAATTAATTGTAAATCGCTGATTTTACTCGGGCGCGCAATAACGATTCGTCCTGACGATCGCGAGCGTATCCTGTTGAAATCATACGAGAAAAACAGAAAGAAAAAGAAAGGAAAAAGAAGAAGACGTTCCGATCTGGCCGCGTGAGATCGAGTTAATCTATTTTAAGCCATTACTTTAAGTACTGCCCTAACCGCTCGATGCGTTTCTCGCATCCTCGTGCTATCGTGTGACTGGCTTCGAAGCAACATCTTAGACATATTCTTAATTAATAAACAAGCTTGAATAGCCGATTTTTGATCTTTCGCCTGCCAAATTTTTACAACGTTCGAGGAACTGGCAAATTGTTTCGCAAGCCGAAGTCGTTAGACTTCTGCTATTGTTAATTGGTGAGATTTTTTCAATTACCGATTCGTTGTAGCTTTTGCAAAAAGCGAAAAGTTGAATTTATAAAATCTCTGGGAAAAGAGATTTAAAGATGACGGTTGACTTTCGATGTTCCATCTATGAATGACCTTGAGCATCGATGCGTTACCTTCCTGCGTTCCTGACGGATAGTCGTAGCCATTCTGAAATGTTCTTTTTTTTTTCCAATAATTTGTTGGCCAGACGTTAATGACACGAGCAGCAGAACACGCGACGAGAAAAAAAAACGTTAGCCTACACGAAATCTGGGAATTCTTGGAGAGGAGTATCCTACATCCTCCTACCTATCCAACGACCAGAAAACGCGTTGTTCAGCGTTTCTCGAACCCTGCGGTCGTTATGACCAGAAGCATCATCACGCTGAAACCACATCCGTATCCCCGTAAGCGACCGAAACGCCTCACAAGACTTGGAAGTTCATTCTGCAAGTTGCGAAGTTTTCAAGTGCGGAATATCTTGCCGTTGCCTAACGAAGAGAAACTTTAAACGATCTTGAAACACCAACGTATCATAGATCAATGAAATTTCTCTCGTAATCGGTTAGGATAACGGCTGGATGAACGAGCGTGCACGGTCTCGTTTAAGATGAACGAAGAAATCGTAAGACGAATAAATTTCTGACGATTCACACCCCATTATGTTTTTTTTTTTTTTCTGAGCAAGTAAACATGAATATGACGATATACACATGTGGAAATACAAAAGTAAAAAATTCCTTGACGAAGAATTCACAGACGTCGATTTTTTGGAAGTGGAAATAAGAAAATAATAGTAGAGAAATAAAAATTCACCAAAGAAGCAGCCGTAGCATGTAATTGATTTACGTAAGCAATTTTTCGATTGAAAGTGGTTACCACTTGACGAAGAATTACGCTCGCAGACGTTAGCTCTGTTGCCTACGCTTCACATTAGGTGGAACAGTATTTACATACTACACGTTACGTGGAACAGTATTCACATCGAGTATTCTGTTTCTAACTGTTCATAGCATCCCTGAGTTTAGTTGACATCTCTATATTTAGCACGTAAGGATTCCGTTACGCTTTGCGCTTCGCCAAAGTTTTCCACGAAGCGGCGAGCATTTGTTACCATTGGTGCGTGAAGGACATGTTCGCCAAGTAACGTGTGGCGCGATGCCAGTGATCGAAAAGGCCATGGTGGAAATCATATTCGCGATAAAATTCTCAACTTTCTCGCCTCTATTTATTTCCAACTATTATTTGCTACGTAAACATTCATTTCTCGCGTGTATTTGCCTGTCAATGAATCGACCAACTTAATTGTCACATTCTCGAAAAGTGTATACAATAGTCCAAGATTTTGAAATTGAGAAATTAATATTGAAAGAAAAAAAAGCGTAGCTTTGATCATGTCAGAACAATATACTGCAACACAATGAATCTTCTTAAGAGACGCTCGAGAAATGCAATTGTTCTAAGTTTAACCGTCTCAACTATAACGTTCATATTCTAAGTTTAACCATCTTAATAACGCTTCCTTAATAACGCTTGTTTGATCTATTTATTACGATCAAGGATGCAGGCTTCGCCCGTGGTAATTACAACCTTTATTAAAATTCCATTGTGATAATCCAATCGGGACGAAGACTGGATGTCTAAATTTGGGTAAAATGGTGGTCCGTTAATGGGATTAATTAAACGTGATGTTTACCTGGCATTACCTTTTCACGGTATTTCCCTCTTACTTTGCCAACACGTTGCACGTAAACGCGCGTAATCTCGATGGAAGACGCGACCGGTGACCAAGAGTGTCGAATCGGCGAAAAGAGATAGAGAACAGAGCGGTCAAGGAAGGATGACAAAGGGAGGAAATGGCTTCCACCCCCCCCCCCGCCCCCTTTTTGGTGTCCCTAATATTGCAGCTCTGGAAAATATAGATCGACTAGGCAGCAGCTAAAGAAGCCGAAGAGGAGTAGTCGAACAGTTGAATACTTGGGTCACGCCCAAGTATTCTTCGATAAAAGCGCCCAAGTACCTTTATGCTACTCACTCACGCTCCACACAAGGATATAGTTCGTGCTCCCTTTTTTATCACACGGTTATTTCACGCGCGTCAATGGATCCAGTTGGCTTTCACGATACGACGATTTTCAATGTATATCGTTCGCTCGAGGACGCCGCGCCGTACGGATACAAGTAATAACGTCGTCGCAACATTTTCCACGCAGCTGAGAAGCTGCGAATTTTGAAAAAAAAAAATTTTTTTTTTTTTTAGCAAGGGCTATTGAACAATGACGTTGGTGTAAAAATGTTGGTTGGGTAGGATTTGAAGTGAAATGAAAATTGGTGGATGAAAAATTTCAGAATTGTTGGAATATCTGAATATCGTTTGCACTTTGTCGTTTTGTAAAAGGACGTGTCCTGTTAATCCACTTGTGTACGACGCTTCCGGCTCACGTTGCAGCGGCTTAATAGATCTTTTGGTCGAATCGATATTATTGCGAAACATATGTTATTGTATCGTACAATATAGGGCAGCTTAATTAATACGTTAACAATTGAGCTATTGATTACGTATTACCGCGTTGTGCATGCGTTTGTTCCTCCTCGCGTCGATTTTGCGAAAGATTAATAGCGAGTTTATCGACAGTTAATTGAAATGCTATCTCCCAGACACTCGTTTTACTCGGCTTTCATTTTTGGATCCAATTCCGCGCGAACAATTCCGATTTTTCTGTCAGCCACGAAATTCTATAAATTAGGAATTAATTATCAAATTCTGAATCTTTTCACTCGGAATGCCATCGTATTGCGATGGTTAATCGCAACACACAATGTCACGCTCCAAAAATTCTCGCTCGTTATTCGAAATAAATAAAAAAAAAAAAGAAGAAAAAAAAAGAAAAATTGGTTAACTCGTTCCGCAACGCCGGACTCCGCACCGAATAAAATTCGTAGCGCACACCGGCAAGTACAACAAAGTATGGGAACCGCGTGGTTTAATGTTTGCGGTATAAACGTCTCGAATTTTTTTCCCGCCAACGTTTATGGGCGCGTAAAGCGTTTTAAATCGCCCGGTTCGGTAATTCGTAGCACGTATTATGCCCGGGAACCGCGCGCGCATACGGTAATTTATCGATCCTGTTATTAATTCGATCCCCACCCCAGCTCCCCACGGCTTCTAATTAATTTGATTTTTCAGCCTCTGTGTGTGTGTGTGTGTGTGTGTGTGTGTGTGTGTGTGTGTGTGTACCATTGGCCCATTCACTTGTCGATTTACACCGAGCGTCACCTTACGCTTAGAGGCGCCGCTTTTTGCCACGTGAAAGTCCACTGTGATGCGTCAACATGCTGTAATTTTCTGACAAGGGAGGAGGAATGAAGGCGATATCTCGGTTGCTGGACGTTCGTTGATTCACGCGTGTATATTCCACGATCTTCTTGCGCGCGCGCCACTGTCTTCTCTCATCAGGTATCGGAGATATACGACAATCCCTCGGCCAATCAAAACGGAAACATCGGCCGCGGTTGGATGTAATTATGGGATAAGGACGTTAAGGCGGCGGAATTCCGCTTCGCGGAAACACTCGCTGCTGTACTAACGAAGTGACGGTGAAAAACGATGAGAACGCTATAGAACCGTCGCGTTCGCTTCGTGCTCCTGCCTAGTATTCCAGTATGTGTAAACTTTGCTTAGAGCAACGCATACATAACATCCTGTGTCCTACCTGAGATGTTTTCCGACAAAGTAGCCGATGTTTGTTCTGCGGCTGACAACCCCTTCACCACTCCAACCGATTTCTGTGCATCGAAACACGATCCGGCTGGATTCTTTTTTTTTCTTTTTCGTTTTTTTTTTTTTTTTTTTTTTTGCAAATTGGACGAAGCGGAAAAGTCACCCTGGCAGACACCTGGAAAACCCTTTGATTCGTAGATTTTAAGTACAGATCGTAAGTATAGTTGATTGTTCTCGTGTGCTTGGAAGATACTTTGAAAAGGAAGAATATTGTAATTGGAGAATTTATTCCATTGCGTTTCGTTTCAGAGTTGGTTATTTCGATATTCAGAACTTTCTCCCGTGTAATACGTTTGATCAACACTCGTGTTATTTAATTGAAACTATTTCCATCCACATTTTTCGTACATCTCGCCATAAATTCGATTTCGAGCCGAATAAAACGTGCGTGATAATTTTGAAAATTACGCGACATCGGAAATTTAGATTTGTTTTGATTGTGAGATATTTTTAACGCCGCAATACGTGACGTAAATAATTTACTGAAATATTACTCGACGAAATATCACGCGCGAAATATTAAATTTGGGCATCGGTGTCGATCATTGTAACCGAAATAAAGTACAGCATAAACAGATTTAAAGTTTCATTTCGCGCTGTACAAAGGTTTCAGTTTGTTACAAATTTAACGAAACTGTCAGAGTCGTTCGTTCTCTTTCGTTTGTAATTCCCCATTTTAAGTTCTTCAAGGCTATATTTTACATACAGCCTTCCCTAAAACAAGGTAAGAACCTTGAAACAGATTCTTCTTTCATTTGATGTGGCATCCATGAAAACGACGCCATTCAAACGTGTAATTATCATATTTCTCACGCAATCAAAGTCACGCATACGTGAGAATGATATCGCGATGAAGTCAGGCTGGAACAATGACTTGGAATTGCTCTAATTGATTCGTTCGTCTCTATCTCTTGCGAACTCCGGAACTGAGTTTTCGTTCTCTCAGAAACTCCGGTACCACCCGTGAACAACTAATCATGGACGTTACCGCACAATGATGACAATTTGAATAATTCAAATGGTAATTACATTTGTTAATTAACGACATATTTGCTGTCACGTCTTCTTCAGTGTACATAACGGTATGAACGCCAAGTCGCGAAGAAATCAATTCATTCCGATGAATTTCACAGTGAGAAATTAATTAGTTTTCTATCAGCAGGACTATTGAAACATATTTTACAGATAATTGCCCCACACGTTCGTATTTATTGGCTGAAACGACGAAAGGCGAAGAGATCGTTCATTAAAATTTTCTCTTGTACGCGAAACATTTTGAAATAAATGAAAGTTCTTTTAGCGTTTTCCTCCCCAGTAATTACCTTAATTAGTTCAAATAACTACTACTTTGATAATTATAAATTTCTATTTTAATAGTTGTAAATATATGGATTATATACCCAATAAGTCATACATTTTCTTCATATATATGCATTCGTAGGATCAGTAGATTAAATAATATCGAACCACTCATTCGGCAAGTTGCACAGTAATAATTAGCGATAAATTTGCGAGGAGTTTGTTTTGTCGTGGCAATTTGTCGCTACAGTCCGCACAGATTTCTACGAGAGCAACGTGCAAGGTGTCCACAATGGCAAAACACGAGGGCAATTCGCGCTCGCGGGGCTTTAAAAACGAAGCGAACGCGTCGGTTGTAAAACTTGAGGTCGCTAGTTACTTCCAGGAAGGTTACCAGGTTCTTCGCTGGCTGTTTTTACCGAGTTTAATTGAACCTTCGCACAGCTCGTCTGTTTGTCCCTCTTCTCGCAGCATCCATTCTGATCCCGTTTCTGCTTCGAATCTCTGCCGGTGGTTTCACCCTCCGACAGAGAACCCCACGAAAGAGTTTATGCCTTTATTGCAAGGCACGATGCATCTGTTACGCGTCCTCCTTCGTCGCAGCCTCGTCGTAAAAAGACGATGTCGTCTGTATTTCGTGAATCTTGGCTGGCAAGAAGCCTCCCTTCCGAGAATCACGTAGATATAACGTGTGATTTCACGTTTGCAACGAACGGGCGAGAACTTATTGAGCGCTTGTTCACTTTTGATGAAATCACTTTTACGCGTCACGGGCGTCGTAACAGGGCGTAATAAAATATTACGGCGCGATTCGGTTGATTTCCCTTCGCGATCACGGGAAAGATAGAGGCACTTTCGGTAATAATTAATTTCCACTGTTTATTCAAGCAGAAACCTGTTTACGGAGTCTCTTCGTATTTTAATTTCAATTAGCTGCGTATATTATTCTCAGTTACGTTATTACGAAAATATTAAAATGTTATAATTACGTTAATTAAAAATATTGAAGGCATTTAACAAAGTTGTAAATGTGGTGTTCGTGAGTGTAAAACTTGTTGCTCCACGAGCTCTGTGTCTTCCATTTTTGTTGAATCACGTGTCGCGACGATCTTCTTTAGTTTAACAGAAATATTTTAAAAACCTTAACGAACGGTGCACGTGGTAGTATATGTAATTTTAGGTTGACAAATTACTTCCAATTATCATTTTTATTTGACTCACGCGTGTTGGTAAAACTCTGTGTGGCAGAGGCAGAATGAAAAGGCGAAGAATATTTTTCGAGTGCTTATGCCGATAAAAGAGCCGTACCCGAGGCTGAAAGCTCGACGATAAAAGCGGTTCGCAAATCGTTGCCACCGATGCCTTGTGATTTTCTTCGAGGGAAAAATCACTTGGAGCGTTGAATCGTGCGATTGGAAAAAGCCATGTAACGTTCTTATGTATAAAGTAAGTGAACCTCTCGCGGGCCAGTGGTTTTCCTGAGCGAAATCGCCATTTTATTTCAGCTTTTCTGACGGTTTTGCCTTGTGTTTGGAACAAAGTTGCGTTCAGTTCTTTATTTGTAGAACTCTCTGCTTCGGTCTTCAACAAACTAAGACAGAACGTTTATTTATTTATCTTAATATAGAACATTTTTCATCTTTCTTTTTTTTTTCGTTTTCGTCGCTTTCGTATCTGTAACGTGTCGACCCTGTCTCTCTGTCGTTTGAAAGTGTCTGTACGAAATGTTTCAGCGTTTCATTTCTTCAAATTCAAATGCTGTACGATTTATATCAATTGTACTTCTAAGTACTTGCGATTACGCTCCAAGAGTTTATTAAAGATTACTACGAAATTTACTTTGTTACCTCGTACGTTACTGCCTGTTTGCACGTTGGAAGCTAATCGTGCAAAATTTATGAAAAAAGAAAAGAAAAAGAGACACTTGAGACTGCGCCCAAATTTATGGGACGCCTTTGGAGTTTTCTAAGTGGAATTAAATTCCTAATTTGCCACGCTGAGTTGGTGCACATCCATGTTACAAGCGTTACGTACCCTCAGCCTTAACACCACCTCATGTTATAAAATTCACGGTTTCGATCGATGAGTTTCCAATAGCTCCTAACCTAAAAACGACGGTTGAGGTGAAACAAATGACGAGCGCTCAATCGTAAGTCGGCATCTCGTCGTCGGATGGACGACACAATCGATAAAGTGGGACCCAGTGGATCGTTTAATGCCCCCCCCCTCCCAGGAAGAAACGGGGAGACTCACCTCTGCACTTTCCACCAACTTCTCGAAACGTTAGATTATAGTATACTTTCGATGCACTCTCTTCCTTCCCTTCCTTCTCTTTCCCTCTTCATCCCCCGCTCGCTGGAAGAAGGTTCTCCACTCGTATAACGTTGCCCCGCTCTCCCACCTGTGTTTCTTTCGCGTTGGAGCCCTCCCGGCTAAACTTTCGGCCCATTAATTTACATTAGGACATTTCTCAAGAGTTCCCGACATCCGTGTACCTTAAAATCGCCGAGCTCTTCTTTCTCACCGCCCTCCCTTCTCCTGCAACAGCCCTCGAGTTGTCCGGCGTTACGCTTGAATTCTTTACCATTAAACGACGAGGACGATACCCATACATACAGGTCGGATAACTTTATTGCTCTATATATCTGGCTTTTTTATTATTTTGAAGCGTCAATGGAAAATGGTAGACCGTGTGACCGATTCTGTCGCGACTCTCTCACAGTGTGACAGGGATTTTCTTTTTTTTTTTTTTTTTGTTTTTCCATCGGACGGGGGGAGGGGAGGGGGAGGTTCTCTCATGAATTAACGAGCAAACAGTATTTATAATTCACGCGTCTCCGTCAGATCGGAAATTCTAAATAACGAGTTTTACGACGGCGAAAGTACGCGAGATAGGAGCGAAGTGCTTTCGCAAAGTGTTTCGCATTGATAACTTGCACAACTTGGTTTACTGCTACGTAGGTTCGACGAATTAGTTGCTTCTCAGAGAAACTAAAAACTGTGTTTTTTTCGACAGAGAGGATTTTCTTTTTTTTTTTTTTTCTTAGGATTGCAGCGGATGATTGTGACGTGGACGAATCAAATTCGCAAGTGGTTGCGGCAACTGCGGTTCAGACGAAATATTGAAATCTTTGCCAGAAGCATGTGAAGAATTTAATGAATTAATATATTTGTAGTTTTTCTACTTGTGACGATGAAACGTTTCATTCTGAAAGATAAATTGTTTCTCAACGTTTCGACTTAAAGAATTTTACAGAAGCGCTATTTGTTAAAATGCTAAATTACTAATTCTATTCCGTTCACGGTTGGAGCGAATTAATATATAATATACATAATTCATTAACATCTACAGACGATTTTTACTTTTATGAGTAAACTGATTATACCGTGGAATTACTGGCAAATATAATTACCAAATTATTATGCACTATCGTTGTTATTACATTTTAATTATTTCGCGAATGTTAATAAATTGATAGAATCAAAATATTCTATTTTCGTAATTGAGTTATCGGAGCGGGCATATCTCGTGAAATTAAGTTAATTATATACACGTGTGCCATTTATGTAAAACGAAAATCACCCGCGCTTCAATTCAAATATATTACACGCGCACACACATATATATAGTTACAATAATTTTCTCTCATTATAAATTTATAATTTCTGCTTCTTGATACGATGTAATTAGGTCCTCGTTAAATCTTTTTTCACGCCTTATTAACGATGTTAACGAGAATTTAGCTCTATCAAAATCAAATAAAATCCAATCAAATTTGTAAATAGAAAATTAAAATCACACAGATCGAATGTTTCATTTCATGGCACGGGAGAACGAACGATGATAAAATGCGTATATACGTCGAAATTAAAGTGATCAATATGGTTTGCGTTTAGATCATCTTTCAAAATGTTATTAATACGAATGTTGACACATAACGTCAAATTGTATTTACTGATTCAATGAAATCTCAGCAACTGCGTGATCGAAGTTGACGAGGATATTGAAATATTCCGCTCATATTCGCGCATTAATTTTCTGCATTTATTGTCTCATTTACATGCACATACGTTCTTGTTACTTCAGTTTTAAATGCTTAAATTGCGATGATTATCCGTCATGATACAGATAATTATTATTTCAAATTATACAAATATACGTAATTATATTCCTAGAAACCTGCCAACGTTGTGCGGTACGTTAGTAAATTATTGACTTTATTAATTGATCACTCGTAGGCTTCCATGTTAACGTGCATCAGGCTGATGTAAACAAGATGTAGAATACATGTATATTACATTCAAACCTTACAGCGACATACAGGATCACGAACATACGACCTCGCTGCCATGTACGCGGAAGATTTTCAAACTCAATTTCCACGAAAAGGAAACCCCCTCTATGAACTCTAAGCCTCTTCGGTTGCAACATAAATTACATCGCTGCATCCGTGTACAGTGGATGCATAATTACTTTGCATTACAGTTTTAATTACTTATACTGTGTGTCTTGCTTATACGGTATGCCAGGACTGCGTGAAATTGGTGATCTTGACAGTAATTTGGAATTAATAACAATTAAGTTAAAGTCAATCGACAGTTAATAAAGTTAGAATTTCGTTTCGTATTTTACTTTCATGTCTTGTACAATTGTTGCACGCACAGCGAGAGAGATTTGAAAATAATGAATTTTCTTGTTACGCGACAATCCAAATTCCGAATGATTATTCGTAATTTGTGTTTGAACATGCAATTTTCACAAACGGATATTTAAGAAAATGTATTAACATTTACTTGGAGAAACTATCAGAAATATGGATTTTTTGATATATTGTTCAAGTAAATGGTTTTCTCGCAAAATGATACACCATTAAATTCGTCGTTAAAAAACACTAATTTCATCAATGTACACAAAAAGTGTACATCTTCAGTAATTTCCGGGATATTTGATAAAATGTATCCCACAGCTTCGAGGGTAACTTTCACCCCATAAATGATTGCCAATACCTGTCAAATATTTTTTCGAAGGCCACTTCCATTAAAATCGGTGATCACTTTATGTTCCTGTGGAAGTGATAAATAAATTTTCACTGGAGAATTCTACAACAGCATCGAGGAACGAAAGATGAACGAAGAATAACTACAGTAGCCCCCTACTAAAGTGGACGCTCGAGTACTGAGACTATTGTGGCTATACTGGAAAAATCATTCGAATTCTGTATGAGATTCTGGAATTCGCGAGAATTGGCAGTTGGCATTTTCATCGAGAATGTTCGAAAGTTTCAGAGCGGCTGTCCTTCCCCTTTGAAATTTCGCGATCCGAATTACAAGTTACGCGCGCGTACGAAATTCAACAGACACGATAATTTTCCGTAATTGAGGCAACCCGGTGAGAACTTTTCCGCAGAACCGCGGCAATATGCTCCCCGCTCGAACACACATCGCCGATTGTTGCGGGGCATTTTTCACACGTCACGTAGATTACAAACGATTCCCATTATCACGCGGAACGTGCGTGTGTTGGTAAACGTTTTCTGAAACGACATTTCCATTTTCTCTGTTTCAGCACACGCTAACCGGCCACTGCGGCAAGGTGATGGCGGCGAAGTTTCTTGGCGAGCCTTCAAAAGTTGTTACCGGCAGTTACGATCGCACCCTAAAAATTTGGGACCTGCGTAGCAAAGCGTGTAAGTATCGCAAGTGGCAGACAAATAGGAAACGTTTCAACGTGCACGGCATACGTTTTGCATCTCTTAACTATAACTCGGCACACGTTGTTGCGCCATGGACAGAAAGTAATGTACGACATTACCGGCAATCGCGTTCCCTCGTTACTCCCATTAGTCATGAATATTAAGTTAATATACTTGCCAGCGTCGAGGCGTTTGGAAAAGGAGCTCTGACCGTTCGTGTCCGTACGTCCATTACGAACGACACGGGACTTCAGACCACCCCCTCCCGAACTGCACGCCGGTGAATTCTGTTTCAGGAAAAAAAACGAACGACCGTCAGTGCGATTTATTATCGATCGTGAAATTAATCGGCGTGCTGCGGATTTACAGCGAGGAAATACTTTCTCTGCGGAACACCATTTCTGGCAAAATGTTTTCGATCAAAGTGTTGAAAAGCATTTGAGAACGTGGAAATCTTTTGTGTAAGAGAATTTCTGTTGAAATTAAACAGAACAATATTTCGTACCTGAAAGATTTTAATGCTTTCGAATGTTATTGAATCGTTCAAGTGTCTGTGTTTGATCTTGAAACAACTTCACTTGAACTTCCGTAAGATAATAGTACTCGTATCTAAATTCTTGAAATCGAGTATGAATTTCTTCTTGTTCTAGCTCGTGTCGTTTGAATTCAAATAGTAGTTTGATCAGTCTGAGGATTGATAATATTGCAAGTGGAGAAATATGTTGCAGCGTTTCGAAGGAGTTCGGTTGAAGTGATTGTGGTTAGCTTATCAATACGCGAACCAGTTTAGTTTCTCTCGGTTCGCAGTTGAGTGAAGATAAAAAAAGTTGTGCAAGTGGAACAGGTCAAGGAATTGAACATCGTTCTTTAACCGTTCGAACGTGAAATTGATATAATCTGGTATTATCCGACACTGGCATTACCTGGCATCAACTAGTATTGTCATTGTTTTGTTTTGAAATTCCTCCGCCGTTTAACACGCGTAATTACACGCGTCTCGAGGTGTTGCATAAGAATTCGCGATTACCGAACGTAAACACGAGTGACAATTTACGAGTTTCAACTATTTATTCCAAATATTCTCATATCGCGTGACAAATCGTGTTACGAAAAACTTCTCTGATTTATATATATATTAATTTACAATATCCTTATATATTAAGAGATCCTGATAATTTTAAAATAGCAAATCCTATAATTACTCCTTCACATATTAAAGAATGATATTTTTTATTTGCTTATTCTATTTTACGTTCAATTCCTAATAAATTAGGAGGGATAATTATATTATTTATATCAATTTTTATTTTATTTTTATTACCTTTAGTAAATAATGATAAAGTAAAAAGTTTAAAATTTTATCCTATTAATAAATTTTTTTATTGAATATTTATTAATGTTTTTATTATATTAACATGATTAGGAATACAAGTAATTGAATATCCATATATTAATTTAAATAATGTATTTACTATTTTATATTTTAATTATTATATTTTTTCATTTATAATAAATAATTTATTTGATTATATTATAAATAAATGATTAATGAACTTGATAAAGTATATGATTTGAATTCATAATATAGAAATAAAATTTTCTATTAATTTATCTATTTATAAATAATAGTTTGTTTTCATATTTAGGACATAAAGGGTTTATGTAATACAATATATGTATATATTATTATACATACATATATATACAATATATATACAATATATATATACAATATATACATATATATACATACATATATATACAATATATGTATATATAATTAATATAATAATTTATTTTTATATTTAAAATATAAAGGGTAGATTGTTTATGTAATACAATATATGTATATATATAATTAATATAATAATTTATTTTTATATTTAAAAATATAACGTGCTTCTCGCACGTGGGTAGTTCAATTTCCTCGCGTCTTTACACTCGATTCTCTCTCGCTGCTTTCCCTTACTTACGACCGCTCGTAAAACCATTACACGCCTAATCATCGAGTCATCAGGAGGCATAACGTCGCCCGTAACAGAGGAATCTAAAATAACGGCGACGTGATTCGCCAGGATACGATACATAAAGGAGATGTTACCCTATAAAGAATAGAAAAAATTGAAACTTCTATTTCACGTCGAAATTGAATTTAACTCGCCCTTTGCCGTGCATTCGCGTAACTTTCGTCTCGTTGTCGTAACTCTAAAGGACAGCATAGTTCCGGACAATACTGCCCCGGTAAATTTATTCCGCTCTTGCAAATAGTTACAGCATCGCATGTAAGAAATTATATCGCGGATCTTTCAAACGAGACGTTGGCTCCGCGCCAGGGCCACGTCCACGGACTACGTGTCAGTGGCTGCAAGAAGTTGGAGATACAGAGGAACAACAAAAATTACTGGATCAGAACGGTCAAAAAATGAAAAGGCGAAGTCGTTGACGTCGCCAGCGAATATCTCAGTCGCCGGTTAACATCTGCATTTTTAAGAACGAAGACGCAGAAGGACGTGTCAGAAAAGTATCTTCTTCTCTCTCTTTTCTTTTTTTTTCTTTTTTTTTTTTTCTTTCTTAGATCGAAACTCCTCGAGAAACAATCGCGCAAATGCGCAAGAATCAAGGCAAGAGGCTCTCGGAAGTGTTCTCAAGTCGCAAGTCTCATCGCGCGGGTAATTATAATAGTAATCGAGTCACGTTATTCATACCTCGCGCGTAGTTCGCCGCGCGTTGATTATAATAACTTAGCGCTTGAAACTTCGCGCGATCTCCCGGGAGGATTTTTAATATATTCGCGGTTGAAAGGCGACCGGGCGCGACGCGGCGCGGCGGTGAAAAGGATCGAACGAACCGAAAGGAGGTGATCCTTCGTTGCGTCGTCACTTGCCGAGATTAATTAACACGATAACGTTCTTATCGTTCAGTTGGCGAAATCTTTTCGAAGTCGCTGGGACCTGCAGTTTTCTTGCCGAAACGCGGCGACGAAGCTTTTGTTCGTGATCGGCGATGACGGCTCTAACGGATGGATGTTTCACGGATAAAGAGGATTCGATAAGAAATTGGTAAATTCATGCGGCGGATGAAATGCCGGCCATTTTCAAGGTAGATGGGACGAACGATTAAACGGGGAAGTTCCGGACAAGAAGAAATTTAATTTAGATCAGCTTGTAACGAGACAGCCTTAATTCTGTTCCGCCGGTTTTAATATAAAAGTTCCGCCAAGTTTTTTGAATAGATTATTTGGCGAATCGCCCAGTGTCTTAAAACTGAATATTTCAGCGCGAAAATTTTAATGAAATGCAAATTGCTTGTACACAGACCGTTAACGAAGATGTATAATACGTTGTCGTTGTTGGCATGGAAATTTCATTTTTATCCCCTCCCTTTCTTTCCTTTCGAACTGTATTAAGAAGAAGGTCGCCGCGCGAATATTTTTAATATTCATGTTTCTACTCTTTTCCTCGAGCAACAGGAAGCGTTTCGCAATTTCTCTTAACATTTTCTCTAACGGAGAATTGAAGCAGAAGTCTTCTAGATTCAAATCTTTCGCAGAAAAATCTTCTAAATTTTCCAGTAGCACAAGTACCAATAATCGAATCAATTTCTTTTGATATTTTCCAGAGAGAAACTCTAAACGCAAGAAAATTTTCAGTCTGTACAATATTAAATTGAATACATGTATAAATTGCTCGGAAATTTATAAATTGTGGAATTTGTAAATGATGCAATAAAATTCATCAAATTTTGTGCATACATTTGATTTATATTAAATGCTATTCCACAGAATTATTTTCACAAACTTTTGCGAGCTTCGACACGCGTTCGCAAGTTCCATCGTTTTCAGAGAAAATCTCAGTGGGAAAAATAATACAATTTTTTATCAACACAAAAGAAAAAAAAAATAAAAAGAGGAAAAAACAATTGAAAGAATAACGAAATGATCTCGTCACGTGTATCGAGAGTATCGCCGTGATACACATGTGTCAGCGTAACAGCGATGAAAATAATTCAGTCTGCTGTATTTGCTATCCAAACATTTACCTAGTCAACAAATATCGGATTATTTTAGGAATAAGCACCGCATAGAAATAAAACTGTTAGTTCACTGTCTCTGCAGTATCAATTTATGTGCACGTGAAAATTGTCAGCCGCGCTCGCACGAGAAATATTCATTCTAATAATACGATTCAAAACGATATCTTTCGTTAGATATCACCCTACATCTCTCACAATTTAACGATATATATTTTCATCCTATAGTTTTAAATTCCTGTTCGAACAAAGAGCCCACTTTTTATAAACAATTTTTACGTAATGATTCAGGACTCCGGGACTACGCTTCAATGCAACGAGATATTGAAGCTTTTTTTTTTTATGAAGAACAGCAAGACAATTTTCGTAATTAAGATTGTTATTTGTAAATACAGAAATAATAAGTAGACACCGTGAAAAATTTCATTTTGCAACGTTCGACCTACTCTTTCGTTGGATCCTCTAATTCGTGGTTATATATATATATAAAAATTGCTCAAAAAAAAAAAAAAAAATGGTATCCTTATCGGAGTACGAATACAGAAAAACACGCAGTCGTGTTTACTCTCTCTCTCTCTCTCTCTCTCTCTCTCTCTCTCTCTCTCTCTCATTAGTGGAACTTCGTTTCATTTCTGCACGGAGTATTCTACCCGCTCAATAACAATGAAGGGTTAATTATCCTTTTCGGTTGTTTGCACAAAAGTTCCGTGTCAACGGGCCGTATGCGGCAACAATCTCGCGGCGACTTGCGGCTAAATTTCACAATGATCGTTCGCTCGGATCTTGCAAATTAATACGAGCTGGCGCGCTATCATCCGTGGCAGGGCTACGTCGTGTATCCTTTGTCAATAGAACTTCACCCATCCCGATAGGGACGGTACACCACCGGCAGTGCCTCGACAGCTACCCCTGTAGCAATGTTGACCAGAGTGTAAATCGATATCTCGGACGGGAGTTCTTCGAATGATATGGTTTCACCGAGATTAGTCAACCGTCCATAGGGATCGAATTGTAAATCCCGCATACATTTGCAACCGATTGGCAAGCTTTCGTCGCCCATCGTCCCATATCACTTCGAGCCGTGATCAATTTACTTTTCTCACCCTTTAAATTGCCACCGCTGTGATTGCCGAAAGTGGGCCGTGTTGGGCCGTTTCTCCGCGAAGTAGCCGCTTTCGCCGCCGCCGAATTATCACTTTCTCCCTCTTTTTTCCTCGAAAGTGCAGCTTATCGCGCGAGATCTCGTCAGGAAAGCGACGACGGTCCCTTGGTATACGCTCGACCGGCTGAATCTCCAGCGACGATCTGTATTTCATTTTCGGGATATGACCCGCAACCGAACCGATCCCGAACCGTGGTTGCAAATAATCTCGGCTTATCCCCCGTTTTAAATCATCAATCCGGTAATAAAAATCCGACTTTCTCCGCGTAATTTTCTCTCCAAGTGTAAGGTGTTTCGGCGAGATTGCACGACGGGGAGGAGGTGATATAATTTTTTTACGACGAGAATGAATCGAGAGGCGACGCGAGTGACCGTCGATTATATCGGGTATCAATTTCGAAGCTTCACTGAAATTGTGTCGAGGAAGCAGAAGATACTTCACGGAATGTAACGTCACTTTCGAGGCTCTCTTGGCTGTACAATTAATAGTTTCATACTGATTTGAAAATGTATGAAATTGCGAGTCAATTTTCATTAGACGTATAATTTTGCTTGATCGAGACGGCGAACCATTCTACATTGATTGAAATATTTCTCCGATCACGTGTAATTGATTTAAATATTTTTGTGACTAGAGTGTCACGTATGATGTCTCACGACGTGTTCAGGTACTAGAGCGATGAATTATCTATATTTCATAGCTTTTCAACTTTTAGTAAGACTTTTAATACTGTCTGACTACGATGGTCTTATTCCACTTCACTTGTCCCCTCACACCGTAGAAAATTCCTTGCTCTTCTTTGTATCGTCTTGTAAAACTCATTAATAAGATCCTACAAATATTCTCGCACGCTGAAAGTTCGATAATTTTCAATTTTCATATTTGTTTACTAAATTTACAGTTTACAAATTCGCGTTGCTAGTCTACTAAAATGATTACCGTCTCCGAATTTTGTCTAACCCCACGAACCTCCTGGTCAATTCACTCTGTAAATCGATGATAGAACAGTAGAGGAAGGAGAGGATCGCACGATAATTTCATCGAACGTAAGAAATGGAGTTTTTTTGCTAAGTTGTCCCAAGCGGATACGAACACTCGGCGGACTTAAATACGGAAAGGCGAAACTTCAATCTTTTCCCTTTTTTTCCTCTTTCTCTCTCTCTCTCTGTCTCTCTCCAAAAATAGCGCAAACGCCCTCTCTCTCTTTTTCTTTACACGTATAAATATAAAGCAGGTTCAGCAAATGCAGCGAGGCACACTTGAACCGTTCGCCCGAAATTTGTACACTTTTACGAGTTAAATCCGAGTTAATTTCACACAGGCGGGGTAATAGGGGAAGTGCGGTGGCCAGGGTTGATACACACAGACACAGACCGGACATTCATTTTGGTTCGGTGGAGGGGAGTGAGTTCTCACGCTTTTGTCCGTGAACGCGGTCCTACGGGCAAAATAGTGAAAACCAAGCGGCGGCCACCGGCGCTGCTATCAGGGAAAGGCGGACGACGGCGGGTAGAGGTGGTACAAAAGTTTCGCGCAAATAAATCTCGCTACGCAAGGAGCGGACAATGGGGAGCGCCGCTGCTGAAAGCGCGTTTAAGCGTGAATTATTGTTTAGCCAGGACGCTTTAAGACAAAAACCGACGCTTAAAGTGGATCAGCTGTTTTCTATCAGATTATTGTATACCCCGTTTTCCCTGCTGGCCTCTATCCTATCGTCTCATTCGTGTTTCGCAGCTGCATCAGATTAGGGCAGATACAAGCTGCAGCCGTTCCTCTCCGTTTTAATTGCTGTGTTTTCGTTTATATAAACGGCGAATGTTCGACGAAGATATCCCGCCGGCGGAGAAGCACGACGATCCCGTGAAATCGTATCATACCTTCTTACCTTCCACTTGAATAATTCTTCAGCAAATGCATCCTAATAGTTATCGCGCTCGGAATATCCGTCGTGTCGTGTCGATCTCATTTGAGGCTTATTTTCATCCTTTTATTTATATTCATACGCATCGACGTATGGCGTGTTGAAATACTATCGACCGCAGGTCGGTGATTCTGGTTAATTAACTGCGAAGCAATTTCCAGCTATTGTCTGTTTTCTCTGTTTTCTTTTCTTTCAGGATTTACCTGAACTAACAAGAACGCCGAGAATCACGCGAGCACGCTATAAATCGATGTGTCACACTGTTGACTTAGTCTGTCGTACGCAATAATTTATCTACATCCGTGCGTTCTCCTTTGTCCTTTCCGGTCTTTAAATCCGTTTCATTCGAGGATATTTTCGTAATTAGCGATACACGACGCCACGAACAAGCACAGAGCACGTAATTTGTTTCCTGTTTCAATAATTCTTCTTTTTCTTTTTTTTTTTTTTCTTTTTTTGCTACGCGCTTGGTGCTTATATCTGAAAGATCCATTACTCATTCGCGGAAATCGTTTCATGCCGCGTGTACGCTTTCACGGTGGATGAATTGCTTGACACAGGTCGTTAGAAATGTAGATTAGTCTCAAAAACTCACAAAAGAGGGAGCGTGTTCGCGGGATTGAAAGCGCTCGGAAGCACGCGCTTATAGTTAACTGTAATCCATTGAGAACCCTTCTCGGCTAATACGGGTAGCGGGCAGGAAAAGTGAATCGACGACGAGAAACGCTTAGGTACTTTAGTACTGTACTTCAGTTGCTCGAATCCGGAAACTGGTTGCTGTTCCAGAGGTTGCTGTAACAGAGGAAACGGATACAAAGCGCATAAAACGCGTATGTAAACTTTGTGTAAATACACCCGTAACATATGTACGGGGCGATTAATACTCGCGCATCGGTGAGTTTTTGTTACCGCCGAGCAAGCAAAAATTGAAAACTCGTTTGATTCCATCGGAGAGTATTCTGCCGGTTGAAAAGACGAAATGAACGTTTTTTTTTCAATTTTTTTTTTTTTTAATAAATTGACTATTTACAATTGTCATGAATCTCTCAGAGATGACCAGTCTGTTTCAAGAAATTTAATGAAAACTTTTTAAATTGTCTTTCGCGGATGAAAGATTGACATAATTACGATTGTAATATTTTTATTTCATTCTCTCGTGTCTTAAACAACGGAGGAATTGAAAAGTACGTTCGCAGGAAATTAACTGTTGTTGCAATTAATTTCTGTTACACAATTTTTCGCAGAATGTATCTCTTCGTGTTTCAATTTTCTTTTTTCTTTTTTCAACTCTTTGAGAAAAGTTTCGCAGAAAAGAGCGAGAAAGCGAGAGAGAGAGAGAGAGAGAGGCAATATATTGTTCCAAAAAATTTACCTAATATTCTTTCAAAGAATTTAGTATGCCTACAGTAAAAGAATCCCGTGACAAGGATTATTCGAGGATCTGGCGGTCAATTATTGATTTCGTGTGAATGCGAGGCAATCATAAATAAAGTCAGGCGGCTGACTCCGGGCTGTCCGTTCGTACGATTATGAATTTTACATAGAAATGTCCGTTTCACCATGTCGATGGTGATCTATATTAAGTCAAAGATGATTTACTGGCTTCGATCAATTAGCTTGTCGAACTTACCACGACGATACGTCGGTTATCGATATCGCTCGAGGCACTGTGCTTCCTATGAAGATGGAATTACTGGGTCCAATTACTTCGTGGCGATGCATCATGCCCGTCAACTTAGGTGTACCGACGTAAGCAGATTTTATGTCGGAATGTGGAAACACGCGATCCGATTGAAATTTCATATCTAGAAACGAGATTGTCACTCGCGTTCTTTCTACCACGGAGCATTGTTCTAATACAATAATACACACGTCGGAGAAAATTAATTATGATTAATATTAAATGGTACTTGATAGTTTATTAAATAGTATTCCTGCGAAGAAAATATTTCTTCCAAGTAAATATTTCCTCTAAGCTTCTAGAAGAAAGTGTATATAATTAATTTAATAGAGTTCCTAATTAATTGATCGAACAACGTTCGTGACGTTTGACAAAGTTCATAACAACGAATGGGCGTTTAAGAAATTTTCTGCTGCGGTATAATACGTGGATACTTGATGCGAGCTGAATTTTATTTTTCAGGCATAGAAACAAAGTTCGCGGGCTCGAGCTGCAACGATCTCGTGACATCCGACGGTGCTGGCTCCACGATAATTAGTGGCCATTTTGATCAAAGAATTCGATTTTGGGATACCAGAGCCGAGTCCAGCTCGAACGATATTTTACTGGAAGGGAAAGTAACGTCGCTGGATTTATCTCGTGGTGAGTATCTCTTTCTCTTACACGCTTTACACAGCTTCCTCTCAACTCTTTTTGTTCTAGTTATCTATAAAATATCTATAGTTATTTAGAAAATATCAAAATTCCTTTAAATTTTAAAGTAATGTTCCTTGCAATATTTTAAATTACATTTAAAAAAAAAAAGATTGTAAATAAGGGAAACGCGCAGAAAAAAATTCCAAAATTCTAGTGATTGATAATTCTCACAAACGAGGAACCATGAAATTACTGGATGGCTAGAAATTAATTTAACTGCGAGTACGATATTTCAAAGAGAACTACACACGGTTAAAATTTTATTCGACGAATCTATTAACATTCCGTTAATATCCCGTGCTGCTTTTTGAGATATTCATATTCGGGAAACATCTGTTAAGTCGTCATACGTATTAATGAATTCGTCGGGAAGACGCAGACACCGTTTCATTAATTTCGGTAATGCGGAAATAGGATGCGGAACGAGACGATATTGCCGGAGACTATAAAATTCTGCTCGATTACATCGCGCCAGCTCAAATGCTTTTCCTTTATCATTCACCGTAATACATTATGTATACTTCCATTAAAGTATAATATACTATTCCTTAGGAAACGTGGCCGCTAGATTCACAATGAAACCGTTCTCGAACGCCTCCCCATAAGATTTATACGTCTTGAAAGGGAATTATTTACTTAGCGGATTCGTCTCGGTGCATTTTATGCTGCAGTAAACGTATTTCCTTTTTTCACTCTTCGTTTTTCTTTTTCTCCCATTCTTCTTTCCCCCTTCTTCTTCGTTTCTGTCGTCGTTGGAATAACAGTACCGCGAAAAAGACAAGCCTCGTCACTCGAACGAAATGAGAACGTAATCAGCAATTGCCTATTATGTTTGTTCAAACAGCGTGGTCGAAGCCATTCTGTGGCTAACCATATTAGCACAACCAATTTAACTTTAACATTAACGACATGCAAATTCAAGTAGCGACACCTTGCTTGTTTTCAGATGCAAATTACCTTCTCAGCTGCGTCAGAGACGACACGCTGAAACTCATTGATCTACGGATGAAGAAGATCATTGGATCATTTAGGTGAGTGGAAATCTCACCGTACATACGCACGCACGATTCACGAGATAAAATGGGAAAATAAGCCTGCTACTTTCGAAACTTTGCACCCTTTTGCTTCGTTTAAAATTTCTAAATTATCATCCGAGTGATGAAAATTTCAAAGATAGTTTAGAAGCGTTCAAAAGTGGAAAAGAGGAATTTCGTTGCTCTAACGGCGAATAATATTAACGTTGGAGCTTAGTCAAAAAGCTTGTTAACTCTTGACAATTTTATTTAATTTTTATGAAACATCTTCTGAATTTCCAATGCTTTGACTTTTAGCGCCGATGGGTTTAAAGTCGGCTTCGATTGGACGCGAGCAACATTCAGTCCAGACGGTCAGTACATAGCTGTCGGATCTTCGGATGGATCCGTTTTCATTTGGTCTGTCGTCACGAACATGATTGAAACGGTGCTGAAAAACCATTCGTAAGTAATCCTCCATATGTAATTACCAGCGATCGATCAACGACAATGCCTCGAAATTTAATTGTGTTTTCCTTCAATCGATTACTCACCAAGCATGAAAATTATTTAATTCCGATACTTTACGAAATGATGCCTCCCGAAGACCGGGTAATTCACCATCGAGCAAAGTAAATGATGCTTTCTGATTTTTATGCAAAACGAAGTTTCGCCTTTCAATTAACAATCCATGATATTAATTAAAATTTATGGAAGCACAGTGCAAATCGTGCATCTATTATTCACGTGTTCATTGCGAATACTAAGTGGTGATTATTAACCCATCAGAATGAATTATATCATTAAACTCTCCAATTGTCAAATAGAGTATTTAACAGATATTTTTAAAAGCCATTCCGATTTTCAGAAACGAGTTTTTGCTGTTAAACGTACGAAAGAGGAAAATCACGAGCCAGTATCGGTATAAATATTAACGTTTCGTTAGCAACCTTGCATTGATTACAACCATTGGCATCAAATCGGGCAATCAGAAACAAACCTAATTCAATAGTACGAGTAGCAAGCAAACACGGCGTCGAAGCAACGATTGGTGATTCATGCTACCAATTCAAACTGTACGGCACAACCACTTACATTAATTTCATTGTGTGGTTTAATCGAGACGAACCTAGGTTGACGATTAATCGTACTAATCGCGTTTCTCTAGTTCGTCACTCTGATCCATCGTTTCCTGGATAAAAATATCAGACATTTCGAAGGAACATGTTCAACAAAGATTCACCGAGTTTACACATTGTTGGTTAACAACGAAATTGCTACTATCAATCGCGAGATATTGGACGATGATTATTAAGCTGTTGTTACAAAATCTAATTACCATTTCACGCTATTATCCGGCAAATTATTTCTTCGCTCGAACGAGAGTAACAGCGCGAATTTATGCTCTTATTTCCTAATGACGCGCCTCGTCTGTTTCTCAGATTAAGCTATTACCAGTTGTTTCTGTGCTCTGGCCAAGAGTAATTGCGACCTGCTGTCCCTTAATGTGGAAAAGAGTAATTTAACAGAGAAGGGAAATTCTTTGAGTCTCGCACAGTATTTTACGAAGTTTATCTTTCATTGCCAGTGTAAAACTGTTGGCAGAGTTGAGGTTCAAAAGCTCATATTCGAGGATTGTATAATTGTTTTCGGATATTTACTTTAATAATTTACTTTAAATATTTTTTCGTTCCTCTTCGTAAAAATTCCAAGCCTCTGAAATTTTAGACTTTTCTGTTTTCTCACTCTTCCTCAATGACGAATACGTAGAATAGTGCTGGCTCATCTCCCAGTACAAGTAACGCAAATTTATTTGAAGCTACTGGATGTAACGATTTCAACTAATTTTCCAAATAACATCTAATGAAATGTAATGTAAATAATTGTTTTCAATGTATCATTGATCGTTTCATTTATTTTTGAAGTACGCGTTCGAAGAATGGATGGACGCGATTCAGAGAATTAATCACTAAACTTGGCATTAATTTTGCATCATCCTCTAAAAAATTAATTTGTTCTTAGAAGGAAGTTAAACGTGTGTAATAGCCGGTTTCTCGACCATTAGCCATTAATTCTCGGCATTAGAATGCAGAAAAATTCGCGGTAAATGGGCGATACAGCGCAGTATATTTTAAGTGGTACGATTTTGGTAACACTACTCTGTGTAGCTCTCGATTTATGGTTGTAATAAAGGCGACTTGAAGATGCTAGAAATTGCGTTCTGGAAGCAGAAAACGCGTAAATCGCCACGTTGTGTTATTTAAAGATACCGGGGAATAATCGCGCGTTTATTTTACGGGACACCATGTGCTGGTATCGATACCGTTACACAATTTGCTGCTAAAATTACCACCGATCGATCGATTTTACCAGACCGGTCTTTAAGCTGCGGATTTTTACAAATTACTTGCGTAAATTTTCTAAATTTTCTTTCCGTGCGTACACTGTTGTCTCTTAACTGCAGGACTGTCGAAAACTTCCCAAAATTCATATTATGTTTCAGTCGACATAAATTCTATTTCCTAGAAAATAAAAAATTGATTCACTCTCACATATTTCACGTGGAAATATTTTTTATTACGCGAAGGAATTTTTATTCGTCACTTCAAGGAACGTTTGGAGTTTTCGATACTCCAAATTAATTCAGAGTGAGCTAGGAATCGTAAACAACAAAAGAAAAAGAAAATATCTCGAATTTCTACCACTCATTTATAATTCTCGAAACTACATTTACATTTACATCGTTAGTTAAAGATCATTCTGTTCTACGCTATCAAGACGCGTACACGGCATCTCTTCCAGCTGGTTTTCATTTTCTCTTCACATTTTTCTCGAACGTCGTTCCTTCGCTCCGATTGTCTCGATTTAAGGCGCACGCTCAGTTTGCTCGCGAAAGCACCAAACCGTTCATAATTGTGGCAAGCATATTCGAGCGCTTTGTACATGTACTACTAAGGAGAGAAAACTTGACCGTGTGTGTGTGTGTGTGTGTGTGTGTGTGTGCTTCTTGGTAGGAACGCGCGCATGCACACATACCCACATACATCCCCTAACCTTCGCCTAGTAAAGTGGAAAGGCGCGGAAAAATATTTCGGCGTGACCCGATTTCCTTCTCCAACTTTCTGCGGACACACCCGCCCATCCCACGTTAGATCCTCTGTGCACATAATATTTTTATACATTATTACACACACACGCGCGCGTATGTATCTATGTACACACAGCTACGTAGTATGTGGGATACATCGTGATAGCGTAAATTTATACGGCAGTCTGGATGCCAGCAGTCTCTTGAAGCCATCGAGTCCGCTACCGCAATTCCAACCGTCGCATCGAACGAACATTCATTTTTCCTATAATAAAATATGCGGTGTAAAGGAGAGAGAGAGAAAGAGAGAGAGAGAGGGCCATGAGTACCGCCGTGATTTAGGCACGTGAGAGAGACGTGGGTCATATGTATATATATATATATGTAAATATATATATTAATATAAATAATATAATATATAAAAATATGTATATTAATACAAATAATATGATATATATTTTTTATTAATATACGTTTTCATTGAATCGTTTCGAACAGAAGGTTCAAAAAGTGGAAAAGGACATCGCACGCAGCTTTACTTCCCAGTGAAACATACTCTCGTCTCTTCGTTGTGTTAAATTTTTGCAGTGTCGTAGATCTACCACCAAGTGATACGAAATTTAAATGTCCTAATGAGTACATTGGAAGTCCTAATAAGTACAATTATTCAGCGGATGTATGATACTTTTTTTGCAGCCGCCGGTTTCACAAGTGTTGCGAACAAAGTGGCAGCTTTCCGGTTTCAGGCGAAGATACCGGACGAAAATACCGCGCGTACAATAGTTCGCAGACGCGGCAAAAAAGACCCGTTCCTCGCTCGAATTTCCACGAGTCACTTTCGAGTCAGTCCCCGACCAATCCCTCAAGCCACAAAGAAATCCCCCCCTCGTTCGATCGCCATTACGTGTCCGCTCTTTCTTTCTTCTTTTTCTTTCTTTCTTTCTTTCTTTCTTTCTTTCTTTTTCTTTCTTCCTCGCCGCTATTAAACAGGTTTGATATAAAATTATGAACAGTCTACGCCGATATCGCAACATCATCGGACACACGCTTCGATCCTTAATGCGCCGAAGCGTCGAGACAAAGTTGCGTTACGATGGTGTGAAGGGGGGAGGGCGGGAGACAGGGGGGATCTAGGAGAAAAACGAAAGCGGGCTATCCGACTTGTTTTCCAAGCGATCACGAGCGGCTCGGCGCGGCCACGGCGCGATCGTTTTCACTCGAATTTCACGGTAGATACATCGCCGGGATCCGTTCTACAATTATCCGTTCCCTCGCTTCCCCTTTCTTAGTCGTTGACCGCTTCGTCCTCGGCCTCCTCGAGTTTCCCAAGGACGCGGCGAGGATGTTCCTCGGTGGTGGGTTTTCTATAGGAGAGCCCAGCGGGCGGCTAGTGTAGTGCCGGCGTGCACCTAAGTGCCGGTCGTATCGAAAAATAGCTTAAGCACCGGTCACGTAGAGAACCAGTGGTCCAGTGAGTCGGTCTGAGTGCGTGATTTCGCCGGTGTGTACGCGCACGTTTCGCTGTTATTACTTTCACTGTATCGTCGGGCCGCCCGGTCGGGGATCGTCATCTCTCGTTCGTCGTCGTCTCTCTCCTCATCACCTTCGCTCTCCGTGTCTCTTCTCGTGATTAGAGATGGGATCAAGTCCAATACGGTGTGTATCTACCGGAGTCGAGTCGAGTGGAGTTCGATGCCTCGCGAACATTCGTTTCGCGGAGGCCTGAGTATTATACAATCAACACACTCGGATGTAAAAAAAATCTTCCAACCGATGCAGCTTGAAACGTAGTCAGTTTGCACAAGCTGGTCAGTTTACACAACCCCTGGAGTGAGTATCCACTAGAGGTCTCTATTTCACGTGTATGCAAATACACGCGCACGCCAGCCCGTACTTCAGCGTCCGTGTATCTCTAGCCGCAAGCACCGCTCGAAAGTCTCGGGACAATGACTACGTTTGTAAAATTCCAACAGTTAAATGATACTTTGTGCCAAGAAGATACTTTTCGCAGGTAGATTAAGATACAGCCGAGTATTAAAATACAGCCGTTGAACGCAAACGAACGTGTACGTGGAAGCAAAGAAATCTCGATTTTTCGATTTTCTACTCTAGATTTTGTACTTTGTCAATGAAATCGTACTGAAAGGAGGATCCTCTTAATCGTCGTCAATAATTTTTCTCTCGATATCACCTTTATTGTTAATTGCCAAATTAAATTGCACCGTGTGTGAAACTTGGCAACCAGGAGAACGAATTTCCGAACGGGAGAAATTATGCAGATGATAAAAAGAGAAAAAAGAAACGGAAAAAGATCGTTGATTAAACTTTTCGAAGCCGCTCGATGTGTGAGGTACTCGATCCCATCTCTGCTCGTGATCGTCGGACGTACGGAGGACTGGATCGCGATCGGTGTAATTCATACGTTGCGGCGCGTACTCGCGCGCGCTCAGGAATCTCCGGGACTAACTTAATAAGCGCCTCGCCCTCTCGCGAACCACCTCTCGGCCCCGTTGCTCGTCGTCCGAGCCAGCAACGTGCGGAGAGAGATTCTACAATCCCGTATTTAACGTGCGCGCTCTCGAAAGTCGAATGCACGTAGCCGCATCTATCACGGGCAACGCGTGAGATTCGGCCGTTTCGCGAAATCGTACATAGCACGCGAGCCAATCTCGCAATGGATATGTAACCGCCAGTTAGATTCGAAGCTAACAGATTACCGTGGACGGTGCTCTTCTTATTTCCGTCGAATGCTACGAGAGGGAAAATAGCCGGGCAGCAGGCGAACCAGTTTTGATAAAAGTCAGAGGACTGCGACTCAAAAATAAGGAAGATGGTGCATCGAGTTTGCGTTCTCTTACTCTTAATTTATTAATTCGATCTCGAAATTTTTTGACTTTAGATGGAACTGAATTTGGATATCACACGTTTCTTTTTTTTAGATGATTTTGATGAGAAATTTCATTGTTTTTCATTCGTTGATTGATTTTCAATTTTTAATCCAATCATTTATATGTATATATATAAAACCTTATAAAAAATTATACGTTTAAAGGATAATGAGGTGAATGATATAAAGACAATTTCCTGTCTCTAGAAAGGTACGTTTAAATCAGAGCTCTGCGTGGGCTAATTTACGAGAGGATAATCAAATAATTTCCTAATTTACCAACTAAAATTTTGAAATTTTTAATTTTAGATAGAATGTGGATTTTAAATTGAATTTGAACTTCGCGCGCTTTTTTAAATAATTTTCATACAACAATTTCATTTTTTAATGATCTATGTACATGTAATCTTGTAAAAAAGAAAAAAATACATTTAAAGAATGATAACGCAAATGATATTTTTCGTAGACACAAAGATATTTTTTCTGTTTCCTGTTTCTCCAATTTGCGAGAGGATTAGTCTTCCAAATCGTTTCTTAGTTCGTTAATTAACCTTGGAATTTTTGACTTTGAATAAAGTTTGTGTTTTTGGACTGGATTTGAAATGTTATAAATTTTTCAACATTTTTAATTTTTAGATAAGTTTCATTTTCGATCCATTTGTAATGATTTATAATCTCGTGAAACATTATAACGTTCAGAGGATAATAACGCGAATGATATTTCCAGATGTAAAGATAACTTCCTGTTTTACAGAAGATGTATTTAGAACAGAGCTCTGTACGTGAGACGCGCTCGCGAGTAAGACGAGCTTTCTCCATTTCGCTTTCTTCGTCGAGGAAATCAAGAAGCTAATCAGACAGCCCTCAGGCGTGCTATTCAGGTCTCGTAGATCTTGATACATGGTGATTTTGAAAGTTCGATTGTTTTTAGTTCCTCCAACGAAGGAAATGTTTCCAGTAACTGAATATGCGATGTATTATGCAGAGTGATGTAACCCCATAAAGAGAGGGAACGTATAAAGTGTCACGATCTGGTAAAAATATCGACGCAGAGAGAAGGAAAGCCATTCCACGTAAGATACTGCAAAATGTTCGCCTTCCTGACGACCGAGAAATTTCTTCGTCCAAATCAGAGTTTAATAATTTTATGTATTTCAAATCAATCGTAATGTGATACATAGTTTACATATTTGATTGAATGATAGTTTACTCGTACAGTGGTGTAAACGCGTCTCTAATTAAATCGTATCGCGTGTCGCTGCCTCGCTGTTATCGTCCTGTTAAGAAAGATTTACACGCGCGCCTCGAATTTGCACAAATTAAATCGAGCGGGATTTCTCATGATCGAGCGCGCAAGCTTTTTAGTATTCGAGCAAACGAAATTATCAAAATTCTCATAACCATCCTCGTTTATCTTGTAATTATCGAATTCTATCTCGGCGTACTTACGTCAATAAAAGCCTCGCGGAAGGAACGCTAATAGCCGCATTCTCGTTCGATCGGGATCGTTCCTGTCCGGTAATTAATGGTCTAAAATTGATAACATCGTTATTTACATTTTAAATCAGCCAGCCAGCTCGCTCGAGCCAGCTCGCTTCGTTTCCTTACCGCTCGATTCGTGATAACTGGTTTCTTCCATCGAACGAGAACAAAGAAAAGAAAGAAAATCGCGAACGAGTTCACGCGAGAGGCCGGGTTGAAAGCGAAATAATCCGCGGCGACGTCGTTAACTCGGGCAGCCAGAATGCGGAAAATGAAAGGAAGTCGCGTTCAGGGCACGACGCTTTTCCCACGTGCGTGAGGATAGGCTGGCAAGGGGGAGGGGGAGGTCAGGGAGAGCTATCATTCCGGCGGCCGGTGCCCGGCGATACCTTGATTTGTGCAACTTGTTATTAATAAATAAGTGCGTAGCCAGGCGTGGTAACAGCGCGGATTATTATTCTTTTTAGCGGTAACTGACAAGCAAACAGCATCTCGTAAACATTACTACGCCATATCTCAGTCACGCACCCATTTATGGGCGATTTTGTCCTGTACATTACTAGGGTATAACAGGACCCCTGAGGAAGTAGTTCGATCAGTATATTTCATGCTTCTTTTTTTTTCCTTGTCCCCCCCCCCTCTCCCTGCGCCTTCCAACTCTTCTTGACGATTTCGCGCTTTCTTTCCACGATTCGAGCAGGTATACGACACTTGTATATCTCTGTTCAGGTGTCCGCAGGGGCTTGCAAGTCTCGTTTCTTTCTCGAAATAGAGATCGTTGTTGTTTCTCGCAGTTGCTTGGCGTGATCGCGGGGAGCAAAGAGCGAGCAACAATACGCTCATTAGTCACGATGCTTCCTATAATGGTCAGGGGACCGTGATAAATTACGGACGTTCGTTGCGACTGTAAAGCGTGAATCGTTGGCAAACAAAACTGGTACCGGCGAGTGATAAATTAATCGGCCATGTTTAATATCGGACGGATAGTGTTTGTGAACGCCTAGCGAGATGTCTGCAGCACGCGTGCGTATATGCAGTTCCGACGCGTGTGTACAAAGTATAATTTCTGTCTCAATCTTCTGCGTCCGTTATCCTCGAAGATTTACTCTCAACGTTATTATTATTGTCGAGAGTTATGGTTTCACGCATTCACGGAGCGAATGTGTGAAAATGATAGGACTGGCTGTTTAGTACGATGTGAGTATACGATTGATTGACAACTATTTCTCGTTATCTTTTATCGTCTGTTTCATTGTCATTTCTCGTCGTTTTCTTCTCGACAGAGACGAGTTAATATCGCGTTTCGTTTCAAACAAAGTGATTCGCCGTGCTTCCGCGGCGAGGTGTAGCAAAAACCTAACGTAAACCTAAGCTAAACCGATCGATAATTCATCCCCGAGTATTTGAATAAATCCTCGCGGAGGGGAGGAATAAAACAAGGTCGAAAGTGGTCGAGATACGTGAGTGGTAAATCAACGGAAGACGAAAATTAGATGCTCCCATATGCATACGCGTGTGTACAGATCGACCGCGTGATAACCAGAGAAATCCACGTAACGATTTCCAGATTCTTGCCAGTTACATCCCGCCGGATTACCTGACATTTTTCCTTCTACGCCGAGTGTACACCAAGCGAGTACGAATCCACGAATACGTAATATATTATAGTAGCGCACGCAGCAGGGAGCGATTGCAAAGTTAAATGTTCGGAACTACGTAACGACTGTGTAATTGAAAAAGGGGAAAAAAAAAGAACACACACACAGACGTAAGAAACCTTGAACGTCAGCTCGCACAAGTGGCTCGAAAATGAATCGAAGAAATCGCTGGATTATCCTAGCAAAAAGGAGATTCCTAGTTGAAAGCGCCTGGGGGGGGGGGGAGGAAACTGGTCCACCATGGTCGAGATCGCCTAATTGCTAGGTAAATGTTACGATCGGAGGTTTAATATCGGGACCTCGTATTAATCGAGTATCGCTAGCCACGCTCGAAATTATTGGCTAATTGCAGCAAATATAATATAATAGCCGGACAGCTGAGTACAGTGACGAGCGTTAACGCTCGTTGCTTTCTTATTCAAGCCGCTGGTGGGCTCTTTAATAACCCTAAAAGTTCCCGTAGTGAGACGTCGTGGCCACGACCGATTTACGGCGTTGCTTTACGACCGAGTAAATATTTACAGACGTCGTAAACGGCGATTGGCTCGGTGGATTCGTAAATTTCTCAGATCGATCGTCGTTATCGCTGCTGCGATGAAAACTGCGCCGATATCCGGCGATAATTGTAACACCGTCCCATTGTTGCGATCTGCTTCTTCCCGAGGTTCCTTCAATTTGCGCAGACGTTTGTTTTCCGATAGAACGGAAGGAATTTCTCCGTGATTTTATTGAACTCGACGCTTGGGTCTGATTAATTCGTACACTCGTTGAAAAATAATAGACGTGTTAAATTGTTGCTTCGAGAGAAGGTGGTCGCGGAACAAACCATCTGTTTCCTCCCAAAACAAGGTAAAGATACTTTTTGCCAGTTGCAATCTGAAACGTTGTTTCCCAAAACAAAATCCACCATGGTCTTCTTTGCAACGATCCCTTGAAAATTTGCTCTACAATCTCTTTTCATAAAATTTTTCAAGCGCGTGTCCACGATTTTACATTCACCGTAGATCCTGCAATAAATACAGCGACGCGCAAACGCTCTTTCCTCCAACGAAAGTTGTTCCATCGTTCCGTTTATCGACAACTCCCCAGAGCAACGGCGAGGCATCGATATTGTCAAGGAATTAAACAGAGACTTCGGTCGATACGGTGACCAAAGGCGTAATGAAAACTCCGCCGATCTTCCCCCGGAGGGAGATGGTGAGAGATAGACGGCGGTGGAAAAACAGATTACATTATATTGGCTGAATGTGTCGATACGCGCACAGAACGCTGTGTACACGTGTATACGTACTTCTAACGATTTGAAGTAGTTAGGAAAAGCAATCTCGCCGGCATTCCCTGATGAGTATCAGACGGATTTCATTGTCACCCCCGGCGCGTAACGAAGCATCGTCCGAGATCAATTGTCCCGTGGCGCTCTTTTCGTTTAACTCGATTTCGTTTCTGGGGCAATGATCGGCCGGCTCCTGCACGATATTATGTCATTTATCTTCGTCGTATCTTCGGAAAGGCCGGGCACTTCGGGGCGAGCTCTTTATCTGTTTTTCCCATTCCTGAGTCCCCTCGTGCCAGGAGCCGGCAGCTGGTACGGATATACATGTCAGTTCGACCTCCCTTCCACCATCGTTCCACCTTCGTATTTCCCTGCCTTTTCTATCCTTAACAATTCTCTGACCCCTCCCGTTTTTTCCTTTTTGCTCGTTATATTTTCCTATTGACGATCAGCTTTCGATAAAAGCAGCTCTCTATCAACCGCGTATATTTTTTTTCTCTCTCTTTCTCTCTTGCGGTTACTGGCATCGGTTTAACATTTTTTTAAATGGGTCATCGCGCATCTTGCGTTGTCCACGTATGTACGTACGTATTCCTTAAACACGATAATTTCATAGATAACTTTACAGCTAATCACACTACGATATGAATGTAATCTACGATCATTTCCTGAAACAGATCTGTAGCAGCGAGTATCGAAGGATTTTTGAGTGATTTTTGTTAGCGCACGGACGAAAATTTATACGTCTTTTTGCCTAGCATCTCTTGACTTTTTCTTTGGTAATAAAACATTTTTACACTGCAGTCGTCGATAGTTCTAGCGTTGACATTAACAATTTTTTTTCTTTGTAATCTTGTAAACTCGTTACCATTCCACGTCCGATTGGATCCCTTATCTCTTACTGGCGAATCTGAAATTTATTATTCACGTTTCATGGCAGGATTTCTCTGATATTAATTTCATCGTGCAATTTTGATCGGATAACGCTTCTCGAAAGCAACCTTAATGTTGAGATATTAGAACGGAGCAGCTTTAGATCTCTATAAATAGCTGTTACCAGCGCTCTTGAAATCCTAGCAATCCTCCAATAAGCATAAATATCTACCTATACGTATAAACCAGCTACGCGCACTGTTTCCCACTTGCGAAATTCAGTCGTAGGAAATGTTCCTTAAACTGGTTTAACACCAGGGCTAAAATATAAAATATAAAATTTTCGAAAGACAAATAACAAACGTCATTCGGGTTAAGTTTCTCTAAAACTGCAGCATTGTAAATTTGCAAGACCACTCTTGAAAGAAAAATTACAAATTGGCCATTTCGTTCACTTTGGCAGTTCTAGCGTTAATAGACACCGTTCAGTTCGTCGATGTATAGCGCGTTGCAGGTGCATGCGTCTTGATTACCCTTTGCGCGAGAGAATTCGAACGGCCATAAATTGATGAAAGTTAAACGGCAGCTGCAACGCCGGAGCAGCGCCAACGGGGCCTTTTTCACGTTATAATTTACCTTAATTCCGTGCTTTCGGAAACAAGAAGCTGCTAAAAGGCTACTGTTACATGCTTATCTCCATCACAGCGAGCTAATTTCTATCATATTCCTACGCAATATCCTCATATTATATTCCTATCAGATTAGCATAAATCTCTCCTTCCGATGCACACCGTTGCACATAACGATCAAGTAGGAAGTTTTATTAACCGATCGATTTATCTCCCGCTTCCTCCGTTAACTCCGTAAAACTGGTCCGACTATTGAATTTGCCCCGTCTCTTTTAATTTTTCATTCTCGTCAAGCGGTGTCGCGCTCAATGGCCGCGTCCCTTTTCCTTAAGGTGGTCCGCATCCTAAACCTGTCATCCGTTCCCCGCGGTCTGCAATTATTTCGAACCGCGTAGCACACGTTTACACTCACTTTAATTTACATCGACTTAATCGAATAATTCATCAATACAAAGTCTCTGGTGTTTAATTGAAATTCCCACCTGTTCGCGGCAGAGTTTTATTCACCCCGATTTGTTGGAGAACTAACGTTTTCGCGCAAATTGAAGTTTCATATTTTTCACCAATTCCCCCTCCCCTCACCCCGGCCGATTATTTTTCGTTCGCGTAATAAGTGCTCGCGATCGGACAAGTGGTTTCAATTGGCGAAAGTTCTGTTAATCGGGCATCAACTAATCCCGTTTATCAACAAACGGCAGTTCTCACTCACAATCAGTACAGAGTAATTCGATTTTTTGCGAAAGTTCTTCACCGCTTCGCGATTTATCCGGAATTGTTCTACGTTGAAAACGACGGGATGTATGCCCATGTATAATATAGTAATTACCACTTGAGCGAACGCTTAATTGAGAAGGTGTATTCTGCGAATTGTACCGAAATGTCAGGTGACGTTAGGTATCACTTGCTTCGCGTGATTTTCGGCAGGTTACACGGTAAGATAGTGGAGTGATTAGTCCCAATTCGAAGAACTGGCGAGGGTAGCGACGAACGCCTAAATGGGGGAAAGTGTGGTCTCTTAAACTCTTTGGGGTTAGGTGAGTTTAAAATTGTCCCACATTTTTTTTCTTCTTTTTTTTTTTTTTTTTTTGACAGTTAATGCATGGTGGGATATTTTTCAACCCAGCTAAAGATGTGTTTCAATGAATTTCATTTCAAACGTTAGTTGCACGGTGGGATTATTTATACCGCACTCTGTAATAAAGAGTGTTTATTTAAATGCTACTTTCTTTCATTTTAAGAAATATTTTAATAATTGAAATGAACGTTTTTTTCCCTCTTTTTATATTAAAAAAAATTCCGTTCAGGAGTGGAGTGTTTTTTTTCTTTAAAATTGCGTGCCCCTGAAGGTTAAGACTACGTTATTGTATATGAACGACGTATCACTCTTAATACTCTATTACTCTTCGTTGATCTTCCGATTTAGAAAAAAATCTTCGTTCCTCCATGCTGTTGTATTACAGTATTCTCAAATGAAGATTCATTGATCATTTCCAAAGGAATATACCTGAACTGTCACTCGCCGATTTTCATGAAATTTGGCATGAATGTGGTCAGTTCGAATTTTTCCTTTTTCTTAATCGGGCAATCGTCCATGTCGAAGGGGTGAAAACTATCATCAAAAATGAAGACTCTTGTACTTTGAGGTAAAACACAACCACAACCAGAATCTCGATACAAACGAAACTCTTTGAAAAACTTTAACAGTTCATAATTCCTGGAATTATTCCATTTTCCATTGCAATCCTCCTCTTCCTTTGCTGTTTGTCGATTTATCTCGAATTTTCCTCTGCGTTGCCCGAGTTGCCCCTCCGCGAGAACCAGACAAGAAGGGAGGTTGCCAAACGGAAATAGACCTGTTAGCGTGTATCGCGAAGGAATGAAAAAAGGACCAGCAACCCTCGGCGGGGAGAGATGAGAAAAACAAGGGGGGGGGCGGCAGGAAGTTTGTTCGCCAGCTCTCGGTAAACTGCCTCTAACGTGGAAATAATGCAGCGGCGTGCGGCGTTTGCAAGCGCATCGATCTTCGGCATAAGTATTCACGGGATTCAACGGGTGCAGCCGCCGCGGCTTGATGCACCCGGGCAACCTTACATAGCCCCGGTGAAAGTGAAGTAGAACTCGAGGCGCAAGCGGTGCGGCAACTTTAACGCTGGAGAAACGCGCGGAATTTCGTTGCCGCGTTTACTAAAACCGGTGGCACGGTGTTCGATACAACGCCGGTGAAAACGGGGGGGAGGGCGGGCGTGAACTCGATTCGAATACGAGCTCATAACCGTGAGGCGGGCTGAGTGAGAGAATTTGTGGTACACGGCGGAATTTATTGTCACGAGATCGTTTCGTGCTCGGATCGTCTGCCGCTGCCAGTGTATGCACACGGTGGAAAGAAAAGTTTGTCCGTGGTTATCGCAGATGAATTCTATGCCTTCGATTTGATGGCAGAATTGATCTTGACCTTGAATTGCATTGTATTTCATTGTATTGCATTGGACTAATGGTTCTGTTGAAAGTGAAGGGTTTTAATTGTAACACTATATTTGTATATTCATTTTTATTTTATTTACATTTTTGTGGCGAGGATGCTGGAAGGATGTAGGATTTGGGTAAGGTGAGGAAAGGTTATGCGTTTCGTCTCAGAGTCGCTGCCTAGACTCATCAGTGGGGCTGATGGCAGCGATCCCTTACCCCAGACGCTTGTTTTCATAACTACTCGCTAGGCTGGACAGTCATTCATCCTAGCGGTGTTCCGCACTCTATTTGCTTAACGTCGAATATCGCTAGACTTCGACGCTAGGCGCACAGCCACTTGCGGCTTGTACGAATCGGTGTTCGAGACTCGTTCGAGACGGATGGCAAGAAAGTTTCTTAATCATTTAACGCTACGTTCAAACACACTACGTTCACTAACATTTGATTTATCATAGTTGTAGCATCAGTGTGAGTCTAAATAATCGAATGATAAAGCTAACTGTTAACACTGTTCGAAATATAAACATTACATCCACGCGTTCAGGGAAAAAAGTATGCTGGACAAAATAAGATGGAATATCATCGATTCGGATAATGTGAAATGTTTCATTTCTTTTTTTATTGTTTTCATCTTTTATTGTAATTTCGCAAAGATTAAACGTTCCGTTTCACCGATAGACAAAAACACATAATTCTTTCAACGAATCTCAAGTATCGAAAGTTTCTCCCAAACTCGTGTGATTCTATCAGATTTCTACGTCAATAAAACAATAAAAAATAGTTTCTGAGACGCGCCGTCATCGATTACGCTTCCGCGATGCTCGACTACCTGAAGGAAAAAGCGTTGATTATCAATGTGCCTGATCGATGTTGATTATCAATGTGCTTGGCGCGCGAAAGAGGAACATCCATGTTCGCTGCGCTTATCGATTGGGATCTCGGCAACTCGCAGTCGCATAATTCGATGAATCTACATATCCATGATAATAACGAGGCGTCTTTCACGCAGTGAAAGGGTTTATTCTCGAGGAGCGACCGGTGTAGCGTGTGTCGGAAGCGGAAGAGAGGATGCAAGAGGGTAGGTGCCAGCGAAAGCTGCTTACGAGCGCAATGACGTGTCACTGCGCGTTGCTTCTTTACGACGATAGTGAGTTTGCGGCGACGTTTCGCGTCATTTGCCGTGAGAACGACGCCGATCTAATCATCGTGCGTATTGTCATTCCCCGTCTACCCGCGGAGCCGCGCACACCGGCAACATGTGCACGTCAATGAGCGTGCCATTAGGCGCCACTGTTCGTGGCCGAGCCGTGCATTCAGATACGCGTCGCTCGCGGCCACGCAGATTGATGGCAGAGATACACGATTGTCTCGATAACCGGGCGGAATTCCTTGCAGAATTGTCGCGATTCCTACGCGCCGACGATTCTGCGAATCGCGATCGCTCACTACCGCGACTACCGAGTCGCTAAACACACCGATGGAGAAAGTAATCGCCATCGGGACCATTCAGCTTCTGCATCCGTGCAGGATGTTCGCGAGCTTGTTCGTTCGTTTGCCTTCAACGCCACGCCAGGTTCGCTCGATTTCGATAGACGATTGCTTCGTCTCAGTCGGTCACAAATGTCTGCGTGTAGGATTTCAAATTCACTTACTTGACAAAAGAGAGAGGATTTTCAGTTTCGGAGAAGTTGTTCCATTAGATTTTGTTCGCCTACACTTTTGTTTGTCGATTTCGCGTTATTTACTTTTCGTGTTTTTAATTTGACCGTGTATAATTAACCGTGTTTAACTCGTTTCGAATATGCATTTGAAATTTGACAGAATTCGTATCAAACGTTTTACCAATAATTAGAATCCACAGAATGTAGTAAAAATACGTTATAAACGGTGCACAGTTGGAAGAGCGCGATAAATAAATTACAAGATAAAGCCAACATAAACCCGCCATCGCGCATGGCCAGATGATTGAAAGACTTGATTGAAACGCGCGTTCTTGAAAAACAGTGCCCCGTAAATTAAAGGAAGCAAATTTGCATAGCCGCGCACTATTGCGTTCATTAGTGATTCCTGAGTAACAGGAAGCGTTTAACTTTAGCCAAAACGTACGCTCGCGTGCCAATTTTAATTTGAAGAGAAATTGCGTAAAGTGACTGGCAAGTAAATTTGAATTACTTCGCAAAAATGAGTAAGCAAGTATTTTGTTAGACGAGAAAGAAAAATTGCAAATTACAGGAAAATTAGTATTTTTAATTGATGAACTGAGAGGCAACTGTCTCTGTTTAGCGCAGAGTTCGCCGAATACAAGATCATTAAATGACAGAACGTATCAAGCTGAAATTCATTGTAAACTCGTTTATGGCGGCCATCCAAAAGCTTTCAGAATCAATTAATTCGAACACGAGGATAGTTAACCCTATAACGCTTTGCGCTCCACGTCCAATTAAACATGACTGCTTATTTCGATATGAACTGTAAAGACATCCCTGTTGGTCAATTTTGTAATCCGTAGTATTGTACGAGTCGTGATATTAAACGAACGTAAATTGCGAGATTTTTGCAGAACGCTTGGAAATGATTCGTGCGAGATTAAGATGAAGCAAGGAAAGTGATAATAATTATTTTAAAAAAAATTAATTTTAAGAAAACTGAGCAATTATTCGTGTCACTTGGGAAAGAATGACGAAAGTTCTAAAATTTCCAGTTATGATATTGATCTTCCTATATGTAGTAATATAAATCATATCAATTCAATAATCAAGCAATAATATTTAATTTCAAAACTAAAATGGAATTTCACTGAAGTGAAAATTTGATTCTCTTTCGGATGGGATACTGAAAGATACGCGAGCGTGTGTGTTTAATGTTTCTAACATTAATATCGTATAATAACATTAGAATTTCGCCCTCCGTGTGTTCGTTAGTGAAAGCATAATCGTGTTTGAAATTACGCGCCTTTTTATTCGCTTACGTAACCGTAGCTCATTGAGCTCGTATAAACAACATCGACGGTGACACACACACACACACACACACACACATGTATAATGTAATAAACATTTTCACGCTGATTAAGTGGCAACATGCCGGTGTAAATGGATTACGCGCATAAACAGAATCGCGGGATTGAATTTTTTTTTTATAAATCACTGTTTATGAGGCGGTGTCCTTTACAAAGTAAAATTAATATGTTTGATGCACATATGTTGTTCCATGTATTTCAAGACAAATACAATTTGTCGCCATTCGATTTAATCATCGTGTTTATCATTGAAATTTTCCATTCACCGTGAATTTGCATCACAATTCGCGTAAATATACCGACGTGCTAAATATTTTCCAGAAAGTCGGAATGCCTCTTGCAATGTTAATGGCCTTCTTACTTTTGCCCAACAATTCATCCTCATAATTAACAAATTTCTCTAATGGATATTTCGTACATTGATAATTTATACCGTGGGACACACATTCGCGAATTCTTTTAAATCAAGTCGATCGTTTCGTTGATAAAAGAAATTAATGTTTTGTTGGATTCCGTGTAATGGAGTCAACACGCTTATAATTTTGAAGAGTTTATTCCTTGTTCGTGGTCGTGTATGATGTAGGATGATATGGAATGATATAGAATGTTTTATGCTAAGCTCAGCTAGTCTGTCCCTCTTTACTCTAGTATTCTGTCTCTCTACTGTAAAACATGTCGTTATATATATTTGGTTATCATCCTCAAGTGGAAGGGGAAGGAGCATGGATGACCAAGTATTGGATCTTGCCCTTATGACTAACTATTCACAGTCCACTTTTATGTGGACTGTTGCTAGCTCGTTGTCAGTATTTGCATAAATCCAGTATTGTCTGGGTTGGTCACCCAACAGTTTTTCTAGACTGGGGTGATCAGTATTATGAAAGAACCGAAGCTTGAACAACTTTCAGGTTAGATCAATTCTTTCGTTGGACAAGAAACGTCCAGAACGTATGTATGAAGATACAATGCTGCTTTCATAAAATTTTCAAATTCACATTCAGCAAACGTGTCAACGTGTGCCTGCACGTTGTTGAACGATTGTGTCTTACGGTTTGGTGCGTTAAGATTCTCATTTTGCCGGTGCTGCGAATTTATCGCCCGAAGGCATCGTCTACGTCGACTGTGTCAACAGGTGGTGCTCATCATTTTGCACTGACATATTACAAAGGAGCTGCTAAGTATGATAAAAGACGCATTGCCAAAGTGTAAATTGACCGGCTACCGCCTGTCAACCCGCCGTCCCTCCAGATATTTATAAGACAATGTTTTCGATCATCTCTCCGCGTGATGAATCATATTTTTCAATCTCTTCGTTTTAATGCACGTCCGCGACGCGTAACTCACCGTAAATCAATCAACATAATAATTAGCGTGTAAATTTTACATTAGCCACTGGTGATAACTCATCGCAAATTAAAAACAGTTATAAGTGCTTTCCCTCGTTGATTATTATTACAATTCGTGACACTTTGCAAATGTGATCATTAATCGCTTCTGAATAATGTGAAATTTCTACCTGCGAATTATTATTTTGCATTTATGTTGCTGTAAATTCAAAAGTATTGCAGTAAATGTCAAGAGTATTGCAGTTCCTTGTGAATTTTCATCGTAATGGCGGCCATGAAACTTTAGATAGTTTCGATAATCCGAGAAAAATAAACGATTCTTCCAATAACATTGTACAATACTATGACATATAGATTTACAATTTTTTTTTACAAGAAATACTATACTTCGCGGTATTCAGTGCAATTTCGTTAATTATTTCGCGTTCCGTTGGACAAACGAGGCGCACTTGTGGTACAAAATAGTCGACGCTTCTCTTCCGATACTTTTCTTTGTTTAAGCGATCCCCCGGCAACAATATCCTCTTTCTTACAGTCCTTGTGCTTCGCATAATCCATCGCCTGAAGCTGAAATCTGAAATCCTTGGTTGCTCTCCTCGCGGATACGTTTCACTTGCCACTTCCCTGCCTCGTTCTCCTATAATTGTTTGCCACTAGTTTCCACGAAACACCGTCTATCCGCGTTTCCGCAACGGAGCTAAATTTTATCTCGATTATCCAACGATTGTCGGCGCAACAGGATCGACGGGATCGTTACTTTACTTTCCAAAAAATAAAACATTAGGAGAAGCACTTGTAGAAAATTTCAAGGTGCTGATATGTATATAAAATAAATTTTATATTATATATATAAATATTAATATTTATATATATATATATAATATAAAAATTGCCCACGACTGGAATATATATATATATATATATATATATATATATATATATAATAGAAATATAATAGAATATCAAAAGTACGCGTGAAACAATTTTCCAGTCGTGAGCAATTTTTAGAAAATCACACTCGAGAGGACGGAAAGAAAAAAGAAAGAGAAAGAAAAGAAAGAAATTAATCAATGTTCCATCTTCATTTTTCCTTCTACTCCGGCACAGAAATAACCGACGAAGCTTCATAAAAAGCGGTGGCAACGGAACAACACTTGCCGCAGTGAAAACGAAACGATTGGATAATTGTGACGATATTACCGGGACCGTTTTCTTCTGCTTTGATTAGTCAACGCAGCCCTCTCTTCCGTCTCTCCTCGTTCGTTTCTGCTGGTTGAACGAACTGTTCTACGCTGGCCACGGAAGAAGGATGAGATCGGGTTGGGAAAACGGGCGACCGAACGAAATGCGATGCAATGAAAGGAAAAGAGAAACAAAGAGAGGGGAAAGGGGTAGCCATAGAAGCGAGGTAACGGTTGGAAATGTCGTTCGAGAAAGCTTATTTCCACGCTCCTTCGGCAAAAATGGATAGGTCTCCTTTATCACGCCCGGGATACACACCACGTAGGTAGCTGCTTTCGCAAAGGTATCTCGGTATACGGTGCCGAGACACTTCGAAAAATATCGTCGTTGCCCGTAGCCTGGGTTGTCGCGGTTGGTAACACTGCCTGCGGCGACGGTCGCCGTGCACGATGGGCGGTCGTCGCGACGCACGTTCTCTCCCTCAACGCCTTTTTTCTCTCCTCTTGCGCATTATTGTTCTCCCGCCCTCCCACCACGGTATGAACCCACACAACCCTTTCGACAGGGACAAAGTTTACCGTACAATTCGATAGCCTTGTCGATCAAACGTCTGTGCGTAATCAGTTTCTCTTCCTCGGAGCAAAGTGAATTCAGCTACGACCTCGACTGAGTAAGTGTCTGACGTGATATTTCATTGTTTCGAGGAAATTATTTTTTATGTTGTCGGGTCGTCATCTCACGGAAATAATTATCCGACGCAACTGTAGCTATTTCAACATCAGCACGGAAAATTAAACGTTTTAATGTACACGCTAATGGACAAATTTACTTGTTATCATTTGACTTAATGATATTTGCTTTCCAAATGATGGTGGACGCGGTGTAATACGATAAATATTCGCCAGGAAGTAAAAATGGAATTCAGGACGGTGTATTGGAAAGTCAATCGCCGTCTCTGTTATGAAAGTCCAATCACTTCTCTTCGAATATTGATAGCCTTTTTCCTTGAAACGAGAGAGAGAGGCATAAAAATATACGAAAATTATAAAGTCAGCAGTTATATGAACTCGTGCTTTTGTCAGAAATGAAGTTTAGATATTCGATAAACGTGTCGATCAAACTGTCGATGAACACTTTCGACCGAACCTTGTTAAATATATTTGTATTGATTTTCCAACGATTTTTATGTCTTTTAATTATTTGCACCGTACGCGTTCCTTCTGCCTTTTCGCTCGAATTTATTTGTTACCTCTGTTAATGCGTATATACCCGATTTTTCTGTCTCTATCTCGCCGCCGAATAGGTATCGATGTTTGCGCGAAGCATAGTCGCGCATGGTCATTTCAGTATCGATGGAAAAAATTATTTTCTGAAAGAAGTAATTTTTATACACACTTGGATCGATGATTAACATTGGTGGAAGATGATAAAATAATAATAGTAGCAATTGGTAACCGAAGAACCAAGAAATTCGAAAAATGAATAAGTAAATTTTGAATGAAATTTTAGTTTCATTCGAGAAATAAATTCTTAATGCCATCTAGCAAAGAAATCAGATGCCATAAATTGAACCATGTGTCCGTAACGTAAAATTTATATTCTAATAAAATATTTAAGAAAAAAATGGATAATTCTACAATAAAAATGTATACTATCCTAAGAATTTAATATTTAAGATTCACAGTAGAAATTTCCGTTTTTGCCAGCTACTTACGCGCGTGCATTTCGTTGATCACTCGATGTTAAGCGAATCGCAGCAGTAACAAGAAATATTCATAAATCACGAGTAATTAGTAAGAGGAGTCGTTCCTTTTATTACCCGGCGTTCCATAATTTGCACAAATTGAATCCAATAAGCCGGAAATTATGTTAAATTGAAGAATAAATAATTGACGTTCTCTGTACACGGTGACGCCGAACCGGTGAATAGTGCAATCCAAAGGAAAACGATGGCACGCCAAATATTTGAAAATGCAGAATACCTCGGTGATAGTATAGTGATCGTGTATGAGCGTGGCACGCGGGACACGATTGCCTCCGCAAGAGAAATACGAGCCATTTCCAACGACGATTTTTACAATAACAGACGACTTTTATTTTATTATTCATCTTTCATTATCAAATGGTGTGTGATTGCGAACACCAATACAAGTAGGTTATAACGATATCTGATCGTAGTACAAGTGAGCCCGCGCGTAAACGCCTGCACTCCGATATCGATTTATTCAAAAATGAAGTTTCAAGTGAGAAAAGAAAAAAAAAGAAAAAACGAGAGGAAAGAAAAATGGTACTCTACATTTTCGTTTTATCGTTCCATTTAGAACCGCTACGCGCATGCTCGTGCAAATGCGTATTTTTGTCGAATGCAAATATCCAGGCAAAGTCTAAATTTTAATTCGTTTTGTAATTAGAGAGCTACAAAAGTGTCTTAAAAATTTTTACTTGAGAATATATGTAAGAGCATATTGTAGCTATTGCTATTTTGTGCGATTGATTTAATTTATTAACAATCAACTCTCGTGTCGCATGACAGAAATTTGATTCATCAGTGTAATTAATCTTCAGCTACAGATTGACGTTCTGCTGTGAATTTAGAATGTAGATTCGAAATCGGAAATTGTTTAGCAAAGGAACAAGAAGAGAACGCGAAAATTTCACTCGAGTGTTTTTAAGAATGTTGAAAGTTCAAGAAAATAAATAACAAATTCTTTGACCGTCAAGCATGAAGCTGGCGAGCTACGTACAATGTATGTATGTAATGAAATATAAGAGCCGCACAGAGGAAGAGATGATGCGAATGCCCAAAAAAAAAGAAAAAAAACAACACTGAAATGTTTCTCACTGTCGGTCAGTTTCTCTACGTTGCAGCATCAATCCATCATATCGCAAGTGACCTGGTTTAGTATGCAGAACGTTGTCAGCAACTGAACTCGAAATTTTTACCTTGACTAGAGTTTGGAGTTTATCACAGAGTTCAGAGCAAATGGTTGTAACGTTAAAGACACTAACCCCGATTTCTATATTTCCATGTATTCCAGATATTACCAGCATGCCTGACGTGAAATTCCTTTTCTACTGAAATACGATACTTGAAATGAAAATCAAGCGAAGATCCGCTCGAAAATGTTGACACGCTCAGATTTTAAATTAAAGTAAATCGTAGCTTAAATTTTAAACGTTTAAATCGCAGAGCCAAACTTTTGTTAAATTTGTTACATTCGTTCGTATGTTTTATCTTCCCATTTTTCACTTGCTTTTTTTTCAGAAAATTGACGACGTTGCTCGCTGGTTTTCGATTATTTTGGCTCCGTGAAAATCTACACGGTGATAGGTATTATATTTGTACTATATAGGTCTGCAAACGTACAATCGTTTGTTCAGATATATGTGAAATGTTTGCACGTGGACGACTTTTGGCCAGAATTTTCATTCGATCACTCGCCAGAGTGATATTAAAACAAACTAATCGACGCAACTATTAATTTCTCCGTCAGTTATATACCTTAAATTTGTCAGTTATATACCTTAAAAAGAAAAAACGGAAACTTCTCTACCGAATCATGAAATGAAATCAAAATCTATCGTGTTCCTCTCTTCATAATTCTCTTTGCACAGAGTTGCACGAAAATGCTTTCGGTCAAATGAAAATCGCTCGAATCGATGCGAGCACGAACTTTTTAATCATTCCCTCGCGAATCCAATTTTCCTCCAGCACGTCATTTCCGCCGGTTGTACTTGATCTTTAGGGCACTTCAAAATATACAGGCATTTCATGTTCGTTCCTCGACACACGATCTCCGCCAGTAGTTTTCACTCGAGACGCAAAAAGTGACGTCATTTTCAGCTCGTTTGTCCCCGCGCAGAAACATCCCTTTACGATTCCACGGTGCCCCGTGAGTCACCCTCGGGAATTCACAGGTTTTATAGACCTTTCGCTGCACGAGCGAAGCCGCTCCGGCCAGAAAATTACGCGCCATGGTGTACTTGCACATTCAGATGAAATCTTTAGCGAAAAGAGCGGTGGAGAGTGGCCACCATCGTTGATTCTCGCGTGTACAGGGTGATCCATTGGTCACTTCAACGCTCTCGTTATCGGATCGTGATCCCAACGACGAAGGCTGAAGAGAAAAGGAAACGCATCATATTGCGATAATAATATCTTTATAGGCTCTCGAGACGTGAAAGTTACGTTTATTGTTTCCTCCGATGGAATGATACGTTTCTCTCTTTTCGTTTTACGACGTGACAGAAGGTTCTTTTTTCTTTTTTTTTTTTTTTTTTGGCGGGATATACGCGGAGGCATAAAAGCGTAACAAAAAGAAGCAAACCCTCGTGACGAATGACCGGTGTACAATGGCGTTGGTTGATTTTGAGATTTGGAGTTTAGAGAGATTTGGAAATCGGGGAGCGTTAAAGGTTTTAAATAATTTTTTAGTATGAAACATTGAAATACATTGAAGTTGAAAGCTTTGAATGTGGATTTTTTTTTATGCCCCCGCTGGAAACAATTTTTTATACTTTTCATCTAATGTTGAACAATAGTAGAAAGAAAAAAAAAAACTTGCAATCGTTTGATATTATTGATTTCTGAAGTATTATTAAAATATATATATAGTTACATATAGTTACAACAGATAAAATTTCTCTAAGAGGTATCTTTTTATTTTTTTAAAACGAGCGAATTTTTTCTCGAGAAAAGATCTTGCAGTAAATTTCAAGAGATTGTTGTAAATGATAGACTCCAGTCTTTGAGATCGTGTTTAATTGCAAGAAAAATGTTTCCACTGTCTCCAATTTTTCCAACTTTCGAGAGCAAAAGTGTCCTTATTTTCTTGTCTGCTGCATGATGTATAAATAAAAACGCATTTGCAGAAAACAAACTCAGGGTTGTCAAAGTAGAATCGGAATTTTTCCACCAAACAGTAATAATTCAGAGTATCCACCATTTTCAACACTTTTGTCTGTCTCTGTACAAAATAGAAGAAGAAAAAAAAGAGAAGAGAAAACGAAAAAGAATCGTCAAGGATAGAAAATTTCTTCGTCAACGTGGCACATCGACAATCGTTAACAGCGTCCCTAAACTAGTTTACCCGGGCGAGGCGAGGAGAGATAAAAATCCATATCGGGCGGAGGAGTTTCTGCGAATCGTGCTACATTCGTGTGCCGGCCTCCATTTCCTCCATTCTCTCCCCTCGTTCGATGAGACTCACTGAGGCGGGGGGCGAAAGACAATGATATTCAGTCATCCTAATTAAGACCGTGTCCTTCGTCGCAATTATGTCGATCCCAGCAGCGCGCGGGTCTGCCCGCTCGCTACCGCGCGAAAACAATAGAAAAAACGAGAAAACACAGCGGGAGGAAATGGCAAAGTCGCAAAGTCGACGCGTGTGTCGGTGGCCAGCACGGATCAACACCGTGTGTTTGCGCGTGTTTGCCTGTCAACCTCGGGAGACCCGAGGATTGTCCAACCCGGGCAACGAGTGAGAAACGCGTGCGTACAATTTGCTTACCGATGCACACCAGTCACGGGGTAACCCCGTGGTCTTTTGTAACAGTTAGCCGGTGTGGTCGCGGCGATTCGACCAATCCGTTACGATCTGAAAACACACGATCCTCGGGCCCATAATTGGCCGCAAATTACTACTTCGCCTCGGGGGAAATCAGTTAATGCCTTGCATGTTGTCTCGCGTAACCGGACCGATCCCTTTTACCTGACTGTCAACCCTGCAGCTCTTTTGCCCACGCGTGTTTACGGCTTATTTTGAAGATTTCTGATTGGATTTAGTGATTGGAACCATATATATATATACAGGGTGTTTCGTAACTTGTGGGACCTACTTCGGGAGCTGATTGTACGCCTAAAAATAATGAAGAAAAGTCATATAAATATATGTCCTATCTGTCTTTGTTTATGAGATACAATGAATTTGCTGCTTTAATTACAAAAGATGCTCGAAATGACCAGCTTGCATTTGAAGACAAGCCTGCACGCGTCTTGTCATTGATTTGGTTACTCTCTCTATCATTCCTGGTGTTTCTCGAATTTGTCGGAAGCCTTGCTCTATTCTATTTCGTAGTATTTCAGCATTTTCAATCGGTGTTGCGTATACAATAGATTTTAAATGTCCCCACGAACGAAAATCTAATGGATTGAAATCCGGAGAACGAGCAGGCCGTGCGATAGGACCTCCACGACCAATCCATTTATTTGCAAAATGTTGATTTAAAAATTGCCTGGCCACTCGGCTAAAATGCGACGGAGCTCCATCATGCATAAACCGCATACGAAGTCTAATATCGACTGGAACTTCCTCTAATATTTCGTGTAAACGCGTGCTCAAGAAATCAACGTACTTTGTGCCTGTTACTTTTTCATGAAGAAAAAAAGGTCCAATTAAAAATTTATCAATTATTCCTGCTCATACGTTTAAACTAAACTGGTGTTGATGTCTTGAATGCACAATAACATGTGGGTTTTCTTCATCCCAATTATGATTATTATGAAAATTGATTATTACCATCCCTGGTGAAACCAGCTTACTAGAGTTTGCTCTGTTTATAAAATTTACTATATTTCATAAACGAAGACAGATAGGACTTATATTTATATGACGTTTTTTCATTATTTTTAGGCGTACAATCAGCTCCCGAAGTGGGTACCACAAGTTACGAAACTCCCTGTATATATATATATATATATATATATATATATATATATATCATAATTAAGTAATATATATGTGCGTGTGTGTTATTATTATACGTTATCATTGAGTATTTGTTGGCAATCTTATGTATCTTGGAAGAATTTATTTATTGTTTCAAGTTTGATTAACTCGAATATATATTTGAATATTTGTATGAGACGTTTTATTTATTATTTATAATTATATTAATTTGCATTAATTATATTTGTTATTTAATATTTAATATTTTTTTATTTAATATTTTTTTATCCTAAAATCGTTAAATTACGGTGATTTCATGATAAAATTCTTAATATATTGACACTTTTAGATTCTTCGTCGCACGGAATACCATTTCATTTCTTCAGAACAAATTCTACCTAACTCGTTCTTCGTTGTCTGTATCAATTTCCAAATTTAGCGGCCAACGACTTTGAGAAATAGAAATTCACTCAGAAAGAATCTACGTTTCGCGCCGTCGCTGTAGAACAAATTGAAAATGAAAAAAAGTATTGAAGAAGAGGAACCGAGTTGATCTAATCGACATGTTACACTTCTGTGTCTTTCAGGGCTGTGGTGACAGCGGTTTCTTGGCATCCGCACGGCACCTACCTCGCATCGGTGGACAGAGCAAAAACGGTGACAGTCTGGGGCGACCATGTTTAACAGGGCAAGCAGTGCCGGGACAGACGATTGTTTCACGTACGAAGGTCAGCATCACGTTCTTTCGCGCCGAGGCGGACGTTCCCGGGATTGAAAAATGCAGATGTGCACACAATAGTTGCGGAGTTATCGCACAAAAGGACACGCGCGGGATGCGGGGTCGGTTTGGGCGCGCGGCGTTGTAAAGTGTAGCCATTTGCCAGATTGTACAAAGCGATGTTACCAGGCGATGAAGCAAATTTCAGCCAATCGGTAGAGATTATTGTACATAAAACTGCCCCGATTGTTGCCCTCCCCAAAGATTCTAAAGATTCCCTCATTTTCCGGGGTAATACCGGCGTGCGCCACCACCCTTCAAACCCCCTTTTTTTCAACGGATTGTAGTTGTCCTTCTCCGAGATACGCTAGACACGCTCCTTTTCCACTTCTAAGCGATTATTTCCCCTCCCCTCCCCGTGTTTCAATCGTCTGTGTCGGCAGATATCGATCACGCTCACGTTGGATCACTTTTATCCGAGAAAGAGACGTTGCTTCGGCGTTTCTTCTCTGTCCTTTTTGTATTCGCCATCGTCGAATTAAAATTTCGACGCGCGTTATTTAACCCTTCTAGCGTTCAGCAATGGCGAAAAATACGACGAGAACGATATGTCGCGGCGCGTGGAAAAACAACAGGTCGTTTCGCTCGTTGGATGCTCCGCGTTCTAATTAATCTCGAATTACAGCGGCTCGTTATTTCTTCACGGTTTTGCGATTATCGTCTATAAATTTAGTTAGCTTCTCCCTCGGCAAACTAAAGAGTTTAATTAATGCAACTTGCGTGCGACGAATTTCTTTCAATTATAATAACGCTTGCCAAAGAAAAGAAAAAGTTTCTGAGGATCGTCGGAGATCAAACTTTCGAATCCTTTCAACGAGATTGTCACGGTTCCGTGCATTTACGATCTCTTTTAAATGATTGACGCGTTGGAAAATCGTCTCGACGGAATGCAGTACGTCTCGAAAATTGTAAATGGCAAATTTACGCTCGTCAAAATGGTAAATTCACGTTTCCAGTAGCTTTTGCGTCACTTTTTCGACTCGCGTCGCATGATCGATGATTTTTCTTCTTTTTTTTTTTTAATCAACGATCGCGCGTAATATTTTCTGATATTCTCTCAGTCTGTCTGTTTCCCTCTCTCTCTCTCTCTCTCTCTCTCTCTCTCTCTCTCCGTCGAGAGGGAGAAAATTAAAAAATCTCTGTGAAGTCATAGAACAAGTTTGTTAATTGCCGAAGCAACCGTGAAATCGAGTCTACTCGGAGTTCTCCAACGTCAGCGAGTTTCGAACGTTTTTATCGTAAGTCTGATGTAGGGCGGAAATAGGGTGTACTCGTTAAACGAAGAAGCACAATAAAGTTCTAATACCGAGTAAATTGCATTACACAAATTTCGTTCGATCGATGGAAATGTGTGTCGAATAATATTACGCTTTCATGCCGCTATCGATTTCATTTCATCGAACGTGAGGATTTGATTCGTATGAGTCATTTCATGGTTCTTTTTACAAGAAACGTGATCGCAACGTTCGTTGGTGGTCTGTTCTTCGTAATTTGTTTAATGCTTTTAGCTCAATCTTAAGCTCCAGCTCAAAATAAAGCATTAAACTTGAAAAACGAATGCTGGAGGCAAACAGACTGATGAAGAAAGATGACTTTTGCGTATCGTAATTCAAAAGTTACACGTGGAAATTGTCATTCTAAAGTTTAAACTTTGTGCATGTGCGGCATTTCTGTTTTTTTTTTTTTTGAGAAACTTTTTCTTTTATATTATTTGTGGACTACACTATATTTTAATTTCTCTGCGTATGTCTGTTAGAACTTTGTATCTTTACTTACTGCATCTGAACACTGTCTACTTGAAGGTTTTATCTCCTTTTTATTTTATCACGCTATATTTTTAAGCGGAAGTATAGACTTGAAGCAGAAATGGATTGTTGCAAATAGTTACAAGGGATCGAAATATTGATAAGGATATTTACATCACATTTTCTTTTCGTAAGGACGTGTTTTTAAATAGTTTTAAATACATCACACTTTCTCCCTGTTCTTTTATTCATTTTTTAAAGTTGACACTAGACTACAAACGATTCGAAACAATGGTAACAGAAACTTGAAACAAATTGAAACTCAAAACAAATTAATTTAGTTTAATATCTAACTGTTAATCTAATTATTAATATTACTATTAATTATAACAACTATCATTAATAATACTCATGAAACAATAATTATTATAGTTTTGTAAGTGTATCATTGTTTAATTTTTTTGAATTATGGATTATTTCTAATATAAAAATATTCTAAATGTTAGAAAAAAAACATATATCGTCATAACTATAAATGGAATTAATATGAACGAGAATTATTTCGGTTCATCATAACTGTTTGAGAAACTTTTTATATATACATATGACAGTTCATAATTCCTCAAATCATTACAATCTCCTCTCAACGCTTTTAATCCCTTTTTAATTCTCTTTCCATCGTCAAAGGCACGATTCAAAACTACAATTTGTTCCTGGCATTCTCATCTAATATACATTCTTTAAACTTCTTTCGTGTTTTTTCCTCTGCGATCTAGAACATTGTTACAGAACATTGTTACACAAAATTGTGAACCTCGAAACAAGATAAATGCACCATAGGAATAAGAAAAGTCAGAGAAACTCTTTCAATTTTTCGATTGATCAAATGGTGTTCTGAACTTTCCTAATTGTAAGTTCAAAACAATGTAAGAAGCTCGATTCATTCGTTTCAGTCGTTTTGTATTTGGATTTGACTTATTTTACAGAAAGAGAAGAACGGATGGATACTGCTCTTCTCGGTAGAATTGAAATTCAATCGACCAAAATACGAAATCAAATCTGTAGCGCTGTAGCACTGTACTAGAGTAAGAGTTTTGTGTTCAATTGAAGTATCTGTCACAATATTTCGCCAAGTAGTTTTAACAAGAGGCTGCTATTTTAAACTGCACTCTAACCAACAAGGCTCTACGTAGACTTGTAAGAATTTTAGCGTACAAATTACATTCTAAAGCAGAAAATTCGAGACGAGGAAAGTAAATGAGCGAATCGTACAATAACCGCGACGTGAAATGACTCATACCTTGCACTTTGTCTCGAACACAATCGGTATCATAATTTCACGCGTCACCCGTTACTTGTTATGATATTTCGAGCGCGCGCGACAGCTAGAATGTAGCCGATAATCGCGGCGGTAAGAAAAATTGCACAATAGTCGTAAGCGAGTGCTTTTTCTTCTAGAGGTACAGGGCCAAGATCGAAGGGCTCTAAATGTAAACTTAGCCCCACCCCCCTAAGGGCTTCTGTAATGTAATTATAGGAACTTACGAGTTACAAATCGCCAGAATTTGCCGGTATGAGCGCGAAATGCCAACGTGTACAGTTTTTCATATTTTTGATACGTGTTTTTGTTATTTCGACCACACGACAAGTGCACGGGACATTGATACAACATGCACATCGTATGCAGAACGCGATCGTAAGTTTTTCTCTTTCCGCTCTTTCTGCTTCGAACTTTGAACATCATTTCGCGCGTTCTTCTCTCGAAGGTTTTCTTCCCGCGAAGTTCTTTGATCGTTTACGTTTATATTTAGCGTAAATCTACGTTAACACCGATGCGACGATCTAGATTTTCTGAATGAGTTGGACGTTAAACACGGTATAATTCTGGTATAATTATTATATATATATATACATCATTAATATTTCCTTATCGTTTAACTAACACATCGTAGAGTTAATGATATTATTTTCTAGCTTTATTTTCAGTTCTTCGTAGAATCGTGAATCGCCACTGTACTCAAACTGTAGGGTTAATTTCAATATCGGATCCATCGGTAGCCTCATCAGTCCTGTTCTCGTTTCTCTGATTAACCATCCGATTGATCTCAAAAGTGTAATGATTTCTAGAGTAACGTACCGATCGACGAATCATATTTTTCTACGAGCGTAAACCGATGAGCATTAAGCTAAGTGTATGTATCGTTTTGTAGCGTGCGATCGTTCGAGTATGTTCATTTTTGGAGCAAAACTGAATTGCGTCCGACTTGTTACATGATTCTTTCTCGAGCGTACGAATGATATAGTACACACACGTCTACGCTGTTATTCTAATTCACACTTTACATTTAATTTCTGCGGAAACATTGTATACACATTGTTCGCATTATATTATATATGATACATTAAACGTTTTCTTCTTGTATTTTTTAAAATGCTCTGCGTTCTATTTTTTCCCCCCTGAACCCGTACCCTAATTATACGTTTATATTTATTCGAATGTCTGGACAATTGTGTATTTATATTTGACATTAATGTTAGAGATATGCGTTAAAATTTCGTATAAAGTTTGCATACAGTCAAGTGAAAATTATTAGTGAAATTTTACGATTTGCAAGTTATAAATTACGTACGTAGAACGAGTTCGACAATGAGAGCAAGGAAATTTCACAGGTGACATTTATTCCACGAAGAATTTTAATTATACGACGAAGAATTACACAACATCGGGAACAAGTTCGTGAATCCATATAATTTGAAACTCGTGAAATTATTATTATCGTGCAAGGAGATTCTGGCCTCTCTCCTAGTCGAGGTATATATTAATTTCAATGGTAATAGATTGTTTGAGAAATATTCCGGCTTCGTCCCCACTCCCTCGAGTTTCATGCAGCTCTTCCTCAACTTTGGCATTCGTGCAGCGCGAAAAAGATTCCTTTGTTACGAACGACAGGAGATTCGCGAAAAGAGTTTTTATTCGAAGATGTTTCTGGATAAGTAGCAAAGATCTGAGCGCGCGTCGCATTCCTCCTTTTTTTCTAAAAAAAAAAAAAAAAAAAAAAAGGAAGAAAAGGAAAATTTCAAATGCACCATCTGTATCTTTGATTTACCACGAAATGAAAGGTCCTTTCATGCTAAAGAGCTACGTCGTCGTACTTTTCGTCTTTTGTTTTATCCATTCCACCCCACTCTCCCACCGTCTATCACAACAACCAACATTTTAAATAGACTATGTCGTTCATAGTCGACATAGTTCTACCCTCGTGTTCCCTAACAGAGCAGTATATTTCTTACAAATTATAAATGGAACAAGACTTTAAAAATCCGCGCCGTAGAAAAATCCACCATGCGAAAATGATTTTAATCTTCTTCTTCGGATGCTGCCTTGAAAAATACAATGTTCTCTTTTTACGTTTGAAATTAGCAACAATTCTGTAACAGTGTAATACTGTTTCATCCCTCGTTGCATCGTCGATATCCTTTAGTACAAAAAAAGAAAAAAAAAAATCTGTCTTCCACGGAATCACGTTGAAACACCTTGAAATCGACTGTCTCCAATTTTTTCTATCGTCACGTCCCTAAACATCGCTTCTCTCTAGACCTGCGCATTTCCAAAAGAAAAAAAAGAAGAGGGTGTTCACCGACGACATCATTCGCCAGCTTCCGCGGTACGCGTGCATATTCGCGGAGAAGGATGATAAGTCCGCTCGCACGGAGGAGCCGCGTACACTGGCTGGCTGGTGTAACGTGTGTACACGTACACGTGCGCATGTATCAAGATCCCTTCACAGAGGTCCACGATATAACAGAGCGTGTATCTGACAGTACCTAACGTGCTTTCGAAAGCGCTCATTAGTCACTGAAATGCGGTCGCCAAGTGACAACTCGTACGTGGAATATTATACGGTCGAAGAACTTCCGCTGTGTCGTATCGCGCGAGCGATGCACGTCCTCTTGCGCATGCACCGCGCCCGCGCGCGTCTCTCTGTTTCTAACTTTCGCATTATACGCCCTTTGTCCGCGATTCGACAGTTTCGACAGTTTCGCAATGGAACGTGAGAATACGGCGCCGCGCGGCTACAGGAAGCCGCTTGCAAACGACGTTAAAGTTCGATCGGCACGGCCGCATCTGGGCCACCGAAATTTTTCTCTCGCCCTTCTCTGCTACCAGCCGACACCAGTAGCTGCTGGTACACGGCCGAGGGGGTGGCGTGCACGCGTGCACGCGCCACCACCCGCGCGGTAGCTTCGATTCCCGTGGTTTACGCGGCTAAACGCCGTAATCAATTCGAGATCTTTCGATAGAACGCCCCCGGCCGAAGCCACTTTAACGAAAGATTGAACTCGTTTCATTTGTTTTCCTGCACGCGTTCTTCGCGCGGCAGAGAAAAATGTATTTTGCTCGTTCACCATCGAGTCGAATAAATCTCGTCTCGGTTGTGTTAAATACCCAGATGGAAGTCGAAGAGGATATTCGACATTGCGTGAAAAAGTCACTTATCAGTGATTATAAAGAGGATGTAACGGAAATTAATTTCGACGAGTACTTGAAGGATAGATGAAAATGCTACGTAATTATTAAAACTGATGAAACTATGGAAATTTTTTTGAAAATCCCTTTAATGCGTTAACTACAATTGTTTCAAAAGTACTACAGTTACTTGCGTCAATCTTCTCTTCTCGTTTAACGAAATATTAACAAATCTAAATTATTAATAAAATATATTAATAAAAAATCTTTAAAGAAAAAAGAAATACAAATGTTTTAAAAAATATATTTGCTCGTAAGTTGTTTCTGTGACGAGTCATAAATGTGTCAGATAGACTAGAGCATTGTGTAAACATTCGAAGAAATAAGAGTCAGTTCAGTGGAAGAGAAATTTTGGATGGAGTTATCGTTGATCTGCGCTACTGAACGTAGATTTCGGTGACTTGTACGGGCGTATGTCAGGCTAGTTAAAGTTTATACGTAGGCTGGCTTAAACTTACTGAACAATATGATGAGTTGGATTTGAGTTGGGCCAAGATTAGGATCACGTTAGTTCTGCATTAAGTTTACGTTAGCTTTGCATTATGCTGTTAGAATTCGAGTTTCACTTGCTTAAAGGGTAGATTTCGGAAAGTGAAATGTATATTCGTCCTCGAGATCTTTCTTCAACCGATGTAAGTACGTTTTATTAACAGTGTTTGTTATATAGTGTTTATAACATCACGACTGACGTAGTTTGAATTTCTAAATCACTATTTATAATACACACGTGAAATTGTCTGTTTCAAGATTTCTGTTCCATGGAGCAGCTGATGCATAATTTAAGACAGAGGTAAGTTCGACAAAGTAATTCTAAATTCTTGGATAATGGTGCAACTTCCATTAATACTGCATGAGGTATAGATGCAGGGAATTTCAAAGTTCCAGGAACGTTTATCAATTTATCAACGAGATTCAAGGATCGTGCAAATAAAAAACGAGATACAATCTCTAAAATCTCTATGCTTTTCTTTCTCACTGAAATCGTGTACATGTTATTTTCTGCAATAGTCGTTAATATCCGAACAAAAATCACGTCAGCTTCTCGCTCGCTATTACCCACAGAATTATATTTATCACTCCGCACTCTGTGTGATTCAACAAACCGAAAGACTTTCAAATTCAGAATACGAGCCACTCTGAAATCCTCGACTCCCACACTCCGCACCCACATTCCCTCTACTTGATCCTCTATTTCCCTCCGCGCACTTCACAACGAATTAACTTCACATCGTCTTAATTCCCCTCTTTTCCTTGATACTATCGTCGTCGTGTTATTAAACGTGTCCCCCGTCATTTTATAACGTTTAACGCGGCAAAGCTGCCACAACGCGATTATTGTTGCAACGAAATCTACATACGCGCATCTGCGGTTGTTTGCAGTCGGCGTAACGAGCAAGAGATTAGGGATTCAAACGCCAAGAGAGAGAGAGAGAGAGAGAGAGAGAGAAAGAGAGAGGAATCGCATAAAGGAATCAGAAGAGTGACAAATTAACTCACACCTTGGCGGCAGATTCGTGAGGTGGCCTGGTTGTTGGTCGTCATCATCGCGTCGTCTGTAGTAAAGGGATTACGAGCATTACCGGAAAACTCAGCGGAAACGTCGGTCGTCAGTGCCTGGTAAGAGACTCGTGTGCAAGTTTAAGCACGATGTTTGTCCACTGATATAGAATCAGCTCTCTGTGAGAACGGAAATGCTTTTGCGTTCCATCACACGGAAATACAAACTCCTTTTGCCACTATATTTTGACTGAACCGGTGTGTACCTCTTTGGGTGTTCTCGCAAAAGATTTCCTGCTGAATTTGGCAGCCGAATTCCCCCCACTCCCCCCTCCCCTCTCTCTTTCTCTCTCTCTCTCTCTCTCTTTCTCTGCGCAAATTCTACGTACACGTCGTCGGTGAATATTTCGATTCGTCGGAGAATATTTACTTCTTTATCCGCGAACGTTTTGCCTCGGAAAGTTTCTTTATTAGCTAGCGAGATAAAATCATTTCAAATCGGTCGAATGGAGCGGGAGGATAAATGTACGCGCGTTTATTATGTCGGAGCGTGGGCTATGCTCGTTCAATTACATAGAACAGATTAATTAGAAAATTCGAACGAGTAAAATAACGATCGAAATAAAACGTGACCGTGCGAAATGATGTTTTCGATGAAAAAGAGAAGAAAATGAAAAAATACGTTGTTCGTGGAGAAAAATAATTCTGTCAATTTCAAACAATTTCAATATAATTTACAATTTCAATATAATTTACGATTCTCAGCTTGAAAAATGAAAACGCACGTCTGGTTGCTTCGAATATTGTAAAGTGCAACGTTTGCTTTGTATGCTATTGCTCGAATTTCTAAATTACCGTCGAAACACCGTTGAATATGAAAACGATCGGCATTAATTGTACAATATCAGGCGCAACCTTATCAGATTCGTATTCGTAAGTAGAGCGTTCCATTTATTTATTTGGAGGCGCGTTTAATACTACACGCGAAATATCGTTGAAAAGCAGCGCGATAAAAGTTGCATTTCATGCTTTCAGAGCTTGTGAATTTATTATATCGCCTGTTAAAAACGGCAATGTGTCCCACGACATGCCCACTTATCGTTCTTGTAACTTCATTGTGCCTCTCGATTTTTCAATCGTGATTACTTTCAATGCGCTCGGACACTTAATTCGCATGTTTACGCGGACGAATAATAATACGTGGCTCTGTAAATCAAACGGTTGCGTTTCAACCCGTTCTTCGTGTTTTCTTGCTCGACTAGGGGTAATTGAAATGAATTATCGAGGACGAAATCACGCGTAATTACCATAATTTAGTGTTTCGTGTTTTCGTGAATTAACGTCAATCGATTTCATTTGAGGAATGGCTCCCAACTCTCGTAAAATTTTATTCCACCTTCTTGATTTATTCTTTCGCGAAACGATTGCTCGTTTTTTTCTCAATTTTCGTTTCAAAGTGCTTTCGTCCTTTTTTTCTTTTATTTTTGTTTGTTACGCGTCAAACGTTGGTTTCAATAATGAAATTCGCATTTTTTACGCGTGCCTTGCGGACGAGTTAACGAAGCAGTATATTTCAGTGAGCGATAGATCGCGTTATCCTGAACGAGCATATTTTGTTTCCGCAGTGACATTAATTATTTCCAGCTCCTTGAAATATAACCCTATTTGTTTGCTAAACTTGTCAAGCCAGGGGAACCGCGAAATAATCTTTCGTCATCTCGCAACTGTGAAAAATTTCAGATTAAATTTATACGAATAAATATAGATCGAATTGTTCGCGAGAAGATTCACATAGAGAGAAACTCAGGTGATTTTGTTTTTTTTTTTTTTTGAGTGGAACTTCGAGTTTAAACCGACAGTGTCACGATATTGACATTTGCCCTCGAAAAGAAAATTGTCTTCTCTTGTCTTGTTTCTTCAGACGTGTTCCCGATATAAAATTAACACGTCTAGGAAAATTATTCTGAAATTGAACGTTTCATCGACAAACCTAAATGGATCTTGAGGAGTAAAAATTCTGCGAAGTTAGAACTATTGAACGATATGTTGAATTAATTCAAAGAAACTTTGTTTCGAGTTTCTCGACTTAACATCTCAAACGAAACAAAAGAAAGAAAAAGAAAAATTAGAAAGAATGAAATTTCTATTAGAAATACTTTACGAGTTAACCAACGATCGTACACGTTCGCGTATCGAACAGAAGATTTAAATTTCTTGGTACTTGTATATTACGTGCGATAGATTTTACAAGTACGGATAAACATGTTATAATAATTTAACAATGAAACTGAACACTGTTGTCCCGCGGGCGACGATATACGGGCCCGTTCGTACTCGTATTTTTTAGAAACATCAGAGATAAATTCGTAGTATTCCACGGAAATTACGTTCTGCGATACAATTTCGCCGAAATCGACCAAAGCATCGGTAAAAAAAAGTTTAGCAAATTTACGCGCGGATAAATCGATAACATTTTGGAACGTCATTGTCTTTGTGCTCATTACGAGTATATAAATCACACAAAAGCCGCGAAACGCCCGTTCAAATTTTCAATGGGAAATTTCAGCTCGAGCAACGTCTATGGGATTTCGACGTTAAATTAAATCAGAAGTTAAAATGATGGAGTCAGGCAAGTTCTTAGCCATATAATTCTCACTTTGTAGAGAATTATTCACGCGCCAAGCAGAAACGGCAAGATAATAGTCGTGATGAAAATTAAGATCGTATTTCTCGCAAGAGGTACAAAAGATACAATGTTAATGAGAAAATACACGTGAGAATATTTTTCGTTGTAAAGAAGAAAAAAAAAAAGACACTGAAAGATCAAAAATTGTTTTAAATGAGACCCAAAATTTCCTCAATCCCTGAAGTTTACTTATCTAAGCTCTAACAATGTTTCGAAATTTTAATAACACAAAGTAACATTAACAAATGTGTGTATCAACTTCTCTCGTAACGTGAGTTTATAAAGACCTTGCACGAGGTCGATGATATTTGGCCTTTGAGAAATTTTTACGCGTTTCATCGCAAGAAAATCTGATAAGTAGCATACACTTGAAACAGCGAAATATATATACGTACGGAAATAGAAAGATGGAAAAGAAGTAGAAATGCTGTTGTCGTGTACACGTCGATCACACGATTCGATTCGACTAATACCGTGTCTGAAATACGGGTCAGTCACTCGAATATCATACTCATCCATCCGGTCTTAATTAACTTAACAGTCTGTGATATCCAGTTGTTTTCTTTTAAATGATACGATCGTGATTGCCAGATTCCTTTCGAATCAGACCGAGTCATTTACATCAAACCAGTCGGATCGTAGAAGATCGATTATAACGATGATCACGATTTTTTTTCAAACCAGCTTTCGTACCAGAGATAGCTATCATCGTTTCTTCCTCTTTTTTTTTTCTTTTCACCCGAACGCAGAAGAAGGGAAGCTGACACGGCGAATTAAATTTTTACGAGTTGATAATTACCTCCTCGTACTGTATTTGCAGTCTGTCTGTTTATTTTTTGTAGTATCTTTTCGTAACGTGTGGAAAAATACAGATTACACGGATTAAGTAGTTACGAATAAAATAACAAATAATTTCGTCGTGATTAATCTCTTGGAAACGCGTGAAATTTTACAAATTATAATTAATTAGTTTTTTTTTAAGTACAAATTGCCTTTGGTCGGTTTTATTTCGCCGCATCTTTGATTTAATCATTTCTCGTAATTTTAATCGAATAATTTCTACACGCGTCGTACGCACGAATCTAAAATAACGAGGGGAATGATCGACAACCGTTGTTTTTATTTTCATACGCACTTCAGCGGGACATCATTTTATCTGCAATCAGCGATCTGTCGAAGCTGATCAACAAACGCGAATTAATTGCACGCGATATGCCATAATATATTACAGTTGAGGTCTGTTCGTGCCATCTCGAGTCACGCCGTTTGACCTCAATGAACATAATCGTCTCTGCTAATTATATATCTCTTAAGTCTCATCGAACCTGTTTACGAACGAATGGTTCAAAAGTATATATCGACGTGTAATTTAAAATTTGTAGTTGGTTCCGAACACTTTCTTTTGTTGATAATTGAAATTTTCCGCGATACTCTTGAAAATGGAAGAAGAATTTCTGTCAACGATTTCACGATTTTCTGAATTCCAATTTAATAATTTATTCATAATCGAGGGATTTTTACTAGTTTCCGGAGTCTGAAATTTTTACTCAACGTGAGAACAACGCGAATTGAAGACACCACGGTAAAAATATATGGAAATTTTTGACTTGAAAAATATAGAGGACAAATCACGTCGACATTATGAACGTAATTCACGTCGCTGTTCTTAACGCTCCATCGAGCATACGTTTTCACTTTTATGGCACCGCGTTTGCTAACGAAAATCCTCGTCTCATCTCTCATAAAGTCACCAATAAAATATTAACTATGCGCGTGCAGCGCGAAAACAAGTGTTATAAATTATTTCAAATTGTATAGCAGAATTTTTTTCCATTTTACGATTCACCAAAATTCTTTCAAAAATTCTCCATTCGTTGGAACTATTAAGTTAAATGTGTAACGTGTACGATGTCGATTAATGTGAATTCAAGTGACTCGTAAGATCGTTGAAATTCTGACGATGGCTCGACAAAGACGAACGACGTTAATAGAAAAATTGTCTTGCTGGATATAATGAATAACAGTGATTCATACGAGATTGAAAGAAGTAGCCACTTGTACGCGAACATAAATTCAACGTACAAACGTTTAATCGACGGATAAAAGATTTAAAAAAACATCTAAAAATTGTCACTGTAATCTTCTTCTTTTGTAGAATTCATGCCAGTGAAATTAAATGAAATATTTATCGTGTAGAGATAAAGATTAAATGGCCTACTTCTAGGTAACCTTGGAACATCTCGACAAGCAAAATTTGCGGTGAAATTTCTGTTGATTTTAGCACAACAATCCATTCAAGCGAGATGGCGTGAATGTTTGGAAGTTGATGGAGAGCATTTTGAGCACCTCGTACAACATTTTGACAATGTGAACGCTTGATTTCGCAATGGAAATGATTACGTACTTCTATCATTAGTTATCTTGTGGCTCGCAGGTTCTGTGAATTATCTTTTCGAACAAGTGCCTTCAGAAATTATCAGAATAAAGAAACTGAAGTAATTTGCATTTTGTAGTTTGTATAATTCTGTTAAATTTCGCTTTGTGTGCGATATTTATAATTTATTGATTAATTAATAAAGTTTGTACGTTTCATACAAACCTGTTATATAATTAATAAGATAATTCTTTCAGAATTTGTAATACAAATCGTCGCGAATGCACTGGATCGCGTACGATAGCTATCAAAGAATTTAGAAATTGTTTCATTATCGGTTTTCGTATATTGCCAGTGCGAAACGGTGGGTCGCCAGATGTGGCAAGTGACAATCGACAACCAAGTACCGCTAGTTGCCGATATGTTCAAATTTTCTCAATTCAGGTTGAAAGGGGCTAGAACGCACGAGCCTACCCCTTGCATTTAGTATGATGTCCCGTTTAAATATCACTCAGCTAATGAAACGCAACGATTCGTTTTGATCTACGAAAACTTGCATCCATTTCTTTAAACAACAGGAATAAGAATTCTCTGATGTTAGCTATAGTTGTATCGTCATCTTCACGAACACCGCAGACATTTCTTGTGAAATGCAATCGGTTCGAAGAACGTTAAAGTTAAAAGAAAATGAGTCAAATTTTTTTATACTCTTTTATATTGTCGCTTAAATGAAACATGCCATGGCGTGCGAGATTTGAATAACGCTTTTGCAAACGAGCACGAGCGTTGCGTGCTGCTATTACGATTCGGATGTGACGATAATTAAATTTCAGATAAAATTTAATTGCAGCTTTCAGTCTATCTATCTGTATATAATAGATTCGGCGATCGTTTAAGTAGGCACGAACGAAATTTCCTGATTCTTTATCTATCGCGATAAGCTTTACTACGAATTAATGATATATGCCATAAAAATAACAATTGGACCACATGTTCCTAGCATCATCACACGCTTGACAAATAAGCGAGGTCAATGCATCAAAGTGACCACCACTCGTGTCGAAATCTTTCTGAATCTCCGTGCAACAATCACCGTACGAATTAAATCACAATTACAATGACAACAACATCCAAACGATATCCGCAGATATTACAACAGATATTAATAATATCTAAAATTCATATGCAGAACACAAACGAGAAATTGAGCTGTTTCAGTCGTACGCGTGTAATTCATAAAGTTTTTCCTACGAGGGGGTGGGAAGAGGGGGGGGGGAGGGGCGAAGGGGCATTTCATCCTGTGGAATCTTTAATTCGTCCAAATCTCAGTTCGCCGGAACACGTATCCACCACCGTAACCGTATATCCTTGCCATCGGGAACTCCAGTCCCCCTCCATTCTCAAAGGTACTCGACGTCCCTCCGACGTACACGGCGGTCCCCTTTCCGCCCACCCGCCCAACCCCCGACACCCACTTCCGCCGCGTGCGGCGTGTGCATCCCACTCAGGGACATCGATATTGAAACGTAAAAAAGATTCAATCAGTCGCGAAGTTTCATCGCCAATCAATCACCCCCCTCCCGCCCCCTCGCCCCTGCGGAGTTTCTATCCAGCTTTAGGACAGCGAAAGCTCTCTCGCGCGCGCAGCCTGCACTGGCGGCGGCGGCGGCGGCGGTGGCGGTGGCTGATCGCGACGACGACGACGACGCTAAAATGGCCGAGGGGGTGAAACGAGCCAGAGGAGGGGAAAACGGAGGAGAGAACGAGGCGACAGGGGAGGGAGCCACAGGGGCAGAGGAGCAGAGAGGAAGAGAGTGAGTGTGTGTGTGTGTGTGTGAGAGAGAGAGAGAGAGAGAGACGAGCTTTCGGGTTGCATGACCGAGTCGACGCACTGGAAGCTTTCTGTGCTTGCGGCGGGAGCCTCAGTAGCCGCTTGTACGTCGACCGGAAGAGCTCTTTCGCGTTACCACGGTCCCGGAGACGCGCAGCGCGCCATCGCCGTTCAACCAGAGATCGACGAATCGAATCATCCCTCTCCGTCTCCGACCCTCTTCCTCGCGTCCGTCAACCCTCCGCTTCTTCTTTCGTTTCTTTTCCTTTTTTCCCCCCATTTTCGATCGAGAAGCAAACAAACAATCGAGAGAAAACGAAGAGAGAATTTCCATTTGAAATCGGGAGCAGGCATTTCGAAAAGTTTCCATCCCCTTCCCTCTTTGCGGCGACTTGTTGTTGTTGTTGTTGTTACTGTTGTTACTGTTGTTTGTTGTTGTTGTTGTTGCTGCTGTCGCCGTTGAAAGTGGATTCGTTCCGAAACAACGAATGAACGAACGAACACCGGGGATTTTTTTTTGCCGCTTTGGTGAAGTGCCATTTCTTTCCTTCTTGGTGGATGGATCTTTTTGGAATAGGTGCGACGACTATTGGAGTGGACGCAGGATGTGTTAACATGAACACGGAGGAGCAGTGAACCGTGAGCGTGCATGAGTGCATGATACGAAGGAGGAAGGCTATCGCTGGAGAAAAGAACGAAGAAGACACGATGAGAAGTGCCGCAAGATATCGAGAAGCGCGACCTTCCCTTTTCGCGTCCCTTTTCGTCGTCCTCGCCGTTTTCGTGATCGGTAAGGAACCACCGTGTTGCGAATGCGGCACGGCAAGTGATCCATCGCGATATTTTTCAGACACGATCCGTCGCGATTTCAACGACGCGCGCCGATACCGTGTCGCCGTGTGACGTTCAAACTAAGAAAATCCAAGATCCACGATCTCCTCTCCTCGTTGACTGTAGAAAGTGAAAGAAGAACGAGAGATTCTCGTACGAGTAATTGCGAATGCTTCAAGACCGATATATGTTATACGTTTTAACATTCAGATTTCAGTCGATGACAAACACGCAATGCAATTCGTGACGGCTATCTGATTGTTAAAAGATCAAAGCAGAAAACGAATGGCTCTTTTACGTTTGTCGGTGACCTGGTCTGGCCATTGTTGCTGATTCAATCTCGCGAGGAAAGTCTGTGATCTAGAAATCGAATATCTCTCATCAAGCCGACTGGAAACGTCGAAAAGAAACGAAATTACTTTCGAAATGTTCAAAACAAAAGAGAATTACGTCGAGTTCCAATCCGTTGTCGGTGATCGACGCTTTTCACGTTCGATTAAAATTTATTACGTGCCAGCAGGCGCACGTTTGCTCTTTTTTATCCGTGTTAATTCGTTCTTTAACGACGCTACAATTCCTGCAATTCTAACGTACGTTGTAATCGACGTTTCCTTAAAAACGTAGAATCAGCGCAACTTTCCTTTTTCTGAAATTTCGTAAAATTTCTCCGTTTTGCTTCAAATCAATCTTCAACCGACTAGACGAGAAAGAAAGATACAAGGCGAATTTCTTCAAATATAATCTACTTCGAATCGAGTTAAACCAGCTTGCAAAGAAACGAAGGAAATTGAACTTTCAGGCTAGTCTTTTCAAATACAGTTTCTGGAAATGCAAAGAAAAAAAGATCAAAATAAACCTGCTAATGGAAAGTTTATTAAACCATCATTTTTGAAAAAAAAAGTCGACCAATCACTGACAGAGAAGGAAAGAAAGAATTTACCGTGAAAAATTCCTTAGAATCGAATCGAACGAAAAGACAAGTCGGCGTTTTAAAAAAATCGAGGAGATAATGCACGGGCGAAAGAATAGGGGAGGAGGTTTCCGCGTAGTTTCTCGCCGCGATGTACCCGTACGAAACGACGTGTCCCACAGGGGTCTGTGATTTTTAAAGGTTCAATCAGTTTTCGTTGGCGCGCTTTCGCAAGCGCTGAAAGCGACGGGGCTTTTTCGAAACGACACGCGAGCCCATTCGTCTTCGTGAAAGTATTTGAAACTTGGTTTTGGAGAGTTGAGAAATCGCTGCCGGGGATTGTGCACGACAGCCGTATTTTGACTTAAGCCGCGTAACTTCGTTGAGATAAAGTATCGTGGCAGACGTTGAGTGCAAACATATCTCGGCACCGGGGTTATTCGATTTCGCGGGTAAAAAAAGCGAGAGAGAGAAAGAGAAAAGGAAAAAGAAAGGAAAAGAGATCTAGTGCACTTGCGGAATTCGAGACGGTCTCTGTTAGGTGTCGGTACTTCCCGTGAATCTTCCAGAGGCATATTCTCTCGTTCTCTCGTCGATTGCGGGAGAAAGGGTTTCTGCGCGTCCGCTTCGACGGCACGTTACAGTTTCCTCCTTTTGTGCCGGACAAAACCGCCGTAGAATAGGATTAGAACAGGTTTTCCACCGGACAATACTCGCCCGGGAAAATTTTTATCACGAGGGACGAGCTACGTGCGCGTCATACACCGACAGATATTCTCGCATCTATAGGAATTTCGATCTTACCGATCAAGCGAACGGAAATTTGTGAAATAGAATTCGATAGGAGCATCGCGAGGACTCTGCATAGACTGATCCTCGTATTTGGAAATCTAGACGTTGCGACTGAACGGATACTCGAGTGAATTTAAAAAAATAAAATTATGGAACCTAAATCTGGCCTAACAATTAGGATCATGGACATTCTACAAAGAAACTTCCATATATGATTGGGAAATAATTGATTGAAATTTGAAAAATTTATAGTCTGATAGAAAATTTTCATCACAAAGAATACCGTGAAACGAGCTACGTGCGTCAATGTTAATTTTCTGATTGAGTAATCATTGATGAGTTTTTAAGAAATATAATCTGGCAGGAAATATTGATAACAAAGAACAATGAGACGAGTTACTTGCACATTTTACTTGGACAGATTCTCGTGTAAAAACTTTGACCTTATGATTAAATAATAATTGATTAAAGTCTGTAAAATAAAATTCGGTAGGAAGTCTCGGTCACGAGGATTCTGCGTAGACTGATCTTTGTACCTGGAAATTTAGATCTTGCGATTGAATAAATAATCGAGTGAATTTAAAGGAATAAAGTGGTTGAACCAGAAGCGGGCGTCCTACAAATTCTCGTAAAGGAACTTTCGTTCAAGCAGTAATTGACCGAAGCTTGAAAAAGTATAATCTGACAGAAAATACGCGTGCATTCTACAAACTTTCGTAAAGAAACTTCCATTTGTGATCAGGAAATAATTGAAGTGATTGAAATTTGACGAAGTGTAATCTGACAGAAAATTTTATCGGCAAAGTATATCGTAAACAAGCAACGTGCACATCGTGAAAACTTTAATCTTCTACCTAAATAACAATTGAACGAATTTAAAAAAAAGAAAAAAGACAGACTCGGTGGACAGTTTCTTTCGTAGAAACTTGGATCTCTGTAATTAAATAGTGATTGACTGGAACTTAAAAAAAGAAGAATGCAGAGTCCAATCGAATGGAATATCGAGACGTGTCACGCGCTGTTAAATTATAAAAAATTTCAGGAAGAAAAAAATCAATACGCTGCAATATGTTATTTTTTTTCTTCCTTTTTTTTCTCCCGTTCTTTATACACCCGCGCCAGGTATAAAAATTTTATAAACTTTTCGAAGATCGATTTAATAAATGAAGAGTGAATTATAAAAACTGCATTTCGTTCTGATGGCGCGCTACGGTTTTACACACGCGCCCCGCTCTCCGCGATAAAATTTAAAAATATCTCTGGCCCAGTCCAGATAATTCGAATTTCAATATTCCTAAAATACGACGGACGAATAATACGCCCAAAAGTTACGGTGAAACGAACGTGAATAAACGGCAACGTAACGAAGAAATTAAAGTGAAAATCGAGCGAAAAACCGAGCGATATCCGAGCGTAGCGTTAAAAAAAAAAGAAAAGAGAAAAAGTGAAAGACGTGGCCCGCGAAACCGTCTTGAAACGAGCGGTCATTTCACGGTAGAAAACATCAGTCAAACGAAGGGTGCTGTCCCTCTTGAAGCGAAACGTCGCCCCGTGACTACCAAATAACATAAAAGAAACGATTCTCTAAAGACTTGCATAATTTCTTGCTCCTTGGCGCGAGCTTTGGTGCGATCATTCATGGCTGGAAAGATGGAAGCTCTGCAGTTACGTTAAATTTATTTCGACGAACTTTTACGTTCAATTAGTACAATTCAGTAACGAACGTGAATGGCGAAGTGGGGGAGGGGAGGTTGGGGAGGGAGAGGAAGCTCGCGCAGATAAAATTACCTTTTTCCCTGGAGGAAACCCGGAAGTGTACAAGCGAATGCCCTTATCAGGTTCGAATCAATTTACGATCGTACGTCTGGGCTCGATTAAAAATTTTTATCGACACCTAGGCTAATTCAGCTCGAAGAAATCACGCCGTTTTATGTATAAAGGCTCGTGCAACTTTGTACACTGGTCACGTTATTAACTCGTTAGCGGCGCTCGATTTTTCGTCGATTCTCGCTGGAAATTATTCGATCCGGTAGCAATTAATACCGAAGGCAAATAGAGACTGTAATTACGAGCTACTGAAAACATCCGGGAAACAGAGTGGAGAAGCAACGCGCGATTTTTTTCTTCTTTTTTTTACAAGAACACGGTAGATCGCTCTTATTGGAAATACATTATGGATGGTAAAAAATTCTATTCCTCGACATCGGACTTCTTTCGCGTCATACGCGCATATATGCATTTTTATATCACGTAGTGGTAATCCGAAGATGAGTTGTACGTAACTTTGAGGAAAATTTCGATCTCTTTGTGTATCTTTGCTAACAAAAAAAAAAATTCAAAAGTGGAACGTGTAAAATTTGGTCGTCCAATAATTGAAGGGCGTGCAGGAGTTTAATCGAGGATACGGCTGTAAAGAAGGCTCTTAAATTTAAAATATAAAATGAAATTTCAATGTCAAGATGAGTACGTCTATGCGAACGAATTAGCGAAGAGGAATGCACACTTCGTTCGTAATATGAATCACGTGAAGTTCCTCAAGTGGAAACAAAAATGCACCTTTTTGCTGCAATAGCGATGCAATTAGAAATGTACCGTTTCCAGCTTCTTGGTTTCAGCGGAAAGAACGGTTCTTTAAACAATGATCATCATTTCTTGCTATTTTCCTGTCACTGTCGTAGCAAATGGGCATTGCGCCCATCCGACAATCGACTACGATTTCAAAAGACTGGGAAGAATCAAATTAAAGTGGAATTTTCATTTTCCGACTTTTGGAAAACGACTTCAACGAGATAACACCGCGGAGCTTTAACCGCGGCTCATAATCAAAGCTGCGTAACCGGTGTTTGCTTCGATGACGACGTAACAATAACTACGACTATTCCAGCCAGTGAATTATACAGAGTATCAAAGCTATATATCACAAGTCACATCAATTACCTCGTATACTTTAATACATGCAGATGCATATCAGACTAATAGCTGTCTTCTTCACTATACACATTATATATTAGAACAATTACGCGTTTCCTCGGCGAGAAATTCAGACGCTCAGTTAATCGTTAGAACGGCGAGGAACGTGCTAACTTTCAGGCGTTTGTTTCGAGTCCTCGTGCCTGTTTAACTCGTATCCCGTTCAGCCGTATCGGGATCCGAATTATTCAAAAGAATTTTTAATTCTTCTCATCTCAGTTAATTAATTTCAGCCTCCTTCCTTGTTTCCTCTCGTCGTATAAATACACGCTCAATTGTCTTCGTGACGTTATTTTCGAACAAGTTTCCATTTCTAGGTAAATTTTCATTTATTTGTTCAACGTAGGAAATAATTTACCGGGCACGCGAACACGCAACGATACGATTAATCAGTTCGTTTTGGCTCAATTATTCAATGTAATCGAGTGCAATTGAGAGTGGGCGTTATGCGTGCATCAAGTTAATTTGTCATTGTGAAATGGAAACGAATTGTAAAATGATTTCGCAAATGGGACGCGTACCGCGCATGCGTGTATGTAAATTGAACGCGACATTCGTAAGAAAAACGATGCCTGCGAAACATCTACGAATGCACGATGTGCTAAGATCCGTAAGATAAATTTCCAAGTGGCGGAATTAAACGTAAAGCTGAGACCAAACGCTACTTGATCGACGACAAAAAGAAAACAAAACAAGAAATTACACGATAAAATGAAAATTCTCGATGTCAGATGCAATCTCCACATTTTCTGAATCATCCACCGCGGAAACCATTCTGGCTTCACAACGCGAAATCTCTCGCGGAGTTTATCTCGCGGAAATGATCGTCTGAAAAAGATCGTGCGATCTCGCAACATTCGTCGCGGCTGAAAAATTGGCACGTGAAAGGAAGGAAAGCGTTAACCCCTTCGTGTTGTTATTATCAACATCCGTTAATTATCAACGAATCAACGAAAATGTGCTGAAAATCGTATTTACGCCGGGGCGCGTTCTCGCGTACCGCCAGGAAAGAAAGGAATTAAAACGTACAAAACAAACGGAGAACGAGAATCCACAGAATTCGTGCGGAAAAGTTTTAATCAATTTTCTGCTTAAATGAGAATGTCGTTCGCCTTAAACGACGCAATTAATGCAAATTGACAACACGTTCGCTCGAACGTGTTGACAGAGGAACATCAAAGAATGTCCTATTACCGAAGTTGTGAGATCGGCGCTTTCGCTTTAAAGGGAAACGCAATCAGCTTTTTTGATGCGACGACGGTGAACATGAAGAACAAAAAGAAAGAAAAAAAAAGAGAGAGAGGAGACGGGGGGAAAAACGATAGAAAAAAACAAGAGTAACACGTCAATCAATCAGCAACAACACAGAAAAAAACAAACAAGCGTTTTATTTTTATTTCGCGTGCAATCGACGGATGACAGAGTGAGAGTCACGCATATGTTCTGATAGAACTCTCGCGAAAGGAAATAAAGTAAAACAACGTTGGGCGAGCGTGAAGCTGAACTGGCCAAAAACGGCATAAAAGTTTCGAACAGCTTATAAATCCTGTCTCGTAAATTGTTTATAAACTAATGGCATAAATCGTCGTGCCCTAGTAATTTCATCTCGCCTCGTTCCTGATCGAGAATCATCGACGGATTTCGCGGACAGTGAATTCCGATTAAATGGAAATATAATATAATTCGGTGACGATACGAAACCAAGAGCAGAGATGTTGAGAAATAAAAGCAATACGTACGTGATACTTGGCGATAAACTCGGCCAAATTTCATTAGAAGTTAATTCGTATCGGGTGCATCGTCAAACGTGCATTTTTTACAACGCGAGGAACGAGAGAGAATCGTACACCGATACGAAGTGTGCCGTCGGTTGAAATTTTACAGATTGAAATAAATCTATCGTGAAATGCTGTGCGATCCAGGGAAGATTAACTCCGCGAACAACTTACTTCTATTGAGATATTGAATACGGATAATGGCGATAATCGTCCCCCGTGCAGACACACTCGTACAAAATGGATTATATAAAAATTGCATCAACGTCACTTGAAGAACGCAAAGCTAACTGTTTCATTTTTCATTGTACAATGGGAGCCCTCGTTCTGCTGGCGAAAGAGTTGCGAAATAGACGAGCGATCATTTAAATGTTGCTACTTCAGAAATAATGGGCAAATTCCTAGCTGCATCTTTTTTTCTACTTTTTCTACTTTCTATTAATTCGTGCACTTCTGAAGCAACGAAACGAAAGAACAATTTGAATTCATTTGCAATACCGTGTAACTCTTTTCTTTTTCCCTAGAAATTTACATCGCGTAAATCAGTCAGAAACGTCGACACGTTTGAAAAAGTGTGTTCGAATCGAGAGAAAGTGATTAGACGGGGCAATAGAATCCGACGATAGGATTTTACGGACTCCGATCGAAGTAGAAGCAATTTAATCTCAGAAATAGCGGAAAGACTGAATTCCATCTGCATTATGGTAATACTGTACGTAGACACTTAGCAAAGATTGGAAAGTATCGAGACTTGGGAAAATAGGTTCCCCGTGTAACGTCTGCGGCTAACTGTAACCCGAAGCACTAGCATTTGTATTTCATTATGAGACCAGACACATTCACTCATTTCCCTACTGAGTTATTATCTTAATGAAATGTATGCGTCTCGCGGAAATTCCGATAGGAGGAAGAATCGTATTGTGGCCAACAATATGTAATCTGACATGCGCATTGTTTTACGTTCAGTAGTTCAAACGGCGATCTAGCTGCTCGACCGTCGAAATAAATCACATTCGGAATTAACGCGAAAATCAGGAACGTGGTTTTATTCTTATATTTGGTTACGTTTTATCTATATTTTGTTACAGGCATTTCTTTCACTATATACGTTTGTATATCTTCTTTTTATTTTTATTAAGTAATTTATTTTATTTTTAAATTTTAATCGTATATATTTTGAAGGAAATATTGCAACGATTTTTGGAGAATAGAATTTCAATACCAAGTTAAACACGTTTCTGAGGTATACAAGGCGATATTCGTATCATTAAATAATTAATATTAATTGACAATTCGTATTGCTAAATAACCACTATTAACTGACAGCACTGTTAAATATTAGGTAATGGAATCTAACGAGCACATCTCGTGGAAATGTCAGATCACGTACGAATGAAATATCATACCAAAAAGAAACTTCGATTTTAGAACAGTATCACAAGCCGACCAATACCAACAGAAAGTTGAGTGATGTTATCGAAGTGAATTTAAATATACTCGCGTCACGTCGTGACATCGTACTCTGCAACGAATTAATCGGTCAATCATTGTCAATTCAGAAAAATACCCGTAATTTATTATAATTCAAATTACGATCGTGATATCCAAACGATATCACCTTTATTAATCACACGCGATTTAAATACATAACGAAACATTTCCAGTTTCTCTCCGAGTTAAGAGAATCTTTTTCTTTCTAGTACACCGCAGACAGACGTTGTTCGTCTTGAACAAACGAGTGGTCCAACAGAAGAAAAATCTCTCTGTGAAAGCTACAGAGCAAACAAACTCTGTTAACACATTAATTGGCAATCGAATCGAATTTTCATCGTGGAGGTTGGCCTTTAGTTGGATTTGCACGGCGCGGCGCGGCATAATTAAAGTGTCACGCGACGAGCAACGTTGATAGCGCGTAAAAGTAAGAAGGCCAAAGTAACGGATGCTCGCCTTTGTTCTTTGACGGTGAGCGAGGGCTTACTTGTGAGAAATTAAGCAATTAAGCCGCGTATTTTACTACCGGAGAGATCCGAGTTCCAAGCGTGAGCCAGCCTTCCGATCTCGGAGTCGTTGGTTGCTGCACGACCGTGAGTACCGTGGCACGGTGCTGGTTGCTGAGATATCTGCGAAGCTGTGAAACGACCCGGCCGAACGAATCACGGAAAAAACTATCAAAGGGAAGACAGACGATAAAAAATAGGAAATAGATCGACGTTGGAGAGAACACGAACCTGGAATTAAATTTCCACTAGCGTGTCTATCGAGCTGTCGTTAATAACTTAGGCGTCAGCCTCTGATTTCTATTCGTCCACTATGCGGCAAATAATTAGGACAATTATTTCACGCGAATGACGGTAATATTATTTTATGGTCTACGCACAGGGAGCTTCAGTTTTTTTAAATAATCACAGTGTTGTCGGAACGAACGCAGAAAGGCAAGATTCACAAATTTTGTCATTCTTGTAATTGTATTATTGTTATTACAATTTTGTAAATGCATGCAAAATATGTTTTGTCAATTCAAAGTTGCAGAATTATGGACGTTATGTAAGTACAGTCGTAGGATTATGCTGATCCTGGATAAATTACACGAGAAATAAATGAAAATCATAGAACGACAGGGCAGCAAAGAGATCGTTAGAACTAGACGATTGTGACGACTGTAAAATTACAGAAACTATTAGCTCGTTCTATTATCAGTGCCACTTTCCAAGTAAGTGAGGTCTTAGTCATTTCAACGTTTTAACATCGCATTGTTTTCGCTCGTGTGTTACATAAAACTTTGATCCTGTCCTTCGTCTCGACAATTCACGATATTTCTGAACAACTGTTCTCCACCTCAACACGCGGAAACTTGTTTTTGATTTTCCAAAGGATATCAATGAATCATATCTTGACAAGGAAAGAGTCTTTCCATCCGAAAACAACTGCAAACACGTTACTGCCTCTCGAAACGTCAAAATGTGCGACGTACGAGTTCCGAAAATTCCCTGTCGGCTGTGGAAAAAAACAATAGTGGAACGATACAGTCACGATCAGACGCGGGGACTTGCAACCAGTCGAAGTGACATTAATCGTAATCGAGCGTTCCTTTTCCTTCACCGTAAGAACGTAAAGGCCGCGTTTTCGGATGAATGGCCGTTGCCAGCTGCCATCCTTGGATTGAAATGAATTTGGACTACTGCCTGGGAAAACAAGTAACTCATTGAAGCGCGGAAATAACATTCGGCGGTGGCTTTCCGTCTATATAAAGACTAATCTCGCTAGTAATCCCGGTGAAATCCTATTAACCTAATTACATAACTTGCTTAATAGCGTGTGTCTCGAGCCTTCAGCGAAGAATGCCTGCACCTGTGCCTGTAATTCGTAGGCAATCGCTGGCAATCGATACTGCGGTTCGACGTTTCGACGTCCACCGATCCCTGATTTGTTGTTTGCCAACGAATCGCCGTCTCCTCTGGTCACGAACCAAGACGCGGCTGACTCTGATTCTCTGTCAAACGGAAAGGGTCTTGCCTCGCTGCGATCGCGGTTTCTTCGCCCGAAGGAACAGAAGGAAAACTCGTCTTGCTCTCACGTTGTCACTCGCTGTTTACAATTTACTCTTGTACCTTTTTGAAATTTCTTTCTCCGAAGCTAACTCGCGCTTTCCATTTCCAACAATAGTTTGTAACGAATAAGGGAACGTAATTGATGTTTTTCGTACGAAAGACTGACTTGAGCGTGAACGTATTAATCGAGAATACTGATGATACAGTGTACCGACGTTAATTAATTAAGTAACTAGGTAATTAGCTCGTTATACTTCAGGATCGATACGGAATCTCGAAGTATTCACTTGCACAGTACTTCAACAACTTCGAGCCTCAAGCACAAAATCATGTCGCAATGTTACACGAGAGCAACCGAGGGGGAATTTTAGAAAATATCGTCAGATATTCGTGGGATTTCGTATTTTCATCAACACAGATGCTTCACCTGTTGAAATTTTACTTTGTCTACTAAAAAATATTATACAGTGGCGAATAGTGAAGATATTACGAATATTAATAATATCAGTGACAATATATTTCACATTCGTGAAAATAAAAACTTTTCTTCAAAAGCGTGGTACATTTCTGTATATATCTGCAGATACGTTTCAATGACAACCATGATCGTCTCAAGTGTCCCGATGAAATTTCAAAATAATGAAATTTTTATGTCTTACACGTCTGCGTGATGAGCAGTGAAATTTCAAAATGTTTTCATATACAGTGCATAATGAAATTTCAAGATGCACGCGATACATTCATGAAACGTGTACGAAAGCGATGAGCTATCATTCGCGAATCGGCGATATATATTGAAACACGATTTTTTTTTTTTCAAATGACGCTGTCGTTCACGGAACGAGTTGCGCAGCGAAAAATACGATGTTTGTGTTCAGCTGGATTCATGACGAACGAAATGTGAGCTATAACAGTGTGTCCGCCGTGAAATTATACTTCCTCCCCTCTACACCGCCGTGCTCATTATACGAGAATAATGTTGACGGAAGGAAGAGAATAACGAAGAAAGTTACCGTTTGTATTAAACTTTTGATAAAATGCCTCACGGTGCTAGTCCCGGAACCGAGACAAGTGATTCGTCGCATCAAAGTGGGATACTACGGCGCAGGCACAAACGAATCGTTAAGAACCCGGGCTACGATGTTGTTTTTGCATCGTAAATTCAATTGTCCTGCTACGAGAGAAGTTGCCAAAGCGCACCATCTCTACAATAAAGGAATTAAGATAAAACTCTAATAATTTTCCACATCGGGAGTTAAGAGCACGAGCGATCAAAGTAATTGCCAAGTGAGCGAGTTAAAATGCTCTCTACACGATTCTCGACTCTCCCGTTTACTTGCAGCCTTTCGAGATAATTATTCGCAGCGGAAACAAATTTTTAACGATCGTCAGGCGTATCTGAAGTGTCTAGTTACGACGTATTTTTAAGGATTGTCGAGGCTAATCAGACCAGAGGGCTAGAATATAGCTAATGGTACAAAAATATTAAATTTTATTAAATTCTCGTGATTGTTAAATTAAATTTCACAGAAATTTTTGTGAATCATGTGCCATTAAATTTATGTAATGGGCTACGACGTATCATTAAGGATTATCGAGGCTAGAATGTACATAGAGCGACGTTATTTGCGTTACAAAAATATCAAACTCTTATTGTCATTTTTCTGTGAAAGATTCTCACGGTGCAAGTGTCGAACTTATTAAATTTTCTCAGCCTTTGTGGATACTTCTGCAAGTTCAGAGATGCTTGAATAATTTGACGGAGGTAGAAAATTGTTTTGTATAGTAAATATTACAAGAGCCATATTTGAGATACTTCGCATATTTTTGCATTTTCAAATTTCTCATAAAGATCCACGATCCAGAGACTGCACGATCACTGATTGTCTTTCGACGAAATATAAATTTCATAAAATATTCAAAGTTGACGTTTCACGAGCTACGAATCGCGTCGTTGAAAGTCCAATAGGTGTTGCGAGTCTGCATGGCAAAGTATACAAGCTTCCTCGTTCACGTGATAAAGGAAAGTTGCAAAGGAAGTGGAGAGACAGAGTTGGTAACAGTGTGTCATAACCCCGATAAACCGCTGCTGATTCCTGCGGAACTTGAGCCACATTTGAAAGGGAATCTTCGGGATTACCATTACCTCCATCTGAAATCCTTTTTCCAAACAGCGATATCGCTCTTTACTTTGTAAGCTGGCGGAATGAGCAAGAGGGGACAACGAGGGAAAGGGGAGGGGACGAGCGAGCAGGGGGCCTCGAGAAATATAACCGGACGAAATGAAAACCGGCTGTCTGAATAATCCATTTCAATTTGCAGTAAACTACTTGCGAGAGAACGATAAAGAAATCACGGTGCACGAGGGGGAGACGAATGGGTGAGGAAACCCATGGCTGGAATGGAAAGATTTAAAAGAAGAAGTTCGGTGTGTAGATCAAACAGCAGGGAGAACGCGGTGAAGAGGGGAGGAGGAGGGAAAACGCGAATGAATTTATAGGCCACATATCTGAATCGTGTTTCGCGTTGAAGTTACAGGCAGTTCGCTCGTGACACTCTGCCCTTTCGCCTAACTGGTGTTTTATCAGTTCGCGAAAATAACTGTGCGAGTGGCGCAACAATGTGATTGTCGGGATAAAGACGAAGGATGGACTGCGAATATTTCGGCAAAATTGTATTTCCATGTAACGTACAGTGATACTTATTAATACTTCGGCACTAGATACTGAAACTATCGTGATTTCGTAGAAAGAGAAATCGTGCAACAATAAACTTGAGTTTATTTCGAGAAGCGAAGCTTCTGACTTCGAAATGCGTCGTTCATTTTATTCTAAAATGTTTTCGAAAGTGGAGGCTGCAAGCTTCAGATTCGTCGGTTTTTTTTGTACAGAATAAATATTTAGTGTTTCAATATCAACAGAAGTCACGATAATTAAAGCGATGGAAGTTTTATCCAAAAAAAAAAAAAAAAGAAACGTCATGAAAAGTATTTTATATTCCGTGAATTTGTACGAAATGTACAAAAATTGATCTGTCATCCAAATTACAAACGTCGACAGATGATGGAAACTTACAATTGAACGTGAAGCAATTCGATAAATCCAAAAGCAACGAGTATATATTTGCGATATTTAAACGACGTCGTTGATTAAAATAACAAAAGTTTTCAAACGTGCGACCAGATGAATCGCCAAAAAATAAATAGCCAAGTGCAAACTCGAAAATTTAATAAAACTAAATCTAAATCATAGCATCGGCCACGAAATATTGCCACGATCAGTGAGAACAAACGAAATAAATATAAAGTTCGGAACTTGTATAGAAATATCGATTGTCACGAAATTGTTCAACCAACATACGTACAGTTTCTCTAATTTATTTCACGCAATGAGAATGAAGATACAAATGAACAGATCGTCAAAAATAAACAGACAATGGAGCGAACCCTTTGATCTGTTACGTTCATGAATTTTGCACGAGTGACACTCGCAAATTCGAGAAATTATCTATATATCTCTCCCGATACAGGGATGACCAACGATTTATTTAATTATAAGAATATGAGATAATCTTGGCGAAGGAGCGAAGGCAAGAGGAAAGTGTCACGCGTGGAAAGGTACGGAATACGAATACACAGTGGCTGTCGTACACAAACTGAAGCTGTTTGTCTTCGAGGAAGGAGAAAAAGGCCAAAAGGAAACGACCATTCTTCAGAAGTTCTTCCTGCTGTCTGGTTATCCTGCATCTCCAACCTATCACCGCTTTTTTCCCACTTATCAATGTGCATGAAAGCTGCTCGTTTAAAATTAATAGAACAATGGAATTGCAAATGCTGTGCACTGTTCCAGAAATACCTCGTAGCTGGGCTTAATTTTTAACGAACTTCGTTTTAGCAAGATTTATTTAATTTTCCTGTCGGATGTTTCTTAACAAATCGATACTAAACACCTATTCTAAACCCCATCTACATATATATATTAAAAATATTTATTAATCGCTTTTGTCAAGCACAATTTGTTATTATAGACGTAATTGGCAACTTTTCCGCAAGTAGAAATAAAATTTAACGTTTGTTAACAAAATTTGCAGCTCGTTTAATTGAAATTGTTTCCAACTCTTTGTTTATCTCGATTAACAATTCGTTGACATTGGGGGGGGGGGGGAATTATTGATACGCGTCGCATTAAAAATGCGCGCCGTAGCACGATAATTCTTACATAAAACTCCTCCGCCCGAGTATTTCAAGCATTGGCAATTTAAATTTCTGCTAAAGAACGGACTCGGGCTATTCGACGTAAAGAGAGAGACAGAACTGTAAATGTCCAGTTAGCAACGACGCGAATACTTAAATCCTTCGTTATCGGAATATTGAAAAGTTGTCTCCGCTCGTCCGCTTCCGGATTTCAAGCTTGTTGCATTCGTAATTTACATATTCAAGAGTTTTTTTTTTGGCGTTCCAATGTCTCGGTAACAGCGACAATGTACAACGAACGAGGAAGTAATCCGATTGCTCTCCCTGATATTACCCGACAATACACGCGTACACGTAACATTAACAACGGGAAATATGTGCTGAATAAACGAAATAATTATTTCATTTTCTGCCGAAGGAACCATCCTGTTAAATTGCACGGAGAATAGTAACACAATACTCTATTCTTTTAATCGATTCTTCCTACGCTTACTGGAAAAGAAAAATGGCAAAGAAATGTAAAAAAAGAACTATAAAAATTATAATGGTAGTACAATACCCTTCAATTTTAATCAATTTGAAAAAAAAAGAAACACGCGTCATACCTAACGCACAAAATTATTGAAGAAAAGGAAAAAAGTTAAAAAAAAATAAGTTACATTTCAGCGAGAAAACTAGCCATTCCATGATAGTTCGAGGGGAGAATCGACGACAGGATAAATTCGAGTGCTGTGATAAAATTCGAAATCCCCAATCGTCCTCTCCCCCCCCCCTCCTCCCCCCACTGGCTAGACGAAAATTGTGACGCATTTTCTCCAGCATCGGTATCGGTACCATTGTATCGAGTCAATGGGCTATCCATCTGGCGCAGTTATCAATTTGCTAAATTGCAAATCGATACGTCGAATTCCGTGCTTGGTAATATACCTGACCACCGCGCCGCGATGGCCGTCGGACACGTAATGATCCTTTAAGGTATATAGTCGATATATATATATATATATATATATGTATATCTTGGTTGCGCGTCGCGACGTCCCCGGCCGACGGTAACCGAGATTACGACTCCTGGCCGCGTTACATCTTTAAAGCCTTCGAGAAAATGTATTTTTCGCTAGATGGCAAAGGAAGCGACCGGCGCCGCACAACGTGCTTCGTAAAATTGGATCTCTGGCCGCTTTATAGAATGTAAATTACGCGGTTTTCTGCTTCGAACTCCGCGAGATTCACTGTCGCATAAAGTTAGATCTCTCGCGAAGAAGAATGGTGGCAACGGCACTGGGAGGAAAAACGGGAAGGGAGTAACGGGAGCAACGTTAACAAATATTTCAATATCCGGACGTACCAGCTGCGGATATGCATGATTCACACCGTGCCGGGGGAAAGACGAACGATTTTTTTCCTCGCGCCGCGTGTTGTTCCGGGGAGAGGAAAAATCGACTTGAAAACGCCGTGGTCCCTCACGGAGGGAAGTAACAATGAACGAACGTTGATCGTAAATTGTTAATACGGCTGGCTACTCGCGTAACTATCGATACTGAGCTTGAATATTTACGTGGTTCGCGAGAGCCAAGAGGCGAGATTAAAAATTGAAAACGCACTGATTTTTTCTTTAGAGGAACGGACGTTCGATCGTGAAATGTGAATATTCAAATATCGGAGCACATTAAAATCGGAAAAGTAAATTCATCAAAATGTTATCCCGTCCGTAGCTCTTTGGCCTCTTGCATAAAATATTACCATCTTCGAGAGAGTGTACTCCTACATCAGTTGAAAACTAATTTATATTTGTTCAAAGTAATGCAAGCGTGCAAGAGTTTAAGAAATTACTTGCTTTCACAATTTGCATACTTTATGAATCCTCCTTCGCCGCCCTTACATCTACATCTACATCTACATCTACATCCGCGGCTTTAAAGATGGATATCCCCAGAAGATTGAGCGGATATTGGTGAAATTAAAACATTTTACACTGAGACTCTTTACCTTTAATCCATCTCCGCAGAGCAGCACACCTCAAATTTTCAAAGTCAATATCTGAAATTATTCAACAGGAAATTTCATCTTTTTAATATTATCAAGGAATTTTATTCGCACCACGCTCTCGCTCTGTCTGCCATTTTAATTTGATTTTCAGTTTTAAACAAGGTATAAAGCTAATCGAATCGAACTTTCGCTTCGTCTCCCTCTCTCTCCCTCTCTCTCTCTCTCTCTCTCTCTCTCTCAACGCGCAACGAGAGCACAATATTAATTAACGCGTCTTTCAGAAAGGACATCTCAACACTTTCGAAAACGTGGAATTTAAAATCGATGATTAATTAACAATTTACCCGTGAATTAAAATAAACAGCATCAAAAGGAATCTGGAGGCTTATTAACGACATAGAATTGCAAATGCCGTGCAAGTCGAACAAGTCGATGTAAATTGAGCTAATTGCTTAATTAGAGACGAAGCGAAAGGCATCGAATTAATTACAAATAACCACGTGTAATTGCAAGAACTTTTATCGACAATTTACTGGTCTAACTCGTCGGGCTTATCGAAAATCTTTTCCCCTTAATTAACGATTAACCGTGGGATTAATCGTGATTGGCCCGAGCGTTTCTTACCTCGTAAAAGTCAATTGGGCGAGACGATAAATTCTGGGATCGGCGATATTTATTACGAGTAAACGTCCTTTCCCTATCTTTTTCATACGTGCTCAACGAGTGGAGCCAATGGAGCGAACGATTATCGATCTGCCGGGCACCGGCAAGGAGTGTAACAATAGTATTCGGCTGTAGACAAAGCTGGGATACAAATGTCTAGCCGGCTAGTGGTTTTTTAATAAAAGAGTGCGAGCGCGAACATTCCGACGAGTCCGACGGCGATGCACGGCGGGGGGAGGGGGTGGGGGAGGGCGAAGAAAGGGACATAAACCGATATAAATCCACGATTAGAACAATTGGCCATAATCGGAGCTAATATCCGACGCCGAGATATCGATGAAATATCCACCTGTCACTGGGAGACCAACGTGCCAAATTGCAAATCGATATTCGGAATTTCGTCGGCGCGATTCTAACCTCCTGCGTAACATCTTGAAGGATTGACACGGTTCCTGATTCAAGAGGAAAATTCATCACCGGGGAACCGCTCATCAATCAAAATTATTTAGAATTCCATTAGGCGAGGAAACGTTAGTAATTAATTTTCTAGGGATTCGATATCCTCGCGTAATTGTGCGCCCCATTCACGCGGAACGCCACGAAAAAGATTACGAGATACGATGATTTATGCGACTTGCGATAATGTTGAAAAATACGGGTGCAATTGGAATGAAAATGTGCCGGTTAGTCTGTGGAAAATTTCGTAATTAAAACGGGGATAATCTCATCTTTCTTTTATCCTTAAAAAAATTCGTCGCTGTGCAGTTCTTTTTTTCTTTTACAAATACACGTTGAACAATGATTCCGTATCTATTTCGTATAACACTGTAACTCTAGATTCTAATTTGCAATTGTTACCTACGACGATGACTAGGATTGTTTCTGATTATTTTCTACATATTTCATTACTAATTTATAATGTCAAATTTATGAAAATTTATAAAAATCTAAAGTTACAAAATTTATAAAACTCAACTCGAAAGTTAACGAACCGTTCCGATGTTTACACTTTTTTTGTTCCAAAGCAACTTGTACGATAAGAAAAATTCTCTTGTTGTTTGAAAAAAACGAAAATTCGTAAAGCATCCTAATCTTCGAAGATCACGGCCATTATAATTATTTTTTCAATCAGAAAGATTTTACTTCACAACATAAGATTCGCGTCTGTTTATTTGCTAACGGTGATTTTCCTTTATTAATTACACACATATCCCATCTATATCACTACAGTATGCTCCTTTTGTAATTGTAGTCCCAGGTTAGGAAACGAGGAATGAATTAGTTCTGTGCACGACCATCGAACAATCGCCAAGTGGTTTTAGCATGTACTTTGCATGCGCACCTCTATCGAACCTATTGTCCGACCGCGTGAAAAGGCTTTCAATTATTATTATACAGTAGGAATTCGTTCGTATCGACCTACAGTACAAATTCGCGGATCTTTCTCATTGCCAATTTCCTTTTTACGTTCGTACAACAGAAGCGTACGTGGAAAAGTAGATACAGACAGCGGGCGTTCTTGGTCAGACACTAACTGAGAGTATACTATTATGCTACAAATATTGATATTATTGTTAGTAATATTATAAATATTAGTAGTATGTAGCTCATTGGAATTAATATTTTATAATATTACGAATATATACGTGAAACATTAATAAACACAAATTTTAATGTAAACTCTAATTTTTCATCAAAAGCAAAACTACGTTCTAAGAATGGATTTCGTTTGTTTCTTTGGAATAAGATTCTAGCTCATTTCCACAATACGCGAAATCCATTTGTTCATTTTTTTCTTTAGTTCCTGTTGAAAAGCCAAGTATGCTTTTCCCATTTGAAAAAATTCTTTGCAAGAATAAACGTGGAATGGTTTATTCTCGAGGAAGCTTTTTGCCAGTTATGTCGCTTGTTCTGAATTACTTTCACGAGAATGTTTCTTAAAACGTCATTGTCGACTCTCGGAAGTTTTTCGTCTCTCCTCATTGTTAACCACTCTGATAAAAAAATCATCTCTGAATCTCGAGAATGAACGAAATTCTAACTAAGATCTTGCAGGAGCTTGAGCAGGTTCGAGCTTCAGCTTGTCAACTTACAATCACAATTAATTTCGTGTCGAATCGAAACAAATAGTAACAGAAGCCTCGTCTATAACTATAACAGTATCGATTTCAATTAATGCTTTCGTGTTACGTCGCCTTTATTAGACAGTCGGTAACTAAATCGAGCTCGTTTCTAAAATTTATCAATCGAATATTTCGTCACAATACAAATTATTATAAGGAATTATTAAGCCTGATAATAAGTACAAACTATTTAGAGTATATTTAGCGCTGTAATTGTCGACGTAAAAAATTGAAGCGTAAAATTTCCATCAGAGACGTTAAAGTAAAAAAAGAAAAGAGAAAAAACAAAAACTTTACAATGCAATCGAATGCAGAAGCTTCTATTTATAGATTTTATCATAGAAAAGTCATTTGAGTCTCTGAAAATAAATGAAATAATAAATTGATCATTTCGATCACTTCGGTAGTTCTCGTGTTAAAAAGTGACAGGACCAATTACTTGCAATTTCAATAACAAATTCCCACTGATATTTCTACGTTCTGATTATAATTTGAATTTCTTGCGGTGAATCATAATTACACGAAATGGTGAATCGATCGTGGTAGATGGTTGGATGTTGAACCACATTTCACAGCGTCTGGATCCCTTGTTCCACGAAACAATTTCAAGATAACCTTTCGTGGCAGCAGCGTTCAAGATTGAAATTACAGCCATTCGTATCCATCAAATGTCAAGGAAACGTAACATTTCCTGTTACACGCGGCGCAATGTCGATTTATCTTTTTCGATAGGACTAGAGAAACTGCGCCGCGTTTTCAAAAGCGGCGGAATCCCTCGTTCGAACTTTGATACGCGACTTGAAAAACATCGTCGATCCCCTGTCAGTCGTACTTATCTCTCGGCCGTTTCTGCGAAACTGAACGCGACTTCGAGAACGACTTGTTTCCCTGGCTGTCGCGCTTCCGAAAAAGTTCCCAGCATTTTCCGAAGCTAAGCATTATTATTCATCGATAGATTTATTAATTCGAGGATTTATTAATTACAATCACTCGTGTGTGTATGTTCTCTCGCCGAATAACGTGTTTTCTTTTTTTGTTTTTCTGTATTTACAACGAACTGAATTCACGATGGACGAATATAAACAAGGATATTGGTATACATTTGTTGCTTCGACGAGCAATGCGGCGCGTCTCTCGTCGTTTGTTTGACATAATATTAATTATCACAACGTAATATCAATTGATACAATATTCGTATCACTCGCGTTAATACAATATTTACCTTTCTCCCCGCTTTTTATCTAAAATACCTCCCGTACAGAATGCGCTATGTTTGTAAATTGCATAATACACTCTGCAACATCACGGCACGCTGTAACTTCATTTTAAAGCAAATTTAAATGTTTCGTTGCTCTGCGTTCTACCACACGCGCGTAACAAATCACGTGAATAATTAAATTTATTTAAATAGCGCCCGTACGAAGCGGTTCTTCCCGCCACCGCAGAATTAACGTTCTTTTGCCCCTTCCTCTCTGTTCTTGCAGCTTCTCTTTATTTAGTGATAATAATGGACAACGAGATGGATACAAACGAAAAGAGCATCCACTACTGACAATGAGAATATTTATTACAATGCTGAACAAACGACAACAAGATGCAACGATTCCCAACAGCTAACAGCCAGCTAGCTTTCACATTCCTTTTCTATAAATGCTCGTGCGATGCTTGATGCAAGACGCTATCGTTTTACCAAGGGACATTCGAATCCCCTCAAACAGGAACGACCCAGCATCCCGATTGAAAAGTTACCGGCCGTTAAGTGTCGCCAAGCCTTTCGAATCGAGTCGTTCCCCGGCTTGAAATACCATACCGGACGCAGTTCTTCTCGCAGACAACAGGCAAGGGGTTGCTGACTCAATTACAGGATCAAGCAGCGCTCAACCCCTGCCCTCGCCAGCCCCCTAAATCACAATCAATTCATCCTGCAGATAGTGTAATGATCCTGGTTGGAAACGTTACGGGCTCGGTCTACTTCGAAGTTAAGCCATTTTTCGCTAAACCGGCTTACAGTGTCAAACTTCTCGCAAAGAAGCGGGAGGAGAGGGATCGATACTCCGGGCCGGTTCGCTAAAAGTCGCTCGGCTAGATCCTGGGGATGAGTGAGGAGGGGGAGGAAAGCAAACGTCGGAGGTGCGGGGCCGAGTTTCAGGGAAGCGATACCTATTAAATAACGTTCGCGGAGCAAGCGCAGCCAGAAGACGCTGGGCAAATTCGATCAAGTGTACTCACGTAAATCCTCGTTTCCGTTTCAAGCGATTTCGGGGCTCAGCTCCCCGCGCGCTACGATCCACCACTCCTTCGGGATAATCTGCGTAAACTGGGTCCTGAAATTCGAAACGTTTCCGCCTATACGATTCGTTGCCGCGCGCCGCCTATCGTAAACTGTCGCAAATTGTCGCGATTAATACCGTGATCAACTGGTTATCATTGAGAGCATTCCTCTCTCGCGACCATAACTACCGTGTGATTCGTTGCAATTTCTTTCTTACGAAATTTTATGATTGAGAGCAGACGTACACTCGACGATCGCATCTGCTGATCAGATCTTCTCTGCTTCCAACTAAACATTCTTAAAAAGTGGCACATCAGCAACTGACCTGAGAAAAATTCATTACAACGTTCACATTAATGTCACGTTTTGTCGTTTAAACGCGCGTGACGTGCTGTGTTTATAAGCAATATTGTATTGCGTTACATTTCTATTTTTCGAATATCACACGAGCGTGATGTATTATATCCATGATACATTGATCGTATGAAACGCAGGCAATCGATATATTATGTTCCGCATAATACAGGTGCAAAAAGAACTCAACAGGAAATCTGATATGAAGCAACATTTATCAATGTCAATTTTATATTGAAAACCGGATAACATTGTCAACTGCAAAATTAGATATTCCGTTTTGTCTTCCCTTCCCTTCCCGCATTAAAATATCGACAAATTTTGAAATATTACACGACGTTTCACGTATCGAGACTTCAAGGGTACGAAGATTTGTTTAAGTATCACCAGGACTTCATACATGTTACACGAAGCAATCGAGCACTTAATCAAGTATTCATCCAATTAATTTAACAACGTAGGATCTCATTCGTCTGCTGAATACAGTTGCTGAATAATTTATAAATATTTGGTATTATTACGTCGTCTCTTCTACTGTAACTAAAGTAGGCAAGTATTCAAGAAACAACTGATTAAGATAAAGATGAAGATAAAGATCTCAGGCTAAAAATATTTCACGCTGAAGAATACGTTTGCCATTAATCCGCAAATGGTGTATTATAACGCAGAAGCCTATGTTCGGGCGAGTTCATTTATTTAATTAAACATTTTCCAAACACAATTTCGACTCTATAATTTTCTTATTCGGCTAATTAATTGAAAAGCCGTACGATCACTCGCGAACTCTCGCTTAATTGCCTATAAACCGTTTCCGTTTCCTCGCGTCAACCAGCGCGAAAGCTTTGAAAGCTTGATAAAATCAATTAACCACTCCTCCGAGTTTCTAATATTTTACGTTACATTTCAATGAAACTGACTTGAAACAACAAACAAACTTTCTCAGTGGCATTCCCCGCTTCATAACGTCGCGATACTCTAGAGCATTGGCCAACCTGTTATTTCCATCCGAGCGGTTTGCTAGATTGATTCGAAATCACTTTCCCAAATTCCTACGGATATCACGTGCTCCTCGAAATACTAGAGCGAGCAATAAAGAAACGACGACTTCTTCGTGATAAATAAATGTACAGATATTTCCTCGTTTTGGATACACAATTTTACCAATGGCAACGGAGGATTGTCGACAATTTAAACCGATTAATAATTTTGTAAAAGAGAGCGTATTCGCTTTTAGTCGCGTTTTAAAGCCTGATGTGTGACAGTCGTGAATTTCCGAAGATGATTTTCCCCGGAAATTGTAAAAATTCAATCAATTCATCGCGTGTAAAAACGTTGCGAAATGTTTTGTCTCTGGATTCACTTATCATCTTAAAGACTTGACTAGCTCTTAAAATTTGTTTTACGATTTGTTTTCTACCATTTTATTGGACGCTGAACATTAGGTTTGAACGACCTAAGAATTCAAGAAACCCTAACACTTTGTCGTCTAATCCTAATGTTCAAACTTCGACGTAAGACAAAGTGAATCGTTATCTTCTATTACAAAGTCATATCAGTTTAAAATATCGAGAATTTTTGATTACGAGTGACCGAATTACGCTGTTCGCTGCATATCAATTCCTCACGTTTGCAATATATCTCGTTGCTTGATAATTCCTTTGAAAAAGAAAACTGACGAAACACAAGTTTGAAAAAAGGAACGCGAGAAATGTTGCAGAAATGATTCGAAATAATTTTATGAATGGCTTCCACTGTTTCCGAGAATTCACGAGGAAAGGGGACATTTCCTGGAAACCGAACGCGAAAATATTTCACGGATTAATATCTCGACGGTCGAGTTACAGTTGCTCCCCGTTTTCATCGTTTCGAACTCACAACGAGCCACTTCTACGAAGAGTTATTCGCTGTCGCGGGGTAAGCAGAAGCGAGATTCTCAGCTCGAAGCTGGAATATCACCAGGCTATCTTCAGCGCGAGACTGTCTACAAACATTTCTTTGTTACGGTCTCGCGGTAATCGACTTGCGAGGAGACGTTCTTCTCCGCCGTCTTGGATATTCTAGTGGGAACTCGTCGCGTTTTCGCGGAAAAACTTCCTTCCTTCCTTCCTTTTAATGTCGCTGAAAAATTGAATGGGCTTCCTCCGCTACATAATGAACCATAGCCGATGCTATACGTCGTTTAAGCTTGCAACGCCTTCCTCCGAAAATTGCCCAGTCTATCCGAAGGAAAACGAATTCCTGTAACGAGCACCATCCGAATGCATTCCCAATCCAGTTCGAAATTACATCGTCCCAGACGTTTCCATTTTCCAGCGTTCCACAGCTTTCAGACAGGGTTCAAAAGTGAAAATATTGACCCGTGGTCATCGCCGTATATTAGCCCTTGTCTTCGATAATCCTCGTTCGTTCACTTCTGGCAAGAAGTTCACCAGAGGTCGAATCATCTTTGGCGAGACGTTCTTCGAGAGTCGGAGAATTTATTCCGATTTGTTAAGTGGAAAAAAGTTAAATAACAACGTGCAAAAGTTGTGCTTCACTTCTTAAGTGAACGTAAGAAGTTTATACGTCAGACTTGAACTAAGTCCTTGTTCATCGAGTTAGAACTAGTCAACATTTTTTGGTGTTTCAAAATAGATTTAACAGGGAAAGGTGAAAATTTGAGTTTTTAGTTAATTGTTAGTATTTTACATGCTTGATCGAGTAGCAATGATAAAAAGCTACATTCACTCGTGGCGCTGAACTTGTGTCTGCAGTATCCGTCAAGTAATCTATTCACAGGAATTACTAGCCTTTCTAAATTGTATATTTCTTCGAATTTTATACGTTGGTGTCGAGGCCAACTTTCTAGACTTTGGTATCGAGGCGCAGCGATTCCACAACGATGAGGCCAGATAACGTCGATAAAGTTGCTCAAAGTTCCTCGAGTCTAGCGTCGCGGACATATATAATAAGTCGTGCAACTAAATTCCGGATGGGAACACTTGTAAAGCACGTTCAAACGACGATAAAGAATGAACTCCGCGCCCGCAAATGCTCCCATTTTTCAGAAGAATCGAATTTTAAATATCTCGATGGAGCCATTCGAAGTTGAGAGAATCCTCGGTAATAACGACGAAAGTTTAGCTAAATGTTCGGGAGGAGGGGAGGGAATACCCCATTTTAACCCGATCGTAAATCCCGATTGAATATCTGTTATACATCGATATCTGCTTTGTGATTAACGCGTTTAGGGCCGCGTTCAAAAATCATTCTTTATCACCGTAATTACACATCTTGCAATTACTCGATAAAATCGTCAAATTCAATTCTTTCGAGTGGGAAATAATCATTAACCGTCTATTAAAATCACGTTTCATCCTCGCATCTACGCTGAAACTAGACAATTCTTCAATTCATAATGATGAGCAATCATTAATCACTTATTAAGAATTCAGAATACCTTCAATTATGTCAATGTAGTATTTTATCGCCAAACCTAACCAATAAGCAACTGAGCAAGCAGATAAATGGATTCTGATACTCAAACCATAACAAACTATCCCTATATTATCTTTGCTCTAATGTGTAATCGGAACGCTTTGTTCCTGTAATATCTTCGTAACTACAACGATGCACTATTTTACCACTTCTACCAATAAGCAATAACCAAGCACGTAAATAAATGGATACTGATACTCAAACCACGACAAACCACTCCCATCTACAACTCTGCCTATATTATCTTTGCTCTAACTGTAATCAAAACGCTTTGTTCCAATTCTGCGAGATTGCGATTGTCCACGTTCGCGTCAAAGAAGAACGCCCACGTATCTACACAACGTCGCCGTGCCTCGTCAATACTTTATTCAGCCGGCGTGTTAAGGCGACGAGGCACGCATAATTGAGAAACGAGGCGCGAGCAGCCGGATTGATTGTGTTTTAGCTTAAATGCTAACGAACGGGAAAGCGACATACCAGAGTAGTATCACGGCTGCGTGTAATTTTCTACTATTTGCCGGATGCGCACAGAGGCGATGAATGCACGACCCTACCATCCACCGACTCGTCTCGCGCCTGGTAATAAAGTACTTCGCTGCAGCAAAAGAGCTCATTTTTCCTTCTGGCTGTTTACACTTCATTATACACGCGCCCGTCAACAACAGGTAATCAGGTGCAACTGTGAACGCGTGCCGCCATAAGAGAAGCATGCGCGCGCTATACGAGAATTATGTATTCCCTACGAATATCAGAGCGAAGTTGAACAATACTCGACATTATTATTCCCTTATGCATTGTTTAGCCCGCTGTGTTTTCTGATAGAAGCCAACACTCCGCGGGAGTTACATTAGATCGATGCTTAACGCGTAGATCGTGAAATTATTCGTGACAAGTGCTGGCTACTGGTCATACCGTTTCACGTGTTAATTCTATTGCGTTCTTTTTTTATTATTATTTTTTCTCGGGGGGGGGAGGGGTGAAAAAGCTCGGAAAACACGAGGTAATTTTCGTAATTTTTCTCTGACGATTTTGGCACGGTTGAGTTGTTTCACTTTTGAGTCATACGCACGAGATGTTACAATTAAAGTTTCATTAACTGTGATAATACATGGTAAATCTGACATGAGGTAGAAAATGTTTAACGTTATTTAAAATGATAATTAGCAAACGAATGAAAAGAGATTGGCGGAAATATAATTTTTACAATTACAATTATGCAATTACAATAATTCTTACAATATGGATAAAGTTGAATGATGATTTTTAAGTTAAGTTTCGGATTGTCACAGATTTAACAGAATATAATGTGAATCTTAACTGGACGGGGCTAGGCTTTATTTCTCGAAGTTTCGCGAAGTTTATTTCTCTCATTCCTAGTGGTTTAATTACGTGTCATAAAACTGAAGTTTCAGAGAAGTAAATTAGAAATTAGTTGTAACGGTGCAAGAACCAAAGTGTCAGAACCTGAAGAAAATTTCGTGCTGCTGCAGAACTTTCATCCACTTCGAATTTAATCCGAGTATCGTCAAACTCCCGTCCAAAAGGAACCACGCGATGGTTGGAAATGTTGGACGCGTAAAGTGATTGCCACGGATTTTTATTATTTTTTATCACATATAAATTAATCAATAGCTTGATTACAACGGATCACGACATTCTAATTTATATAGAATAAAATATATAAAAGAATATAGAATGAAAACTGAATTGAGACAATAAATTACATAATTTCATCAAAATGTTAACGAAAATCTCTTCATTTTATATCTCATCTATCACCGATGTGTAATCTCTTCTGAATTAATTCGCTGTTAACAATAAATTCGTACGACTACGTATGAATCTGTGCAATTATTATTATTACACTGCGCTGCGACACTAGCAGTAGATTCTCGTCGCTATCTTTCCAAAGAAGTGCTCCGTTCTGCTTCTTCTGAAACAGCTTTCTTTAAACATTCCCAGCTCCCCGTTCTTTTGTCTTTTCTCGCTCTTAAGAATTTCTTTCCTTCATTCTTAGTAACATACACGTGGTCTTTAGACTCGAAACTGGATCCTCTCCCGTCTTAAATTTTTCCTTCTTACAACACTTTCCTTTCTTACTGCCTTGCGTCCTCCACTTCTAAGCCCCGTATAAACGCGGCAATTTTCCACTGTCCCCAGTTCTTTGCCACGTTGAATCTTTGTCCAACCGCGCCGCGAACTTCGTTAACTCTCGTTCACCTAGCTGTCGCCGAATCGTTTCCTCGCTGAAACAAACGAATCGCGACGAAGATTGCTCTTAAAGTGCAACGCGGGAGAATGCCGATTTTTCTGACACCATCTGACGTGCTCGATGGCCAACTGTCACGTCGTATCCACTGTTTCTAGCATTATTACGAAATTCCACAGATTCTTCCTTCTTACGATCTCGCAAAAATCTCGAGTTAAGGTAGCGCGTGATTATTGTTAATTAATCGGTCGATCGGTTATCTGTAAATTTCTTAAAATAAAACATAACGTTGCATCGAGGCTTGAGGAAACATTTTTTTGGAAAATTGCGTTGGAAAACGGAAATTCGATCGGGAAGCTCGAAGCGGAAGCTCGGCGAAATTAGGCGAAATCTAGATAAAACGCGTGGCCGACTTGCTTATAAAGGATACAGGAAATTAGTTAGCCGTTGTTATCTCGTGTTGTTAAGGGCAAAGAAAACCAGCGGAGCGGAGTCAGTCGGAGAATCGGATCATACGATTGGCCACGGGCATTTCCTATATTTTCACACGAAATTACCTCTGGGCCAACGTCAGGGAAGCCACGTTTAATTAAAAAACACGGCGGCTAGACGAGAGGGATAAAGTAAAGAGGAATGAGAAACGAAAGCAATCGCTTTACGAGACGTAGCTGACAACCAGCGTTGTTCCAATTTCGCGCGTGGCAATTAAACGTTATTCGTTGGCCACACGTAGAGAAAATTGCTCAGTCAGAGAGCACGATGTATTGTTGTTCTTTTCCTTCCCTTCCTTTTTTTTCTTCTTTTTTTTGTTTTTTTTATTTTTTTGATCCCACCTTTCACCATACAATCACTCGCAGATTTGGACATGTGGCGCGCCATGAAATCGAATATCGCACTTTTCAATTAATTTTCCCTCTTTAAAGAATGGAAACGCATTCTATTTCGTTCTACGCCGCTTTAAGTAACTCTTCGCATTGTGCGTCGACAGTTCTTTTCTCTAAACTTCTCTTTTTTCTTTCAATTTTCGTACGACGATGTTCAGTGACCCCCATTAATGTTAAAACTGTCATGTATCTCGTGCAACACTAAACCGCAGCTAATTTCAATTTTAAAACTTGAACAGCTCTACTATTAGAGCGCATCGTTCATTTTCACTCCAAGATTTTATTTTGAAGACATTTTTGCTTTTGAAAATGCTACGGGTCGTCGCAGTATGTAAAAACTATTCCTCATGACTGAATTCACAATGAATTTTGAAGATTAGAGTGTTCTCTTTACAACAATCCAATCAAATTTATTGAATTTTGAATATCAGAAGAAATCGCAAGATTTCCGCTTGATATTCAAAGATCAATAAAATGGCGAGGGAAAATCGTACATCGGAACTTGCGGGATCGTTGCAAGAAGTAGACTTCTACAATTGTAGGTGCAGTTGCGAAAAAATTTTTTAAAATATTGCTACATACATGACAATTTATAAAATTTTCGAGAAAAATCTTCATTTACCCACTCGCTGCGTGACGTAAAAATATTTTAGAATAAAATGAAACGACGCTCTTTGAGAGTAGAGCACGTTGAAACTATAACATTTCAAACATTTAGTTATTAATAAAAGTCACTGTAATTCGATGTAACATTATAATATACAATTGCAGAAATCATTATAGAGAAATTTCATTTAATTTCAAGCGACGAACGGTTTCTTCACGATGTTTAAAAACCAGCGAAGCAGAAAGTTAAATGTGGAAGACCCAAAAGAATCAAAGATAAAATGTCTAACAGTGGGGATCAAGGTGCAAATCGGTATCAAAGTGCAAGAGTTACAAAGTTGAAGTGCAAAGGACAGAAAGACAGAAGGATAAAATTTGAAGCGTAAGGAGATGGAAAGGGACTCGAAGTTCAAAGGGATATGTAGAGAAGCATAGTTAAAATTATTTCGCAAACGAGAGGCACGTTAGACGTGGAAACACGTTAAACCTTTGGCAAACCAACTTCAGACAGTTTATATTCTTACGTGCCTGATATTTGTTCCGCAAATAAAGCATACATCAGCTTTCGCAAATGCTTTTAAAAGTCTAAAATCCGCGCGCACGTATAAAAAGCACCGGTTGAAACATCCGCATACGCATTAACTCGTATTCTTTCCGCAAACAACGAAGAACAAGCGTTGGCGAAATATTATAACGATCGTGGTATCCTCATTTTTGCCTTTTTTTATTTTTTTTTTTTTTTTCTTTTGCATCGGCAACCGAGCTGGAAATTGGTGCGGAGTTTGAACACATTCGCGAGTACGATAACGGAAAATCAAAACCCGCTGGCACGGAATTTAATTAAATCTGCTATTTGTATTCTGATCGCGCGGGCATATCTTAATGGCGTGATAATCTTTCAAGAATTACAACTTTCTCCAATCACGTCCGAACGAATCGACGTCGTAATTTAATTTTCGATCGGTTCTCGTCGAGAACTCGATTCCGATGATCTTGCAAAAATACACGCAGCACAGAAATTGACGGCCGAGCCACCCAATGCCCGTCGGAATTTTATCATTCGATTTTACATCACGTCCTCCTTTCTTTTTTTCTTTTTTCTTTTTTCTCTCTTTTTCTACGTTGCGACACAGTACTCCGCGGGAAAAAAATCAAATATCACGCGTTTTAATTGAACTTATGTCGGTTTCGACGTCGATAACTGACTTTCACGTCGAAGATTTCCCGTCGCCTGGATTGATTTGTTGGCGATTTCTTGATTACATACAGCGTTTGAAATTATTTCGACTCAGACTGTCAAAATATGCAAATCTGCCCTGTACACGAAGAAAATCAATTATTTAGAAACTGAGAAATTTATTAAGCAAATTATTCGTTTAAATGTAAAGATACTTGTGGTCCGTTAATAATAATCGCGCGATCGGATATTTTAATCCCGACATAAATTTCTTAGTGACAACAATATACAACAATATAATACGTTTGTAACTTGTTACGAAGATCTGTTTGTAGAGCCAGTCGCATTTATCATTCACCGATCTCGCGGGTTTTATTTATTACGAAATAAAACGAGGGTCGTTAGTCACACGCACGTTAAACCTAGCTTAACGTCTCCCGACTTTCTAACAGATTTGCCGTCTTCATCGCTTTGTGTACCTATGTCTTTCAATTACTATGTGTGATAAATCTAGTCGCTAGTTCCTACCATTCCTCACGCCTCTCACTGTTATCAGACGAGGCTGATAACGTTCGGATTTGATTTCGGATTCCATCTTCGAGTATCACTTTAAATTAATTACAGGAAAACGCGCGAAGATTTGAGACAGTTCATGCAGTATTTAAATAAAGAAATCTATCCCCTATCGGATCATCAATTACATAAGTGTTTAGAGTTCATTTATCTTGTTCAAACAAAATTAAAGGACTGACCTTCTCTTTTTCTTTCTTTCTCTCAGATTGCATTATCATTCGTACTAATTGAACATTGCAATTCGAGACCAAACCAAACCACTTAGCCGAAAGAAATTTAATCGCCGTTCAAACAATACGCGTCGGGAAAACAAAAAGTTCACTTGACGTCAAAACTTCCCCCACGCCACAAATATTTCCCAATCTGCGCAAATTAATACAAATTGTTACATAGATCAAATTTAGGGACGAACGCTGCGTAATGTATTGTATCGAAAAATAAAATTCCTCTTTTGTTCCTATTTTTTTTTTCTTTTTGTATCGTGAAACATCACCGAATGCGAAACTGGTTTTTTTTAAATCAAAGCTCAAATTTCAATTGACAAGATCAAATTTCGATTGAATTAAAATGTAACAGAAAGTACGCGATAAAAAAAAAGATCGGTAATCTAATAATTTTAATTACTCGCATTGATTCGTGGAACCGCGGAATAAAAATGCTCCACCTCCCGAATTGTTTCCGCTGTTAATTGAATTATTTTCCCGAAGTTGTGCGAAACGGCCCCCGAAAAAATGTAATCAGTAATTTTCCACCGACTGTCGTGCCAGCGAAAAAATAGGAAAAATATCGTTGTTTCCATCTGATGGCGTGTTTGTACCTTATTTTCAAGAGAGACGGAACACTCTCCGAAACGCGTCACACGCCTCGCGACAGTTTCGCGCGAGTTGTCCGTAACGAGGCGACGTCGTTAAATTTCTCACTTTAATATTGTGTGTACTAGAAATGAATTCTATCGTAGCGAGCCGGATGTGAATTGCTGGAAGACAATTTGAAGCTACCTTGTAATTCAGACTGTTCGAAAGCAATTTAAATTCTCTCTCGGAGCAAATTCAAATTGCTTTTGCAGATTCGCGTCGTATCGTGTTTGCATTGCATCTCGTAGCTTGTACCGCGCTGCTGCGCCTCACCTCCGCAATCTATTTCCCTACGCACGAGACATTTTTCTTTGCTGGCTCTACTGACTTTAATTCCCAGCGTTAATTTCATTTATACATTCGCGCTCGCGTTTATCAACGCGCGTCAAACAACGTTGAAATTTAATCAGAGCTTGGTACACACGACAATTTTTGTAACAATTTCACGCGGGAGTGACCGACGGAGAGAAAACGCATAATTTTTATCGTCATTCTTACCGAGCAAACGAGAGTGAACAAAATGAAAATGAAATAAACCAGAGTTTATTCGCGAAATTTGCTAGACTTTGGTGGCTAGACTTTATGCATTTACAGGGAATATTGAGACTGCAAAATTGTACAGGATACAGCATAATATACGAAATGCTGAACGTTTAACACACCAATCAATTTTTCACCACAATTAACGTCCTACTTCTTCAATTGTAATCTTTCAAAAATAAGATCTCGGCAGAGAGATCTCTGTAACCTGACATATTTAAAAAAAAAAAAAAAAAAAAAAAAAAATACGAACTCGCGCGAAAACGCGCGCCCCGAAACGAACGCGGAGAGACAAAGAAGGCCTAAAATCGTGCGAGGCCGCGTTTTACGGTGAACTGCACTTTCGATGCAGACGTGAGCCAAGAGGCGGGAGCCAAGCGTGGGTACCGGAATGCGAAAGAATGCGGGGGCGATGATGTCTGGCCGACTCGTTACAACAGTCCCGGAAAGTCTCGGGCAGAACCGTAAGCGGTTGAACTGAGCATGAAACGATAAATAAAAGGTGCAAAGAGACGTAACAACAGGAAGAGTGCGTTCCTCGAATGCGGAACCGCGTCGTGTGTATCGGCTGGCGGGATATCAAGCACCGTAGAAAAACACGGACAACTCCCGATGGAACGTTGAACAAAATCATTACGTCTCTCGGCGATGATCGAAAGAAGCGTACATACATCGCGTCGCGCCGACACGTACGGTTCTCGTAATTTCTCTCTTTCTCTTTCTCTCCTAGATGTCGGCTCGAAACAAAAGGTGGAAAAGAAAAAACGAACGTACAACACTGTGCATTTTACACGCGCGTACTTCGTGCGTTTCAACTTCGTTTCATCTCTTGGTAAAAGTTTAAAGAATTTGATAATACGAATTTAGAAATCGGTGAATATCGACGGGAAGTTTGAGAAACTTTGTGATTAAACTGAAAGATTCTTGGTAATTGACGAGTGACGAGAAAAATGGTTATAGGGAACTAGGTGATCTCATGAATCAGTTACGCGTTAGAATTTTATAAAATAATCAACGGATAGAAACACGGCAATGATGACTGATCGTTAATTTCAATAATTCGGTGTAACAGTAATATCAGAAAATCATTTAAATTATGTAAGTATTCGTTTATTAATTTACTGCGCTGTATTTCCTAGTGTCTGGCTTGGAACGGCACATTCTACTGATCAACCAACGAACTTCAGTACTCTACACATAGTCAACATTTAGTTTTTAATTAAACGCGTTCTTTTATCGTTACAATCGCATTTTGACCCGTTAACATACAATATTTATCGCGAATTATTACATAATATTATTGAAATTATACACTCTCAGTTATTTATTGTATTGAAATAAATCATTTTTTAAATTTATTATATTGAAATATCTCTCAATTGAACGATATATCTTCAGTCATTATAATCCTCAGTTCATTTTACTTTCGTCGCCTGCTTAAACAATACACAAAACACAATTCTCAATTCGATATATCATATTTTTAATTGTTGCAATCACATTGCGAAATTCATCGTGAACTACGCTTCTTTCTTTCCTAACCAAGACACGAGGCAAATTATTTACATCCAGAAGCAACGCGATTCGATCTTCGAGAGACCGAAATCATCGTCGTGTATCATAAACGTTACACGCTCCCGCGAGAATGATAGGTTAAAATAATTTCGCGTAACGGAATGAACTGAGGGGAGAGGGGGGCGCGTTAAGTAGCTGGTGCAGCGAGCGAGCACGTTGTCGATGGCTACCTGCAACGCCTATGTTTCGTTCTGTGCCGCGTCCGTATGGCTTCCAGGAGGAAACATCAGATTCCGTCGGCTTATCTCGTGACAGACGCGCGTTATTGTGTCGCGCGGAATGACAGCGGAACGAGAGTTTACATGTGCCATCTTGACGGAAGGAAGCAGCATTCGTTTCGATGTAACATACGAACGACAGGTGATACCAGCGGAGCTTCTATTTCCGCATCCGCTATCAATAATCAGCTTTACGACGAGCAAACGATCCAATATATCGTAAAGCGAGCTGTTTTCGGATAATGTCTACTGTTTCAGCTTGTTCCATCGTCATGTCAGCCGTATGATACGAGTTTTCTCTCTCTTTTCTCTTTTTCTGTTTTTGTTTTGCTTTCTCGTTCGTGTTTGTGAAATAAATGGAATTGGATTGTATTGCAAAGAATGTAAAGAGCAAAAATATTTAGAAAAAAGGATGAGTCAGTTAACTTTCATTTTGAAAGAAAAGAGGAAGAACGTCTGTTGATGAAGAAAGATGAGTGTTAATTCTTATGCGCTCATTGTTACCAGGATGTGCTTTAGAATTACCAAGATATACTCGTACTAAAAAAATTAGCAAACATTTCGACGGCAAGAAGAAAGAGAAAAACACGATTGTATTTAACAAAGTTGAAATGGAAATTTTAAATTCCACGTTTAAGCCAGCATGTGGAACTTGGCGATTGAATATGTATACTCGCAATTAGCAAAAGCAAGCAATCTTCTTTCGGAATGGCATTAACTCTCTCCGGCGTGCAAACATCTTCCACCGAATAACGAGAGATAAATCGCTAGTTAACCTAACCAGTAACTACAGCTCTATGAAATAAGTGTAACTCCGTCTAATGAATATTTCGAACGTTTCACAATTATTTCTCCTCATCTGTATTACGCATACGTAAATACGTAACGTTTGCATGGGAGTCCACGGGATTCTCACAATCTTCGTCCTTATCAGAAAACACCGCTTGCAACGCAATACAAATTCTAATTAGCGCGATTCTTGGGTTTCCTGAAATTTTACATCGTCCTCTATCGCACGTTTATCACGATGCAAGTAATATGTAACGTCATTCGGGGAACAATCGTAGGATGCCGTGGATGGGTTCGGCGTAACACTTTTATTTGTTTCGAGAGAAGGTGAAAGAAACGTAATAAAAAGAAACGCGCGCGCGTCCTCGTTGAGAGATACGTGCGCGATGTTTCCGTGGAAGCGAGCGCAGCAACAATAGCTGTATATTATACCGATAGGGCAGAGAGGATAAGGTGTAATCCTCTTACACGTCTATAGCTTTCGTAGTCAACAATGAACTCATATTCTCATGTTTTCTAGTCTCTTCCCACCTTCGTAGTTGTTGAACCAGACTTCCAACTAGCTTCGAACTATCCGTGTTCCTCCTCTCTCGGAATTTGGTATACGTGCCAATCGTCATCGCTAAACACACCCTATTCGTACCGTGTTAATGATTCAGTCACACGAGCCAATCTCACGAAACTGAGAAAGTTGAAAGAAAAAAAGGATTGGTTTCATTTTAATGTAGCAGGAAGTTAAAACGGCCAGAAATGATATCGAACAAAGAGTGGCAGTTATTATGCAAGATACTTCGATTTAGTGAAATTTTATTCGTGAAAACCAGAGATATTCGCCGAAACTCTGAATATTATTTTGTTTGGACGTAGGAAAATTATAATAATTCTACGAGAGGTAATTTACATTTGCCACGATCGGATATTTGTTCGTGGCAAGGTTTTACCATTGAACAAGGATTTGCGTGAAAATAAAACGCGGCAATGGAAATATTTACAATGCTTCGAATAAATCGATATTGGAAAAAAAAAGAAAAAAGAAAAATAGAATCGAACTTATTCAACAAATTCATCTCAGTTTTATAGAGTCAGAGAAAGACTTTGTATCGTAGATTTAAACGCGCGAGAATTTAATCAATTGCCGATCGAAACGAAGAGGAGTGAAATGAAATACAAATACAACGTGAAAATTTCGCTTTAAACTTTTTTAATCAACAATGTGATTTATGCAGCTTTCCGTCGGAATTTTCGTTCGACCGGGAACGCGGACAAACAGTCCGACGGTGAAAATAAAGATAACCCCTGCGGTTGAATTAAAACCGCAAATCGTTGGAAATCAGGATTTTCAGAAATTCGCCTCGTTCGAAACTGGAATAGTGTATCAGCACTATGTGACCAACACGAACTTCCCCAAGGATTACGACGCCGCAAGGCAAACGCGTTACCAGAAGCTCCGAAAGCAATCCAAGAGGCCACACACCACTGATACATCGACGAATTTATACCGCACACCGTCGAATGAAAACGGACAAATTTCACCCTCTGCTTTCTTCTTGGCGTTTCCACTCCCCTTCGCGTTTTCACTGGCGGCAGCGCCAGTCATAGGAAAGTACATAGCCGTGGAAGCGAGTAAATCACAACCGTATACAAACACGGGAGCACATACTTCGGAAGTTAAGCTCGCGCGGAATAGGATTTCAGCTGAATCTAGCTGGAGAATGATGGGTACGCGGGAAGTTGATACGAAGGGAAGACAACGAGGAATCGGCAACTCTATTGTGGCATATTTCGTCTCTGTAGACACGCTTGTTTCAAACACGGATTGGTTCGATAGGAAATTGTTTTTGAAGCAGGAGTTGATTTAATAAATCGAGCTGGAATTCTACGCGTACCGTGCGAGAGTAATTTGTAATTTATTTTAAGAAGGTAATTTATTTTATACAATTTTGCTTAATTTACGTCTTATAGTTAATTTGTATTTCAAAATCGTTGTGATACCGGTTAATAGAAAATTCTCTTTGAAGCAGGAATTGATTTGATAAATCGAACTGAAATTTTACAACACTTTCAAGCTACTCAAAGTTATTTAACGTATCTTAAAGAACTGTAAAATGTTCTAAAATGAGAAAAACGCGAAACCCACGGCAAATGGAATATTCTTCATATTTGTATTCCGGTTTCTTACGTTTGTTTTCAATAGGAACAGTTTCAATAGGATGGATTCATATCAGAAAAGAATGGGAAGAAAGGGATGAAAGGAGGGAAAAGAAGAGTTATCAAAGGAGTTACTTACTTCACCGACTTTCTTGAAACGAAACTTTGTCACAATGGAGTAACTCGAACTATGCAGAACGTACATACTTATTTTTCCATGTAGTTCGCTTATTCTCCGTTGAACTGCTTGTATTTCCTAAATTTTTGCATTTTCTTTATTCTTCAATTTAGCTGCTTAGCTCGTCAGAAATTATCGTGGAAAATTATCGTGACAACGAATTCGCGCGTCATTTGGTGAAAAATATCGTTGCAAACAATTAAAGTAGCTTGTAACTTTGAAACAGTAAACTTCCTTCTCGGAGATAGGGGAACAATAGCGTGATATAAATTAAATTACTACCTTAGAAGCACGCATCCACAACGAGAATATAAATCTCTACAATTAGTGTATGCATTCTCCACCGAAACACCTCAAAATACTCATTATAAAACATTGTTTCACGGACAAAATGTTCGTTCTCTCGAGAGATTCGTGTGTAGTATAAAAAGCACTTGTAATATTTTACTAATTGTTGAACACGAAAGGTTTTAATAGACACGCGAGTTTGAGCTAAAAGAATATTAAAACATTTATACACTGCAATTATATTTCGAAATTAAATTTCAATTTTTTAGTTAAACGTAAGCAAATTAATTAGCAAGAGTTTTTAGTTATCAAATTAAGGAAAACATTTATAAATCATAAATTACGGATTTCTTCGACTCGATATCTTGATATTGAAATCGGCTCGAACGTCTCACAAAATAATGTTAGGATAACATTTCACATAAGAATTACTCGAATACGCTTACTACAAAGCGCGAGTTCTATGCAGAAAATCGATGAAATTGTTAACAATTTTGGAAGCCAGGAATGTTAATAACACGTAAAACCTCTCGAAAGTATTTCGTGCGTGCTCCGCACCGTTTGGAATTCATATTTAATGGACGTATACTAAATTTGGTTGAAATTAGTATTAAATTGGTTTTTAAAACATTTTTGCTCGCCTGCCATGAAAGCAACCAAAGGAGTCAAATATCCCATTAACGAGGAAAAATCATGTAGGCTGAAAGCTCCCTTATATCTTCCCCATTTTATTTCCCCAAATACTCGATACATCGTAAAACGTACATGGACGTATGAACAGCGCTCAACTGTACTAATGACTGTACATTATTAAAAAAAAAATCAAATTATTTTAATTCTTCAAATTTCGAAATTCAACAATTCAATTTTCACCTCCGTATTAAATTTTTATCGAACGTAATTATTAAATACCAAGCTTGCGTTGCAATTGCATACATTCACCGGATAATTTGAACAATCTTATCCCCGTTTTTCCCTGGCATTACGAATTTTTTCCTCTTTCCACGAAATAATTTCGAATCTCGTTTCCAGTTTCGAATTTTCGCAACTAATTTTCCTCCAACATAAACAAAAAAAAAAAAAAAAAAAAGAAAAAATATCAATCGAGATAAATTAAACACCCGAATTCACATTAAGTGGATACGGAAGGATTCGTCCATTAAAAAATAAAGATTAAGCGTTAAAATGATCCGGAGAAATCAGGAGGTGGCTTCGAGAATACTCATATGCGGCTAGACGACGTCAGATAGTATGTACTTATCGGGGATGGCCCCTGTTCCGGTGTACATTTTATTATGAAACTTTTTACGAGCATCGTATAAAAGTTCAAGACCATTTCGAGGGCTCGTATCGCTTTGGAGTCGGCGGAATCCTTTTTCTGCTTCTCGATTACCGGTCGCCGATCCCGGGAGCCCACGGCCCCCGAAACTTTAAAGATTCAACGAGCGCTTCTGAATCTTACAATATTAACCGAGCGCAGCCCGGAGCTTCGACCGGTGGATTCTCGATTTCCATTGGAAATTAAATACGGCCGGGCCACCGTTTCGTATACACAGCGATACCAACTCGATCGTAACACTTCCATCTGTTGGATTAAAAGATCGACCTCGTACCGCCTCCCAGCTACTTTCCCCGCCGAGCCGATACCAATCGTCAGAATTAATGCCTAGTTTTCTATGGATTAATATCGGCGAGGTTTCCACGTTATTGACGGTTAAATCTGCTCCTTGTACATTACCGAAGTATTTGAACGCGATTCAATATTCTGGAATTCATTTTTTTTTTTTTTTTTTTTTTTTTGTTTTTTTTACAGCATTTTAGACTCTGCGGCGCTTCCTTCTCGCTCACATTGAATATTTTCGTATCTCGTGTTTTTATAAATTCAAAGGAATTAGCAATGCCAGCACAAGTTTGGTCGTTGAAACAGGAACAAGAAGAAGGTCAAATTATAAACATTTACAAGTGCATTTAAACAAATTTTCACGCAGGACTTCGATTATAAGACTAAGATTTTAAGACAAAAATGTTGTCAATGTAATTGTACTTTACAGACAGAAATGTCATTCGTTCTGTCTTGAATCCACGAAAACAAACATATGAAAAAGAATGTATGTTGAAAACTTTCAGTTAATTAGAACCTTTATAACAGAAAGAACCAAGATACTTTAAAAAAAAAAGAAAAAAGAATAGAAACGATAAAAATATTGTTATCTGTGACTCCGGCGCTCTTTTGATATCGCGGCGGATTACGGTATAGATACCGCTCGCTACGATATTTTCTTTATAACAAATATTTTCAAAGACCTTCTCTCCACTTGGTCGTTTTCTTCGGTCTTTTTTACAAAACAATAAAAGCCTCCACAACTGGCGGTGTATCAGGGATGGGAGAGCGGGCTGGTTTCATTTAGTTGAGTTCTGAAGAAAGAAAGGGATCTCATTTCAAAGTACAAGTTCTTTACGCCTTTGGCTTTTCCGTCTTTGCAGCCGTAGGGAATCTTGCCAAGGATATGCATAATACTCGGAGGACTTTTTTAGAGGGGTTGAACGCTGTAGGGGCGTCCTTAAAATATAGAAATAGTTAAAGACTAATTAATATTTAACGGCCGTCGTCGTACAGGTGAAAAATCCTCCGGCAGTTTCTCGCAATAAGTCTCTGCGTTTGCAGCTAATGAAGATGAGAAATATCGTCGCAAAAATCGCAGCAACCAGCCAGTTACGTGGCGCGATGCAAATTAAATTTCGCCGTAGAAAAAAAATCCCTGGATAGCTAATCGATAGGACAGGTTTGTGGAATTCAAACAATATTTCTTAATATTTGCGACATTTCGGAGATGGCGAAAGCCATCAGAATTGAATATAAAAACGATCTTGGCATTAAAATTTGGGAATAGATAATTTCGATAATACCGATATATATGTATATATATATATATATATATATATATATATATAATTGTAGTAATTTATCCGCTTTGTATTTAATTTCTTAGGGTAACAAAAATTCCGAAATTAAATAATTGAACCTAAATTCATTCCAATGATACCGGTTGAGAGTTAAAGCTATTTCCCTGCAAAAGAAGTGAGATTTATTATTTCTCTTGCAGCCCAGAGTTAGTTTAACGAACGAAATAATAAACTAGAAATGACCAATTCTACGGGACAAGTTACAAATCATGTGAAAAGCTAGATGCACTTTCGTTTCTTGGCGAGAGGCCGGATTGTAATCGCGTATAAAATCGATCGTCCACGAAATGTTGCACTAATTATAAAAGCTGTAACATCACGAGGGGGAGATCCGAGAGCCAAATAACAGAATGTAGCATACTTAATCCGAATGGTCTGTGTTTAACGTTTGGCTGAGCAATTTGACGAAGAACGCGGCAAAGTGGCCGTGAAGGAAAACGATTTTGGGATCTAGCTACGCCCGCCCTATTATTCCAGCGATAATTTAAGGGCAAGAGGGTTGATATATAGGTAGCGAGTTTATGCAACGCCATTGTCTCGGGCGTACTGTTATTTATGGGAAGGTTTCATCTTCCAAAAACGGAAGGTGCGTGTTCCACGAGCCCCGTGATGCGAATAACAATCGGGCCCGGGCAGTAATTAAGGATTAGCGAGGTGATTAGCGAGCAAGCAGGTATTTAAATCTCCCTGAAACGATCTGCCGAGCGAGTGTACGCCGCCTCCCGCTGAGTTTTCACTCAAACAACTGATTTTACACGTTCAACGTCCGCGTATGTACGATTTCGAGAACCTTGAAACGATAACACACTCCAATTATCCTTCAACAACGTTCCAAACTAAGGTGGAACGATCTCTTGGATTTCTTGTCGAATTAAGTTCTCTGAATGATAAGATGGACAAATGTATGCGCACGCATTGATTTTTGTTAAACATACCGCTTGTACATACACAAGAATATTTAGAATATTTAGAAAATTTAAGAAGTATTTAATTACTTTATATTTTGCATTTCTTGCATTATCAGAATGCATTTGTTACAATTCGTATCGAATCATTCAAATTTTTGTCGTGCAATTTTGCTTCGCGTTGTGAACTCAAAAACCGACTACGAGCAATTTCATCCTAAATTGTCACCAATGGAGTGATTTTGAATTTATTGCCACGCGTAATTTTAGTGTTGCTCGAGTCTTTATTTATTTGCAAAAATAATATTCCGCTGCTCTGAAGATCTACTTGAAAAATAATGAAAAATCACGAAAACACTTGTTGCGAGTGTTTGACTCTAAACGGAGTAAAATTTGAAAAGAGCCGCGAAAATACAAGAAACGTAATGTAATATGTGTACTGTATAATGCAATGTATTACGCTTTCTGTTAGTGCCGGCATGATTATTTATTAGATCAATTAGCATATTATGAATAATTGAAAAGTTTCGCGATTCCATAAACGCGGTTAATTGATGACGAAGCTGGAACGTTATTCCGTCATAGCGAATACCACTCACGTACATCACGTGCTAATCTCGTAAATCCACGAGCTTAGACGTTCAACTTGCGACAGATTTTTTCCCCCTCTCCTCTGCAAGCCAAAACGAAACGGACAAGCTTCTCAACCCGTTGGCGATAACTGTGAATATGAAACGCCACATTCTCTTATCGCCAATAGATGAACACCGCCACAGGCTAAGCGACATCGTATATTCATTCCGTTATAGGTCTAATCACAAATACAAGATCTACCTTGAGCAGAGATCTTGTTAATGCGGTAACGCGCGCGGAGAAATTTCGATTGAATTCGAGGAAGCGAGACGTGAGAAAATCATTGGTCAGAGGTGTTATCCGTGTTAGAGACTGAAAATTATTTGAATTATCGATTTTGAATTTTTTTTGTTTTTTTTTTTTTGTTTTTTCTTGAAGAAGATACGAGGAAAAGATTTCCAGTAGAACAGGAGATATATTAAATTTTTTTATGGTACCAGTCTGTGGTTGAACATTCAGAAAGGAGGTTAAATAAATCGTATAATAGGCAGAAAAGTTACAGACAAATGTGTATGTGTGGTCAATCTAGGATTGAAAAGGTCGAATAAATTTCGTAATAGCTAAATTCCATCTATCCAACATTTGCAGTTTATCGTCAGAATGTGATTTCAAATGCTAAAATAATTGATGCTCTAGATTCTCAATTTCAAATATGGAAAGATTCTGTCAAACATCAAGAAGTTGGAAACAAGTTTTCTTTCAAAGAGGAGGGCAATCGCAAAGATTAATAATTTTTCCTTCGCTTCCTTTTCGTCATAAATATCGAGATTCCGCGATTAAAATATGATTTGCGCCTCCTACGAAAACTATCACTTCAGATAAACGTAAGTTTCAATCCATAGAGTTACGTAAGCGATGTTCGAAACTTTGCGGGGAGTGAGCCTTATCTGCGATTAGAATTTAACGCAATAGAGCGCTTTAGATGTATCTAAGGGACATTAGGCGACAAAAGTTGAATGCGCATACCATTACCACGTAGAAAACGAATAAAACCGCACAGTTCCCCAGGGTGATATTTAAAAGTCGACGTCAATGCCGAAACTTTTCCCTGCCTTTTCACGCAATTCTTTTCTTGGGAACGTAATCCCAGGGGCGACTAACGTTGACGCTGACGTTGCTAAGCTTACGTAGAAAGTTCCGTAAGTACTTGTCTGTTTAAGTTATTATAGGATAAATGCTTGTCGCTTAACTTTAGTAAACCTTGAAGCAAGATTTACAATTTCTATCGGACAGATTTTTCTTCGAAGCCTATCTTTTTAACATAGTAAACATCGGATTGAATGTCGGGCGTAAACATGCAAATATTAACATTCGACTTAATACTAAATCACGTGAACATGATACAAATGATAACGTTTAATTTAATATTTAAATTTCGGATCATATTTTCAAAAATTTCAAAATGTCCCCTAAAATAATAGCTGGATAGAGGAAGGCAATAAAATCACGCGAGTGCGTTGTTAAACTTAAAAAAATTACTGAAAATGTAATTCAAAGATTTCCTCAGAAGCAAATTGATGAAACAAATCATTTTTTCAGCCAGTTCGTTCCCGTGGGATGTAAATTATAATCCTCGCATCAAAATACACGGAATTAAATTATATTCATAGCGTCTACGTTAATATGTACTGCCGGTGTGGAAGAATCATGTCGTTTCGTTTTATTTTCAGGTGTACACGGACTTAAGGATATATCTATCGATATTCCATTGGCCGTAGCAGCTGGCACGACCGTCAATATGAGCTGCGGATACGATCTAGAATCAGATACTTTATACGTAATGAAATGGTACTACAAGGGCTCTGAATTTTTTCGATTCGTTCCTAAAGAGATGCCACCGACAAGCACTTTTGGAGAATTGGGTAACAAGGTTATTGTAAGTATTCACGTCACGCGCGTCCATGAACATTCTATCTTCATTTGCAAGTTGCAAACTAGCAAAAAAGGCCGTCTTCTCTCCGTTCGATTACTCCAAGAATTGTTTACCAATTGTCAACTCCGTTTTTCTGCTTTAATAACAATTAGTTGGCAATGTCTCGTTGCTTCTTTTTCCGCTGGAGATTCGAAAAATTTTCCAAACGACGACCGATGGTAATTGGTTGTTTCGTTAATTAAAGTCGGTTTCAATACGGCAATTTTCGTGATCTCGTAATGGTAATCCATTCTCTGGATCCGCTACGCGGAGAATTGTCGCCGAGTTATTTCAAGCTGGAAACACTCTGAGAATTTCTTACTTATTAAAAGTTGGAAGGCGACCCTGTGCGAATCACGTTTTACATTCGCACCTGACGTGCAATCGTCGAGAACCGAGGAAACGGAAGTGAGTCTCACGGATTATATTTCTCCAAGTTTCGCTAAGCGTGAAAGTTTGTTAGTACCATTCATGTCCTACTTTATTATATAGTTGTACCTGACAAACTACATATATACGGGCTTATGTATCACGTCCTTTAGGTAATTAAATAGATGCACGCTGAATATTTGCTTGGTATTTTTCATACCGTGAAATTTTCGTCCCTTCAGCTCTGTGTTAACGAACATCCAATTATTTTAGGCAAGCCATTCTCTCGCTCGTACTGTTTAATTTGCAAATTGTTCTTGCTCTACACAAATATCTTGCAGAACAATGCAATCAACGAGTTCGAACCGATAGTTCTAAGGAAATGCAGAAACATGGATTCCATTCTGTCGCATCGGCGATCGATGGAACGTTAAAATTTCGTCAGTCGCATTCTAATTTGCTAAAAGCGTGCACAAACACTGGTGACCAAGCAAAATGTACCGTTGCTACGACCGGCTGATCTGGAAGAAATCCTGATTAGTTGGAACTGTTCGAAGCTTCCCAGTATAAACCATGTTCTTTTAGACAGTTTAATTAATCTAACGAAATCTTGGAACAATCCAAGCGAATTCCCTTATTGATCCTGCAACTTAAATATATTGAACCGGTGAAAAAGTTGCGCCATTGAAATTCTACTGCTCTCGGTCGCGATGAAATCATTACTTTAACGTCGCTTTACGATTGAACAGTTAAAGATAACTTGATCAATCCGAGAGTAAAGAAGAAAAAGGGACTGACAAATTAAGGAAGATTCATAAAAGACACGGGCGTAATAATTATTGAAACAATATTTTAACATCTTCTCCGTGATAGTAATATTTGATATCTTGAAAATTTTTAAGTGGATGAGAGACTACAACTTTGAAAGTGCAATATAGCAAATCTTAAAACCGCTTCTAGTAGAAAGAAATATAAAAAATATTAATTTTTCATATCATTCTCCTCTTCTTTGTATACTACGATTTTTCATCCGCGATAAACTTTCAGATTAAAATGAAAGCGAAAGAAAAATTTTTCATTTCTCAACTCTCATATAGAATAAATTCTCTTCGTTGAATCACTGGAGAATGGTCGAAACTTTTATCGTTCGAGTAAATCACGAAATCCGTGTGGTCACGTATCTGTTCTCTCTGTCTCTCTCAATGTTTCGTTCTCCCGTAAAAAAGTATAACGTTCCACGATCCCGTAGAACTATTTGCAAAATGTACATGTACGAGTGGCGCGGTACAAGGCAGAGTACACGGTGTTCGCGTGCAGCGCCGGAACGCGTACCAGAGAAAAGAAACGAGTGGACGCCACAAAATCAACGCTTCGATGCGTTAAAAATCTGTTAAAGGCTTTACGCGATGGCACGAATTCCGCGTACACGGAGTTACGTAGCCGATCGACCGGACGACCGCCGGAACGCTCTCACACACGCAATGCTTTTCCAATTAGATTTTACCGGCGAAAGGTACGAACAACCCCTTGAACCGATAAATTGTAACGCACACTTACCATTGCCCTAGCGAGCGATATACTGTGCAACAAAAATTTCAATACGATCCCTCCCCTCCCTTTCTTTTTTTGCGCGAATATATATACACGTTCGCCAGGAAACTTTGCTTTCGACAAAATTTATTTTGCAGCTCACGTACACCGAGCCCGTTCTTTTTTTTTTTTACGACGTTGGATCCAATTCGATCTGTGATTATTTGCGAAATTATTTTACAAAACTCCACGTTCAATCCCATAGAATTCTTGGCGACTCGTATGTTGATTATACTTTGATTTGACGAAATTAATCGACTCCGATGTAATTTTAAGTAATATTTCATTTAACGAAACTTGATTTGTAAATTCCAAGGGAAGCTAAATTTTGAAACGAATGGTAATAATTAGGTTTATATAATAGAAACGTAATTAATAAGCAAACATTACGATAATGAATAATTATAGAACAAATCTCATATATTAGGATATAATATGAAGCGTTAAAATTATACTGTATAAAAAGAGGTATTGTTGATGAAACAATCTCATTTTACAATCTTATTAACTTCTACGATTAATTTTTATAACCCGTTCACTTGCGTATCATGGATTGTTCGCTATACTGAAAGTTTAATATGATAACATATAATTAAAGCGGGGGGGAAAAACGTTTAAAAGCACTAATAAAAATAATGAAAATTTATCAGTAGGCTAGATATAACATTAACCTCTGCTTTGCAATATTCATTTACTCGGTCAATGGGTGTTCTGATTGCAATGAATATTTTCCTTTTTATCCTTTATCTTTTATCCTTGTATGTCTACCGGTGGAAAAGCGTTCTTAGTCTTACATGTTCTGCCAAAAGATTCTGGCCACCTTTGATCCAGAAGAGAGGAAATAAGTTAGTAATATCGAGACTTTTATGGTCTAGTCTAATCAAAAATTGCTTTAGCGTAGCAAACGATTGACTGTAGACAAAAATCGTGTTCTTGAAAGAACCCCGGTGGAATAACATTAAAATATTTCTCTTGTGGTTTATATACAAATTCATATTGTTTGAAAGTTTCTTAGTGCTGCATGAACTTTCTAAAACTCATTTGTAGCGTGTTAGTGTACAATCTCGAGATGAACACCTTGCAGCAAGCTAAATGCTAGAACCTGTTTAACAACATCTTCTTCCAGATGTTTCCGTCTTTATCTTAAAAAAATTCGTACTGCATTCAACTCTACGTTCCCTGGAACTTTTACTTTCGAGCAAACATCGGATTCTAATGTAACGCATCGTCTGGTCCATAAAATACGCGTAATAAAACATGGAATGCTGGTCGTCATTGTAGTAATAACAACTAGTAATATCTGAGTAATATTTGAGATAAAATTAGTAAAAAGAAATTATCTGAAATATTCGGTATTTCTTTGACGCATCATAGATATTTCAACGAAATCCAATTTCAAATTGCATTTAAATAAAAGCAAAGAGGGACGCAATTACGTTCAATCATTCAGGACCAGGATAAATTGTTTTCAGTTTTGGAAAATTATTCTTTCGTTTTCAAAAGGTCATCCTTCACCACGCACCAGCACGCATTCACGTAAATTTATTGGTCATTGTATAATTTGTCGCATCCTAAGGAAGCACGTCGCAAGTACAACTATACGTGCAGAGTACAGAATACAGGACATAGAACAAAAGGAATAGAACGTGCAGAAGGGGTGAAGACAGACACTGGCACTCGGTGCTTCGCAAACGGTAACATTATTAAAATTATCAGTCAGCCAGGATGAATTTATGCGTGGTGGCCGGCAGCGAATTGTCGAATCGATACAAGCCAGAGCGAGGCATGGTGTGAAATTGTATGTACAATGTATCGTCGGTAACCGGTGCGTGACTGCACGTCGATCGAGCACAGCCGATCGATCCCTACTTATTTCCAAGCGAAACGTTCTATCCGCGATTCCGTTTTTCTCCTTCTCCGCGTAATTCGTCCGACACATGAACAATACCTCGGCGATGTTATATTTTCCGAGAGCGTACGAAAATTATACACCAGATTCGTGCGTACGCCGAGAAAACAGAACTGTATATATGATTCTTACGAACCAGCCGGCCATACTTAACCCCCCGAGCGAATTCAGCCTTGTTATTTTACGCGAAAATTGCTTCCCCGCATTTTTCACGCGTCTGCAAGAATTGAAATGGTACTCGAGAGCCGCGTCAGACGTGACATCGGAATGTTGGAAAATAGGAAAAATTACGTTAAAGATTGCATTTCTAACAATCGAGTTCCCGTTTTTAAAACGAGGACAAGAATATTTGAAGATTTCGAAGGTTTCTCCTGCTTAGAATCATGGACAGAATTATATTAACTAGAAAATTGCACGGCAAACATTATATTACGGATTCGTTCGCGTATTTCGTTTACTCCAAATTTAATACAATGACCTCGAATATTTGTGAGAATTTTAAAATTTCGCGATGAAAACAATTTGCGTGAAATTTAGATGGCAAATACGTAGGTTTGCTTCATGTGCCAAATATTACAACGAGCGAATATTTTGAATATTTCGTACATTTTTGCATATCATATGCATTCGACGCATTTTCACGCTCTCCATAAATACATAAAAATCCGTGGCAATAATACGCCACATTGGAATATCACCCAACCAGGAAATACCAAAATGAAAAACCAACAGTAAAAATAGTAACCAAAATCAATATGGATCAATACGGATCTGCGTTCTTCAAACACTCCTCCACATGTTTAATAGTCTATTAAAATACCGCGAAACGTCAAAGTGCCGTAAGAAATTGAATATCGATACTCCTTGCATTTTTACAAAATTAAAAAATTCCTGGGCTCGATCTCGGCTCCGTGCGTCCAAGAACGAAGGGTAAAACTTTTTAGAATCGTCGTACACATTCGACGTGTGTACGCCCAATTGGCAAGTTAGATCATGAGAGTGTTCACACCACTCGACGAAAATTGATTGTGTGATTTATATGCTGCCACTGGCAACATGTAATTAATCGTTGTTGTGAGGCATTGTTTGTCATGAACGGGCGAATGTGCGAGGATGTCAAAGGGAGCGAGTAAGTGCGATCGATTTGCAATAAATGGTACATGCTCGGTTCGCGCAGTTTCAGACCTTCCTATGATCATCGACGCTGAATTGACTCGAACTGCCATCGAGTCGCAGCGACATGAACCGGACGCTCCGCATCGCGGCTGTTTTTCAACTTTTAATTTAATTACGTCGTTTCGAATTCGATTACGGTGACGTTTGCAGAAAAATATGCGTTTACCTTTATCGTGCGCCTATCGATATTCGAATTTTACTGGAATAAGCTGTGCCGACATAAAATATTATCCAATGTAACAGATAGATGCACAGAACATTTCAAGATTTACGTTTAATCGAAATTAATCGAACGAATGGAAAATCATTGATACTTGTTGTTGCATTCCGATGGAAACATATTTGCAAGAGTGTACAAAACGAAAAAATGTACTTTATTCTAGGGAATGTTTTTTTTTTTTTTTTAATTGTCACGTCCTTCCTTTAACTTCACTCACAATTAATGAATTTCCTGTTTCAGGTGTGATTAATAAATTTTTTACTGTTATTTTGCAGCTTAATAAAAGTGATGCTCATCGCGTAGTTTTAAGGGACTTACAGCCAAACTACACCGGAAAATATCTCTGCGAGGTTTCTGGCGATTCTCCATCGTTTACTACTTTGGTGGACGTTGGTTACATGCATGTGGCTAGTAAGTATCGCAATTTTAATTATTTTAATTATTGCCCGTATAATCTCACGGTTGTTATTCTCTGTCGTTACTTGAATAGAATGAATATCAGTTCAGATTTTGTCTGATGAAAACGCAATTTGTCCAAATAGTGTTTTGTATATAACGCGTGCAAGTCAATTTGACATTAACATAAATTATTCCTTTTGCAAAGGTAGTATATGCAAACTACAATATGCGATATTTCCATTCTTCATTGGTATGCAAACTGGTAATTATTAAGTCATTTCGCGAACAAAAATCTATTCACACTAGGGCTGCGAAAAGGCATTAACAACTTCCGATATCTATGTATCTGCTTACGCGTGATATAAATAATGCAGCCACGGGGGATAATTTGTTCGTATGGAACATCAAGAAATTGTATAACACCGTAACATTAGCGCTCGTTTAATATTCCTAAAAAATCTGTGAAATGAAGTTCTCCTTAGGATACGAATTATATACATAAATCATCGTTTCCTAGGGGTTAAGATAGTCAGACCATTAAGCATTTCTTGCTCATTTATCAACTTTTATTTCCTTGCCTATTCTATTTCAGAGTTAAATAAATTAGTCTATCAATAATTTCCTTATTACGAGGATCACACAGTTAACACACGAGAGAGAATCACTTTTCCTGTCCATCGTTCATTCATTCATTCAACAAACACGCCATATCACAAAAATATCAATAGCAGTATCAAATCAAAATTATTAAAATAGAGACGACGACTCTTAATTGAAAAAAAAAAACAGAAAACAAAACGGGATAGAGGAGAGGATAGAGATCACGGTCGGTCTCATTAAATCACCGAACAGGCTTCTTTCGTTTCATCATCCATCCTTCGCGGCTCTCTTAACCGAGTTACTGTTAATTAACAGCTCACAATCAAACCCGATAAACACAATCTTTCATCCTTTCAATACCATTTCACCTAGTTCCCCGCGGATTGACCTTTTGATATGCACTATTAACTTTCAATTGAAAACACTGAATGGAACACTCGAATATCAGTAATAAATCGGGAACCGGATCGCAACTCATTATTTTTTCCATTGATTCACACTACGCGTCTTCAGCCGACATCGCTGTTACTCTTCATTATGGCCCGTTGATTACTCCCTACGCGATGAACAGCATTGTCGTGGCAATCGCGTGGCCAATTAAAACGTAATTCGAAGGGACATAGTGACGAAATTAAACACGGCGAAAGAAATGAAAGGAGAAGAGGGGAAAGAAACGACGGAGAGTAGACAAGCAGGTAGAGGACAGAATATCGAGGTCTCGTTCCCACCGTCTCGTATTCTCGTCGAACGTCGACTTAACGACGCCACAACCACGATAGCGATTCTTCTTTGAAGAGACGAGGTGATTGCCTCTCCTTTCCGATCACGGATCGCTCGTAAAAGCTCGATACTAGATCGAGCCTTCGAATCTCGCCTTGTATCCCTCGGACGCTCTCTTGCTTTTCTTCCTTTTCTCCATTCTCACGAGACGGGATGATCGTCCCGCATCCACGACATTACCAAACAAGTTCAAAATGGTAATCTTCGGCGATCGTGTCCTTGAGAGCGTGTGTAGAAAGAAGATCGCGGGACACAAAACCGGCTATTAGGCGGAAGTCATTCAGCCCAGAAGTGAGACAATTCTTTGACAGTTCGCTACCGCTACGAGGAAATTGACTGCCTTCTGTGGACGGCATAATGATCCCCCGAGATGTACATGACGTGTTATGTATACGGAATATCTTGCCGGTAGGATAGCATGACGAAAAAGTAGCGTTCACCTCATCTAACAATGGCGCGTCGGCAGGTGCCTACGTTCTTGAAATTTATAAGGACGGTGATAAATCAAATTGAACGACGTGCTATCGGGCGACGGTCGGGTAATACATTATGGTATTAATAATGAACAACGTCGTGTTGGCGAAAGATAGTAAAAGCACGATGATTATTCGAAATAAAATTAAATCATGATGACAGTTTTTTTTTTCTCCGTTTCTAGTTGAAGCTCTTAGAAACTTGTCAGTTTCTTTTTTTTTAATTTCTGAGAGTTTAATATATGTTTTTAACAACGCTAGAATTCTATCGTCTCGGCATAAGAAATAATTATAAATCATTTCAATGGAAATGTTTTCACGTTTTTAAACGAAATTTAACAAATTTATAAAATGTAGGAAAAAAATGCATGCAACATATGAATGTTCAAATAAAAATAAATTACCGCACACGACGAGTCGAAATCTTCCTCTGTTATTAAAAACTTCAATGGATTTCAGATCTCCCGAAAGGCGATCCTCAAGTAAGATTCGAGAAGATACGCTATGCTGTAGGAGATACTGTGCGTGGAAACTGCACTGTTCCATCGGGAAATCCTCCAGCAAATGTGACATGGACTGTCAATGGGGTACCGGTAGGTTGATTGATGTAAAAACTTTCAAGATTTGTTTGACGCGCCTGATAAGTTGTCATTGTAACTTCGATCAATAAGTCGCTGCTTTTGTCTGCTGTATTTCATTCTCCTAGAAAAATTACTTTTCGATAGAAAAGAATTGACTTCAAAACAACAAATCATAAAATTATAAATTAAAAAAAAAAAAAGACTAATTAAAGAATACTGTCAAAAATGTAAGTAACTTTTATTCCGTATGCGCATACGGGTATACGGGTATCAATGCAAAGACATTGCATGTGTCTTTAATTTATTCGTAAATTCTTATAAATTTATGATACGTCAACAATTACTGAAAAGCAAAACAGAAACTCCAATTTTTAATTGCAACTTGTATAAATAGATGATGATAATCTAAATAATTTGGAAATTTTATGTATCAAAATTATAAAGTTTGATAGAGCATTTCTCTTTTTTTTCAATTTATATACATATGTAACAAAGACTTATTAAATTGATCTAAGATCTTGGAATATTAAAGTTAAAAGCAAAATATTAATATATTAAAATAACAGTAAGAAACATGCCGCGAAAATATACAAAACATGATTGATTCGCGTATACGACACGATACCGTTATAAGTGCAGGACAAAGCTGTTCAGGAAATTATGCTTGTTTCGACTACCGCCCAACTACAACCAACTTCATTTAACCTTGGCTCTCATTTCGAAGCAAGCTAGCAATCTGAAACGGTTTATGGATTTCCTAACAATCTGATAAACATTATAATTGCGGCTAAATACATCACAATTTATTTATGGTTCTTTAGAAAGAAATATCTTTGAGAAATAGGAAGTACTTGCTGGTATTATACTTCATCCTGTTCATTCTTTCCTTCGTTCATCCCTCAACAGTAAAGCATATATGTATTTTTTATTCACATTTTACAATATTCTAAACTAAGAATCGTTCTTTGTTAATGTAAACAAGAAATAGAAAATCTGAAGCAAAATGAAAATTATCTATCTATACTATGTGTTACAAGGAAATTTTTTGTTTCAGGTGAATTCCAGTTTCATAATGAACGTAACGGACAAACTCGGTGACAATCAGCAACTAATGTCTATCGCAGGGCTGGATTTCGAGATTATACCAGACAGTTTTAGCAATGGAAGATTACATATTGTTTGCAATGCTAACGTATTTCATTTGTATAAAAAACAAGCTGATGTTCGTTTGATGGAGGAACGGCCACGTTTAGCATCTGTCCTAGGAACTCGGGAATCTTCTTACATTGGTATATCTTACAGATCTATTTACACGTGTTCACCGATGATGTTTATTTTCTCAATTTGTTTTGCAATTAATACTATTTAAGATCCTTAAGATCTTTCTACAATTCTTTTTATGAAAGGATCTTTCTAGGCATATTGTATCAGTTGTGTAATTAAAAGTAACTCTGAAAATAGAGAGAACTAAAAATTTCTCGAACGTTTTAATTTCTTTCATTTTTATTCAACATGCGCGAAATAAATACGAATTTTTGAGAAACGTAAGTATTCACCCGTTATCAGCATAAAACAACGCTAGTACATTTTTCTTAAATATATTTTTAAGGATTTTATAAAAAAAGAGATTAAGTAACGGCTATACTGTTTCGGTTATTAACGTGAAAATAAAAATGTTCTTTTAAAAAATAAGATGTTTATTGTTTATAGATGTATACTAATTTAAAATAATTTTAATGAATGCAAAAACCTAAGTAGAAAAATAAATATGTATTTACATAACTCCCTTTCCCATTATCCTGTTCAAGTAACTCAATTCTCTAATTAATCATGGAATTAACATCTTCAAAAAATATTAATGAAATAAATATTTTAATAAAAGATAACATAAAATGCATATTAAACGTGTAAACTGATTTCATCAAAAACTGTAGGTATATTTCTTCCTTCTGAAGATTTATTATAAATCTTCATATAATAAGAAGATTATGTTAAATATTCTAATTGAAAATCTGCATAATAAAAAGTGAATAATGAAACATTAGCATACAATGTAAAAAGATAACTAATTACATGTTGATAAATTCAAGGTAATAATCAATTTAATATGCTAATCCCTATCCAATCCATATAGTGTAGTAATCAAATTATAATCGTAGCAGTAATAATTGAGAATATACATTTATAATTGAAATTAATATAAAATGTAAAATGACTATAATATCAGAAGACTTTTTCCTTATTCAATTTTATTGAAGCTACTATAAACGATAGTAAAAACATTACAATATCAAACCGTATGTCGTAAAAGATTATCTAAAAAACTACGTCTCGTGTATACCATTTTTTAAACAGTTTTCCTAAATTATTTTTAAATAACTGTTGTCATTTTTTTACAACATAATTTACTATAGTGTCAAATATCAGTAGTTTTTGTATCTAAAATTTTCTTATACATAAAAATACAATGTACATGTAATATTTTGAAATATCATGTGATATCTAAAGACTATGCAAAACAAAATTTGTCTATCTATTAAACAATAAGATTATATAGTATCTAATTGTATCTTTCTATATATTCTATATATATCCTATATTTTTATAAATTCGTATGTACTATTTCATCTGTTTCAGGGGGTGCAGCGATACAGATTAAGGAATGGTTTTTAGATGCCGCGGTCACGCTGTTGCTATGCAGTTTCAGATAACAACGATGAACCTGTTAATCATCCTATACGTATATGACTGTATTGAAATGGAGAGGGCAAATTGTTTGTAAAATTTTGAAATTATTAAGTGCGACGAAGGAAGAGCGAGAAGAATTTTTCGTTAACATAAATATCGACCGTATGTTATTCGTGTAAATAGGATAAAAATTTAGCTAATTATCTACATGTAATTGCGACCTGCGCTGTCTCGTTGCAACGAGACGAATTTATAACCTGAATAACATGTCATAATATTACATATTAGATCGACGATGTGTCGCGCCAAAGTGTTCGAGAATTTATTTCAATACTATTATACCATGTTTTCTATCCTCTGACAATGATTTTGATACCTCTTCCGTAAAACATTCCATAAAACATAGCTGCCAGAATGTATCATCTCACGTTTCTAGTAAAAAGCTGTTATTGTTTGTGAATAAAGTTTTACTTAAGTGAAAAACAAATAAAAAATTCACCTTCGTTACTTTCGTCTTTCTTTTCCCTAAAATTTCTCCACCCTTCCTGATCAATTAAGATACTGTCTTTTTCTATCATTATACAATGTAACAACTTATACTTTAAATATACAGAATCATTATTTCTGTTGCAATAATTCCAGAATTTAATGACAATTTATTAAAAAAATGTATATAGGCACGAAACAAGCTGGAGTATCAATAAATTAAAAAAACAAATTTACATGAAATAAATATCTCTAAACGATACTTAAAACACCTTATTACTATCAAATCTAATTTTCCTTCAAAACTTGAAATAATTATTATCGTGACTTAACAAGAGTACAATGTCATTTAATCATAGTACCAATACAAATTTGTACAAATAAAAAAATGAATTACTTAAAATGTTGATGTTTTAGAGACGTTCTGCATCATCTTTGGGCATTTGATTTTGAAGTTTCATTTCTATTACGTCCATTGTCGCATCTCTAACTTTACTTTTCTCAAGACCCAGTTGCTGAATCTTTTCCATTTGCTCAGTAACATAAGCCACTCTTCGATCAAAGTAATCCTTTGCATCAGGGACCTTTTTTTGAGCATAATAACCAGTTCCAATATCAATTAGAACATTATTAGTGTCTACTAGTTTTCCAACCACGTACATGGATCCAGTTAGTGGCACGAGAATTTCATTACCTAAAATAAATTCAAAGATATTATTGAAATAGGTTAAACATTCTTACATTTTTTAACCTCAAATGCAGTACTAAAATTCAGAGAGTCTTTATACTGAGACTTTACACGATAGAATATTAATTAAACATTACCCTCCATGGATGGAGTAATCTTCTCGAGGCATGATCCTGACTCTTGAAATTTACTTTGAGCAATTTTTAATGTTTGCAACGAATCTTGGAAAATACTGAGTTCTTGGTCCAATTGTTGCCTTAACACTGTGAGTTGTTGGAGATTTAAAGTAGTTAAATCCACCTTCCGCAAATTCGGCGTTTCTGTCATCGAAACTTCTGACATTTTAAATTATTTATTATAAAAATCAAACGCAATCAAACGATCGACGCACAGACTTCAGTCGTATAACCAAAAACGGTCAACACCGGAGTCAAACACATAACTGCGTTATGTACCGAGTGTTCACTAGATGGCGAAATAATCTACATCCGGTAGTATTTATTTCCGAAAGACTTTACTAGATGGCGAAACTTCTATATTTGAAATGATAAAACTGTTTAAATTATTAAAATCGAATTTTAGCATTGACTAAAAATAAAATACATATGATCATTTTATCTGTAACTAAAGACATTAGTTAATGATTATGAAATATTGTGTCCCGAGTTTTTGAAAAAAGATTAGTTTGCTTCTTGCGCCCTCTACCAATTTAGTTTGACATCAAAGTCATGACATCAAAGTATTCAACGCGGGGTCACAGACGAGGTATATGAATATTTTTATTCTTTTGAAAGAATTTCTCATGAATTTTGTGTATTTGATTTAGGCGAGAGTTTTTTTTTATTCTAAACTCCCACTTAACATTTATGCTACATTATATGCACTTCCTACGATTTTCAAACCCAAATCGATATTACTTACGATCGATTATTAGGTGGCAAGAATGGCGGAACGAAGCACATCTCGTCTGTAAAGAACAATTATTCAGAAGTATCATCTAGAAATTCTCAGGTAAAAATTTAAATCAATAGTTGTTAGATTTGCGTTTGTAAATTTTTAAGGTGAAATATACATTTTTAGCTTCAATTCAAGGTAAGATTTAACCAAATAATTATATATACATATAATTTTCAACAATTAAAGAAATAATAGCATATAATGAATAACAGCATATAAACATTTAAACAGAACATGCTATACTAAAAGTTATTCATAATTTTATACCAAAATTCAATTTCAATTCTAACCTAATAATTCAATTCCAATCTAATATAATAAATATTGTGACCTTGTAATATGACTATCTTCTTATTATTTTATACATAATATGCTTTTACTTCTATTGTAACATTTTCTACTCTAACCTAAATTCATGCTGATAGTGAGTAATTCTTAACGATTTCAATACTAAATTCAACAATATATTTCTTAACGATTTCAATACTAAATTCAACAATTTATTAAAGATGTAAGTATTTAATGGTTAAAATAATAAATCTATTGCATGATATAATAAAATTTCTCATGTCTCAGTACTGACAATTTTTCTGTGTGAATATTTTCGTTCTTTTTAAAGAATTTCTCATGAATTTTGTGTATTTGATTTATACCAGAGCTTTTTATTTTTTATTCCAAGTGTGGAACGCGCGATTGCAGCGCCCCAGCGGTGAAATACGCAATATACTTCCTACGATTCTTGAACCTCGAATCGATATTTCTTATAATCGATTTTTAACCGGGGAACATGGCGGAAAGGAGCACGCCTCATCTCTAAAGAAGGAAGCATTATTCAGAAAAATCACCAGAAAGAATTATTATCAAAAAGTTCTCAGGTAAAAATATAAATCAATAGTTGTTCGCTTTCTGTATGTGTTGTATATGTATTATTTTTAAAATAAAACGTGCATTTTTTGCTTCAATTCAAGGTAAGATTTAACCAAATTATTACATATAATTTTCAACAATTAAAGAAATAATCGCATAAACATTTAAATAGAACATACTATGCTAAAAAGTTATTTATAATTTTATACCGAAATTTAATTTTAATCCTAATCAGTAAAAATATTGCAATCTTGTAATTTATTAACTCATTATATATATATACACACATGTATTTCATTATATGCTTTTACACACATACTTCTATTACATTTTCTACTTATTTATTGATTGTTTAACTTCATACTGCGTAATTTTTAATAATTCCAATACTAAATTCAACAATAATTTATTAAGAATGTACTTATTTAATAGTTAAAATAACAATTTTACTCCAAATATAATAAAATTTTCCATTTCTCAAATAAATAAAGCGTAGAATTCGAAATTCGTAGTTTAAGACACATAAACAGAACGCTTATGTGTGTATATAAGGTTTTTAATATCGCACCTATTTTTTCGGCATCGCAAATAAACACTTCTGACTAAACGTGTCGAGAATGTTTATATTCGTCTTATCGTGCCTGTTCGTTCAAGTTCACCCCATCCCCTACTATTTCCTCAATTGCTCGACGAGACGTGTCGCAGAGAGTCATTCGGCTCTCGAATTTTGTGACAACAACACGTATTACGTCGCGTTAGGTTCGTAATCATTTCTAACTATCGGTAGCGTCTCTTCGATTGCGTTGCTTCTTCGATACTCTTTTACTTCCATTTATACCTTATTAATAGTGTATTTAATTAATACACGTACATTTAACGATTAATCGAGCATCACGGTAATGTAATCATGTAATACTTTGAAACTTTTCGCGTCGATTTTTCTTCAATCATCGATTTTACTCGTACGGTTACCGGTAGCTTATCTCGTACATTTCTTTAGTAGAATTCGAGGTGATTATCGTTTCACTTTTACACGTATGCCTTTATTTAACATATTTGTTCTAACTTTTGGTTTCTTTTTGTGCAGGTTATTCCTTGATTTCTTGATAGGATAGAACACATGGACTCCACGATTATTAATGGACAATCTGATATTCTTCCACGGAAATTTGGTAACATATCATTTATTTTGAAAGTATACACAAACGATTGATGCGAAATTAAACGATTCAAAGCAAGATTTCACTACTCTAATAATGAACATTCAGAATACAATACTAATTGTCTTTCATTTACAATATTCAGTATCGAGATATACTTTATAATTTACAACTGATATCTTCAATACATATTCAAGTTTCTTTACAATCATGTTCTAGAAAAATAGTAGTATTTTCTAAATAAACTTATCCTTCGCCCCCCTCTAACTAATCAGCTTTATTTTCAGAAAATTTTAATGACTGCACGCAATGCGGTTGGTAGAGTCAGTGTTTGTTGCGAAATATTTTTATATTTTTCTAAGCAAAATGGCTCTCATTAAATTAAATGATCAATTCATTCAAATTATTATTCGCGAAATTAGAGTCAGTGAGTTCGTCGATTGTTACTTAAACACGCGCGTTGATAGTCTTTTATTTTTCTTTTTTCATATTTTATCTTGTTCAATATTCGTTTTCGGTATTAGAGTCAGTGCTCAAGAGGATAAGGCCTCTTCAGAAGACCAAGATCGTAAGTAGTTTTATATATTGTACCTTAATTCATTCAATTTTTCAAATTTAACAACAATGTATAATGTTTGATGTTTTGTTACAGATCTTCTACAGTCTCCACCTCCCCTAATCCTCCAAGAATCATATGATGCATCAAAAGCTAAAAATGTAAGTACTTTAGCACGTTGTATTTAAATTTTATTCTCTATGGTTTTCTTTCTACTGAAATCGAATGTAAAATTATAATTATAAAATAAAAGCACTTAAAATTATTAATCCCAATTTTTATCATTATTAAAATTTAAATTTTCACAAATAACATTGTATTTTTAAAAACAAAATATTTTATGTCTTTTTTTTTTAAGAAATTTTTCACGGCGTTCATCTTCACTTGATGAGAGTCTTCACAATAACTTTCGATTAACCCGCTCCAGTACAGCATCGATGACAACGTTCTTCGCATCTATCGCGTGAGTCGCATGCATTTATGTTCCTCCGATCACTCAATCATGCCGTAGGACGAAAGGTTCAAATCGGCACGGGTGACTGGTTGTATACGTAGAATTTTTGATGAGCATAGTGACCGCGGATATTTTTTATATCTGTGAGTAGTAACATTTTTTTCCAGATTTTTTATGTATTAGATCAGGATAAGGCTTCTTGCACATCGTGATTTTATAGTAATTACTTGCAAAATCAAAATATATTCAATATAAATGTTTGTAAAAGCAAAATATCCATATCAATAGATAAATTATAAATAATTATTCTTAAAATTTCGTTTAAAGGTAATGAATTATAAATAATTATTGTTAATGTTTCGTTTGAGCATTTCGTAGCAGAGAAGACGGATATCCTCCGACTTCGTTGCTATGAAAGATGCAATTATTACTTATTGATATACTGGTAATATATTTTGTTGTAATAATTAATAATTAATTATTAATTTAAGAATTAATAATTTTCAACTTCAGCTTTCCTTTATAATAGTATTAGATGATTTAATTGATTGAATTTTATAATTATGAACTTCAATAGTTTGAAATATATAATAGATTAGAATTCTTTCCGTAGAAAAATATATGAAATTTTATGTGCAAGAAGATACTTCGCGACAGGCAGATTTTTTAATCAAAGCAACAAGTGTTTGAACACTGCTTTCGCATTTTCAAAAATGTGCTTTGATGAGGAAGTCGCCTGAGATTGTTTCTATTAATATTTAATTTAGAATCAATTGTTTGATTTTGATTGTTTCATTCAATTGTTAGATTTTATATCTTTTTTAATAAATTCAATTCTTAGATTTTATTCTGTTTATTCTCTTGCAATTTCAATAATTTCTGAAAGCTCAGAGTCATTACAATTTGAAATAAAATAATGCAATAGTCCGTTAGACACAAATTACATAAACTAATTATTTTTTTAGTTCAGGATTTTCAGGTTTAACCCCTTCCGTGTTCATTGTCAGGATCTCATTCACGTGCCCAGGTGCTACTTGGGTGGGTGAAAGACATTGGGCACGATGACCATAGCTTGTAATTTTATAAAAAATTTCTCAGCGACTGACAGTGTGTTAGCGTATCGTGCGCGACGTATTTTCCACATATGTATGTGTGGTTAGGATGTGGAATTGCGTCGTTTCTATTGTTTCATTCATTATGAGTTGAAATAGTAAAAAATTAATGCACTGACTTGAAATATGAATTTATTATATAATAATATTCATTAAATACACTATAATTATGTTATTAATTATACGATCAGTTAATAATGATTCCAAGTCAACTTGCACATGTAGTTTGTATAGAAATTATAAATTATAGTATTAGTATTATTATTAGCTGTAAATATGAAGGTATTTTAATTACATTTTACGCAATGGTCGCTAGCTATTGTCAGTCGATTTCAGGAAAATGGTACGTAAATTAGAGCGTGAAAGTTGTGTGTTAAGCTCAGGTGTCGGAGGCGTCCCGGGACGTCCTCTCTAGTTTAGGTCTGCGCCCGAGTGGTATGTGTGAGAACAGTGGAATGAATGTGTTGGTGTGCCTGTTTTGCCATTTTTTAAATATAGGGCCCCTGAATAGGATAGGTAGCTTACTTTCTGGTATGCTTGTGTTTAATTATAAGTAGGTAGGGCCGGGCAGGTTGGCACAGTCTCTGGTCGCGTGTCCCCTTTTCGCGTGTCCAACCTGTTTCAGGAAATCTAATTTGAAAAATCGACAGTGAAATTGGTACAAGTGGAGCATGTCGCTTGTTTCTGGTTTTACTCTTCGATTTTTCGAATTTAATATCGCGGTCGCGGTTGCGGATAGGTCGCGAGTAGGTCCCGAAACGAACGTTTATATAGGTATTGCTCGAGCACGCACGTGCGAACGTATAACGATCACTATGATCGTTAGTCGTCCACGTGTATTGAGGTCAGCTTTCGCGATTTATGTTATTATTTCACCTTTATAAGTTATTTTTTAGTTTGCGATTAGAAAGACTCGAGCTATAGACGTAAGTTTCAGCGGGCATTGCGCTCGAAGAAAAGGAGAGGCTGGAAGCCGAAGAGGCCCGGCAAACTGCCACGAAGAGGGTCACAACAAATGGCTTCTCATCTTCTGGATCATTTTCAAATGATTGCAGAACATGGGAGGTCATTCTCGTTACTACTTTGTCACTATGCTCTTTTTTTTTTAGTATTTGTAGTTGTATTTTTTTTTTTCTTCTCCATCATCGTTCATCATCGTTTTGGGCAAATCGCGGTTTTTTTTGTTAGTGTTGCGAAAGACTGACGGGTTGAATTGGAGTTGCGAAATAATTTCGCGTCTGTTTATTGTTGCGAGAAATTGATTACGTTAGAGTTACGAAGAAATAATAATCGTGTTTGCTTTAGAGTTGCGAATTATGATATCGTGATTGTTTGTTTGCAATTTTGATCGTTAATTTCCATAGTTGTCTTAGTGTTATGTAAATTTATCTCGCTTCCTGTTTCAAACTATATTATAGAATCATTGCTTTTAATTAATCTTTGAATGTTAGAATATTCAAAATATTTTTTCCTCGTACAGTAGCTTTTGTATTGTTGATAATAATTGAATTTGGTTTTAGAGTTAGTGTTGCGATATTGTTCCTTCGCGATTTCCAATTAATTTTCCTCTAATTGTTAGTGTTGCGATAATGAATGACCGCGTTTCTTGAAGTAGCGTTGCGTTTACGAAATGCCCAAATTCTTCCACTGGATTCGTGGAAGGCTGTTCCTGCTCCTGGATCACTTTATGTAGCTACAAGAGCTATATAAAGGTGGTCATTCATCACTAAATCTCCAGCATGATTGCACTGAACGCAATTAGTGTTTCGTACTTCTGAAGACGATTGCATAGATTAATTTATTTTCGGGAGTTTTAAACATGCAGTCTTCGCGTTTGATTTTGAAAATTTCCAATTTCTTTTTTCTATTTTTTTTTTTTTTTTTGTATTTGTTCAATATTTGTTTTCGGTTAGAGTCAGTGCTCAAGAGGATAAGGCCTCTTCAGGAGATCAAGATCGTAAGTAATTTTATATATTGTACTTCAATTTACTCAGTTTTTTAAATTTAAGAACAATATATAACATTTAACGTTTGATTACAGACGCTTCACACCAACAATTTTTTGATATATTTTGGTGAAAATTCGACGGTGGCTCCAAAGCCAAGAATGTAAGAATCTTTAATTATTTCCAACTTAAGATTTTGCTCTTAAATACAAATTCTAATGTGTTATGTTTTGTTACAGATCTTCAGTTCCCCTTATTCTTTATGAATCTTATGATGCTTTAAAAGTTAAGAATGTAAGTACTTCAGTATATTTAACATATTATATAGTTAATTATATGACAATTATTAATTTATTGACAAGTAATACGAGCTGATTGGCTGCGATCTTGGTTAGGTGTTTATATAGATATACACATCCATTAGATTAATAAAAATTAAATGATATATAGTTGTGACATGTGGGTAACTAATTTATAAGCGCATGGAAAATATTTCATCCGAATTTGTTTATTTTTCGTATGAAAATATTTTTGGAAAATCTAGGATTAATTATTTCTTGTACAATAATTACAATCTGTAAGTGAGAAGGTTGTTCTTTCGTTTTCTCTTTAATTTCTCTGATATTACGTCGAACTTTTGATAAAATTTATTTGAGCTAATAGATTCTTTAACATTTTATTAATAATTTTAGAATTTTAATTTACTGTATGAAGAGAAACCATCATAATACTATAAGACGCGGATAAAATTCTTTTATATAACTGTGATATGTAATAGAATGATTTCTGTTAGTCATCACATTCCAGTATTGTAAATTTGACAACACTGTAATGGATTTCAAAAATCATATTTCTGGCGCATTTACTACTTGAGCAACTTCCATCGTTTTACTTGTAGTTCCCCAATTCGCCGTTGCATAAAGTGCGCAAAAGAACCACTGATTTTTTTTAGTATGTCGGTATTTTAGAGCATAAGACACAAAATCCCACAAGATGCTTGGTCTATTCGTATACCATTAGTCAATACATATACTTCGTCTGTATTAGTACCGTTTGAAGGTATTGTATCGACTAAGCATAGAATACTTTATTGACAGCAATTGGTATTGAAACTTAAATTGAATTTTAAGTGGAACGAGGTATTTTAGTCAGGCGAAATGAATATCAACATTTTTATGTATGATTTTTTTTAACGATCTCTATGAATTAATTAATGTTAAATTAGAATATAAATTAGAATATAAATTATAGATAAATTAATTAATGTTAAATTAGAATATAAATTAGTTAATATAACATGCAAGTTCAGCTAATTCGTTATTCGCTGTATAACAACCTAGGTTATTAAATGACTAGCGTGTAAATTTTATGTATTATCTTTTCTCTCTTGCATTGTGTCTCAAAATTCTTAATAAAGAGACTTCGTGTTTAATTCACATATTCCTTATCATCCAGTTAGCGAACTAGAAATCTGTAATATGAAAAGAAATAGTAGTGACCAGACTTTTTACTACAATGAAAACATTAGATTACTTTGATACTCAGGAGCTTTAATTTCCGGACTGAGACCCATTTTAAGTGGAATACCAATATCTTAACCGGAAACAGCTCACAAGTCGAGGATATGCGAGTACGTGGGTGAAATAGTAAACGAATTATAGAGAAGCCAACGTAACGTCTGCAATTTGATACTAATATCATTGTAGTGAATTACAATCTATCCTTTCTGACACGATATATTCGCAAATTAATTCCAATAGTAATTTAATATAGATTTATTATTAATTCATTTAGTATTAAAAATTCTAGATAATATACTTCAATATTCGAAAAACAGTAATTTATATAAAACGGTATTATTAATTCATTTAGTACTAACAATTTTAGATAATATACTTACTTCAGTATTCGAAAAACAAGTTGTGCAATGAAAATGAAGAATCTCATTAAAGGTTTAACTTTTCTTTATTATCGCAGCTATTTACATGCCGATTTAATGATTAATACGTATTTGCTTATTTAGTGTATTATTTGGTGAATTCTTTTCCTTATTATACAATGCATACGAAAAATGTAGTAAGAAGTTAAATAAACAAGGAAATAGTACGTCATTGAAGCAACATCGTTTTCGTTGTTCGTAAATAAAAAAATTCATGAATATTATATTGCGTAACCAAGCTTATTGCGTAAATAAGCTTTCTTTTATTCGAATGTAATCATCGTTCAAGATGATTTTTTTAGAAACGTTAGAGTTGCTAAAATAATTGAAATGGTCAACGATACTGGAGGTTATTAATATTATGCACAACAGATTTTTACAATCATATCACATTATTCACTTTATTGTAGCTGTTTCTGCATATTTATCATTTATTTAGGTTTAATAACTAAATACATTATCGTCCATCGTAATTGATATACATCGGTACAGCTGCATGCACGATGTATTTAAATAATTTAAATAATTTAAGAAGGAAAAAAACACGATTGCTATCTAATTATAACTGTGTCACTGTATCCTCATAACTACAGCATTTAATATGATTACGATTGAGCCAATATCGAGTTTTTCTCCATTATACCAGTAATCTTGAAAAAGATTAAGCAATTCAAGATTTTCTCATCTAAAGATAAATAATTTTTTCAAAAATGAGTAGAATGAAAAATTTTTGACAAGACATTTTACAGTTTTTCCCAGTAAATTCATGTTTTTTTTTATATATATCCTTGTAATGTTTATTCCTTCAAGACCGAAATTATCCTTTTATCTAAAGCAACTGTTACAAATCCTTTTTGGAAATTCATATGTATTATAAGCTTTATTGCATCTTGTATGCACAAGTGCCATATTACACACTAGTAAAGTCTCTTTTTTAAAATAGAATGTCACTTTTGTTAAGAATCCAGCATACAAATATGCATCGTACAAGATAGTGCGTTTGAAAGTGCAGCTGCGCGATGTTAACAATTTTACAGCGCCGTTAAATATTTAATATAGACGCGTACGTTTTTTTCTCTTGTCTTTTATTTCATTATGCAACATATATTCACACACTTTATTACACTGTTGACTGTCGCTAACAAGAACAGTTTCTCTACAACGGTTACACAACTCTTTTTTATTTTCTCTATAGAACTACTTTCAGACACGTGACATTTAAGCACTTCTATTCATATTTAATGACGATTGTAATAACAGTTATTCTGCTTACTGGACTTGCTTTTCCGTGTATTAGTACAACAGCGAGGTTTTGGAAAAGTCTGTTTAACGCTATCAAGATATATTTGCACTTGACAGAAGTTTTTCAATATCTTTCAAAACCTATTGTATTTGTCTTCAAGTCTGTCAACAAATTAATTTCTTACAAGAAATGACAATTATCGCGTGTCAGTAAAATAATATTGGAATTACTTAAAACAAGTAAGTAGTAAAATAAAAATTGGAATTACATAAAATTTTATTCTTCAGAATAATCAGATTGGAAACAAAAATGCCAAGTGCAAATATATCCTAATTCATACGGTTGACATTAGTGATTGACGAAGTATAAGAAGTTTTTAATATTTTCAATTTTAATCTTACTGTATATACGAATATAGCTTGCGATAATGTATTTATGATAAAATTAGATTATTTGCTCTATATTTTTCCTTAATTAACCCTTAAAAGCTAATTGATCTAAATTTTTAATGCAGTTATCTAATTCGCAGATACGATTACATTCAAATAAAAATATATTCTTTTTCTTTTTGGTTTAAAAAGTTTTTATCGAATTCGCAATCAAGGAGAGAAAATCTTTTAATGGAGGCAAACAAGATTTAATATTTTTCGAACGATATTTTTAGCTCTTAAGGGTTGTTGAAGTTCAGATTGTCCAGCGAGAGCACGCGCAGTATTGTCTAGAATTTAATTACAACGAAATATATTTTTCATTGATCCCATGATAGACAAGGATGTCCATGAAAGCACATTATATTTCCTTTTGTCTTGTAGCAGATCAGTTTTATTTTTTTATAACGAATCGGAAATGAATTAAATTTTCATTCTTAATTTTTCAAATAAGTAGTGGTAAAATTTAGTATTTAGTGATTTTTTTTTTTTTTTTTTTTTTTTAGACACATTGGTATAGACAGGTCATACAAAAATTATAAAGGATCAATTGTTTATTTAACTATTTGTATGTTGATAAATTTCTGATTTCTAAAAGCATAGTTAAAACAAAATTGTACAACATCTATACTAAATTAGATATAAATCTCGTATATAAGAGTCGAGTATAATTGTTTTAATTAATTTAATAATAAATAATTTTCGCAATATAATCAGCCTTGCAATAAATTGTCAGTCACGAAAGAAACAATCTAAATTATATTTAAATTTACTTCAAAATACTACTGAGAAATAATAATAACAGTAAACAAAAATAGCAATGTCTTTTCAATTTATTAAAAAAACTAATAAATTGTACTTTTCTGCGCAGAATCAGAACTTTAACGTTACAAAAACATATGAGAGACGAATCGCATGCGAAATCTAGTAACGCGAAACAACATATTCTTTATAAAATATGTATATATTTATTCGCGAATCAAAAACCGATCCGCAGCATGACTCTCGTATTTTTGTTCGTGTATACTGTTTTGAGGTAGAAAGAGTGAAATTCATTAGGAGACACCACGAGTCATTTCTAATGATTAGAAACACGACGAGCACTTGTACCTAGAAACGAACGTTTTAATTGATTTTCAATCTTTGTTAATTGAGACGAAACGTGGAGTTCTTCTTTTTTTTCTCTCTCTCTCGACTCGTTCCTAACGCCTTATAGCTCATTACCGTTTCCGTCACCTTTTTTTTTTTTCGTTCTTAATGACTCTGCTTCATTGGTAGGCGTTAATGAAGAATACTACGGTGATGAAAGCTTCGGCACACAGAAAGAAATTGCAGAGCGCAAGATATTTACTTTCTCCACGACCACGATCGTCTAGTTATCTAGGCTTCTCATGCTTATTTTCTTCTTACTCGTTCAACATTAACTTTAATCTTCTATAATGCTATTACGCTTGATCTCTATGTACCCTTATATTCTATTGATTTATGCTACGTTTACGTACGCTTGCCACATTATGGGGCTCGCAAGCAATTATTTTTAGTTTTAGCGTTCTTTTTCTCTGTCTTGCGTGTAAGTTCACACAGTAATTCCTAGAATATTGAAGACGACGGAACGTCAGCTGTCTGGAAGCGAGTATATTAATTATTCTGCTTGTACATGAACATCGAACCTCCTGTGCAAAAATCTTAGAAGAGCTAGTGAACGTACAACGTACACGTGATTTCGTTCCCTTTCACATTCTCGCGATATTAGCGTGGAAATATCTTTTCAATTTTAGCTTAGAATTTGTAGTCGAATTATTAATCGCTTGAGAATCAAATATGAAAACTCTACGTTCAATCCTGTAGATTGTTTTATTCAAAGGAATTGAAAACTTCGTGGCTCTGTTAAAGATAAATGTAGAACTCTTGTAATTCATACAAGAATTCTTCACATTTAACTTTAAACGTTTTAGCAAGGCTGATTAATTTTGTTCCTTAAAAATTCACACTTGATCATTTCTACTGAATGACATTTAAGACTTTTGCACAATATTACACTCTCCCGTTTTGAGAGATCGATCTCCGATCTAGCAATTATCACTTGCTTTACACGTTAGTTATATGCTAACCATATATTCTGAATTTCTGAAAAATTGACATTTTGACAAGCATACGTTATTCACCCTCGTTCTCTTTGCCGTCTAAAAAAACTTTTATTTAAATATTTTTGATATAGCATGTTAATGTATTTCGAGAAATTTTGATCCGAAAGGGAAGATGATATTCCATATTTCTCTGATTTATTGTTAATATCATAATTGTATTATCTACAGCATTGAATTGGACATTTTAGTAACTCGCTCAATGCATCCTCTGTCTCTGTTTCTTCTAACCGAGCATGATTTCCATCAAATGTACATCTTATCGTATAACAGATTTGCATAGTGACTAGGATGAAAAATCAAAAATTCATCAGGCATCGTAGCCCTAACGTGGAGTAAATACATAGTCGTAGACATGAAAAATAAATAAAAACGAGCGTTGCTATTGGCAGTGAATTTCGAGAAACGTAAGAAATTAAATTTCGAGGAAACAGATCAACAGATAATATAATATTCCGTAAAATACGATTTTGAAAAGAGAAAGAAACAGTGAGATAGAAAATTCTTATAGCATTTTTTTCCTCTTTTTGTTTTTATTTATCAGAATGTAATATTAGTTAGAAAATCGCGTGTTTTCATCTCGCGTTTTATACGAAATCGGGTTCGTAGTATTTCCAACAACGGTCAACGATTAAATTAGCCGCCGCGGCATCATTTACAATGATTTCTCATTACACCGTTTGTCGCGGTTGACGTTCACCAAAATACGAAAATTATATTTTTACCAGAAAAATGTAGTTAAAATACCGTGCAAGATAATCGTATGCTCAACACTTTCGTAAAAAAGGTACAAACGCTTGGAAATAATCAAATCATGGGGAATATAAATATTGCCCGTTTCCAATCACTTAATACAATATTGCGCAAAAGCTATTATAAAAGTAAGTTTCACAACTTTGCGGAGAACAGCGAAAGATATCAATCTGACGTTTTCGGATTTCCTTTCTTTACATTGTTGTTTAAATTTTCTTCTTCCTCCTCTTCTTCTTCTTCTTCTTTTTTTTGTGTCATGTATAATTCCATTTGGTGATAATTGCGATAGTTTTAATGTAAATTTTATGTCGCACTGCGTAGACGTGTTATTTAAAAATATATTTCTCGCAAAACATGACAGTTTGGAAAGGAATTTGGATCGAACGTGTTCCGTCTATTTATTAATTAATGATTGTATCGGAAAGCTCGATTAACAGTATCAAAGTTGTACGTATCGATAACGAATCAGTCTCGCGAGACCAATTCACACGTTTCTCAAGTATCTTCGAAAGCATGATCTTCCAATAAAAAGCATGCTCATTGTCAGTCAAAATGGTAACGAATCGCTTTATAAAATTCTCGGAGATTCGCGAAGGTAGAGCATCTCGATATTTTTTTATCACGAAAGAAATGAATAATTAGCGCTCGCGGATCAATAAAATGCAAAGTACATGCGAATTACAAATAAGTGAAATATTTCCTCGTAACATTTGTGCAAGTACGTGTTGCAATGGTTGATTTATACAAACTACGTCGCTCGTTACGATTAGCGTTTTACGAGTGAATTCGTGACATTGACATAATCGTTTTCGGATGTACGATTGTGCGCAAATGTTGGTTTGAATTCAGTTTTCAAAGTTGCTGTTCAAACGAAATCTTTTGTTCTGCAAAATGTACATTGTCACTCAAAGATCTACATTTTGCTCGTTACAACTAAAAATTGAAGAGAAACAAAACACGCAGTGATTTTTCAAAGGCTGAAAGCTCTTCATCCAGGTTTGTTAATTTTTTAAACAATCAGCACCTAATTCTTGAAGAAACGAAAAATCTTTCCTCGTGCCGCCTTTCGACGGAGTCAACGTGTTTTATGAAATGCTCTAAAAAGAAACATGATCGATTGGAGATTCGTGGACGCTCGTTCGCGAGGACAGCACCAAATTTTTTAACTGAATTCGGAGAAAGAAGGCCCGCGTATCAGTAGGCCACCCCAAGGCAGTGTGTACATTATGTAGATAATAAAACCCTTGATTGTTTGGTACTTCTTCGAAACGAGCCGTGTCCATCTGGTTTCGTTGCTCGTAAAAAATATTCCCCTATCGTTGAAGATATGAAACCATAATGTCCGCACTAGAGGCTCATGCAACAGTGACATCATATACGATTGGCCGCAAAACCAAATAATTAAAGCTTCTTGTCTTTGACTCGAGAACATTCATCGTAACGCACAGTAGATTTTCTCTTTCTTTCTCGATCGATGTCTTTACGTTAATAATTTTCTATCGTTTGTCTTTTTCTTTTTCTTTCTTTTTTTTCTTTATCGAACGATTTGAAACGTTCTAGGAAACGTATCTCTGTACTTGTTTTTTTAAAGAATACTCGATCGGTGATTTATATATATATATATATCGAAGCACTTATCGTAGCGATTATTATTGTAATACGCACAGTTACCTAAAGCTAAATACATTACTTGTCTACATCTTGCTTTGTGGTGCATGGTTCCTGCACGAAAGTTTAACAAATATTCATATACATATACATTATGTACATCCTCGAATGCAGTCTAAAGCTACGTAATCGCATCCTATCACTATATACATGAAGCACACAGTACTCGGTTCGCCTGCGTTTAAACAAGTTTTACTACGTTATTGTCCAATTCGACCATAAGTCGTGGCGTGTAAATATAATTCGGTATTTAATTATGGAAGGCCTTCTTCTTCGTAACGTTCACCTCTGAGCTACGTCCCTTGTCTGCTTCTCCTTTCTCCTTTTGTCTTTTCGTCCCTCCCTTTACGTCATGTGCAGATCACCCTTCAGTATTCTGGTGAAAGTCTTTTTGAATTGCTGATTAGCCAAGGCGTAACAAAACGGATTGATAGGGCTGTTAGTGTAACAGAGGAAGTACGAGAACATGAATAGATGTTCGTTGGTGCACGGTTTGTTCAAACAGAAACCCTCCACCAGCGCTAAAACGTGGTACGGTGTCCAACAGGCGACAAACGCGCCCAGAATGAAAGATATCGTCCTGAACGCTTTTCTGGCTCTGTTCTCTGTCCGTGACTTCTGCCGGCCTAACAAAGGATCCCTTCTCTGCGTCTTGGTCTTCAAACGTTTGCCAATTGTCTTCACGAAGTCTTTCCTCGATCCACCTTCCTCGTTGCTCCTCGAGTCTTTCTTCTTCGATTGTTTCTTTGGATCCTGTTCGTTCACCGTTGTGCCGGGACCGGAGATCGTCGGGACCATGCTACCGCTAGAAGACGAATTCTGCGGCGGATTGACCTTCGCGTCCTGGTCCGAGAACTGACTCGTCGCTGTATTGAACGCCTCTGCTGCTGGCGCGCTGACAATCGTCGTCACAGGCTGTTGCTTCGTGTCCTTCGCTTTCACAGTAACCTCCGTGTGCACTTTGCTAACTGTCGGCGACGTTTGAGAGGCAGCGTTCGACTTTTGAGTGATGAACACGCGAGGCGGGTGCGTTTGACTGGACGCGTTGGACATCACCGGCTGAGGCTGACTCGGTTTCATCTGGCCCGATTGTTGATTGCTGACCTGTTGCGCCGTCGCTCTGATCAGAGCAGCCTGCAACAAACTCGTGTTCGGTGCGGTGGATACGTTCCCTAAAATTGGCGACGAAGGCGCGCTCGACAGAGGATTCGCTAGGCTGTACGAGAAGGAAGACGATGGACTTTCGTACGAAGGACTCGGCAAGATCACCGAGCTCTCGTCCATGTATCTCAAGTCCCCGCCGTCCAGGCCGGTCAGAATGTCGAATGTTCCGTGAGAGGACACGACCAGCGACTTGGGTCTGTCGGTCGACGACGAAGTAGAAGGGCTGTCGGATACTTGCGGGCTACTTTGGAATTGCGTGGGCGGCGGTATAATGTTTTGCTGGCTACTGCTGATAGAACGAGTAGGATGAGTAGGTGGTGACGTTTCGGCGGAAGTCAGTGGTTGCTGACTCGGGCCATCGCCGTTCCACTGCGATTGTTCAGGCGTCAGCGTTTGACTGCTCGACTTGTCAGGCTCTGGCGCGTTTTCCGTGTCCAACAGGCTCAATTCTTGTATCTTTGGCAACGTTTGTGCTTTCTGCGTGGCCGTGCCTATGTCGCACGTTGGACTGACCGAGAGGAGTTTCTTCGACTGCACGTTCGTCTCGAATTTCGCGGGAACGATTCCGTTCAAATGTCCGTTGGTCGAGAAAATCGGAAGAGCGCCGGACTGGGCAACCATACCGGCCAGAGATGATCGTTTCCTGATGCTGCTGAGCTGTTGAGCTGGGCCCATGGTACTCTCCTCGTCGGAATCGAACGCCGGACTGCTAGACCTTTCCGATTTTTCCGCCTCTGTGGCAACGGTGTTTCCGTACATTTGTTTCTCGGTTGAATCGCTCGTGCCTGTTCCGGAAGTTTTTGACGAAGTTTTCTGCCCTGAACCGTCTCCGCCTGCCCCCTCCTCGCCGGAGGTGCTCAGTTTTGGCTTGTCCTGGCTCAGTAGAGTGCTTTGCGTCTTCGACATCCCTATCCCAGCCGCACGGCCTGCCATGCCAGACATTGCACCGGCACTCAGCGCAACCATGGATTGCATTTTTCGCTGTTTCTCCTCGCTTTTCTTCTGCATGTCGTAAGCTGTCTTGTATATGCCACCGTAGAGGATAAACAGGACCACCAGCGTCGTCCAGTAGTAGCCAATTATAAGGGCGGTGTTGAAAACTGGATCCTTGAGGAATTGAACGGTGCACTGGCCAGGGTCTAGGTCTCTGTAACCGATAAAATGCTCCCAGCCGAAAATACTGATAAAGAAGAGCAAGGCCGGGATGATCCAAGTGATGGTTACCATCCAGATCACGCGATTTTTTGTCCGCCAGCTGCGATATTTGGCCGCTATTTTCACCGAACAAAATCGATCGATCGTAATCAGTAACACTGTGTACTGGGATACCAGGCATACCGTGTAATCTACGGAGAGCCATAAATCGCAGAGTAAGGGCCCAAGATTCCAATATCCCATCAGAATGTAGACCGTGTAGAATGGCATGGAGACGGTGCCTGTTTAACAATCGTATCGTGATTAGGTCAATTTAAATTGAGAGCCGTCCATTGATAGCCGCTTGCTTTAATTACTCTAACGAGACTCTACTTATTGAAAGTTAGACGTGCACTGAGAACGCTAGGATAAAAAGTAATTTGGAAGGTTTCGGGAAATTTCAGATTTGTTTTCAATCGTACAATTGTAAGGTCTTGGTTATTATTGTTTCGAAGGAATATAATTTGGGAAAGAAACAGAAAGAAACAAATAGAAAGCAAAGAAATAGAGAGAAAGCTCGAAGACTTACCAATAAGCATGTCAGTGGCTGCTAATGAAGCAATGAAGTAGTTGCTCGGTTGCCTGATGGCTCTATCTACGATAAACGCCAGAAGGACGAGAATGTTACCGCCGACGGTTAACAGTATACATAATGCGAGGGAGAAAGCAATCAGTATCGTCTGCCAGAGTTCGAAGGGTGGTAGAACAGGCGTGAAAGGTTCCGCTGTTTAATATACAGAATATCTTTTCAGTTAGAAAGTCCTTTTCGTTTCTTTTCATTTACAAACAGATGGTGAAAACATCATTGTTGATATTTTCATTTTATCCAGAGAATATCACATCTCGAACTGAAAAATTTTCTCGATGTTCGTAATTTATTTATTTATTTATTTTTTTTTTGAGAGAAGAAAGAAAAACATAAAAGGAAAAAAAAGCTTCATAACGTCGGATCTTTCTGATGATGAAAAGGAACGTCGATTAAATGCGACTCACTAAGCACGAATAACAGCGCCGAGAGAAAAAATTTATTGTGCGGTTACCAGTTGATAAGGCTGTTGTATTTCCTGTTATCGTCCCGTTGGTAATATTTGACGGAAACCAGTCTGACAGAAGTTCTACATATTCCCCGCTGCTCCAGCGTGGATCATCCGGGTCAGGCCAGCTTCCATTAAGCTGCGAGCATTCCGTTAAAATCTGATTGTACATGCGACAAAGACGTTCTCGTTGCCTCTCCCGTTTCCTAAAAATTATTTTACAAATGTTAGCTTCGTTCGTGCTTTCACGAAATGCAGTGCAACAATGTAACAACGCGTTGACCCCTTGTCTTGTAACATCGAATTCTGCTCGAAATTAAATGGTTTCGATTCGACACAGAAATCATAAAACGAATTCGAATTTTGAACCTAAATTTTTCCGATTGAAGATGAATGCGTTACTTACAACGTTTCAACAAATTGCAATAACTGATACTTGTCTAAGAAAATCGTAAGACAAGGGGACACGCGTCTATCAAAATTTTCATTTTCGAAAGAAACAGATTATATCTGTTGAAAAATTATATTTATTGTTGATTAGTTACAAAATTGGTTGCTGTGTAACAACACGATATTTTAGCGGAGAAGATGAGAGAAGTGAGTTGGATAAGCGTAGTTAAATCAGAACTTGCACAAGATTTTAATATCAAACAGATAGACTGTACGTATGCGAACATGTGCACCCGGAAAAGTTATTTAATTACTTCAATTTCCCCATGTTGATTCTTGAAATCTTCTAGTGACGTTATATGAAACTTTATACTTTGAATTAGTTTGACTCCATGTCATTTCGTTTGAAGTCTCCTTAACTCCGCAACTGTGTGTCTCGATTTTCATCGTTTACCTTCCCTATGTTTGAATGAAGAAAACAAAAGAGAAAAAAACACATTGGATTTATCTGAGAATGCATGATTGCAAATTTATTAAAATTTCTACGAGAAAAAAATTACTAAAATTATTTCCTCGTTTCGATCACTCTGCCACTAATTCCAATTATTATCTCACGCTTCAATTTCCTTATCTCAAAGGGAATTATCATTCCCAAATTTTCAACATCTCGTTTAAATATAAATTGACGTAATCCGGTAAAATTGTTGGCAAAACCGAAGCGTGTCACGATCCGTTACAAAAGGCATTAGGGAGGTAGACGTCGGATCGTAAGGGCGTTATTTCTTTAGTAATGTTCGTTAGCGTCGAAGAAAATGTGACAGCGGTATTTCCTGATTTTAGCTAGTGACATGCATGCCTCTTGCTCTCTATGAAACATTGCTGCAGTGGCAACACGAGAAGCAAGTCAAAGGCTGAATACACCGGGCGCACAATGAGCTTGAAATAAGCATGAATGGAACCACATCCATTCCCCTCTCTCGCAGGTCCCCGTCGCCGCCAGGCAAGAAACGATGGGCTCCGCCTTAAAGAGGGTGACTCGTTTTTAAATAATTTAGCCACTCGATCGTAACTATCCCGGGTTAAACGTACCGCTGCCTCCTACATTTTTTAGCTCGTCGTTCGTCAAAGATATGATTAACGTCCTCGTTCATGGGCCTGCCTTGCCTTAAATATTCGCCGCTTTTTCATACAGTTTTGTATACTTTTTCTTTTTTTTTTTTTTTTTTTTTTTTTTGTCAGAGGAGTGTCTCCCTCGGAGAGCTACTCGTGGGAGACAATGTAATTTCTTCGTGTGCGTTCATAGGAGATGAGTGACACGGTTGTAATTTTGAATTCACCGTAAATGGCCTATATTCGCCTACTGGATGTAGGTATCAGTTGCCTTATATTTTTAGCGGAAAGCTCCGGATAATTTCACTTTGTTTAGCATTTTGTGTTTCAAAGAATTTAATAGTGAAAGTAATAGTTGATACAATGTTTTCATAATAGACGGCTGGTAGTGTATTTACAATGTCATTATTATTTCTACTGTTATTACTATTAAACATTCAGGTTACAATTGAGAACGTAATAGTCTCTGGTAATTTAAAAGTTATATACTTTATATGTTTTTAGCTATAAAGGATGAATTATATTAAACATTGTGTTATCTCGATTTAATTAACTTTCTATCGTTTCCGGAATGTCTTGTGCATGGGGTCGAAAACATTTTACAGGAAAACTACCTGCCATTTATAATTTGTTCACTTTAATGATCATTTTTAGTGACAAGTAGCGGAATGTATACGCGAAGAAGTTTTCATGAGAAAAGTACTAAAATGTAAATTAAATATGTTATGGTCTTAACTTCGTGTGGTCGTGAATATGAGCACGTATTTAAATTACAGCGCGTGTATTTAAATTACACGTAAATGGTAATTAGGTACATGAACCGCGCTTGCATTCATGGAATTGTTTATAAAACGACGCGTTTGAAAAGCAGGCACGACAAAATTTCCAATAACATAGTATTTTCAACTTTTGTTCCAATTCAAGTTCTTCTGAAATGAGTAGTTTTTTTAAAAGTTCTGTTCAGGAATACTCAGTATAGCCAACGTATGAAATCATTTTTCTCTTTTTTTTTTTTTAATATTCGTAAAATAGGGAAACCTGAGATCGAATGTAACACGCTTAAACTAATTTCAAAGCACACTTTTTCTTTTTACCGCTTTAATTTTCGTCACAAACGATAATAAAGAATTATCGTTCTTCCTTTGAATGTTTAAAATAGCTGCTTTGAACATTTTGTATCAGTAACAACGTTTCGCGGAAATGCAGGACTCTGTAGAAACTTCAGACAGCTTAATAGTTCGTTCTACTTGAAAAACATGGCTTATCGTATTTCGCGATTCAACAAACTCGATTCTACGTTAGACTGAACGTTCGTACTCTTCCTTACGTTCGTTGTAATAAATGATTCGATGATCAGTCGGTCATTTTTCGAAATAATTTTCTAACGTTGCAAGATCGATCGGAACGAATATTCACGTTCGAGTTCTTTCGCTCTTCTTTCCGACGATTGGATTAATCGGAAACTTCGCGCGAATGCAATTAACGTTGCAATGTTTTCGGGTTCGACATCAGATTTGTAAATCAATGAGATCGTTCTAAGATTATACGGAACAGGTTTCTACGAACGCAGACAATGAAGTCACGCGAATAAAAGATAGAGAGATGAGATCCATTGTTTCAATGTTCTCGAGGGTAAATACTTGTCCTCGTTATAGCAGGCTTTCTCTTCAAGTTGCACCACCGTGAAATGATTCGTAAATACTTGTCCTCGTTATGGCGGCATTTCTTTTTTACGGCTCTGGCAAGTGAAATGATTCGTAAAGAGGGCCCAACTACCTGTGATTAACTGTAACTTGGGGCGAACATCATACCGGCAAAGAAAAAAATTCCCATTAGAATCTACGCGTGTTAGATCAATATCCCAATCGCGTCACTTTAATCACCCCTTGGCAAGAAAAGACGCCCCCGTTGAAAATTTCCCTTTTTGACTGTTGCATCTTGCAACAGAATCGCAGATTTATTTAACAGCGGAAAATTTATTTACTCCTGCTGGAGAATACAGTTGCTTAATTTTGAAACAATTTAATTTAAAATGTAGAATAAAAATCGATCACCCTAAAGTTTCCATAGTCGTCTATAACCAAGGATTAAAATTGAGAATTGCAACCTACCGTAGTAACAAAATTTTTCCGTGAACCTGGCATTTCACATTTGCGAACTATCCGGTGAATATTTGCGTTCGGAATTATGCGAGGAAGATTAATCGAGGGAATTAGTTCACGAGTTAAGGTTAAAGATACTCTGAAGATACAAGCGAGAGAGTATTTAAACGAATTGAAGGAGGGAGTAACGGAGTATTGGCGAGAGCCGAATGTCAGTGAGGAGGGAGGCTCGAGGCAAGGGGGACGTTTGCAGGATACTTTAGACGAGGAAAGGGTGCTCGATGGGTTGCCGCAACTCGTGCATCGAAACAAGGGTGAAGTATCCGTTTTGCCTAATGAGTTGTAATGCCCGCTCATCAAGGTCATTCAACCGTGAGTCGAACAGCCAGAGACACCCTTGTCAGGGAGGACTCGCAACTTTCTGTTCTTCCATATTTCAATATTCTTCCGACAGTTGATAATTATTTCAAAATAGTCAACTGACAAGCGCGAGGAGGTAAACTCTTTCTTTTCACGAGGCTTTCCCGCCTTTCTTTGAAGACATCTTATCGAATGTCTCTCTAGCTCGTCGGCTAGTTAACTGGTTAACTAGTTTATTAGTTTGATAAACGACCACGAAATTAATTGCTCAAAAGGAGGGTCGTCTGTTAAACTGGCGCCGTATTTCCATCCGTATTGGATGATTGTTTTCTCATTCTCTATTAATTACGGACGATTCGTAATTAAAGTGTCGTGAAATTGTACAGGTGACCTAGATTGCCGGGTCTAAGAAAAAATTTTCAAGCGCACTTGGCTAAAGCCTGCAGTAGTCGCGGTTTGCCAAAAACGCGTCTGTAACGAAAACGCAAATGTGCTTCATAAAGTTGAGTGAAGATAAATATTTCGCCAAGAGTTTGCGGGTGCACGAGAGACTTTGAAAAAACTTAGCCTCCGCTCCACGGCTAATGAAAACTCACCATTCTTTCAAACAATAATTGCATTCTTCTCGTGAGATATCATTCCTAACTTTTTGACGAGATAATGTATTTTCCTGCTTTTTCGTTTGCTAAATAACACCGCAATTGCTCGATAGACTCAATTTATGGTGATTGTGCGAAATCCATGTTCTCTTCTATAGCAAGAATCTCGTAAGAGTATAGCAAGAAATTCATAATGAACTTGGAGTTGTTACCATGCAAGGAAACAAAATCATCTTTTAAAATTCTCATTTTTTTTTGTCTAGACTAACGAGTAGATGAGTATTGAAACGTTATTAACGTATGCATGTATGGTGATCCATTATCTCGCACCAAACACCTAATGTCCAGTAGCAACCCTAACCACGCGAATGAGAGCATTCACCATGTTTTATAGTAAACTGTACATTAAAAATCTTGTGCTCTTACGCCTTTTACCTCTGTGTGACGTCCATTTCAGTTAAAAACATTTAATTTACTCTCTTACGTGAAACTATTCCATTACGGCAGCTTGTGTACGTACTTTTATTCCTTTCTTGCAAAATCTTTCTCTTTTTTCTAATAGAATTTGCTGAGACATTCGCATTTGCTTAACTACTAAATTTCTTAATTAATTTCGCACTTAATCTTGGATTTTTCTCCTGTTTAGAATGAATGAGAACTCGTTCTGTATATTTTCTAATTTACTGTGAATTATATCGTTCTTCACGTTCTCCTATACCAGATTATTTTTGCGCAAGAAAACACGCAGACGTCAACTTTGTTTGTACGACAAGTATGTGTATTACATTAAAGATTTGCCAGAGTTATTGTGTTTTGTTTCGTAAGAATACTCTTTCGCAATTGTTTCTATTATACAATTTTCCTGAATATTTTCACAAATTATCCACAATTTTTCAGAAATTTTTATTATTTTAGACACTTGTAGAAATATATATATATATAAATTATTTGTGTTAGGAAATTTCAAGTTTCCCTTGAAATTACCCGCTGAGGAAACATTCTTTTCGAGTGACTGTAGGCATTTTCCTCGGTTCAACAGTTCGACAGTTCAGTTGAATGACAAAATGTACATTTTTGCGTTGAGGGATTTGCGCAAGAGTCTCTTTACCGAATGAACGATACTCACGTGGCGGATATTCAGTTCCTCTTGAATGCCTTGGCGAAATGAAAGGAGAATTTCGCGAGAGAAGCGTAGTAGAAGATAGGATGTGAGAAGTGACTTTGAACATATGAAAAATCTGTTTTTGATTAAAGAAGCGCGTGCACGCCGGATGGTTTCCGGTGTAAGTGCACTAGTTCCATTCGTAGAAATAATTTTAATTAACTCGGTTCGTTTTCGCCGGGAGTGCTTCGGCTTGAATCGTCTCGTTCGTTCATTAATTTAACCTATTCTATACGCCGAGTACCATTTATTTCGATGATAATATTCGGTGGCAATCGCCGAATTACAAGTTCAATTCAACAGTTCTTTAACGTTTATTTAATTAAATTTTTAGATCGATTTTTAATGATTAACGCAGATTTAAAATTAACTTTTTCATTGCCTCTAGAGAATCTCTATTATGTTACAATATATGAATTTTTGTAGTAACTTCCAATTACTCGCAATTCCGTTACGAAATTCTTCGCCCCCCCCCCTCCCCGCGAATCGTATCAATTCTTCTCCACGCAAAAATCACCGCCAAATTTCCACTTTCCCATCGTGAAAGCTTATTACCGCAACCAGATAACTTTCATTCTAGTTATCTGCCTCGTTCGATCCGCTTGTAAAGAGCCCCCTTTTCATCCCTTTAAAGCGAGGCATTTCGTACGGGATGAATGCGCAGCCTATCGAAATTTTCAAGAACTTATAACACGCTCCACCATATTTAAAAGAGAATTCTATATATAGTTAAGTTTTATTCACGTCGAGTGTGCCTCGCTTCGCCGTGCCCTGTTCCTTGACCTTTTCCCCTTCCGAGAACTCGACGTAGGCACGATTCGCATACATTTTCATCTAATTGGAAACGGAAAGGAGGAGAAACGTCAGGACGAGACAAAGAAGGACCACTGACGACGGACTGAAGCCCCGTCGAATGTTTTATTTTCTGCAAACAGGCGGCCCAAATACATCGACGTGGTAATCGACGCTGCTTCGGTCGTACGTTAGAATCCACCCTTGTATATATGTGTGCCAAGAGGATGGTGAAGGGTAGCTACTGTATAAGCCCTGTTAAGCGGAGGATCATCGCCGTGGAATGGCATGATCCAACGGATAGACAGAGAGAGAGAGAGAGAGAGAGGAAGGGATGAGCGAGCAAGGCGAAACCAATAGGACGATGGGGCGAGCGGGAAAGAGTTGAAACGAACGACGAGGGGAAGGAAAAAAAAAGTTGCGAGGAAGAGAGGGCAGCCAGGAGGAATTTTCAGGCGTAGAGAGGAACTGCAACAAGTACCAGGCAGAGCCAGCCAGGCATCGTTCCAACATTACGTGAAAAGCTGCTCGCAGTTTCGGTTTGTCCTGGAATGAACCGAAACAACGGTTGCCATCGTCATTGTATCGAGTCGCAATGAACGACACGCCTTACAGCGATCAGAACTAGAGAATATCGTCGGAATTCGCCGATTCCGGTCTCTGGAGAATCTGGCGAGACACTATCGCATCGTTTGATTTTTTTGTTCTTTGACCCGTGGTTTCTTGTTGAATGTTTCGAAGGATACTGGAAGTTAGGTTTTCTTGGAAATAAATAACGTCGATGACTATAACGTAATCTAACGTTCATTTCAACTTCTGAAGATTTTATTCCTCTCGCTAAATTGAGCAGTACATCTCTAATTTCTTTTTACTGTCAGGCTATAGGAAGGCTGGTTATATTTATACGTATGTACGTACATACGCGAGCTATATGCGCCTATATCAGTCACTGTAGTTTATTCTTCTGTCTCTAGCGACGAACCATGGACGAGAACAAAGCCGTATAAAAGAATCCCCTCGTGTATAACCCTGGATTAATGTCTATACACGGTATAATAAAGTGTCTCGAATGGGGATTGATTAGAAATTGATAGAATCGTGATTGCTTCTGATTTTAATTCTTGGATAATTGGTGACTAAGCTGCACTCGTTCGTTCTTAAATAAATTCCCGTATTATTATCAATGAACAAATTCAGAATCTCTAAGAATTCAATAATGTTGCTCTTTATTTCTACATAACTCGTAGAAGACGACTCGAGAATGTATGTTAAACGTTAATTGTTTCTACTCAACAGTAGCATTGAAAAACTAGAACAAACCAGGATTACTGTGGGAGAGATGGCGACCTACACGAGCACTATTTGCATGAAACCAAGCTTAAACTCTAGGGATTGATGAATACGAACGAATCCCGGTATATTAGCAGACGAGGACTCGCCATTGTTATAAAATGTTTTTAAATTTTTATATTCCTCGTACATTACAGTGGACCAAAGAATACGACAATCGTAGTTCAAACTTGTTCCAATTTGTTCACCAGAGAACCTACGTACGTTCGAATAAAAAAAATTCGCATTTTCGTACGCCCATTTACGCTAAATATTTTTAAATTTTATCACAAAGGATGTTCAATCAAAATCGCCATCATTGCTTCTTACACTTTTCGATAATTTGACAAAAGAAGAAAAATGTTAATTGACGCAGAACAGAAAAAAATTTTTTTTTCGATAAAAAAGATCCATGCGTTTTCAATAAAAAGAGAAAATACATCTATATGGAGAAAACGATTTAGGCTGAGATTTATAAGACTCGAGGACTTCTCAATGTCGAAATTTCAATTTAAGGCCTCCTCAAGCGGTTATGGAAAATCGATCGTTGTCGGAAAATCGGGCCCTAAAACGGACTGTTATGCCAAAAATCTAGTAATATCCCAACTGTGATTTATAACGTTCCCTTTGTAATATTTTTTATTTATACAAAAAAATAAAAGAAAAAGAAACACAGTCCATCGTTCAATGTTGAATATAAAATGTACGTTTGAAGTGCAAATTACTTATTTTAAAACACGAAAGAATTAAAGAATTTCGGGTACAGGTTCACTAGAATTTGTTTATTTATTCACGATGTAAATAAAATCAAGAAAATTCGTCGATAAGACGATATTCAATATAGCTGGATAATGCCAGGAGAGTGAAGAAATTCAACAAGACGGGAGTGATTTACCAGAGGGCTTGGTAAAACCATGACGAATTGTCACATCATACCATCCCCCATTCTTCGATGCTTGCTCGCAACCCCCTCAAGGGAAACCTTATTTTTATTTTCTTCTTTCGCAACTGGATGCAGTCTTTGAAAAGGTGCTGGCTCTTCCCTGTCTCGCCATGCACGAAATACATAACCCATAGCTGCGGGGTGATATCAGCTTCGCCGTTTCTTCTTCGGCGGCACACAGCTTCCCGTGACATCGTTTCCTTAAATTCCGCGATACACCCCTTCAGAGAAATAGGCCGTTATCGCAAAAAAAGCCTTTCCGGGAAGTTCGGATCGGTAGGCGTAGAAACTTCGGTCGTGCATGAATCAAATCACGTTTTCTCACTTTGCTCAATGGATGGAGGTGTTCGTGTCAAGAAATTTTACTATCGAGACAATATCGTTACCTTTTTCAATATAATATCTATATATTTCGTCTCATTTTTTGTTCTTTTTAGGGTGGAGAGAAGAATTTAACAATTCCTTTTCATTTTATAAACATTTCCTCTTTCCACGAAGACATAATTTTTAAGATCGGTTGCAACGTCATATACGAATGTAGGAAATTGAGTAAGGAGATCAAATATTTTTGTTACAATAAATTTATCATAATATGATTGTATCGTACAAATTTCGAAACTGTAAAATTGTCATCAGAAAAATTATCGTAATTAAAGGAATCGAATCTTTTCGTCAATCTTCAAGTTTGAATCAGAACGCGGACATTTTAGTGATTCTTAGCTCAGCGGTTTATGTCGTATTTGTCGATGAAATAAACCCTTAGAGTCTGTCGTTGTTTGTATTTCGAGAATCTACCATTCTCATCTCTTCAGTTGAGCATATTCGCAGCTTGCCATCGGCAAAAATAGAAGAAAATGAGAACGAACGAGGACGAATAGAAGGTATGTGTGGGGAGATGTATTCTACATGTATGTATGTACCATACGTACCGTCTATGTACGCATACTCGTGCCGCGATCCGTAATTTCTTATTTCTGTTTAACATCTGATGACCCGTAAAAGTTTTGCTACAATTGAAATAGCAAATAGAAAAATTCTCTCGCATCTTAGAGTCTCGTCTAAGACGTTACAAAGTCGTCTTCTGTAAATATTTATTCCGGAACGATAGACTGGAATAAAATAATTTATCAACGAGCGCGGCTTCTTCGATTTTCATTCTCTATTCGATAGTGAAATCAATTTTCCTTCGAACGTTTTGTAAAGCACCTTAACTTTAATATTCATTAGAGAGGAATGCGAGCAACGAATCAAGTTTTTAGCAATTTACCAGGCTGCGTCTTCCATTTAATTTCCTTTTGACTTTGCCCTTGTTTTGTGTTGATTTTAGTTTCATTCTCTCTCTCTCTCTCTCTCTCTCTCTCTCTCTGCGCAAATGAAATTCGGCGTGCGAAGGTCTAGAGATGAAAGTCGAAGTTAGCAGAAATTTTGCCGAGATTGGACGTTGCCGCGTCCAGAAGGATTGGCACTAAGGCTAGGTTCATCACTTGTCGAGAGAATTCGGTAACTTCTTCCCAGGTTTCTTAATAAGAAACTTTCGGTCATTACGACTGAGCAACAAGCACCTCCGTTATATCACAAATTTCAACGTATAACAATTGTCTTGATATTTAATCATCCGCATTCTAATAAATAGTAGGCTTAATTGTTTCATAGCTCCTTCGTAGTTGCAGTTCTTCTCATTCGTCGATGAAAATTATCAATCGCAGGTATCTTTAACTTCTCTCGCCTATACTTCGTACTTCCATTTCTCTCACTCGTACCGTTTTTAATTACTACTCACTAGTTTTTAATTATTCCGTTCCCTTCTTGTATTTTGCATCGCGAACGAGAAACACAAGCTGGAAATAAATTTAATTAAAATCTTGACACTTTAAAATTCATCCAAATTGCGAGACGACATTGCTTTCGTGTCTTTTTATTATTATTAATTACTTCCAATAGTTTTATAAAAACTTGCCAATTTCAGATTTATTCCCAATATAATGTTCCAACGATGTGGTACTCACCCTTTCAGAATTTTATCTACTCTCTCTCTCTCTCTCTCTCTCTCTCTCTCTCTCTCTTTCCCTTAGATGTTATAAATTTCATTCGAGACGAACTTCCCATCACGGCTCGTTTCGAATTCGCGGAAGGATCGATCAGAACGTCGATATACCGTGACTAATGCGCAGAGCCACAGGACCGTGGCGAATTTCTAGAAGACGTGTTGTCAAAAACAGAGGTGAGAGTGGCCCACATCCCCGTCTGTCCAGGCTCCTTCTGCACGGATTCAAGGGCTCGTCGGGAGCTTAATATAGGTAGAGATCAAATCGGATTTACACTTGGACGGAGGGCAGCCGTGTTCCATAAATATCAGCGTTACGATGACACGCTGGTGGCGGTGGTGTGCGACAAACTCCACGGAGGGGAAGCTTGATCGCTCGGGGGAATTGAACGAACGCGTTTAATAACTATGCTGGCGTACGATCGCCCACGGCGTGACACTGAAATCATCCAACAACCGAGACGAGACCCTCGGACGGAAAGTCGAGAGGAAATTCCCGCCAATGTTACCATCGCGTAATTCGTATCGCATGATCACTGTTCGATGATATTATGCGACAGGTATCTGTCCTGTCTTTTCCTACGTACGATTAATTCCTGAATCCGATATGAAACAAATTCTCTCTCTCTCTCTTTGTTTACGAGAAATATCCGCTATGTATCATTCGACGGGTCGCAAAAAGTGGATTTCTGCAGTCGAGAAAAATAGAATTTTTATCACTTTCTTTCTATCTGAGAATTTTATTCGAACATTTTCGACCGTATTTCGTCAAATTTTGATTGAAGTCGTAGTATTAGATTTACTGTAAGCTGTTACAAAAGAGCAATAGGTTGTGAATTAAATTTTTTCACAGTATTATAATATTAATTAATTCGTAGTATTATAACTATATTTTTGGCAGAATTAGATGATTCGTTTCTGCAAAGTTTATTCGAGCACCGATCTCTTCACGATGTTACAACATTATACTTCGGGTTGATTAGAATCAGATCAATTGATTTCTGGATCAGTCATTTTTATATGAAAATAATTCCATGATATTGCTGAAACTTAAATGATATTCACGAGGAAGAATAAGAATTTATAATTATTTTACATAAATTTGTAAACAGCGTGTAATCTGTTTTTTCATTAACTCTTCCTTTCTGTCGTACGGATTAAAAGTTGAAGTTGAATCCATTTCAATCGATCAGCACGTTGAACAGCGAGATAACTGTGTGCGTGATTTTAAATATTGTTCGTACAGGTAAAAAATTGGCCCAAGGCTCAAAGTAAAATATCCTTAGTTAGAAACATAATATTTTCTATTGTCCACGTATTTTGCACGTCTTTCCATCGCCTGTTCTGCCTATTATCCATCCTTTACAAGCTCTCGCGACTCGTAATACTAGGGTATTAAAGTTCTTATCACTAGCCTATTACTCTGGTAATAGTGTCCTTTATTTATCTAGTCGATCCTGAACTATACTCGCCTCGTGACTCAAATTGTTAACGAATACAATGGCAACACAATTTTATCGCTCATTTTCTAACAGATTTACATAGATAATCTCTTTCATACAGACAATTTTTCTGGTGTTAATTTACCAGAAAATTTATAGACTTTATTGATTTTTTCTTTTCTACTATCAGAAGAAAATTAAAGTTCGTAATCGTTGTTAACATTTCATTGTGTATATGCAAGTTAACGTATTAAAAAAGAAAGTACGGTAATAGAAATTATATATTTCTAATTCGACTTGCAATATTATTGATTCCTCAACTTGTACGTCAACTAATTTTTGATCAAAATTATGGTTTATTCTGAACGAATGAATATTCATCGTTCTATAATTTTCGTTTTTCTTCGCTCGCTTGGCTCGTTAATCGAACGTCGAATATCATAAATTCAGGAGTCTCTTAGGAACAATTCAGCAAGTAATTTTTAGTGCTTTTTATGGATTTAAAGTTTTATCGTCGAACAAAAGCCGAGGCTGCTGCTGCTGCTGCTGCTGTTGTACCCTCCCCTCAAAGCAAAAGTCGTAATCCACAACCCCGCTCCGAAACTGATTGTATTTTTGATTTATTACTTACTTATTCAACCACTATTGAATTAAACATCGATCTATCTTGCTCTCTTATTATCTTACTCCAACAGTCGTACCTCTGAACTCGAAATATGCAAAAGTTCGAACGTTCGATCATATTTTTTTCCCCGTCTCTTTCCGTGTCCAATGTCTGTCGAAGCAACTCTGAAATTTCGAAAACACCGTAAATAAATTCTTCGCCTAACGATCTCGTTCCACTTATACAATTAATCTAGTCGGGCATCAGATTGATACTAATCGACGGAATAATTATTCCACTCAACATGGAAATCCAATTTCAATCTGTTTCATTCGTTCATTCGACAACCCGATCTGATAATTTAATGATACTTAATATATTCGTTTGGTGACACACATTCAGACTGCAGTCCATCGTGAAAATTGATTACGCGTTCATTTAATCCGCGTTTTACGCGCGAAACTTGCCGCGTCTCTCGTTTCATTTCGTTTTACATGACGAGGGCACGTTATACGTGTGCCAGTGATTTCTGCTGCCTCTCGACGCATGATAATCAGGCTACGCCTAATGCAACGCCTTCGTCCCAATATTCCTAACATTCTGTCCCTCTTCGGGTCGCTGTGCGTCGCATGCTTCATCTCAGTTTCATCGGAAGACAAAGACTGGCTCATAATTAAGTGACGTGCGTAGACATTGCTGATAGGGGACAACATTACGTTGTCATCGCTCAGATGAAACGATCTATGTATATACATACATCATCGCTCCCCTATACGTCACGTGTACGCGAGTGTGCGTATCAATTTCCAGTAATTACGCGACGCCGCCTTTGTACATGTTTTACATCGAAATGTCATCGACGTTTCGACAGTTCTGATAGAAACGTTTGAAATTCTGTGAAACCGGAAACGAACGGATGACGATGTTGAGTTATCCCGAATGACTAATTTTTATCTTAAATGCTACTCGTATTCACTTCTTGGGGCTCGTCTTCGTTTCGATCGATCTTCCGTCTCTTTTGGTTTCTTCGAAGCATACTTTTGGCTAGAATTTCGATTTACTCGATCGTGCAACAGTTTACTATTGTACCGCGCGACGAACGGAGGGAACGACGGAGGGAGAGAAATGTAGAGTATCCAGTTTTGGTACGCGGATATTTTTCACAAAAGTGTTACGTGTCGTTAAGCACCCGGATTTCCAACTCGCAGAAAGTAAACAGAAGCTAAGTGGGCAATACGGATCATACAGAATGCAGAATGGAGGGAGAGGGGGGGGGGAGTGAAAAAGCGAAAAAAAAGGAAAGCGAAAAAAGAAGCGACTCACAAGCCTCAGAGAGTTTCGCGTTTTTATTGTAATCTAGCCATTCTTGTCCTCTATTTCGTTTTACGTCGTTATATCCGTCTGCTTCGGTCTCTTCCTACACACAGATACTCGACATTTTTCTTCCATACAAAACCTAAAGAGCTCTCCGAATATGATTACCTTGATCCTGTTAATTATACACTACGAATTATGAAAATTTTTTTCTTGGGACGCTTGACCCATAATTTTCTTCCGGCGGGTTGTAACTTTATTTAACGAAATTCATAATTTTACCTTTTTCTCGTTTCTATATTGCAGCTTTATTTGTATTTCACCTTTATGCATTTTTTGTTATTTTCCGTAGTCGAAACGTATGTTGATTTTTCTGCAGGGGTTCTTTGCTCCCTTTTAACACGATCTACGGTTCGTCTACGTCAGTTTTTACGAAAAATTGTTAAAGTCAAAAGTTCGTCAAAAATTCCAATACTCGGTCTTTAGTATATTTCAAATATACTAAATATACTATTTTAAATGTACTAAAGACCGTCTTTAGTATATTTTGAAGCTTCAGTAAATTTTAGAAAATTGTCTTTGATTCGTATCACGAGAAATATAGTTACTTTTAACACGAGCGAAGTCGAGCACAGTTACCCAATGCGCGCGCAATTTGTAGCGAGTCTGCTTAGAGTAATTTCGCGTGTATCTGTTGGATGCTTTCATTGTTTCTATAATTGCCTCGTACGCGATAAAAACTTACGAAACGACAGGAACACACGGCAGTTACGATGCACATTAAACAACAGATGTTCAATTTTACCTAACTTGTAAAAGCTCGGAACAAAGTTCGAAACGCAAAGAGATAGAGAAAGAGTAAGACAATTTCGTTTCTCAGAGAGCGACGGTGGATCAGAAGTTTCCAATGTCGATGCGAAGAAATTTCACGTCGTGCACGTAAATTTGAGTTCTCCGTGAAATCGATAAATATGCAATTTGCGCCGAGGCAAGAGAGCCGGGTGCTAAAAACAATCGTGGTATGATTTAGGTCGTGATGATAGTCGATAAAAAGCATTCAAGGCAATATCGCTGGTTATCTAGCGCTTTACCTGAAAAGATTGATTCGCTTTCGTGTCTTGATTGCATCCCCGTGACAGCGACAGAACCGAAATTCAAGTTGATTTATCATCGTTGACGCGACACGAAGAGGCACGCGCTTCTGCAACTTGATCGGGAGAGAATCGAGTGAAAAAAGATCTGGGAATAATGGGCATTCTGTGCGTAGGCATAAGTTCCGACTTTTCAACGTGATTGATCTTCTCAATACGTTAGTCCTCCTGATGGAACATGTTTGCCGTGATTGTTGTGTACTTAAAGATACCGTCGAGCGTATGAACGATTGATATACGTACTACAAAATTATTATCTCAAACATGAATTCGATCAGCGTTTGCACATGTGGTATTTTTGTACAAATTTGTTTGTTTATTGGGAAAATGATTCCTTCAGATATCGTAAGGAGGATGGTGACGTTCATAATGTTGAAATATATTAATCAGAAACACAGAACGTACATATGTTTTCGATGTTGGTACGCTGTGTAATATAATTACAGATTTTGCATACGAAGCATCTGATATAAAATCATAGTAGACTTGTAATTCATTACCTAAAATTATACCTATTATGCCTATTGTATCCATTGTACCTATTATGCCAACGTCACACTCAACGTGTAATCGAGGAGACAAATGACGTTGCTGACAGTTCGAATGGACGGAAATGACTTATTGTAAGAGTCGCGATGGGAAACTTTTTGGCAAAAATCCGGCTCCGAAATTTCAGTGGGCATATCTGAGATTAATATATTTAATACTATTATTGTGTTTGAAAGAACTTACATTTCATTTACTTCTTCCTGATTATGTTTTGTAGAACAGAGAATCTTAATTGACAAAGGGTATGCATTTTTCTATATGCATACCACAGAGGAGAAGATCAAAGAAAAGAACAAAGAATGATCAAGTACGTCATTTCGGATGAAAGCGGATCATTTCAAATGCAAAATATGTCATTCGCGAAATGAAAATAAAAATAATCGCGCTTGAAAAAAGTTATTACGCTTGATAAAAATGATCGATGTATTAAAAATATTTCAAAAATAATTTGATTGCGAGTAAAATATATCTTTATGGCGTGCGAATATCCTATATTTATAATCAGTCACGAAATCAACTTTATCGTTTAATCGACGGAGAATTTTACTTTCCTTAGCTTATTAGGGCTTGGAACAATGATATTATTATCTTGAGACAATCTTTCGTTGTTTTATGGTTTTGTACAGACCTGAAGTATATTTCAAAGAAATATACTTCTCTGAAAATTCCTAGAAACCAGATCTAGGGATTGTGCAAACTCTTTGAGCTTTTCTATTCGTTTGATTCTCTGTTCGGATATGAATATATTATACGTAAATGCATATGTGTGCACTATGAAACTCGCTAAGCTCAGCAGCTTCTTGATCACTGTCACTGAATTCCTCAGAGACGAAGATTTACAATATGTCTGTTTCCTATCTTATACAATCCTCGTTGAATTCTTGAATGAACATGAATTCTTCAAAATTAATTAATTAGTCAATTAATTTGTGTGTGATTTCTTCATTGGCAATGAATGATACAATCTTCCGGTGTGAATGTATCTTTTATTTAGAGAATTAATTCCAATTTGAATAAGAAAGTATAGTACTTTATTTGATGTTGATGGATTCAATTTTTAAAAGAAGAACAAAAAGAATAACAAACAATCTTTCAACGAGTCATCGGAGAATTAGTTTGCTCCAGAGTTTCTGTTTCATAAAATGAAAATAAATAAAATTGTTGTGCCCAAGTAGATAGAGTAAACCTGTCTGACTGTAGACGAAACGTTCTACTTGAAGCAATCTATGTTACTAAATCTTTTTAAATTTACTGATAACGTGTTTGGATATCTGTTAATACATTTCATATCGAGAAACAAGGTGATTGATAACATTCGTAACGTGCTGAAAATTATTCGTAGCTCAATTTCTAAAGCCTCAGTTTCACGTAAATAACCTTGTTTATTTAAATCGAAACGTTCGTTGCGTGTGTGCAAAATAGAACGAAGTTAATTAAAAATCTTAATTGCCGTATTACATCACGTCGAGCGTGAAAGAGAGACGCATAAAAATTTCTCTGTCAAAATCATATTTCGCGTTCGACGTAGAAAAATTGACGTTATAGGTTTCCCTGTATTGTAGGAAAATTAAATATTTACACGCGTGCCGTACATATGTGCGGCTACATATACCAAACCTCAGCCGGGGAGTACGCAATTTGAAAGCAATACGCTTCGGTTCAACATAGAAAATGCATTTTTGCCTCTATTCTCTGCACGGCGCAATGAAAATTCGAAAATCAATATCCCCCATGTCATCACAATGTGCCTACCGCAGTTTCCAGTGCTGTGCTTATTTTTCTTCACTTTATCTTCGTATGCATGTGTGGCGTACCGATACATTCGTACGAGTCAATGAAATCATTCCAGATTTTTCCTCTGTACGTAATGCTATTCGTAAAATCAAAGAAATATGAATACAATATGTTAAGAGTTCGTATTAGTGATATCATCGATATCAACGTGCATTTAAATGATTCGTAACGTAATAACATTTTATATTAGGCGTGTCGACATTTTACGTTCGAAGGGATATAAATATTTCAATTAAAAATTTTAGTTTATTTACGATGTGTGAGTTACACAGTCTAGAAACGGCGTCAAATATTTATTCTAGAGTTGTACTAGTAATAGTTCGTAAAAATTCGCCAGCTGCTTTTATTTTTAAACTTTATTCGTTCCTCGTTTCCAATATTCAAGGAGAACATCGAATGTTTAAACTATTGTGACATTTTAAATACAGGCACGTGTATTTTGTAAATATATGTATTTAATTCGTGTTTCAATAATGTTCTTTTTTTCTATTTCCGAAAGTAAATTTATTTTTCTCCTGTTCAATTTAATTATTAAATAAATTAATTAAGTAAAAAACATAGAATATAACGTTGAACGATACTCAAACTTGAGCCGGAGAAATCGTTATCGTTGAGATATAAATGCATATCTATTTGATTTCATTTTCAATTCCATTTGAAACGGGCGAAAATCTACGTTTATTGCTTTCAATCGCATAATTGATCGAATCTCTCTTTTTTGATAAAGCGACAATCGTTCAACTAAAATTCTACTAAAATCGGATCCGCACGAATTCGAGACAAATAAACGAAATATGTGTGTATCAGAAATAAGCGGAACGCTCATTCGTTCTCAAATGTACGAGCATATATTTTCCGCATGTTTGAGGGAATATTTTATTTAAGGGAACGCGGAAAATTTGATTAGAAACTCGCGAATTTCATGGTTTCTATCAATTTCATGCTAAAGCAAAGCCACTGAAACATATTTTAACATACACGGAGCTTGCAGCTTGAGATTATTTTCGACGTGAGGCAAAGTTCTCCATCCCTTCGAAAATATAATAACAAATAAATTGCACGCACTGCGCCAACTCCTGTCTTGTTGGATTATTCCATATTTTTGTAACAATTCTACACGCGAAACGGACAACGCCACGTACTCGTACGTATGTATGTATTTATCGTATAAAATATTGCCCACACACACACATATATACATATATAAAAGAACAAAAGCATAATGCTATCACTGTTTAAAGAACATCCACCGCCCCGTTTTACTTTCCCGACGCATTATTTCACTCGTTTAAACCACATTGAATCGAACTTTGCAAATCGGTCAACGCGTTTTAAACGGCCGATTAAAAGGAATGCACAAACCGTACGCGAGACGCGATCGTGCAGAAGTAATTAAAATATAATAAATAATCCTCCGCGATTACCCCTTTCCCCTCCTACCCCCCCCCAGTCTCCCGTTGCGCCACCTCCGCCCTTCGAGTCGATGGTGAAACACGGCTGCAACTGATTAACACGCCGCGATAATGCACAGTAGTGGCTTTGCTATCATGTAAACTGTGTTCTGCTGGATGTTTGGTTGCCGAGCATATGCATTGTCACCGAGAGCGTAAAGCACGGAATTCACATGAGCAAATGCGAGCCGGAACAATGGCAGATTTCTCTCGTCGGACAGCCAAGCGCAATTCATTCAAACACCGGAGGCCGGAGCCGTTTCAATTTTTGAACGAGGCTCGCGAGTCAAATAGCTGATGGGTCTGTTTACGCCGCTTCATCAGCTGCATTTTTTTTCACCCGCATCCGTGCGTTCGTTCGTTCGTTCGCCGATACCCAATTCGGAAGCGAGTCACTTACGCTTGTAAGCTGACGCTCTCGCCGGCCGACATTTATCGGTTTAAACCCGGTTGCGGCGATGCAACTACGTTGTAGAATTCTTTGGAATACCTACCCGCTGTGGTCTGGACTTTGAAAAGAGTTCTGTCCTTTGATTTCGAACAATTATTGCTCTTGGAGCTGAATTACGTTACGTGGATTTGTTAGAGAAATATGGATATGCCAAGTCGAAGAAACGAAGAATTGTTAATTGACGAAAATAATCATTCTACTGCGGTTCGATTTGAAAACTGTATCCAGTGTAAGCGTAAGTTTGAAATAAAGATGCAGCAAGTCGAAGAATTTGAAATTATTAATTGATGAAATTACGAAATATTTCATCAGCGATTTTATTTGTCTGCTAAAAAAATTAGGATGGTCGATTAGGACAGTCGGATCGTTAAACAGCGGAATGACTATTCTACAACGCGATAAAAAATCTTTTGGATAAAATTGTCGCGTATTTCACCTTTCCAATAAAGTCTAAATATCTAACATTTATTTTTCAAGCGTTATAATTCTCCTCGTGCGTCAGCGTGGAATCTGAACGGGTGGAAAACAGAGTCAGAGCTTTGAAAATTTAATTTTTAAAATTCGCAATATCGATTGTTTAACAAGCCGAGTTGACGCGTCTCTTTTTCCTCCTAATTTTTCCTTTACTCCGTCAGATTTCAAAATCTGTTATTTCAATTTTTATAACTACACGTTAGCCTGCCACGTAAACCGAACGCTCTCCGCTGTATTATGTTACGCGAAGTTTAATTACGCGTAGGAAGGTGAAATGAGTTTCATGAGAAACACACACGTTCAGTAATAGGAAAATCATATTATACGTTACATGTTGCCAGTCGCATGCAGATGGCATGCAGATCATTGGAATTGCAAAGATTTTCACAAGTTCGTGACAACCTGAACGACGATTTCACGAACGATAAACAAACGTATCGGGTTCTCGGCATATTGTACATTTTAACCTTGTACCTCTTTAACGAAACGCGTGGAACGCAAAAAGAAAAAAAAAAAAAAAACACCTGTATGAAAATCACAAATCTCGGTCGCTTCCATTCTTTCCTCTTTTTTCGCGAAACAAGGGAGAAATCCATTATTGCTGAAACAAGATTTTATTCAGTCAGTAGAGAGCAAGCGTAGCTCGTACGTCAGCGTACGTCGAATAATTTCGCGTGCAATTAAAAATTTCGTTTAAATTTAGGTTACCGTTCGTTTCGACGAATCACCAGAGAATCTGGAATATCGAGTGACTAACGAGATAGTTGATAAAGCTGGGGAAAAAAGGAACTGCTGATAACGGACTTATGAGAGAATGTTTGGAGAGGGAATTAGTATGTAAGAGGTGGGAAATGGGCACGGAGGAATCTGACGATCTGGCATAATGGATCCTCTCGCGGAGTGATAAAAAAAGATGTTTCGCTGAATACGTTCCAGAAAACGAGCGTTCGAGCGTAAGAACACGGTGTGTATTCACCGTGCAGTGACAAATATAGGATACATTCGCGCGTACGTGTATCGTATCAGGTGCACATTCACCGGGAATATTTTGTAACAAAGTAAACCATTTCGTATGTTGACGTTTCAAACTGCAGCAACATATATTTTTTCCAGTTTGATTGCTAGACAAATTGTTTTTATAATTTGAGAAAGGTATCGACTTTATTTTTCTTTTCTTTTCTCTCTCTCTCTTTCTTTTCTTCTTTTTTTATATTCTTTTTTTTTAAATGAAAGAGATATTTCCATGACGATAATTTCAAACGGATGAACTACTCACACCCAGTAGGTTGAGGTTAAATAAACTTTGATAGGTACGTCAGTCGAGTATTGTGTGACCAATGACATTTTTGATTCACGGTTCGCGTATAGATTATTTCGAAATGGCAAAACTTTTCGTTACAATACGAAAATTTCTGTCGACGTGGCAGGTCGAGCTTATCTGCATATTCATATCCTAAATACTGGAGGCAAAGCCCACGGTGAAAAGCTCACGCCCATTCTCACGATAACAGAAAATGATACGCATCAAAGGACACCTATTTGCTTTTATCGTATTTCAATAAGCCATGAAAGAAATGACGCAACGATACCGAACGATACTATCTGCAAAAGATGGTAATACTTGAATACCCAGTATTCAACTGCGTCTTTTGTACATGACGAGAATGAAAGTACTTGGCCCATCCTATTAGTTTAGAATTTTATTGGAGAAAGGATTTCAATGCGAGGGGACGAAGACATCGTCATTACCCTATATAAATCCTGAGATCTCGAGTCTTTGTAATGTTAAATTACTCGAGATGTGGTTATCTTACAAGTCACGCTAGAACACTCGTTTGTTAATACGCACAATACTCATTTGCAATTGGATGATTAAATTCTGTGAAAAATCTTTGATCGCAAGAATTAATGCAAGTAGGATTGCTCGTTCAAAGATGTTAAATTATCGAAGTTAACGAATACACAGCTCGAGTTGTCGAATATACAGAATGTAAGAATATTAATATTTTAAATTTCTTGCAAATCTTTGTCGACTGTTGTAAATTATGAATAGGATGGTCAAGCAAATGCATATTCTGGCATGCAGATACGCGATATGCAAAATAATATCGTTTGCATATTTTTGTTGAAAGGCACGTACACATATGCGTTACATGTTACTTTTATACATACTTCGTTGTATTTGGCTGCAATCGTACGTGAATAAAATTGTCAAACTGTTACGCGACATTGGCGATACATGGTAATACATATTCGATAATACGATTTCTATTTCCTGTCGGTGTTTCCTATCGATATTGACATCGAATAATAGGTGAAAGTGATAGTTGGACAGCGGACGTTTATGTACGAAAAATATGGAAAAATATGTAAATATGTCTGTTATTCATGCTTGTTTGCGTATTATCACCTATTGCATCATGATCAAAGAAAGAAGAATTGTTTAAAATTCAAAGCTCAATTGAATTATAATTCAATATGTCACCGGGCATTAATACGAAAGAAGCAGTAATCTTCCGAACGCAATGAATTATTACTTGGCTGTAATGTATTAACGTATTGTTATCAGTAATAATCATCGATTTATATTTAATTTATATTTAACTTTAATAGAATTCAAATAAGCTAATGCTTAGTTATTCTTAGAAATTATTAATATTTCAATTCCGATTATACAAATAATCAGTTTTACAAATATTCCAAAGTCGCCATACCATACTGTCCATAATTCCTGAAAAAAGAAAAAGAAAAAATACTCTTACAAAATAATCATCGATAACCGGAAGTATATACAAAACTTTCCTGAAAAATAAATTTCGATAGTTCCTCCGATACGGTATTTCTATTTCACGGTTATTGTTTCGTTACTCGGCTGGCCAAAGGTAGAAAAAAAAAAAAAGAAAAAAAAAAAGGAACAGGCGCGATCGATAGCGTAAATTCTTATCGAGAGCGTTTCGGCACACGTTCATTCGAGCGCACGTTTCATCGATACAGACTCACGCAAAAATTCGATATTTTTCGTCGGTATCGCGTGTCCGATCGGCCGATCGTGGGTAGTTTGGAACTTAGCTCGCGTGCCTCGTCCCTGTTGCACGACACGGATTCTTCTTTTTACGAAATTACTACGCCGGCACGAGCATGTACCCGCGCACTCAAACAACCGAGTCCCATCAACCGAAACTCACCGACTCGTTCATATAGCCCTGGCTCCACGGGATACGCGAATTAGCGTGGCTAGGTCAAGGGTGCAATTTGTCCCAGATTAGTTTTGTTCGATGCCAGCTCACTGTCACGCCTACTTTCCCCCATTGCCCTACTCGTACTCGAAACATTTCTTTCTCTTCACACAGCCGGCTCCACTGGATTCTTGCTCATTTTTAACGCTTCAACCGCCCACCGCTATAGTCCTGAGACTTGTATCGGCGAAACGAACGTTTCTCGCGAGGAATTGGAGCTTCCATTTTAAATCTCCAAAAGATGCAGATTCGTCAAATTTACTATGAAACATCGCGGATTCTTCGCCGGATTGTCAAATCTACAAATAGAAATAGAAAATAGAAATTCTGGAATTTAAGAATTGAAAGAACACTTGGAGCATTATTTTTCGAACGCTAATCTAGGTATTGAGAAAAAGGCAATGTAACAAAATTTTATAACATTCCAATTCCTGAAATCTCTACCAATCTTTGATATATATTTCCTGGTCTGTATCAACTATAAGAATTAGTTTCTTCAGCGGGTATTTGTAAATTTTTATTACTTCCGTATAGATGTTATACTGTGGTCTGGTAGTTGCAGAGCAAAGTTGCAAGAAACGGTAATCGATAAATTCTGCAGATGACGAGCGGCTGCTGTTATCTTTCGTAGATGAGGCAGTGGTTTTGGCACGTGTTTTCCATGTTTAGCGGACCATTGAACCAGAATCCACTTTTCGTCACACAAGTAAGGATAAAAGTTTTAAAAATAGGTGCAGTTTATCTCTGTGAAGAAACGAGGTGACTATCTCCGTTCGTCCAGGCTTTCTTTGTATCTTTTAAGTCACGCGGAGCTCGTTTGTCTGTTCTTTTCTACTTCTTCTACTTGGGCCACGTGACTGACAACTTAACTGAAACACTTTCATTCCGAACGCTAATTTCCTTCCTCGTCGAGGAATCAATTTCAACGTCTCCCGAAATACTATCGTCGATTTGACTTCTGTTTCCTAAATAACTGTTCAGCGGTGGTGCAAATCAATTTTCAATTAGCCTGATCGATGAATCTCGTTCCATTAACCAGAACACGCTCGGAGGCCTCGAAAAACATTCTCGTATGCAGATTAAATCTTACGCTCTTAAGCATCATGCAAACAGCTGATTTATCGTTAATAATAGAGCATTAAAAAGCAATCGACGTTAGAGATACAAGCGTGGCAGAATTGTAGATTCAGAAGGATTCAGCAATAATCGTACACAAGTGAAAATTTGTATGTTTGGCATCAGCGAATCAGATAGGTTAACATTTTGCTAGGACTTTGCTTGTAAAATGTCGATAAAAATCAGTGTAATGAGATTGTGAACACATTTTTACGACAATACTGATAAAATTAATGCATGAAGAAACACGAGTCATCGTTTCGTACAATTTATCAGCATTTATCATATATATATATATATATATATATATATATATATATATATATTTCGCGCTTCATCAGTTAAATAATGGAATCTATTATCTTTTAATTTACAAACCTTTTAAGTTCTTAGTAGTTTCTTTCTATTGAAGATTCGTTGCAGATTAAAAGAAACGCGTTAAACATCAGAAGAAAAATTTTTCTTTACATGTTCTAGTACGAATGAAGTTCAACAAACTTAATTATAAAGCTAATTAGAACGGAATACACGTTTGCTTCATCCCGTCGCGTATAATAGTTAGTACAGGAATAATCTAGGGAAAATCAGTTGCGGATTAGCAAGGATTCATCGGTATCTCCAGTTTCCCTCCGTCTTTAATGCTTTAGCTATTGAAAATCAAATGGAACTTTAAACGCAAATTATGATTTATCACGTATGCATGTAATTCCACAGAATTGGTTTCTCTATATTTACGCAGCCACGGAAATTTGTTTACAACTCTGCGTTGCAGCTGTAATTCGTAATTTGTAATTTCTGTTTTAGTTGCTAAGTTGAAAAGAAATTGGCATTGTTTGAATTGCTGACCAAAAATAAATACGTGGCTGTTACATACGGGCGTGCTCGATTTACGAAATCACGTGACGAATTTGTGAAAATTCGAATTGTGATATTGGCCTTTAATGTCATAATTATCGAATCGAGATTGGAGTTAGTCGATTGCAAATGAAAATAGATTTTATTCACATGGATTAAAAGAAAGAGAAAATTAAGCTAGTTTTGTTAATGTTGACGATATATTACAACAGTTGAGTCTTTACTCCACGTGTATTGGGAATATTGAGGCACTATGTGTGATATAATAATAATTCTCATTTAGGAAATTCCCGCAACGACAGTTGCACTAATTGCTACTACTGTGTCTGAATGATACAGAATCTACTATCGTAACCAATAAAAGAATTTCGTTTTGGGACTTTCCCATGAAAATCAATAGTTTCTCGTAAAATTTAAGGTCACTAAATTATTTCGAAAGAATTGTCGATTTTTGAATTTTTGTAGAAAACATCAACAATATTGCGCTTGTGCTCGATTTTAAAGAGTTTTTACAATTTCAGAGACAAAAGCCGCTCCAATTGTTGTCCTTCTTCAGCCAGACGTTTGGGTGGTGTTAGTCAATCTTTCATTCGAAATGCAATGAAACCGGAAAGGGGAAGAAAAAATAATAGAATAACTTTTGATCGATTAAAATTGTTAATAATTTGAAAGAAAATTTTTTAAACTCCTTAGAATCGTTTGAATCTGTAAAATTTTGAAGAGAAGAGAGTTCAGTTCCAATATTTTCTATAACAGAATGGGGTCTTCGAAACAGGTTTAAGCGTGTGAAAGTGGAGACTTCACTCTTTAAAGCAAGCACAGTCACTGTGTTGCGCGACGTTTTTCATCCAAGAGATTCAAACTCGACAATTTTTCCGAAATAATTTGATCGGCCCTTAATTTTGTGGAGAAGTGTATATATATATATATATATATATATATATATATATATATATATATTAATAATCCCCATGTTGTTCGAAGAGAAACGTCAAATCCCCTAAATTCACATTCCATTAGAAAGCTTCTATAATGTTTTTGCGCTGAATTTCAATTGACACGTAAAGGAACGAGTAGAAATATTATTCGACGCGTGAGCCTATCCGACACATTTTTCCGCTGTGATTGTTTCCAAAATACATTGTACCTCGTATTTATACGCACAATAAGTCGAATAAGTTGGCACGACTCAAACGCCACGGTTGCGTTCCCCTGAAGTCGGTGAAATTCGATTTCGTTTATTTCGTTTATATTAATTGAAATGCAATCTTCCATTTGAAATACTCGCCCCGGAAAAGTTTCAATATGTTTAAGCTATCTCGGTCAAGGGAATAAAAGGCTGATTAAAAATAGTATTTCATTCGTTCCGACGTGAGAACGCGGTATACCTACTTGTATATATTTTGGAATTCTCTTCGATACATGTTGTACATACAAGATTATATATTCCGTATAGATTGGAGAAGAGAGAGAGAAAGAGAGAGAGAGAGAGAGAGAGAATAG